>CM053581.1:466052190-466074322 GCA_028627135.1 Pseudochirops cupreus | reverse complement strand
GGTGCAAAACCTCTGCTTCTGTGGCCTCGTTGCCCTGGAGGTGTTTTGGCCAGACCTGCTTTTTTCCCCTGATTTCACCCAACTCCACTAACCTAATTCTGGATACTGCCACAGCTGCTGCAGATCCACTCTCCCAAAGCTCCAGCTGAGGCTTGGCTCCTTTCATCCAGCCACCTCCGAGCAGAGCTGCGGTTTCAGGCTAGGCTGGTTTTGGCCCACAGGGCTGAGATGGTTCTTCATAGCTGAGATGACATTAGTGGAAAGTATATTTGTGTGCATTTTGGAGTTCTAGAATTAGTTTAGAGTCATATTTTATGGGTATTTTGGGGTGGCTATGTGAGAGCTATGATATGTTGCTGCTCCTACACCGCCCTCAAGTTGTCTTTCAATTCCGTTACATGACAGGCATGCCCTGTTTCCCAATGAATCATTTTCTCTCTGGACTCCATTATATCACTTCTTATGACTAGGTTATAACTGGAAATATTTGGAAGCTCCCCCACCTCCTGTCTTTTTTTTGTCCTTTAGGTCACATGTAACTTTGACTCTTCAAAGACAATAGTGTTTCAAAATTCATACCCATCCATGATCACTAAGAAAGCATTAGTGAGTTTTTTGTAAAAAGATAAATTTTTGTTCCAAGGAGCATTTTAGGGATGACTGAAAGCACTGCATGATTTCCTTGTTATAAGCCAGTTCACTCTTTGGCTCCAGTTTTATTCCATGACCAAGTTATTGTCCATTTGCAGTGCTTGCTCTAGATAGATTGAGTCCAGGTCTGCAATCCACTGTAGGAGTAAGGGTACGTAGGCCCTCAATAGCATCCAGACAGGAAATAGGGTACACATGGGACAACCAGGTCTACAAGTGTGACATACTTACTGAAGTTAGGATAGATAAGTGGTGACTCTAACAGCCTGCAACATAGCAGAGGAGCATAGACCTCAGACCTTGTAGAACTAGATGGACCTCAGAGACCATCCAGTTGAAATCCCTCATTTTTTAAGATGAGGAAACTGAGGCCAGAAAAGTGAAGTGAACACTAGAGGTCACAGAGAGAGTAATTCAAATTCAGGGATTCAAATCTAGAGTGTCAGACCAGCTCCTGTTACACACAATACCAAGAATTTGGGGGATATATCTAAGATAGTCCTCAGAGGAAGAAATATATCTCTGAAGAAATGACTAGGAAAAAAAAAGGGAGGACTTGCAAATGGAACAGACACTGAAAAAGCTGGAAAACGTACAAATGAAGATACCCAAGGGAGGCATGGAGAAGATCTTCCATCGTACCACACTGACTTTTCCTAGACATGAGATTCTTCTAAAGCAGTGGTTCTCAACCTTCCTAATGCCGTGACCCTTTAATATTTGTATGTGGGCATATCTGCATGTGGGTGGACCCACCTGGAGATAGATAGAGGAACAGTGTCTCAGGTTCCTAAGACCATCGGAAATATGCGTTTTCCGATGATCTTGGGCGACCTCTGTGACCCCTTTGAAGGGGTTGTTCAACTCCCAAAGGGGTCACAACCCACAGATTGGGAACTGCTATTCTAAAGGAAGTCCCCAAAAAAGGAAAAAGAAAAAAATGGAGACAGAATAAATGAGGGCAGAATATTCATTTGGCCTAATGGAAGGATTGGGTAGAGGAAAGAACAAATATTTTGTCTTCTAGGAGTCCTATTATATACAAGAAACATAAAAGGTAGACTGTTTAAGTGTGACACCTATGAATAGTAGGTTAGCTTTCAGAATGGCCTATAAGGAGGAAAGAAATGAGAAAGGGGATGAAATGAATTAATACTTCTTGGAAAATGGTAGTACAAATCAATGTTATTCAAGAAAGTAGATGGCTGGAGCTGGCTAGGTGGTGCACTGAGTAGAGCACCAGCCCTGGAGTCAGGAGGACCTGAGTTCAAATCCAGCCTCAGACACTTGACACACTTACTAGATGTGTGACTTTGGGCAAGTCACTAAACCCCAATTGCCCTCCAAAAAGCAAAAAAAAAAAGAAAGAAAGAAAGTGGATGGTGAGAGAATGTGATGGGAATAGATAAGATTCTAAACTTATACAGTTTTATCTAATCTGGAAAAGAAAAGGATAAATAGGAAAAAGAAAGAATGAGAAAATCATTATAAAAGTTAACTCAAGAAACTTGGGAAAAGACAGGGTAATATGAATCAGAGGAGAGTGTGTGTGGGAAGAGACTAGGATCATATTAGTGCAAGCAAAATTAATGTAACACATGCTGGCTTTAAAAGAAAAAAAAAGAAAAAAAATCAATAAAAATAACTGAATGGAGAGGAAAACAGAGACTTAAAAGTTGCAGTTACATATGGAAATATATCTAATTCCATGATAAAAGTAAATGACAGGATGGTTAAGGAAAAAACACAATTTATAGCATTCAAACATACATTTAAAAATAAAGCTACATATAGAGTGAAGAATACATACAAGAGCAAAATGCATTGTTTTGGAGAATTCCAAGAAAGTAGGAATTACTATGATGATCTCCAATAATCCAACAATGTAAATTCAGGATATCAAGAGAAACGCAAAAACTATGTTGTGCTTAGAGGCACCACAGACAATGAAACATTATTAAACATACGTGTGTCAAATGGCAAAGGGTCTACATTTGTAAAGAAAAAACTAACTGAATTCTAGAAATTAATGGCTAATAGTTGTTTGAGACTTTGGTATACATGTTACTGATCAAAGGCAGCTCAAAGTTGTAAAAAATGATAGCATTGCACAAATGGGAATGGTAAAGTGTACATATTTACTGGAATCACACAGTACGTTTGTGGGAGATCACAGTATAGTAGGGCAAAAAGAAATTGTAAATGGATGTCATAAAAAGGCGAAAATGTTAAACCTTTCCTTTGTAACAGGGGTGGGATGGGATGGAGTCAAGAGAAAGGGTTACCGTAGGAAAAGGATATGACCAAAAAAAAAAAAACACCCAAGAAAGGAAAGAAGGAAGGAAAAAGTCATTATAAGCATCTTTTGTTCTTCTTTAGCAGTCTTTCTCTCAAATGCCTCTATACAAAGACCTCCTATGAGTCCCTATTCCAAAACTTGTATTTCTGGTAGATCCTGAGATGGCTGTATATTGCATAACAGGGCTGCCATAAGCAAACTGCTAGCTAACCATACCTCTCTGAATCTTGTATTTGTAAAATCCATTTTTTGAAATCAAGCACAAAATTTTATATTTACTTTCATCCAATTTAATCTTATTAGCATAAAAGATAAAAATGCAAACAGAAACTTACATGACCTCTACAGGACAACTATAAAAACATAATGACTTATGTTCTGTTGCTAATGAAGAAGGAAATAGCTCCTCCAGATGTGAAACTAAATTATAAAGCATTCATTATCAAAATTGTTTGGTATAGTAGTTTGACAAAAATGACCCCTTCCTCCCCTCAAAAAAGAGAGAATGACAGTTATTGGATGGGCTGCCAGAAAACACATACAGTAATGCATACAGTTTGTAGAGAGGTAAATTGGTTCAGCTTTTCTGTAGAGCAATCTAGAACAACACCTCCAAGTCACTAAACTGGGAATATCTTTCAGTCCTATAATGTCAATACTAATCCTTTACCCGAAAGGGAACAAAGAAAGAGGAAGAACAACCATATGTACAAAATTGCTCAGATTAGCTCTTTTACAATAGCAAAGAGCTGGAATCTAAGGAGGTATCCATCAATTGGGAAATGGCTAGACAGATTATGATATATGAATGTAATGGGATATTGTGCCATAAGAAATTATGAGATGGACAATATCAGAGAAACCTAGGACTACTTTTATGAACTGATACCAGTTAAAGTGAACAGAATTAAGAAAATAATTTTCTACAATAACAACACTCTTAGGACAAACAACATTTGAAAGACCTAACTGATCAATGCAATGGCTGATGATCCAGAGGACTAATGATGAAGCATACTATCCATCTACTGATAAAATAGTATGTAGAATGTAGAATATAACGCATATATTTTTTAGCATGGCCAATGTAGGAATTTGTTTTACTTGACTACGCATATTTGTTACAATTTCTGTGTTTTAGTATTTTTTCCCAATGGGGTGGGATGAAGGGAGAAAGATTTGGTAGGAAAAGATATGGCAAAAAAAACCAAACCCAAAAACCTGGAAACAGTATAGGTCCTCACAGAATGGAGAATGGTCAAACAAATTGTGGTATATGAATATAATGAAATATTATTATGCATTTAAAATAACAATTGTGAGAATATCAAGCAACATAGGAAGATCTGTATGGATTAATAGCAGACTGAAGCAGAACCAGGAAAATAATAAAAACAATACATGTGCATGTCTACTACCATGCATGTGCATATGATTATAATCATGCACTTGAAAAACCCTCACTAAAATGAAGTCAAATACAGTGTAATTGCAATGACTAATTGTCTATGACTAGAGAAGAGTTGAAGAACTTTCACTGAAATGATGGGGAAGAGCATGGGTAGGGAATGTCACATATGTCATCAGATATATCTATTGTTAGTTCTCTAAACTACATTTCTTTATTTTAATACTTTTTTTTATTAATTGATTTGTTTATTTACTTTTAGTTTACAAGATTCAGTTCCACATTCCCTTGAGTTTCAAATTTTCTTCTCTCCCTCTCTCCCCATCCCCCATGGCAGCATACAATCAAGTATAGGATCTGCAAATGCTTTCACATTGGACATTAATCTGGTTATATAGAAGGGTTGTAACCAACGGCGTGAACAATGGGAAAAAAGAAAGAAAACCAAACATGAAGAACGATAGCATGTATTGCTTCAGTCTCCATTTAAACTCTGGTCTTTCTAGATCTTTCTCTGAATGTAGATATCTCCTTCCATCCTGAGACTTGTAAAGTTGTGTTCTAACTGTGCATTGCTGAAGAGAGTCCAGTTTATCAGAGTTGGTTGTCATACATATAATGTGTCTGCAGTTGTGTACAAATTTTTCCTGGTTCTGCTCTTCTCACTTAGCATCAGTTTGTATAAGCCTCTCCAGGTGAATATGAAGACCATCTCCTCCCCATTTCTTATAGCACAATAGTATTCCATTATGTTCATATACCATAATTGTTTAGCCATTCCCCAACTGATGGGTATCCCCTTAATTTCGAGTTTTTTGCCACCACAAAGGCAACTGCAATAAATATTTTTGTACATATGGGTCTTCCTCCCACTTTTATGATCTCTTTGGCATACAACCCCAGGAGTGGTATTACTGGGTCAAAGGGTATGCAATTATTTATAGCCCTTTGGGCATAGTTCCAGATTGCTCTCCAGAATGGTTTTATCATAAACTACATTTCTTTACTACAAGGGGAGGAACACATTGAAACTGAAAAGGGCTTATACCCTATTGATGAAGATGAAACTAAAGCATTAGGAGTTATTTTGCCCAATAATATACCAATAAATTTAACAATTTAAGTAAAATGGAACAAAATTTACAACAATATAGACTGCACAGATTAAAAGAAGAGGAAACAGAATATCTAAATAAACCTGTTTTGAAAAATAAATTGAACAAATTTTAGAAAAAGAAATTGAGCTTCCTAAGAAAGAAGCATCAGGACCAGATGGATTTACAAGTGAATTGTAGCAAATATTTAAAGATCAACTAATTCCGATATTAAATAAATTATTTGGAATAATGGGCAAAGCAGGAATTCTACCACACTTCTTTTATGAAACAAATATGGTGCTGATACCTAAACCAGTAAGAGCAAAATAAAAGAAAATTATAGACCAATTTCACTAATGAATATAGATGCAAAAATCCCAAATAAAATACTAGCTAGGAGACTACAGCAACATACCAGAAAAATTAAACATTGTTATGATGGAGATTATTTATAACAGGATTTCAGGACTGGTTCAATATAAGGAAACTATTAACATAATTGATTATATCAATAACAAAAGCAACAAAAAATCATGATTATATCAAAAAACACAGAAAAGGTTTCTGACAAAACATAACACATTCCAGTTTTTTTTATTACACTTGAAAGCATAGGTATAAATAATTTTTTCCTTCAAGTGATGAGAAGCATATAATTCAAACCATCAGCAACCATTATTTGGAATGCGGATGACCTAGAAACCTTCCCAGTAACATCAGGAGTGACATAAGGATGTCCATTAAAACAATATTCAGTTTTTTACTATAAATGTTATCAATAGCAATAAGATAAGAAAAAGAAACTGAAGAAATCAGAATGGACAAGGAAGAAATAAAACTTTTTTTTGCAAACAATCTGATGTAATACTTGGAAAATCCTAGAGATTCAACTAAAAACTAGTTGAAACAACTAATAATTTTAGCAAAGTAGCAGGATATAAAATAAACCCATATAAATCATCAGTTCTTCTATATATACCATCAACAAAGTCCTGCAGGAAGAGATCGTAAGAAATATTTCATTTAAATTACACAAAGTCACTATAAAAAAACCTCAGAGTATACATGCCAAGACAAACCCAGGAACTCTAGGAATATAAGTATAAAATGCTTTTTATACAAAATCAGATTTAAATGATTGTAGAAATACTAATTTTCATGGGTGAGACAAGCCTACATAAACTAATTTACTTATTCAGTGCTATCCCAATTAAATGACCTAAAAAGTATTTTATTGAGCTAGAAAAAAAAAATCCATTTGAAAGAACAAAAAGTCAAGATATCAAAGGAATTAATAAATATAAAGAAATTAGAAAAATTCAAATTGAACAATCTTGAAATATCATTTTACACTTATCAGACTGACTAAAATGACAGAAGAAAAAAAATGACAAATGTTAGAGGGCATATGGAAAAATTGGGACACATACATTGCTGGTGGAACCGTGAACTGATCCAACCACTTTGAAGAGCAATCTGGAATTATGCCCAAAGAGTTATTAAATTGCCTAGACCCTTTGATCCAGCAATACCACTACTAGATCTATTTCCAAAGATGACTAGGGAAAAAATAAAAGAACCTGTATGTTCAAAAATATTTATAGCAACAATCTTTACAGTGGAAAAGAACTGAAAATTGAGGGGATGCCTGTCAGTTAGGGAATGGCTGAACAAGTTTTAGTATATGATTGCGATGGAATACTACAGTTCTGTAAGAAATGATGGGCTTAGAAAAAAATGGAAAGATTTGCACAAAACAATGCCAAGTAAAATGAGCAGAACCAAGAGAACATTGTATACAGCAAGAGCAATACTGTTTTAAGAACAATTTTGAGTAAATAAGTCATTTTGACTATTATAAATCCCAAATTAACTACAAAGGACATATGAAGGAAGGCACTATCTGCATTCAGAGAAAGAACTGATGAATAGATGTATAGAATGATTTTACAGATGTGTGTATATGTATGCACACACACACACACATACATGTGGTGGGGAAAGGGGAGGGAAGCAAAAAAGAAAAAAAAGAAATGTACATGATAACTTCATTATATATTTAACAGGAAGAGAAAGTTGTATATAATAGCTTTGCAGTTTCATGTACAATCATCTATTTTATGTTATAGAAATATTTGTTTTATTACATAAATTAAAAATTTTTTTAATGTAAACAAAAAAAGTCTAGCAGTACCGGATCTTAAATTATATTATAAGGTAGTAATTCTCAAAACTATCTGGTACTAAGACATCTAATGGTAGATTAATGGAAAAGAGTAGGTATACAATACATAGCAGTAAAAGATATAGTAATCTTGTTTTTGATCAATGTAAAGATCTAACTAAGCTTTTGGGCTAAGAATTCATCATTTGGGAAAAATTGTTGGGAACTCAAAATCTTGCAGGAGTGAATGTGGAAAACTAAAAATAAATTAATTAATAAAAAAGAAGAAAAAATTTATGGATAGGAGAATTTATGAATAAACAAGAGGTAACATTATGGGATACAAAATGGATAATTTTTATAATAAATTTAAAAGGTTTTACACAAATAAAACCAATGTAATCAAGATTAGAAGGAAAGTAAAAAACCAGGGAAAAAAATTTATAGCCAGTTTCTCAAATAAAGGCTTCATATCTCAGATATATAGAGAACTGAGTCAAATTTATATGAATATGAGTCATTCCTCAGTTGAGAAATGGTCAAAGGATTAAAAAAGGAAGTTTTTGGAAGAAATCAAAGTTATATATAGTCATATGATAAAATGATCTAAATAATTATTATTTAGATAAATGCAAATTAAAACAATATGAGGACTCAATTGGGTATCTTATCCTAGAGGAAAATAGAGGGGAAAGGGATGAGAGGGGACGATAGAAGGGAGGGCAGATTGGAGGAGAGGGTAGTTAGAAGCAAATACTTTTGAAAAGGGACAGGGTCAAAGGAGAAAATAGAATAAGTTGGGGGATGGGATAGGATAGAGGGAAATATAGTTAGTCTTTCAGAATTGTTTTGCGTAACTACACATGTACAACCTACGTTGAATTGTTTATCTTCCCAGTGGAAGTGGGTGAGGAGGGAAGAAGGGAAAAAATCTGGAACTCCAAGTTTTAAAAACAAATGTTTAAAAAAAATTATTTTTACATGTAACTGAGAAATAAGATATACAGGCACTGGGGTATAGAAATCCATATTGCCCTACTAGAAAATTGGGGAGGGAGGGGGAAGATATAAGAGAGAACAGATTGGGGGAAGGAGTATTCACTAGGGTTACTATTTTGGGGTGGGGGTAGGGAAAAGATGGGGAGAATACTTTGTAACTCAAAATCTTGTGGAAATGAATGTTGAAACTAAAAATAAATAAATAAATTTTAAAAAAAACCATGAGGCATCATCTCACACCTATTTGATTGGCTTGACAGAAGGGGAAAATGACAAATGCCGGAAGGGATGTGGAAAAATAGGGACACTAATACACTGTTAGTGAAATTGTGAATCGATCCAACCATTTTGGACAACAATCTGGAATTATGCCCCCAATATTATAAACTGTATATACTCTCTGACCTAGTAAAACCACTATTAGGTCTGTTTCCCAAGGTGATCGGAGAAAATGTGAAAGAACCTATGTGTTCTAAAATATTTGTAGCAGCTCTCTTTGTGATAGCAAGAGAAATGGATATTGAAGGGATGCCCATCAATTGCGGAATGGCTGAGTAAATTGTGGTATATTGTTGTGATGAACAGGCTGATTTTACAAAAACATGGAAAGACGTGCATGACATTATGTAGTGTAAAATGAGCAGAACCAAAAGAACATTGTATACAGTAACAGCAACAGTTCAAAGTATAAGTGTGAATGACTAAGCTATTCTGAGTAATATGTTATTTAAATCAACTACGAAGGACCTATGAAGGAAAACACTACCTCCAGAGAAAGAACCCATATGTTGAAGTATGTATTGAATAGCTCCATATATATGTATCTCAAATGCCAGCCTTCTCTAATGTGGGGACAGGAAGAGTGGAGGGAGATGACTTGGAGCTAAAAATGTAGCCAAAAAAACAAATTAAATAAATAATTTTAAAAGAAAGATTTAGGAACTTTGGTCAGTGTAATTAACAATCATGATTTCAGAGGACACATCATGAAATAGTCTACTGACCTCCTCTACTGACTGAGGGAGAAGTGAATCATGGAGTGCAGAATGAAATAGGCATATTTTTTAGACATGGGCAGAATGAGAACTTATTTTGTAACAGGGTTTTATTTTTCTTCTTTCTCAATTGGACGAAGGGGTGACAATGAGAGGCAGAGGTTTTTGCTAATTAAAAAAATTAAATTTAGTTTAAAAAAAGGGAAAGTGAACTGCACTTAGTATGGGTGTGGTTATATACAAAAGTGACTGTGGTATAAAACAAAAGGCATCCATAAAAAGTGAGTGAAAAAAGTGAAAACTTCTCAGACTGTACTCTAAAATCTAGTAACGCTTTTCATGGGAAACAGGCCTAAGTTCCCCTTCACAGGAAATTACATTATTTACAAGGACTCAAAACTCAGACTGGTAGGGAGTCACCCTTCTCCTCAGTGACACCTCAGCATAAGATATGCCAAATAAGGACAGAAGGGCTTTCTTAAATGTACACTGAGTGGTAACTACTGTTTCCTTGTTCTGGTACTTAAGGTAGACTGCCAAGCTTAGACTGTGCACCTGATTTCCAGCCAATGGAAGAAAAGGGTCAGAAAGGGGGTGAGGGAGAATTCTGCATTAGGGCTTTATAACTTCACCATTTCCTTTTGTAAATTGTTTCTCCTCCCTGACTATTTGTCAGAAGCCGGGGTTGCCCTCTCTCGAGATCGTAATAAACCATTCTTTTATGCTTCCTACCTTGAAAAGCCTCTGTGTATTATTGGGTAAGGATCTCTGGGGCACATAGTTTGGGGGTGCACACAAAAATAAGCAGAACCAAGAGAATAACATATGCAAATGACAACATAAGTGAAAACAACACTCTGACACAGATGACTTGTGATCAAAGTTTTTAGTCCCAAAGAACAGATGATGAACACTTGTATGATACAGTCATGTTGTTAGTTGATTTTGCTTAACAGTTTTTGTTACAAGGAGGGAATAATTGAAAAGGAGCAATTTGGAAAATGAATTTGTTGTTAAAAAAAAATACCACGAGCAAAATGTATCTATAGAACTTTCTTCAAAAAGTTATAAAGATGACCCTCTAGGCTTGGGAGAAGATAAAAAAATTGAGATTTCACAAGGATGTCTATCCCCTGAATACTTCACTTAAAAACAGCAAAGAAAAGCTTCCTGAAATCCTTACAAGATCACTTCCCTTCCAACATCATTTCTTTCCCATTTCAGGAAGCAGACAACGTTCCCCACACACAGTATCACTTACCAATTCTTTTTGAAGCTGGGGATGAACACTGGCACCAGCTTCCGTTCACCTTGTCAAAACTCATCCTTGCCTCACAAGTGCTAGGACAAGCAGTTTGTCTTGAGGCACAGGTCAACCTCATGGAGGCATGGGGGGAAGGAAAGGAGGAGCAAGCCTGAAGGCTTTCATACTTCTGCAGCAGAAGCCCCTTTCTCAGCACCCAAGGAAGTGTTTCACAGGTGATTCAACCTACTCTTTATTTGTGAATTCCTGCTATTCACCTGTTCTTGACTCTCATTCCTCTTCCATTCAATTCATCAGCATTTGCTGTCTGCTATATGAAAGGACCAGTGCTAAGGATTAGGGATTCAAAGACAAAAATGAAGAACAGGCCTTACCGTCAAGAAGTTTATATTTTAGTAGGATGTTACAACATTTACACATGTAACTTGTAGACCATGTCCCCTAAAACTCTGGATTTACATGGATCTGTGGGCTGACCCAAAAGATCATTCTCTGGTTTCTATCGCCTCAATTCACTCTGGGGAAATCACCAAAGTTGGCCTGTATCTAGCTCCTCACAGGTGTGGGTAAGTGAGTTCTTTATCCAGATGTTTAATAAAAAAAGGAGTATCTGGCTTAGGATTTTATGTCATCCTACAAAAAATGTAAAAAAGTCACAAGGGCCCATAAGAAATGTAGAAAACAAAGGGAATCCAAATAATTCCATAAACAATACAATTCTCCCTCTCTCTAGTAAGTCTCCTTTTTCCAGGGTCTTATATAGTCCCCCATGGATTCATAGTTCTATTCTGTGCTTTGGGCTCCTCTTCCTCAAAGGAAAACACCTTTTGGGTCAGTAAGGTAGGCAGTCTTCCCATCAGACCCATACTGTGTGAATAACTTATAGAATATGGGAGAATAAAATCCAGGATTCATTTGGTTTTTGTCTTCTCATCTATGGAAATATTTAGTCCCTGAATCCCTTTCTACACACCTTTCTCAAGGGAGTATAGGGGTAGGGGAAGATGGGCAATTCTCTTTTCCTTTCAAGAGACATGATACTCAGAAAGTCCCCCTTTTTTTGAATAGAAGGCTCGATCTGTATAGAACTTGGTATTACTTGCAAGACCACCCTAAAGCTAATGCTGCCCAAGAAATCACCCTTCTCTGTTTAGGAGCTTATATTATGGCATTATATTGCCTAGGAAATCCCTCTTCTTTGGCTAGAAGGTCAGATTCCAGGAACCTCAAACCTGAGGTTTCTTACAAGGCAACCCCTGAATCTGATGCCACCTAAGAAATAGCTTCTTTGAACCATGTGGACAAGTACATGCAGCTAGCTCTTCATTTGCTTTTACTGAAAGGCTTTAGTGAAGTGGGGAGGACTCTCCCACCCCTATGCATACATATGCTCTCAGAATCTCTCCAGAAGAAAAGATAGATGGGGTAAAAAAGATTCAGTCTTTGATGAAGATTCCTTTTAATGGCCAACAGACAAACATAGCTCCTTTGATAGGAATCCATCCTCTCAAGATTCCAAGCCAACCAATTCATCTTAGGAGAAGCTCCAATCCCAAAAACCAGTCTTCGAGGAGGTGCCCAGTGAGGAATGTCCATACTCTCTTTAAAAAAATGGAATTGAAAGGTCTAGACAAAATTTCACCTTCCTATGGGCTCAAATTGACGAGGGAATTAACTCCCTTGATTAAAGATTTGCAATACAAGAACCCCCACCAAAGTTATAGCTTCTCTGTACCCTCATCAAACTGATTATGGAACTCACTATGCACAAATAAGAAAATATAATTTAATATGAGGGGGAAGGAGAGTACTAACTAGGGGCAATAAAGGAAGGCTTCCCATAGGAAATGGCACCTGAGATGGGCTTTGAAGGAAGGATTCTAAGGGATAGATGACCCAAGTTGAGCACTGAGAGCAGTTACCTAGAATGATTGAGGAAAAACATTTTTTCTTATGTTATATTTAGTACTACCATTGAAAACCTATTAATATGGAGTTACAGAATAGATATTATGTATTCTTTGGTGAAATTCAATCTAAAATATCTGTAAGATCACCAAACTGAAACTAGAATAGTCCTTGAACTTTGCTGAACCTTTACCATTATTAAGTTAATTTAATAACTTCCATAAAACAAAATTAAAAGCTCCTAATTTTTAATTTAATGTTTATTTAATTCACCAATAATATATGAAGGAAGCAAAATGTAGTAATTATCTCCTCTAATTATTTTAACCACTTGCAGTCACATATTATTACCATTTTTTTTTGCAGATAATGCTGACAATATAAATTTTACAACTGGTTCCCCTTTTGTGTGATATATTACCCATTCCTGGAGTCACTACTAATGACGCTTATGACTAGTTTCATTAAATATGGCCAATAATAACAGTTTTTATTGCCAGTTTAAAAAATTGCAATTCTACTTGACAGTGAATTTCAACATTATTCATCTTGTTTGTGGAAAGAGGAAAAACCAATGCAAAAAACATTGTATTATCAGCAAAATATTTTTTATGTCAGCAAGTACTTTGTGTCTGAGATATTGGTTGATAAGATAAATGTTATCTTAATGGTAACTGTAGCAGAAGAACAAATTGAAATGTTAATTGAATGAGTAAAAGAATGTAACTGCCAAACTAATTGCTTTACTTTGACATATTTTACTTCTAAAAGAGCCTTCTTATTAGCAAGAAAGCAGGCAATAGACTTAAGGACTACACCAGCCCCTTTCCCATTCCAAGGCTGTCTGTAGACAGCAGATAAAATGAAGGAAAACAGACCACTCATTCTTTTTTTATCTTAATTAAATTTTAATAATGTCAATTTTAAGTAGACAAAGGTTAAGAAATTTAAATTGTTGGTTTTAAATAGCCCTACAATATAACCTGGCTAAATTAATCAAGGTATCAAATATCCTGTTATCTTTATAATAAGATATTTTAAAATGTTTCTAAATATTTATAATGTTATGTTTTTGCATAGCTATTGTAGTTGTGTATTATGTTAATTTTATATTCACACATTATAAGCATAATGTCAATTTTCAAAAGCCTAAAATAATTAATCCAATGATGTACAATTATATAGAAAAATAACAAGAGGGCAACTTCCATATTTAAGAGTCTTATAGTAAGAAAATTTTCTCCTTTAAAGGTAGCATATGCAAATCATTCACTGAACATAAATGAACATATTCTGATTATAATGTATGGATTGCAATTTGCATTGTTAGAAGGAACTCCTGCACTGAGGAGATCAAAGACCCATCTGAGTATTTGTATACTTCATTCACCTGACATCACTGAAGTGTTTCAAATAGATGAACTTCATAGATAACTTAAGCTTTCTCTTTTAAACACTGCGTGTGTGTGTGTGTGTGTGTGTGTGTGTGTGTGTGTGTGTTGGGTAGGAGAGCAAGAATATTTTTGCTTTCTAAAATATACTAAATATTTCCTTGCTTTATGAAACAATATATACTGAAAGCAATTAAACTTTTTCTTGTGGATTCAGTGTCTTCATTATGAATATCAATTAATGAAGTGTGATACAGAATAGCAATGCCCTGCTAAACTACTGAGGTATGTAGTGACATTTGCCCCTTCCACAAATGGTCTCAAACTTCTGTACATTTATAGTGTTTCTGTTTTTGTTGTTGCTGTTGTTTTGAAATAATTCTTTTCTCCCCTTTCTTAATGTCATTTCACGTTGCTCTCAGCATTTCTGTCAAGATCTGTCCTAATTTTCCACCTATGTACTTCCTTTCAACAGATGTAACTAATCCCCACGCATTTGTCTTAGCTATACTAAGTCCTATGAGTGTGCTCCACTCCAGCAGGCCACACAGAGCAGCATTTTGGCATTTGCTTCCCATTCAAAGTCTCTTCAGTGCTAATACCTCCTATTTGTTCTCCAGCTTCTCCTTGTTGTGGCACCTTGGCTCCTCTAAGTCTACATCCTACTTGGCATCCATGTTCTTTTAGTTTTTCTTTGGCTTCCATCCTCCACTGTTTTCTGTCCTCAAACAGCCATATGTGACCTGCCTTTCCGTTTAAGAAAGCCCATTCTAATGCCACTGGGGAGCTCAGTCTCTTAGCAGAGACGGATAGTGATCCGGTTTAAAAAAAAAATCTGTCTGGTAGAAGAGTCAAGCACTAGGAATATTATCAGGAGCGTATTTCCCTTTGTATCTCTATATTCCTCAGTATTGTATTCACGTGTCTTGTTTTTCAGTCTAGACGGGTATAGCGAAGAGCAGAGTAATAATGAATTTGTGTCATAAGGTAGTAGCAAGTCTCTCTTCTTCCAATTCTGCCTGTGTCAAAAGTTACAAGACCCTAACTAACAATGAATTTGGAAGGCTGTACAATTCCCTTAAAATATAATCAATCTCAAAGAGGACCTAGACATTTTTTACTTAGCTACATTCTACCAAATTCATTATTGAAACTAAATTTTTTTTGGGGGGGGAAGAGTTCCACTTAGGGTTTCTCTATCTATTCTGGCAAGACATAGGACACAGGTAGAGTGACAGGATAGTACCCATAATTATGGAAGAAAGTAGGGTAAGAAAAAGAAGGCATTCTGACCCAGATTTCTTTTTACTTTTTCTACTCTGAAGAATAAAGTTCCAACACAGGTATAAGAGTGTTCAGAGTTTCCCTTTCTTTAATAAGCATACTTTTGTATTGGGGAATAAAGAGTAACTTACTAGAATTCTAGAACCAAAACTTTGGATTCAAATGCATCTAAGGTAGTTTAATAGAACCATGCTTCTATGTGGAAATACACCTAAACATTAAAAGGCTAGGGATGTTAATGGAAGGATATCGAATCAGGTGCAAATCAGTATTCCCTGAGGTCCATTTCCATTAATCCTAAAAAGGAAGCCCTCATTCAGTATAACCCATAGTGAACCTCAATTTCCTACAATCTGAAGAATGCTTGTAACTACTGATATCAAAAGGGGTGGTGGTGGTAGAGAAGATACTATTTCATCATTGAACCATACAAAAGTTCCTCTCAAGGAAGAGATTTTAATACCCCAAAAGGATTGTGGGATAGAAAAATAGAATAAATGCCCTTATGACTTTTCCAACAACATTTTTCTATGAGCTAACCTACAGGGGAAGAAAAAAGACAGGAAAAACTTGTGATATGAGAGATCTTATTCTGGGGAGAGATTTGTAGGATAAAAAGATGAATGATATATACCTGATAGAATGGGGGATTGTGGACTCAAATGGGATTCAAACCTTACATGTCAAGCCATCACCTACTAATCTCCTGTACACTGTAACAAACATATCATCTCCCAATTTTGTTCTTAAGAATCACAACGGAACACAGTAATGCAACTCCCTTCCATTAGAAAGGTTTTTTTTAGAATGTTGTAGCATTTTGCTACCTCAAAGAAATATCTATTGATTAATATAAATTCATGTTTCAATAACACAGAAACAAAATTACTAGATTTGCCCTTTTAACTCAAATTCTAAAAGCAAATAAATGTCTATTTTTAAGTTTTCCTAATAGCATTGGATTGTGAGTTTAATATGGAACATACAGAAATAATTTTAGAGAACTGAGTTCAGTTTTTAGCAAAGTTTTTTTTTTTCCTTTTTACCTCATCAGTGATGGCCGTTACAGAAAGATCGATTGAAATCAAGTTGGGAAGCTGTGTGATGAACTCAATCCCACAACCAGTCAACCATGTACAATTATGTAAATTCAAGTAGGTAAGACTACGACACCTAAAAACAAACACACAGATTCCCAGTAAATTTTGACTTTTTGTTGCACTGTTAAGAGTAGAGGATTTTTTTCCCTTTGTAAGTTTGGCAAAAGTGGATGAGTTTTAATTAAATTATTTTTCAGTTTCTGAATGAAGAAATATTGTACAAAACACAGAAAATTATATAAAACTCAGAAATTTAAAACTGAGGAAGAGGGGACTTTTTTTTTTTACATTTTATGTTCACTTTCATATTTTGTCAGCTCTCCCCATAAGGGAAAAAACCACGATGAGTTAGTCAGAAATTATTCAGTGAAGGGGAATATACTTGTGCACCCTAGACTGCAAAAACACACACCTGCCAGCACCTGCCAATTATATCTTGAGTCTATTTGAAAAGCATTGGGACTTTCTCATATAGCTGGTGGTAAAAACTAGTCTCTGGGTATACAAAGGAAGGAAAATGAACTGAGAACTTCTATTAGTGCTGAAGTGAGCCTACAGAACACTAGCATGATTGAGAGAGAGAGAGAACAGTAGTCCTAGGAGAGTGGGAGCCCCAGACATTTATGCGAGATACGCAATAAAAGCAGTGAGTCTGTGAATGGTGGGAAGATAGGAAGCGAGAGAGGGAGTGAGTTGAGATGCATACTCAAAGGAATTAGATGTAGCATCAGATAGGTTTGAGTTCTACAGGCCAGAGAGTGATCAGGGACTCAGTACAGTGAGTGTGTGTGTGGCAGGTGAATGGTTGTATTTTGGGTCCATTAACAGTGATGCCAGGGTTGAAGGCTCATGATGAGAAAGTCCACATAGATTCTATATATGAATGCCAAGTGCTCATTCTCCTGTGTTCTCCAGAATCTAGGGAAGAAATGAGATCAGTGTGATTGTATGGGAAACATCCCTAACATCATTTATGATGTCTAGTGACCACAAATGACATATAATAAGATTTGTTTGCTATTCTATAACATTGCTGAGTTTTGCAATAATAACTCATATATATAAATATATATACATATATATATGTATGTATGTATATAACTAGTTCCGATTTCCAAAGAATTTTCTTCACATGAATTCACCAAGTGGGTCATGCAAGTTAATGAAGCCTTTCCCTGGCACCCCCATCCCAAATTCTCACCTGGTTCTCCAGGAGCAGGCAGGCACACGTTTGGGGAGGAGATGATGGGGAAAAACCCCACTCCCACTGTATATTTTCTGCCCACTTCTTGTGGACAGCATAAGATCTCTAGGCAGGGCTGGAAGAAGGCCCATTTGTCCAAATATTACCTTTTTTTCATTTTTAAAGATGAGAATACTTGAGTTAAAAAATGCTGTAATATAGTGATGTAGCTAGTAAACATCAAAGATGGGACTCTAATCCAGATTCTAAAACTTTCCAATATACCTTAAATCCTCCTACAATTGAGGGCTTGTAAATTCTGAGCATACAAGAAATGGAAAGGACCAGAGGAAAGAGAAGAGATGAAACATTTCAGTCTTCAACAAACTGCCCTCCAGTGACAACAACAGATTTATTTACCTCATAGAGGCAGCTGTGGCACAATGGATAAAGCACTGGACTTAGAATGAGGAACATCTGGGCTCAAACATGGCCTCAAACATTTACCAGCTCGGTGATCCTAGGCAAGTCACTTACACTCTGTTGGCCTCATTTTTCTCAACTGTAAAATGGAGATAATAATAGCATCTCTCTCCCAGGGTTGTTGTGAGGACCAAATGAGATAATATTTATTTAAAAAGCACTTAGCACAGTGCCTGGCACATTCCCTTCCCTTCATGGGAGCAAGCGTCTTCTAGTGTCACATAGATCGACTCTAGGTTACAGAACCATAGATTTAAGAACTGGAAGGAGCCTCAGAGACAGATTATCTTACCCAATCTTTTTCCTTACCAGATGAGAGACCTGAAACCCAGAGAGACTGTGGTTTGTCCAGGGTCACAAAGGAAGCAAATGGAAAAATTGGGCTCCAAATCCAAGACACGAAACAAAATGGTTTATGTGACCATTAATTTTAGTAATATATGTTCTGGCCTCTAGGAACTACCTTCTAAGGTCTGCAAGTTTTTGGCAACATGGTTAGGACATTTTGTTGGAAAGAAAAATACATCCTCCCACACATTCTGCATGTCTGGACCATGCATAATTCATTGTAAGGAAATTAATATATTGCTCTTTGCTGGATTTGACTCAGCTCCCACACATACCAACTAAGTAGCTTTGGGTAGGTCTGCAATTTCTGTGCCTTCTCTGGTGTGTCACTCTCTCCACTTCAGGTCAACAAAATCCAAACTAAGCATGTAGTACGAAGTACTAGATACAAGGTTCCCTAGGCTATATAATAGTATATGATATTTAAACAACCTAATTCACTTGGTTGCTGGGAAGAAAATGCTTTGTGAACTGCAATATAACTGTGAGATGATGATGTTGGTGACAATGATGATACACCCAATTTTAAAAGTTTAAAGTATAGAGACAAGTTGGCAATGAATGTATTCAGACAGGTATAAGTAACAATGCTTATGGAGCAGCTAGGTGGTGCAGTGGATAGAGGGCCAAACCTGAAGTCAGGAAGACTCATTTTCCTGAGTTCAAATCTGGCCTCAGACATTTACTAGCTGTGACGCTGGGCAAGTCACTTAACCCTGTTTGACACAGTTTTATCATCTGTAAAATGAGCTGGAGAAAGAAATGACAAACCACTCCTCTATCTTTGCCAAGAAAACCCCAAATGGGGTCACAAGAGGCAGACATGACTGAAATGACGGAACAACAAGCGATGGTTATAGCTATTAGTTGGTGTTTTAATAACTGTTAAATTTCTGATCATTGTCATCACCACCACTACAATTCAAAAAGTCTTCTGGTCAGTTAAGAGCTTTGATAAAGTATCCAGAGAAATATTTCAATTCCATGCCAATTACACTTGTAGTTATGGTGGATGTCTGACTTCTACATCCACTCTATACTTGGATGAAAGGGGCAAAATGTGTATAGTTCAAGTAAAAATTGTGCCCTCAAAAATGCAGTGAAATGGTCCCTTTTTCTAGGTATTCTGTCTTTATAATATATTGTCTCATGTTAAACCTTTTTTTTTTTTAACAGAAAATTGGTGACAGACTACCCTGGCTCAATAGACATACAACTTAACCTCCACATCTACTTTTAAGCATAACTTCAATGAATCCTAGCTTTCTTTGGTTGTCTACTCATTTTCTCCAAATTACAGAAAATAACATGTTGTTATTGTATATTTCATCAGTGATGAAATAATGCAGAACACTATAGTCCTTTGCCATACCTTTCTCCCATCTGTGCAAGGGCAAGATCACTTATTTGGGTACAGTTAGTTAAATTCAGCTCTCTAATCTTTGAGCTTGAAGGTCCAACAAGGAAGCTTCTCAGGCCAGCATCACCAATTCTGAAAGGATGAAAAAAATTGCTTTACATACGCTTTATATGAATTGAAATACTAGGTAGTAAACATTATTATTTTTATTAATTATCAGAGACAGGTTGGTACAATGGAATAAGCACTAGCTCCAGAGTCAGGAGACATGGGTTCCCACCCCACCTCTGCTGCTTACTATCTCTGTAATTTTGGGCAAGTCACTTACCTTCCTTGGGTCTCAGTTTCTTCATTTGTAAAATATCAGAAAGCTCCAAAGGCCCTTCTAGTTTATGATACTAAAATACCTCAAGGATTCACGATTTTGTTGGTGTGGGAAATCTCTCCATTGACATAGACTGCAACCCTTCCATCCCTTACCAGATAGTCTTTGAGTTACCAAAACCAAAAAATATTTGTCATTAGCTGGCCAACCTTCTGAAGAAGAGCCTTGATAAGTTTGGCGAGGTTGGTTCTAGGATTAGCAACAAAGTCTATCACTACACCACATTCAAAGACTTTCTATTTTCACTCCATTTTCAATGCACTGGAAATGCACTTTCATGTGCATTTTAATTGGCAATCCATCGTGCCTGCCATACTATCCCCCCTTACTTCTGCCTCCTAATTCCCCTGGCTTCCTTCAAGTCTCAGCTAAAAATCTCACTATTTGCAAGAGATCTTTCCAGATCTTTCCCAATTCCCACTTAATGCTGGTGACTTCCCTCTGACATTACTCCAAATTTACACTTTATAAGTACATAGTTATTTGCATATTGTGTCTCTCCCGCTAGAATGTGAGCTTTTGAGGCCTGAGGCTGTTTTTGTCTTTCTTTGTATCCCCAGTGCTTAACACTTAATAAACACTTGTTGATTAACTGGTTGATTGATACAGCTTAGTAGGACCTGTCAGAGCTTGTACTTTGAGAACCCGGGGTCATTACTATGCCACAGAAAGACATTGGAAGAGGTCTTTTCTTAGCTTTCTAAAATCAAATTTCATTGAATAACTATTGGATTTCAGAGAAAAGCATTAACAGTACTGGCATTGATGCAGTAACAACAATTTTTTTTTAAGAGAAAGATCGGTTAAATGGATTGCATGCCTAGCTGGTTGTCAGTGAGACCTGGCTTCAATTCCAGTCTCTGACACTTTCATACTCTTTGATACTAGGCAAATTTCCACACCTGGAAGTTCCCTATGACTAAACCATGGATCCTTTACATATTCAAGCAATGAGGAACATAATTTTATATAAAACTTTTGGCACTGAACAAAGTACAAGTGACTACATTAACAAACACCCTGCTACCCCCCAAGACACAGTGTTTGTTTATGTTTTATATTACTGAGTCAGTCAGATATTGTGAATTCTGTGGCTTTGAGGGTTTTCTTCTTCTTTTTTTATTTTTTAAATTAATTTCTGTGTTTATTTTTAGTTTATATCATTCATTTCCACAAGATTTTGTGTTACAAATTTTCTCCCCGTCTTTCCCCTTCCCACTACCGCAAAACAGCAATCTCATTGAATACCCCCTCCTCCAATTTGCTCTCTCCTACATCCTCCCTTATACTCCCTCTGACTTTCTGGTAGGGCAAGATGGATCTCCATACCCCAGTGCCTGCATATCTTATTTCCCAGTGGCATGTAAATAATAATAATAATAATAACGATGATGATGATGATAATGATAGGATATTTTTAAAAAACATTTGATTTTAAAACTTTAGGGGGAAATTGACGAAGATGGTGGAGAGTAAGCAGTGACTTCTCCAAGCTCCCCAAGAATTTCGTCCTTGGGAACTAAAAAGTAAATCTGAGCGGATTTAAGAGTGACAGAACCCATTGGGAGACAGAGAGTGACAGATTCCCAGCCCAGAGAAGTGCCTAATCAGGTCGGGGCAGGGAGAACGGAGCACACAGGAGTGGCACCAGCGCGGACCTGGGAGCAGAGTGCGGCAGACTGGGAAGCCCCACCCAGCAGACTCACCCAGCTGGAGCCTTCTGCAGCCCTCTCACAGTGGAGGTGAGGGCCAACGGAACTGGGTAGGGGGGAACGCAGGGCGCATAGCAGGGTCAGTGGTTTTTCCTGGGGCT
>CM053581.1:466004439-466051690 GCA_028627135.1 Pseudochirops cupreus | reverse complement strand
AGGTAGTAGGTACTTAGCACTTAGTAACTGACTAAGCCTCTGTTGAGGAAACAGAAGGTATGAACTCTTGTCTCCTGTTGCTGACATAGGTTGGCTGAAACAGGAAGCAGCCCATGCTGTGTGTATATATAGTTTATTTTTTAAAGTGAACATGTCCTTTGACCATTTACTAATTGGGAGATAGTTCTTTATATTACATATTTGTGTTAATTTTACTCTAGATTTGGATGTCAGGCTTTTTCTCAGAAATATTTAATTACATTTTTATGAGCTATAATCTAATTTGAGCTGCACTGATTTCATTTGTATAAAAATTTTTTAATTGTATATAATTCTATCACTTAAAAAAGCACTTATTAGGTGTCTACTATGTGACAAACATCTAATTGCTTTTATTTTATCTTTTGTATCATCACCCTCTTGTTTGATAATTCACTTTTCTGCTAACTGAAATTGTGGAAAAAAATAACTTTCTATTCTCTACTTTTTCTTTTCCATGGTGTAGTTTTTTAAAAAAATATTTAGATGATTTACCCTTTTGAAATTTAGTGTGGTATAAGATGCTGATCTTTTTTTGCTAAAGCGATATCCAGTTTTCCCAACAATTGTTGTTGAAGACATCCCTTCACCGGTAACTATTTGTGCTCTTGGGTTTACTGAGTAATATAAATTGCGATCAGCATTTGTTTCTAGTTCTTATTTATCTGGTCTTCTCATCCAATTACTTTTCTGTCTACCCAATGGCAGATAGTTTAAATAATTACTTTTCTGAAGTATAGTTTGAAATCTGGCAGCATCAAGCCTACTTCTTCTCCTTTTAAAAATTACATTCCTTTGGTATTATTGATACTTCATTCCTACAAATAAAGTTTGAATAATTTTATAAAATATCCTCGTGGTAACTTGATACAGTAGTAAATGTGTGCAATTTAGGTAGGGATGTTTTTGCCATGTTGGTACTAATCAGTCATAAATATCGAATCTTTCTCCAATTATTTGGGGCCTTGTATTAGTTTTATAAAAATTGTTTTATTACTTTTTCAAAGATTTAGAAATGGAAAAGTCCTGATGGACCATTTAGTTAGGGTTTTTATCAGGATAAAATGAGATATTTGCAAAGTGCTTTGCAACCTTTAAAGCACTATATAAATGCTCACTATTATCACTAATACTGTTGTTCTCATCCATAGTTACACACATAGTAAGTTGCAGTGCATGATTCAAACCCAGGGCAACCTGTGACTCAAAATGTAGTGTTGCTTCCATTGCATCTTTTTTTTTTTCTTTCCTGGGTTTTGGTAGTAAAATGTAGAAATGGTGATAGTTTGGTGGACTCTGTATTATTGGTTGCATTTATATAGATTCATTGTCTCAATTAACATTTTCATTAATTTACTTGGGTTCTCATTATTATAAGTGATCCTATTATCTACAAATACAAGTAATTTTAATTTTTCCTTATGTGTGCTTATTCCCCATTTTTAAAAATTGCCTTATTGCTACAGGGAACATTTTTAACACTGTTGAAAAACTAGTGGAAACAGCACAATCCCTTAAGAGTCTGAGCTGCTGTTTTGGTTTATTTCATTTTTAGCCTATATATTTCCCACAAAGATGATGTGAAACTTGTATATGTACAGTCAAGGGAAGGGATGACAAAGTTTGAAAACAAATATTTGGAGGTATATGTTAGCTTCTAATTTTGTAACATAATTCTAGGTTTTAGCAAATCTAATACATCAACTTAAGATTCTCATGGTAGATGTGACTTTATAGAACTAGCTTTGGATACAGGAATCCTAAATTTATTTTATTGGTCTGTCTTGGAAGGTTCTGAATAGATTTAGGCCTCAACTCAAATGTCAAAAACTGGGGAAGCTGAGGTAGGAGCTAACACAATATGCTAGCTAGCATTTCTAAGACTGACAATAATGAGAGTTTGGAATCAGCGGAATTCTAAATCAGTTTGGTCCTACTATCCCATCACATTGGGCAAAGAAAAATGTGTAGGTCTGGGGAAAAAAAGCACATCTGATCTAGTTGACATTGTATTCCACACACACAAAAAAATTATTCCATTAACAGTTAAAAAGAATATGTGGGTGGCCACAAACGCTTCCTGTACCACATCCACTACTAACATCTGAAATAAACATTTTCTCTTACAGAGCAACAGTCTGCTTATCACTCTTACAGGCTGCCACATATACAAGGTTCAGTTATTAACAAATGGGGAGTAAGCCAGGACTAATTTCCTAATTCCCTGCATAGAGGCACTCATATCTTTATTTTGATTATGCAGACAGACTATGCAACTAAGAAATGTATTTCCTGTTTACTCAACTATGATTACTATGTTTAGCCAGCATGATAAATCTAGAGAGATGGCACGGTACAGTGGAGGCATAAGTTGGCCAAGGTCAGAAATACCTAAGTCCAAGTCAGATACATACTGGTAGTATGGCCCTAGACAAGTCAGTTACCCTCCCAGTTCCCTTGAAAACACAAATTTATGTCAACACGATTGATCTATTAAGGAGCATTTTGAGCATAATGTGAATTTGAGGTTTGCATGTGTGTGATTTCATCTATGAGAAACAGCAATATAATAATTCTTTCCCAATTTTCTGTTTTCCTTCTAATCTTGGCTACGTTGGTTTTATTTGTATAAAATCTTTTTAAAAATTTAATGTAATCAAAATTATCCATTTTATATCTTACAATGTTCTCTCTGTTTATTCATAAATTCTCATCCATAAGTCTGATAGGCAATATGTTCCATCTTCTTCTAGCCAAGTGGTTTTTATTACACAATTTTGTATAGCTCATTGATTTTTAGGAATGTACATTGCATTGTAAGAAAACTGATTGTATTTGCATAGCACATAGAATGACTTCAGTATTTATTGAATAAAAGAGGAGGTAAGAATCAGAGAATAATTATTCAGCCAAAGCACACAGTTCATGTTTTATGTATGTAGCAGACAGTTATCTAACACCTAATAAACTTATGGCAAATGTCTTCAAGGAAAAATCACAACTTTTCCCTGATGACTTGAAACAAATTTTTCTTTATCATCTATTTTACTGCCATTGTATTTGGTGGTAGTGCTGGAAGAGGCAGGATGAGAAGAGTGTAAAAACATTAGTCAATTTTTCTTTTTCTACCTCTCTGCAGAGCTAGTTTAAAAGCTAGTATTTTAGGCACACAAAGTTATTCTGCCAGGTGGCCAAAGATTTGGTAAAGGTACATTCCACAAGGCTTAGCGAATGATTACATGTATATAGGAAATAAGGGAAAGTAAAGATTAGGGACTGCTGCTTGGAAGAATGGTTTTAGCCTCAACAGGAAGAGGAAAATTAGGAAGGAAGGAGTATGTGAGGGGAAAGAAGACTTGTGTTTTGGACACATTGAGTTTTTGGTGTCTATAGGATTGGAAATGTCCAAAAGATAGTTGGTGATATAAGACTGCACTCAGGGGAAAGATTAGGGCAGAATACATAGTTCTCTGAGTTATTTCATAGACACAGCTGAAGCCATGGGGACGAATAAGCTCTCTAACAAAGACCATGCTAGGACACTTGAGAAATACCTATGTTAGGGGATGGAGGATCTTGCTCTTTGCCAGAGTGTCTATCCTACATACCCTCTGCTTTGTTTCTTCCCTGCCTAATTTAGGCTGTACATCTGGAGGTCAAAGTCCCATAGCCTGTTTTATAAACTCGAAAACTATGGGTATCCATCAAAACAATCAGTAAGGTTTCTAAATCACTGGATCAGAGATGATAGAAGGGAAATTTAACAGTCCATTGATCCAACTCATTCATTTTTATAGATGAAGTAACTAGGGCACAAAGAGGTTCAGTAATTTCTCCTGAGTCACAAAACTAGAAATTTGAGCAGTGATTTGAACTCTTCCTGCCTCAAAGTCCAGTGTCTTGACAGCTATTTCAGGCTGCCTCTCTCATCTGGAGCTGAAGCACCAAGGATCTGCCACCTGCTGTGGCAGTGTGGTACCAGGTGTGACTACCCTGATTCAAACCTTACCTCCAAAGATCCACTGGCTGTGCGGACATGGACAATATATGTAACCCGTCTGAGCCTCAGCTTCTCTATTTGTAAAATGGGGATAACATCCATAAGTACTTACACTTAATAGAATTGTTGAGACATAAATGAGATAAAATGCATAAATGGCTTTGCAAATTGTAAAGTGCGATAAAAATATTGGGGGTTAGGGGTAGGAGCAATCAGACAAATCCTCTTCTAGATCACAAATACTATTTTTCTTCTTCCAACATGAAAAGAACCTTCTACCTGTCCTATTCGGACAAAAGGAACTGCTTACTGCTCTTAGTAAAATAACACACATGGTCTTTTTTGCCTTGGGAGGGAAGAATCAAGGGGTAGTTTATAAAATTCCATCTAACTTGTTTGGAAATAGCCTTCTCTGCTTGTCCCACCCTATGCTAACAATAAGCACTCTGCTCAAAGAGCCTCACATGGCCTGGGCCTAAAAAGCCTGTATCATCATTGGGCTAATATGTTAATTCTCACCTACAACAATAACATCTTGTTATCACTACAAAATGTTCCTTGGTGACAAAGAAATGAGAAAGTTATTCTATCCCTGATGTGGCTCTCATTAAATAGGGAAAGTAATTTTTTTCAGGTCATATTTAGGAACAAAAGTAGTTTTTCTAAAAGGACCTAGGTACTAATCTGTGCTTCCCCTCCCCCCCCCCAATCGATTGCATAAAGTGTTGTTGTGGCTAACATCCTCTTTTATTCCCCATCCCTTATGCCTATTTATTGATTCTCTCCAATGGGTTCCAATGGGTAATGTTGATGCATTGTGTCTAAAAATGGGATTTAGATTAAAATAAAGTAATGACAGACTCCTGGTCAGAAAAGAAGTACACCTAACAAAGGCTGGGAAAATTGCATTCGTCTAGTGTTTTGCAACTCTATTCAAACAGTCTCTAAAACTGATTCACCTAGATACCATAGGGTGGGGCTACGCTGAAGGAAAAATATAATTAAAAGGTCACAGACTACAAAATTAAAGCAGAAAATGAAAACAACTGGCTTAGATGAACTACATTCTTGGTCACTGAAAGAATTTTGTTAAGAAGCCAAATTACTGTTGGTGACAGTTGAAAGACTGTAGAAGAAGGCAGTTATTGTACCACTGAGAAGGGTAAATACCCAAAGGAAAGAGTGTGGGGTCTACAAACTACACGCTTGTGAGCTTGACTTTAATTTCAGGAAAAATTCTACAGTAAAGCCCTGGAGAGATGGCTAGAGAACATCTATGAAGGTGGTGAGTGCAGAGCCAGCAGGACCTCGCCAAATACAGGACACGTCAGATTTTGATTGTTTTTCTTTTGACAGCTCCTGAAGAGTAGATCAGGGGACTGCTGAAGACAGGACTGACTTAGATGTTAGCAAGTAAACAGTATTTGACAAAGTGTCACATACTATTCTTGTGGAAAAGATAGAAAGAGAAAGAGACTCCATGTAAGCAGACAGATTGTAAATGGTTGAAGGGTGAGGCTAACAATAATAACAGTAATGATAACACCACCACCAACTGTTTATGCAGCAATTCAAGGTTTGCAAGACGATTTCCATAGGATTGTAGTTGAGGTCGGTGCTTTTGTTGGTGTTCTTTTATAGACGAGCGCTAAGGACAGGAGAAGTTAGGTGACTTGACAAGGTTCACAAGCCATTAAAGGACCAAATTATCATTTGAAGTCAGGACTTCCTGTCTTCAAGTCCATCACTGCATACACTGCTACTTCTCTCTGTGATCAATAATGGTCCAGTGTCACTTGGTACAATGTCTCCCGTGACAAATGACAAACATCATGGGCCTGACCCTATGCTGTTTTAACATTTTTATCAATGACTTGGATAAAAATATACACGACATAATTATATTTTCAGGTGACACAAAGCTGAGGATAATAAAACCAAAAAATATTTTATAATGCTAGAAAATAGGGCTGAATAAAATCAAATGAAATTCAAGTGAGATAAATGCAAAGTCTTAACTGTGAATTCAATATGTGAAGTACTCAAGTACAAGATAGGTTATTAGGGTCGAGGGTGGCTCCTTTATTCCTAGGAGTTCTCTGATTTTGACTACTATGACTGATTTCATGGGTGTTAAGTGCTATCACATATCAATATGGGGAGGCTAAAATCTAAGTCAGGCCATTATCATCAGCATCTTGTTCTCCTATCTTTTACTAACAGAGATAGAAAAGTAAAGGGGGAAAACCATTGCACTTTTTTACATAGAAATTCATGAGTTGCTCACACAGTTATAAGACAACTCTACAAGTCTCAGGATGGAAGGAGATGTCTACATTTAGAGTAAGATCTAGAAAGAACAGAGTTTAAATGGAAACTGAAGCAAACTACACGCTATTGTTCTTTTCCATGTTTGGTTTTGTCTCTTCTTTCCCAGTGTTCACTCCATTGGTTACAACCCTTCTATATAACCAGACTAATGTCCAATGTGAAAGTATTTGCAGATCCTATACTTAACTGCATGCCACGATGGGCGGGGAAGGGGGGGAGAGGGAGGGGAGAAAATCTGAAACTCAAGGGACTGTGGAAATGAATCTTGTAAACTAAAAGTAAACAAATCAATTAAAAAAACTCATGAGTTGCTATGCTTCCTTCTCAAGATCAGAGTAGTTTCTGCCTAGGTCTTCTCAAGATAATTAACATTCACCAAATGGCCTGCTTATAGTAAGATAACTGACAGCTCTCAGTATCACTGACAGCATCTCCTCTTCAGGCTGGTTATGGCTGCCTCCATCCCAAGACAACTAGAGCCCAGGGTCCTGAATGTGTGCTCAACTCAAGTTTCCACAAAGACTAATCATGAGAACAGAAGAGATTGCCCTTGAGCTCAGGTACATACACCACGATCAGTTAGTGCTCCTCAATGTTCAAGAATACTTGAGGAGTGGGAGCCTTAACCATGTGAAGCAGAGCTGTGATCCAGCTTCAGAGTGCACCGCTGCCCAGAGACCTGTCCTGTGGGCCTCACCTGGACACTCTTGCAAGGACATCTTTGATGGAGTACTTGACCCTATGCTGCTGTCTGTGAGCTGGATAAAGGCAGGGGATGGAAGGCTCATCAGATTTTCAGATGACACCAAGTTAAGACTAATGTACTGCCTTGGTACTTAGGATCCAAAAGACCCAAAGAAGCTACAGTGTTAGGTTAAATCTAATGTAAGAGAAATTTCAATGGGTAAAATAAAGCTTTATATTTGAGTAAAAAAAAAAATCAACTTCCCAAGCGCAGAATGGTGGAGAGATGGTTAGAGGTCAATTGGTATGAAAAAGCTCTCGGGGTTGTGATGTGTTGCCCACTCCACACGCGTCACCTGTTTGCCGGACACACAAATATCATGTGACCTGGGTTCCAGCAAGGCACAGATCACAATCATAAGCAAGGATGAGCATCCCTATGTTTTGCCATGGTCAGGCCACACATGAAATAGTGTTTAGTTTGGGAAGGGCATTGATGAGCTGCAGAGTATTCACAGGAGAGCAACCCAAGGGTGAAGGGCTTTAGTTTGCATCATGTGAGTATCAACTGAAGGGATGGGAGATGTTAAGTCTGGAGAGAAGATTCAGGGGTTCGTAAGAGATGTCTTCAAATATCTGAAGATGTGTTATGTGCAAAAGGGACAAGACTTGTTGTTTGGCATTCAAAGGGCAGAATCAGGAAAAATCAGTGGTTGAGCGAGCTAGGAACAACTAGGTTTGATTCTTGGCTCTGCCATTTAAGATCTAAGTAATTTTCAGCAATTAACCTCTTTGTACCTGTCTGTGCCTCAGTTTCCACATATTTAAAAAATGGAGAGGATGACCTCGACCTCCAAGTTCCCTTCCAACTTTAATGTGTATTTCTATGATCCTTAGTTAAAAGTAATCAAATTTAGCGTTATGGAATACAAAAACTTCTTAAGGAACTGATAATTTAGATGGGAGAAAAATATAGAAAGACAGATAGTATTAAGTTATATGACTGTAAAGAGAAGTGCAAAATGAATTCAAAGAAAAAATAGCTAAATTTGCACTAAAGGCTTCATGGAAGAAATAGAGTTTGAGCTAGATTTTGAAGGGTGAGTGGGATGTGTACAGGTGAAAAGAAGGGACAGCGTTTCAGCTGTGTATGTGTGGAATGACATATTTCTATATTGCTGTAAAGTCTACAAAGCCCTTATTCATGAGCACTTTATTATATACATGTTATCCCCTCTCTATAAAGAGACTGAGGCTTGGAGATATTATAGACTTACTTAAACCTACTCATTGATCAAAGAAGAAATGAGCATATCACATACTAGAGTCCTCTAAAGAGCCTAGCCTGAATAGAGTGGAGGATACAGGCTGAAGTGAAATAGGAAAAAGGATTCCAGACAGGTGTTATATAAAGGTTCTTAAGATTTTAAAAACTTAACTCCCATTTCTCTACTGTTTTAAGATGTCAAAGCACTTTTCTCTAAATTGATAATATAAATATTATCCCTTTTCTTTATGGAGAAGGAGCATCTTCTGATTTCATTCCATCAATGAAATTCTTATTCAAATACTCCTCTTCCCATGCCCCACCCCCAAACATGGCTGCTGAAAACAATTTTATTGAACTTCAAGGGCTGGTAGGTTCTCCCATGCTGGAATGTCTTCTAGGGACTCCAGGAACAGTCTGTTTTCTGAGGACCACGTAGCTAATCATGGAGAGACACAGCACCAATAGGCTGTTAACCTGGTGATGGAACTTTTTGGCCATAGGACTTTTAAATGGCGGCAATAACCCCAAATGGGGTCACAAAGAGTTGGAGATGACTGAAACAATTAAACAACAAAAATTTTCTCTAAAGTAGAGAGAGGCAGTAGAAGATAAGACTAGTCTAGCTGGCAAGATAATTCAGTAAAGCAAAATTCAGTTTTCAGGGGTGAAAACAGGAAGGAAACTACAAAGAGGAAGAAAAGTAGAGAAGACTTGCAAAAATTATTATATTCAATCGTTTTCTTCCCTTAGTAAGATACCACACTAGGACACAAATACCCCAGTTCTTGGGGCGCTTATGTTAGAAAAAGAAAAAAGAGAAAGAAAAAAGAAAAAAAAAGAGTTCTCTCACTAAAGAGAACAACGATGGGTAAAGCAGCTAGATTCAATCCAGAAGATAGAGCTCTCTAGTGGAAATGACAATCGTGAGGGCACTGAGAGATCAGTTTACAAGTGGGGAGGATAAAATCTTTCTATCTGTCTTCCTAACTCTAGTCAAGTGACGAGAGACACAAATAAGAAGGAAGGGAATCTTTGTTATCAGTCTGCAAGGAATTAATGGCATTGTAAAACTAATTAGAGACTAAAATTTGTTTTCTCTACTGTAAGTTTGCAAATTGTGGTTTGAATGTTTCTGTAAATGCTGAAATGTTTTAGTGAGTTTTGGGGTAGTACTCTGTAGAATTTGTTTTAAGGAAAAATAAGAATAAAACTCTGTGAAAGTTACATGGAAAAGCAAAAAATAAAAAAGTGGGGAGGATACTAAAGGTGTGCAAAAAATCTTTAACATTACTGATTTTTTAAAAAGTGTCTGGGAAAAATTAGCAAAAAATGACCTGTATGCCTCATCTGTAAAAACCATGAGGGACATCTATCTATACATGAATTGAGAGTATACTTGATAAAGCTATTAGTAGGGAACAAGGAGGCTCTCACACATCATATTCAACAGTGGACCACACATTTTTACCATCTTATAACTGACTGAAAAAGGCAGAGAGTATAACATCTCATTGTGCTTATTTGTTGTTGATTATTAAAAAGAATTTTACTGGACAGAACTATGTATGACCCAATAGGCTCTTTATATTCATATATTAAAATCATTCAAAATTTCCTGGAAGAGGTAGCAACAAAAACAGCCACATTCCATAACCCCTGATAATGAACATCAGATGAGGAATAAAACAGATAAAAATATGCTCACTGAAAGTATTCACTACTATGATGGAGTTATGGCACAGAATCCAGGTAAAGGAGGGATTCCCTTTGTGGATCTCTCCCTGAATGGTGAGGTCCTTGGGATACTCCTGTTTCAAAATGACACTGTGTTATCCGCAGAGGTTTCTCCTGCAAGAGATGAGAAATTATCCAAAGGAGTTTGGTCTGTCAGTCCATGAAGGAAAGACTGAATGAATATCGAATGTTTATGTCCCAGATTGTAACATGAATGTGAATAGATATCCCATAGCAGGGATCAGCGAACTTTTTCTGTAATGGGTTACAGGCCAAGAGACAAAGTAGTTGTTATTGTGTAGCTACTCATATAATGGGAGAAAACAATTTCCTACAAAATTGTTATTGATAAAATTCAAAGTGTAATCGTAATAATAATGATGAAGATGATGATAGCTAACATTTACATAACACTTACTATGTGCCAAGTACTTTACAATTATTTTCTCACTTGATCTTCACACCCGACCCTGGAGGGTTGTTCTTATCAATATTCTACAGATGAAAAAAACTGAGGTGGAGGTTAAGTGACTTTCTCAGGGTTACACAGTTAGTAAGCATCTGAGGCTGAATTTGAATGTGGGTCTTCCTGATTACAGGACTAGCACTGTAGACACCACACCACCTAACTTTCATCAACTGATTGCAAATGTTCAACTATTAATAATTTTGTGTAATAAGAATTGATATAGTTCATATTTGAAAAGATCTTTTCACAAAAATAGGTACTGACAAATATTGATATCAGTCTTAAGTGTAAGATTTTAACTCAGCATATTCACTGATTGGAAGACATTTACAGAATTCTAGTAGATTCTTCTGATATTTGTCTTTTAGCATGCTACATTGCCCATTAACTACTTCCAAATGAAGGTTAAGTAGCAGCCCTTCAATTACACAGTTAAATAAATGGATTTTGAAATATGAAGATTATTTTGCACTTGCACGGAGGTCTAAAAAGGCTAATGAAATTTTAATCGAAGGTTGGAAAATATATTTCCTATAAATGTGTGTAGGAATGGAAATTTCATTTCTTTGGTCTAATGCTTGACTGCAATAGAGGGTATAAAGCAGCTTGATGTTACCTGTGAATCAAACAATTTTGTCACTGAATTGACTTTATTGCATATATGTTCCACATATTAACACTGTTTTGTCTTATATTTTTTAGGCTGAACTTATTAAAAAACAAATCAAGTCTATATCAAAAACTAATATCCAAAGCCATTTAGTGTTTGATAATTAGTAACTGCTGAGGGTGGTTGTTTTCATTAAAAAAAAAAATTCAACTTGAGCCCTTAGCTCAAAAACTCATAATAAAATTTTATTTTATTTTTGTCTCCTTTTCTTGCTTTAACATCAGGGCCCTCAAAGCTATGCTGAGTTATCATTACATGTGATCTGTAGTGTGCTGGGCAGCCATATGAGGCAAGGATGATGTCACATAAAGTCTCTGTTGTAACTATCCAACTGCCTAGCACTGCAGCATGAAAGTAGCTCTAGACAATACATAAATGACTGAGTGTAGCTAGGTTCTAATACAACTTTATTTTAAAATGTAAAAAAAAAAAAACATTCCTCATTCACGGGCCAAACAAAAACAGGCGATGAGCCAGATTTGACCCGTGGGCCTTAGTTTGCTGATCCCTGCTCTACAGTTGTCCTGCATTATATATCTGTGGAATAGACAATACAGATGGAAAATGAGACAGAGTTGGGTCATTTGGGATGAAAATGGTCCCAGACCTGAAAAGGAGGAGAGTGGACTGTATTGCTACTGGGAAACCGCAAAACATTTTAGTGACCCCCAAGCCTCTCTTTTTAACAGCGAAGGCCCATCTTTTCAATACGAACATTTTACCAGTGTTGCTACATGGCAGTGAAACTTGGAAAACCACTGCCTCCAAAGAACTAAAGATGAGCATTACACAGACAGCAATGCAAAGGTGCACGGCAGCTGGGAGCAGGCTGCCACGTCTAACCCACAAGGAAAAGAAACAAAGGGAGCGAATGACACATCGCTGTGTGAGAGATGGATGCTTAGAGTGCTACAGCAACACCCTTTGATGTTGGCAGAGGATGAAGAAGGCCTCCGCCCAGCATTTTGGGGGGAATGGATAAGGGTCCTACAGGATAGAAAGGCAGGGACAAGTCTCAATCTGCATTATTGGAGGGCACTTCTGAATCAATGAAATCACAGGTCTATTTTAGTATCTTAAAAGGAACATCCAGGGTGCAAACTCTATCCACCAATGTAGATTAGCAACTTGTCTAACTTATGGTTTTGGAGAATTTCCTTGAGTAGTGAGAGGTCAATTTTCCCATGGTCACACAAAGTATATGTCAGAATTTGAACCCAGGACTTGAACTTCCTATTGATCAGACCATGCTACCTCTTATCCCCATTTTACAGATGATGAAATTTAAACTCAGAGACTAAATGACATACCTAGGGTCACACATGAAGTATTTGAACTGAAATTAGAACCCAGATGTCTCCTAATTCCAAGCTTATTGCTCTTCCCATTAATAGGAATAGTAAAATTTTGAAACAGTTCAAATAGGAAAATGTAGCAGTTGATCACCATCTTTCACTTCTCTCATCTGGCCACCTTGCTAAAGTACAACAATAACACAGGCTTCCTGATACCTCTGGATTCTTTCCCCTGTTCAATGTATTTGGAACCCACATTTTTCTCAGAAGTAAGCTTCTCTGAGAAAGAACATTCACTGAGATTTTTAAATGGATGTAAGATTTTGTATCTTGATTGTGTCAGAGTAGGCTGTAAATGTTACAGACATTTTAACATTCAAGAAACATCTGGGAATGTATTTTTGTGTGTTCGGGATCCAGCTGGGACTCTCTACCAGGCACTGAAGTCATATGTGGCCTTGCCCAGCCCACTGCTGTCCTGTTGGATGCAGACTTCAGACTCTATTCTGGGTGGGTTCTCCTACACACATACTGCTATTTGCAGAAAGCAGTTTCTCATATCCAGGTATTATGAACTACATGCTTTTGTCTTCTAGAATAAATTAATATCTCCCTCCCTTCCTTGCTTTTATTTTGTCAAAAATAAATTGCTTTGTTATCCTTTGTTTTTACATCAACTATACCCTATCACCTCCTCCTGCCAAAGATTAATACCTTCTAACAAATACAGAGAAGGAAAAAGGCAGTCCCAGCAAAAGGGATTGGCACAATGAGAAAGTCTGAAAGAGCCTGTAATGTTCCATAACCACAAGTCCCACCACCACAGAGAAGGGAGAGGGAGGTGTTTTCTCATATCTCTTCTTTTGGACCAAATCTGGTCATTAGACTTTCTTGCTGTTTATTTTTTAAAATGATTGAATTTTGTGACTGCTAGGTGCAGTGAATAGAGCACCAGCCCTGGAGTCAGGAGGACCTGAGCTCAAATCTGGCCTCAGACACTTAACACTTACTAGCTGTGTGACCTTGGGCAAGTCACATAACCCCAATTGCCCTGCTTTGCCCCCTCCCAAAAGCAAAAATTAATAAAAAAAATAAAAATGACTAAATTTTAACTGACTAAATTTCCTATATTCCCTACCCCCACCACAGGGCCATCCCTTATAACAAGGAATTAAAAAAAAAAAGGAAAGGGGGGGCAAAATTGATCAATACATTGAAATCACTTGATGTTATCCAAATATCCAAGAACCACAAACTACTAAAGGAATAGGAAGAAAGTATTATCGGTGAATTCTTTCAATTTCTGTTTTGCCTTCTAGTTCTAGAATATCAGGGCAATTTTCCTTAAGAATTTCTTGAAGGATGATTTCTAGGCTCTTCTTTTGATCATGGCTTTCAGGTAGTCCAATAATTTTTAAATTGTCTCTCCTGGATCTATTTTCCAGGTCAGTGGTTTTTCCAATGAGATATTTCACAGTGCCTTTTATTTTTTCATTTGTTTGGATCTATCTTGATTTCTCATAAAGTCATTCACTTCCATTTGCTCCAATCTAATTTTGAAGGAATTATTCTTCTCTTCAGTGAGTTTCTGAAATTGCTTTTCCATCTGGGCAATTCAGCTTTTTAAGGCATTCTTCTCCTCATGGGCTTTTTGGGCCTCTTTTGCCATTTGAGTTAGTCTGGAAGAAAGTATTATCTCATCTCCTTTTTGTTCTTTCCATTTACACAACTGTATTCATTAAATACATTGTTTTCAAGGTTCTGCTTACTTTGCTAAGCATTATTTTAAAGAAATATTACCAGGCTTCTCTTTTTTTCTTATACCACAGTAATTTAGCCATTTCCCTCTATGGACTTAGACTTTGTTTCTTATTCTTTACAACCAAAAAATATTGCTGCAAATATTTTGGTGTATATGGGATCTTTTTCTCTTAAATCTCTTTGATATATGTTTAGCAGTGAGATCTCTGAGTCAAAGGGTATGGACATTTTAATTGTGTTTTTTTTAAACATAGTTCTATGAACTGCTTTCCAGCCAATTTCCAGCTTCACTGATGATACATTAAGGTGCCTAGGAACTAGTTTTTTCAAAGAAAAGGGAGAAATGATGATGGTTACAAAAAGATACAACTAATACATTGGTTCACTACAAAGAGAAGTCCAGTTCTTTGTCTTGTAATTCAATCAGGACACCTTTTTTGTTCTCAAATATTATGGGGGGGGGGGCGGGATGTGTGGGAGAGGTTAATAGCATAAACCAATATACAGATAAGTCTCACTTTATACAAATTTGACTTTATGTAAAGAATTCAGAAAGAAATCCACATTCCAAAAAAAAAAATTCAAACAAACCCCATAACCCAAACTGTTAACTTTACTGTACAGTATTGTGCTCCATGGCCTTCCACCCCTTTCTAACCCACCAAAAAAAAAAAGCCTTTTAAGTGAAAAAGGAAGAAGGTGCTGCCACTGCTGAGACCCCTGGCTCCAACAGAGACCACCTCTGCCCCAGTCCACCTAGCTTCCAGCAAGCACATCTGTCTTCCATCTGGTCCCAGTCCCCATGTGTTGCTGCCTGTCCTCTCCTGTCTGTGTTCAGCCTGCATGCATCTGCCCCTGTGTTTTCCACCTATTGATTCTGGCCAGGCCCCGGCCCCACACGTTGCTCCTCCTGCTCTCATTTCTCTGACCCCAGCCCCCATGAGTCCTTGAACAGCGTGCTAGGCCCTTGCATGGGCACATGGCTCTCCCTCCACCACCTCTTCAGGCAAATTCACATTACATAAAAATTGCTTTATGTCGAGGTCTGTGGAATGGTCCACTTATGTAAAATAAGAACTGTCTGTAATCTCTCCTTAATCTAACATATCCCACATCACTACGAAGACGATTATTCTAAAACATTAATTTCATGTTCCTTGTTGCTCAAAACTCTTTAATGATTAGCATTACACTAAGGATAATGTCTAAACTCTTTACTTTCTGTGGTAGGAGGAATATCCACCAGAGTTCCAGTGCCACAGGCTAATTCTTTTCCTTACAAGGTACATCAATCATTTTCAAGATTTAACTGGCTAAGAGGACCAAAGACTCAGGCCACTGATAATTGCTTCCTTGTAATCAGAGTACAAACAGCAAAGAGGGACCATACCTCCTTAACAAAGGCAGATAATTTAGTCAGACCATAATAATGTAACCAGACCAAAGTTTGATCAGGAAATCCAAGAAAAAGTCATGTTAAGGCCTAGGGACCCTGGGGACCTAGCCAAGGAATGCAGGGCATTCCTGGGTCCAACGACTGAAAGATTTCAGGAGGCATCTGAGCTAGTGCAGGGCATCAGAATGAATACCATCTGGCAGCTCTGTTGCCTCCTACCCAGTTCTGGGTCACAGATCCAATGTGGAGAGGCATGGTCACAAGTGTGAGTTCTAGTTATGTAATGATCCAAGAGCAAATGCTGGAAGCAAATAGAGCTATGTGGCTCTGATCCCAGAAGCACAAAGGGGACTGGTTTTAACCTACAGCCAAGAGTGAGAGCCTGCAAGAATCCTGGACTGAAGGTGAGCCTGTAGTTCATACACCCATTGAATTGCAGTGATGCCTGGTAGGTGACTAGTGGCTGAATCCAACTGCAGTCTACTTACTGAAACTTCTAACCAGAAGAATCCAACAGAGAAAAACCTGGCCAAGAACTTTCAGAGGTCAGATTAGGAAGGTGAGGAGCTGACCTGGCCTCAGATCACATCCCTTCAGGAGCACTGCAAGCAGTATAAGGACATGAGAGAAGCTCAGGCCAGACATCTAAAATGTGCAGAACCCAGCACTAAGTCCTAAGTCAAGAAGTAAACTGGAAAAAGCAGCAAACAACAAAGAGAACCTGATTATAAAGAGCTATTATGGTGACAGGAAAGCTCAAGACACAAACCAAAAAGCAGAGAAAGTCTCAAAAACATTTCTAAGCAAATTCTCAAAGAAAAATGAAGTTCAGAACTATGCCCAGAGGGCAATAAAACTGTGCATACTCTTTGACCCAGCAATAACACTTCTAGGTCTGTATCCCAAAGAGATCATAAAAATGGGAAAAGGACCCACATGCACAAAAATATTTATAACAGCTCTTTGTGGTGGCAAAGAACTGGAAATTGAAGGGATGGCCATCATTTGGGGAATGGCTGAAAAAGTTGTGGTATATGATTGTAATGGAATACTATTGTGCTATGAGAAATGATGAGCAGGCAAACTTCAGAAAAACCTGGAAAGACTTGAATGAACTGATGCTGAGTGAAATGAGCAGAACCAGGAGAACACTGTACACAGTAGCAGCCACAGTGTGCAATGACTAACTTAGATACTTATCTCTTCTTAGCAAGGCAAGGATCCAAGACAACTCCAAAGGACTCATGATGGAACATGCTGTCCACATCCAGAAAAAGAGCTATGGATTTTGAATGCAGATTCAAACATATTATTTGCTCTCTCTCTTTTCTGTTTTTGTTTGTTTCTTCTTTCTCGTGTTTTCTCCCATTTGTTCTAGTTCTTCTTTACAATATAATTAATGTGAAAACAGGTTCAATATGAATGTATATGTAGAGCCTACATCAAATTACATGTTATCTAGGGGTGAGGGAAGGGGAGAGATGGGGAGAAAATTGGGAACTCAAAATTTTATGGAAGTGAATGCTAAAAACTAAAAGTAAGTTATTTTTTACAAGTTTTTTTTTAACGCCATTCAGACATAAGTACACGGAATTCATGGAAGAGTTAAAGTAAGAGTTTTAAAACAGAACTAAAAAATTATTTTAAAAATCAAAGAGATCTCTGGAAGAAAGATATGAAAAGAGGACTCACAGCTTAGAAAAAAAAAGTATAAAACCTTACCCAAGAAAATAACTCTGTGATAATTAAAATTGAACCAGTAGAAGCAACTAACTCCATGAGATATTTTAAATATTTTTTTAAAAAATCAAAAGACTGAAAATATAAAAGAAAATGTGAGATACCTCACAACAAGAGCAACAGTGACCTGAAAAACAGATCAATGAGAGTTTATCAATGGACTCCCTGAAAACAATGACCAAAAAAAAGACCCTACATTATCATATTTCAAGATATCACAAAAGAAAATTTCCCAGATCTAGAGCCAGAAGACAAAGGAGAAACTGAAAGAATCTACTAGTTACCTCTTGAAAGAAACCTCAAAATGAAAACTCTCATAAATATTATAGCCAAAATTCAGAGCACCCAGGTAATGGGAAAAAAATACAGCAAGTAAGACATAAAAAAAGAATTCAAGTCCTAAGAAAGAATAGTTGAGATTACACCTGACTTAGTAGCCACCAGTATAAAGGAGGAGTATTTCTCTTAAAGAAGGAGTGAGGGGGAAAGAGAAGAAGATTATAAGAGAATATGATGAAATAGTACAAAGGGAAAAGTGTATATCTCTGCTTAAATCAATAAAAGAGAAAAAGAGCAAATCAATAAACTGGCATGCAATTAAAAAACAAAAAAGAAGCCAAACTAGAACATTATTAAATATAAAAACCCCATGTTAAACTAGCAAAATGAAAATCCTGGAAAAAAAAAATTCTTAGAACTTTCCAAAGGAGGGATGAACAAAACTGGAAGAAAAAAAACATACTAAATTAATAAATAAAACTAGTAACTAGTTTTTTGGAAAGAACAATTAGCTAACCTGATTTTTAAAAAGAAAGAATAAAAACAAATTATCAGTAAGAAAAATGTAAAAGGTGAATTCACAACCAATAAAAAAAATAAAAACAATTATTAGGAGCTATTTTGTCAAACTACATACCAAGAAAATTGGCAATCTAAATAAAATGGATGAATATTTACATAAATATAAATTGCCCAGCTTAACACAATAGGAAAAAGAGTATTTAAATAACTCTATTGGGGCAGCTAGGTGGCACAGTGAATACAGCACTGGTCCTGGAGTCAGGAGGACCTGAGTTCAAATGCGACCTCAGACACTTAACACTTACTAGCCATGTGACCTTGGGCAAGTCACTTAACCACAATTTGCCCTGTCTTCCCCCAAAAAGCAAAAACAAAAACCAAAAATATAAAATAAAATTATCTTAGAAAAAGAATTTGAATAAGCCATAAATGAACTTCCAAAGGAAAAAATCCCCAGGATCAGAGAGATTTACAAATGAATCTTTCCAGATATTTAAAAGACCAATGAATTCCAATACTATCAACTGTTTGGGGGGCGGGAAAGGAAAATAAAAGATTCTATCAATCCTATGATACAAATATGTTCTTGATACCTAAACTAGGGAGAATAAAAACAAGAAAGAAAACTATAAACCAGTAAATATTCCCAATGAATAATGATATAAACATTTAAAATAAACCATTATAAAGGAGGATACACAACATGTCACAAAGATATAACATATCACAGTCTGGATTTATACCAGGAAATCAGAAATGGTTAAATATTAGGAAAAATAGAAACATAATTATTCCAACAGATGCAGGAAAAAGCTTTTGACAAGATACGACATTTATTCCTGTTTTAAAAAAACAACAATACAACACTACAAACCATAGGAATAAGAGGAGCTTTTTGTCAAAGGATAAACAGTACCTAAAACTAACAATCATCACTGTCTGTAATGGAGATAAGCAAGAGGCCTTTCCACTAAGATAAGGGGTAAAGTGACAATATCCATTAAGAACTGAAGTAACAAGCCTAGGCAAAGAAGAAACAAAAGTACCACTTTTCGTAGATGACATGATGGTTTACTTAGAGTCAACTAAAAAAAAAAACTAATTGAAAAATTAACAACTTCAATAAAGTTGCAGGATATAAAATAAACCTACACAAATTATCAGTATTTTTGTATATTGTCAACAAAATCCAGCACAAAGAGATAAAAATCAGAATTTCATTTAAAAATAACTGAAGACAGTATAAAATACTTAGGAATCTTCTTTCCAAGACACACACCAAAACTATATGAAAACAATTACAAAACACTCTTTTCACAAATAAAAACAGATCTAAAGAACTGGAGAAATATTAATTGCTCATGTATAGGCCAAGCTAATATAGTAAAAATGACAATACTACCTAAAATAGCTTATTCCATGCTATGCCAATCAAACTACCAAAGGATTACTTTAGAGATCTTTTTAAAAAATCATCTGGAGGAACAAAAGATCAAAAATGTCAGAGGAATTAACAATTAAAAAAAGGATAGGAAGGACCAGATCTTAAAACTACAGAGCCATAATCATTACAACAGTTTGGCACTTGGTTAGATAGTAGTCGATCAGTGAAACAGATTAGGCGGACAATGTACAGAGGCAAACAAGCACAGCAGGCTAGTGTTTGACAAACTTAAAGATGCAGCTACTGGGACAAGAACTCACATGATTCAATAAAAAACTGTTAGGAAAACTGGAAAGCAATCTGGCAAAAACTAGGCACAGCACCTACACTATAGAGTAACCTTCCACACCATCTACGAAGATGAGCTCCAAATGGGTACATGATTTAGACATAAAGGGTGACATCGTATAGAATTAGAGGAACGTGGAAGAAATTACCTGTCAGATCTAGGGGAAGAGTTCATGACCAAACAAGAGGTAGGTTCACAGGATGTAAAAAGGACAATTTTGATTACATAAAATTAAAAAGTTTTGTACAAACAAAAACCAATGCAGCTAAAATTAGAATAGTATTAGGAAGAAATCACTGAGGAAAATTCTCTTATAAAGGCCTCATTTCTAAGATATACAGGGAACTGAGTCAAATTTGTAAGAATAAGAGCCATTCTCCAATTGACAAGTAGTCAAAAAGATATTAATAGGTAGTTTTCAGAAGAGAAAAAATTCAAGCTGCCATATGACAAAATATTCTAAATCACTATTATTTAAAGAAATGAAAATTTAAACAACTTTGAGGTACTACCTCACATCCATTAGATTGACAATGTTTATAAAAAAGAAAAATTATGAGTTCTGGAAGGGCTGTGGGAAAAGAGGTACTTTAATGCACTTTTGGTAGAGCTGTGCATTTGTCTGGCCATTCTGAAAGCAATGTAGAATTATGCTATATTGAACTGCACTTATGCCGAACAATACCATTACTAGGTCTATATCCCAAAGAGATCAAAGAAAAAGGAAAACTACCTATAAGGACAAAAATATTTATAGCAGCTCTTTTTTTGTGTGGTGGCAAAGAATTAGAAACTGAAAGGTTGTGCATAAATTTAGGAACTGCTGAACAAGTTATGGGGTGTGTGTGTGTGTGTGTGTGTATGGAATGGAATGCTACAGTGCTATAAGAAATAATGAAGTGGATAGTTTTAGAAAAACCTAGGAAGAATTGTATGAACTGATGCAAAGTGAAGTGATCAGAACCAGGATTTATACAATAACAACAGTATTGTAAAGACAAACAACTTTGAAACTCTGGTCAACACAATGTAACCAGTCACAATTCCAGAGGATGCATATTGAAGCATTCAACTCACCTCCAGGGAGCCCATTTTGGACTCCAAGTGCAGACGACAGCATACATTTAGGGACATGGCTCATGTAGTAGGAATTTGTTTTGCTTGATAACATATACTTGTAACAGATTTTGGTTTTATTTTCCAATAGGTAGAAGAGAGGAAGGAGGGAGAGAAAGAAGTTGGAACTGAAAATAAAATGAAATTACATTAAAAAGTTATAAAGAGTTATACCTGACTGGAGAAGCACCGTGAACAACAGTTTCTGAGAAGCTGTACTCAGCTGAATCAATCCAGTGACCTTGCTGAATATCCTTGTTAGATGTCTTTCCTCTACAGTTGAGAAGTAAATCTCCTTTTGACAAGTACAAGATGTTCTATAAATATGTTTCATTCTGAAATCAAACCTAAACTACCAGTGGTGTGGTCAGAATCAGGCCTTTCGTACAACATATGAGCATTGAAGGACTTCTACAACCTAGTCCAAATCTACTTTTTGAACTTCATTTTACATTTTCTGGTCTGAAGTTTCTCATCTATACAATGAAAGGATTTGACCAGATGGCCTCAAAGACCTAAATCTATTCAATTCTAAACTATGATTCCATGACCTCTTAGTTCCATAATACTCTCTCAATTGTCCTTTGAACTCATGGTGCAATTCCTGACTCTGCTTAGGCTATATTTTTATGATAACTAAGGAGATTCCACTTATCTTGATCAACATTTAAAAAAAGAAAAGAAGTGAGAACAAATGAGAAGCGGACAGAGAGTTTAAGAAAATATATTGTTTGGGGAAGAATTAGAGGATTGCGGAAAATAGAGCTATCAATCAAATGAAAACAAACCAATCAAACTGTCTCTAACATGGAGAATATCAGAGAACTATTGGAATCATATAGTATCTATCCTAAAGGCACTGGCTATAGTAAAAAATGGAAAATTTTTATCTCCAACCAATCAATAAAATGAGAAATCATCTTGCAATGATATTATAAGCTCTAGCATTCATTTAAAAACAACAAAAGAAATTAAGAGATAGATATATGGTTAGTCTCTAACCCAAACCACCCTTTTTTTGATACAGTTACTAAACTTTCCTTTTTTATGCATAATGGAAAATCTTTTCATGGCTGACAAAACTATATATATACATATAAAACTCAGGGGAAAAAAGAAGCTTCAGCATACTCTAGACTAGTCATTTCCACAGTCTGTCAAACCAAGACATTGGACTTTTTCCCATTTGTAGAGAAAGAGCTATCCCTAGGTTTGAAAAAGCGCCATCCGGCGGGACTGAAGAGCATGTGGTCCTTCTTCCAAACCACGGTGTGATAAATTGCAAATCGAATCCATTTGTGTCCTATTCCTGCCTAAAAATAACAGACTTGGGAATTCCCAACTTAGTCATTTTCATTTGTTCCAAAAAGATTTATTTTCATCTGTTTTATGTGTCTAATTTGGCTAAAATGAAAGGATCCCAACAGAGCTGGCTTCTTACTATGTACCCCACTGGCTAGCTAGGAAAAAAAGCAAACAAACACCATCTCTAAGCAAGCAAATGAGAAACTTTGAAGATGTACTTCACTCCACAGGCATTGCTGGCATTGCAGTGTGGCTTCATGCAGTGTAACAGGGTTTCATGTCGGAACAGATGGAACTTGAACACATTGATCAATGGCATGACTTTCTTACCAAAAGTTTTCATTGTATGATTAAAAAAATTATGTTTCTTCTCTAACTAGGAAGAACACAAAATTTATGATCTGCACCTCAATTGCTAACAAATTATCTATGATCTGTCAACCATATTGCTTTGTAGTAGGGGTTTTAGAAGGTGAAGTCTTAGCCTGAGAGTTACACCTCGGATGTCGTTTCCTTTTAAGTCTAAAACAACACACTATGCTTTTATAGATTACAGAATGGATTACTAGGGACGACAAACACCAAGAGAAGCTAGAGAACAGGAAATAAAATAACGTTACAGGGCTGACACATAAAATTTCCTCTGGAAAGCTTGAGAAAATTGGTCCCCTTTAGGGACCAAATCTTACTGGCAAGATTTCTTATGGGAATTATCAAGAACAAATCATGCTACAGATGCAATCCAGACTTCATGATATGGTTATTTCTGTTCTTTTCATCACAAGCACTGTGCAGGGGGCCCAGCTGACCTTAGTTACTATTACAACCCATATTTGAGCTACTCATTATTTCCAAAATAGAGATTTGGCCTAGAAATCTCCAAAGAGTAAAACAATCAGCCTTACTTTAGCTGTCATATGATCAAATCCACTTGATCTGTTAGGCCTGAGGCCTTTTAGTTAAGTTTTCAGACCAAAATTACAAAAGGAAACATGGAAATCTCTCCTTAACCCAAACATCAAATCTACCAACCTACTAGCTCCTGCCTTGTGTCCACAGCTCTACCAGAGATGAAGTGATAAAAGTGTTTCAGGTCAAACTGCACTTAGACTGTGGAAACTACTTTTGTTTTCCTGGGAGTAAGCCACAAAGTCATGTATTCTCAGGGCCTGGCAAGTGGAAAGAATAGTTCATTATCAATAGAAAAATCTCAGACACTAACTAAGCATTCAAGTTCCAAGATTCACATTCCATATCCATGGGCAAAATCATCTTTACTCTACCTTTGGGTCCTTTCTGTAACTCCTAGTTTGGGAAATATAGGACATATTTCATATGGGAGGCTTCATATCACCATAAACATAAAAATAGGTCAATAGGCAATAACAACTATGCCTTTGAAAGCTAGAGTCTTCAAAATGACAAATCAGACTAAGTATAAAAGTCTATAGGTTTTCCATTTGAGTAAGAAGTGATGAATTGATTCATTCCTTCACTGACTGAACAAATACTTTTCAATTTAGGATTAGGTTCCTTCTTTGAAGAACTTCACCATGTAGTAGTGAAGGAAAATATGCAAGCATAAATAACTATAATTCAAGATATTATGTGATACTATAAGGAAGGCACAAATAATGGGCTTATAGAAATTTATAGAGGGTGAGATTATTTCTAATTGGAATGATCAAAGAAAGCTTTCTGGAAGCCAAGCCAAGGCGGCACAATAGGAAGAAATAGTATAGCCTAGCTGGCCCTTGCAACTACTGTGCAAAGACACAGAAAAATGTGCCAGACTGAATGTTGATTAGGAAATCTAAGAAAAAAAGGTCAGTGAGCCAGTTTTTCCAGACTGTGTTGGCATAGTTAGACAGAGAGCTCTGAGGACACTGAGGACAGGGTCTAGCTATGAGGGTTCTGAATTGAGTCTTCCAGCAGGTGGATTGAATGAAGTTCTATAGTTACGCAAGAGGGCAAAAAGAAATCTTACACCCAACACAACCCTCTATGCAGGAAGTAGGAGCTACCACTTCTATCCCAGAGCTGGGGCATAGGTACAGTGCAGACTGAGAGTGGAGGACCAGGGCAATGGATTAGTGGAAGAACATAGGGCTGTGTATTGGACAAGATCAGTTATAAGAGAAAAAAATACTACAGAGACAAAGAAATGACTCAGGTATCAAGGAACCAGAGTCGGGGTCACACATAATTAAGCCGCCATTGCTATAAAGGAATCAAGAGCTTGCAGTATACCAATTCAGAAGGCAAAAGATGTAGGCTCACAACCAAGAATACCTTACCTAGAAAACTTGAGTATAATCTTATAGGGAAAAATTCTGACTCTTAATGAAACCAAGTAATTGTGAGGATTCCATATGAAAAGACCACAGCTAAATAGAAACTCTGACATGCAAACCCAGAGAAATATAATATAAAGCCTCAAAAATATGGAAAAGCAGCTATTAAATATTTTTAATGGACTGCAATGCAATAAAATTATATTCAATAACGGGCTGATAAGGAACATTGAAAATTAACTGGCAACTAACAATCCTAAAGAACAGGTGGATCAAAGAACAAATCATAGAAATACTAATTCATTAAAGATAATGAGAACAATGAGAAAACACACCAAAAATTTCAGGATATAGCCAAAGTAAATTTGGGCTCTAAATTGTCTCCTTCTCTTCCACTCCTTCCCTAACCTCTGAGAAGGCAAGTAATACATCAATTAGTCATGTGAAATCATGCAAAACATATTTCTGTATTAGCCATATTGTTAAAAAAAAAAAAAAAGCAGGGGCGCCTAGGTAGCGCAGTGAAGAGCACTGGCCCTGGAGTCAGAAGGACCTGAGTTCAAATGTGACCACAGACACTTAACACTTACTAGCTGTGTGATCTTGGGCAAGTCACTTAACCCCAACTGCCCTGCCTTCCACCCTCCAAAAAAACAAAAGGAAAAAAAAACTTCAATTTGCCCTCAGACTTCATCAGTTCTCTCTGGAGGTGGACAGCATTTTTTTCAATCGTGAGTGCTTTGGAATTGAACCACCATACTGATGAAAGTACTTAGGTTTTTCACAGTTGATCCTCATTCTAATATTGCTATTAATTACTACATACAATGATGCTCTGGTTTGCTCACTTCATTTTGCATTAGTTCCTATGTTTTCTGAGACTATGCCCCTCATCATTTCTAGAGCACAACAGAGCTCTATCACAATCGTATGCCACATCTTGTTCAGTCATTTTCTGACAAACATCTCCACAATTTCTAAATTTTTGCCATCACAAATAGAATTGCTATAAATAGTTTTGTATGTATAGGTCCTTTTTCTTTTATCTTTTTGGGCTACAGATCTAGTAGTGGCAAAGTAGTTTTTAAGTGTAATTTTACATCTCAAAACCACTTAAAAATGTGTCTCCCCATCTCACCCAGACTAGGAGTACAGGAACTTCTCACAGATCTAACATCATTTCTGTCAGCATGGAAGCTTTAATGTCTAAACATGTACATCATTTCATCAAGAAATAGAAGAGAGCAACAAACTGGGTGTACAACTAAAAATGACTACAAGTCAACAAATTACAAAACTGCAATAAAAATCCTGAAACTTAAAAAAGGGAGACCAAATAATTGACTTAATAAATAAAAGTAGGAGCTTCAAAAAAATTAAATAGAAAACCCATTAATTTGATATTTTAAAAATAAGAGGAAAGCTAAGTGACCCATATCAAAAATTAAAAAGTACATTCAAAAAAAGTAGAAGGAAATAAAGTAATTACTAGAAACTATTTTGCCTGATTTTATGCCAATAAAATTGGCAATTTAGATGGAATGGTTCAATATTGACAAAAATATAAACTGCTCACACTAAGAGAACAAGAAATAGAGGACTTAACCCAATCTGAGAAAAAGCAATTGAACGTTCCATAAATGAGATCACAAAGAAAACAGGCCCAGGACAGATAGATTTACAAGCAAATTCTATTAAACATTTACGAAGCAATTAATTCCAATATTACATAAGCTGTCTGAAAAGACAGAAAAAGAGAAAGTCAAACCAAATTTCTTCTATAACACAAATATAGTCTTGATACCTAAACCAGGAAGAGTCAAGACAGAGAAAGAAAATTATAGGCCAAGAACCTTAATGAATGCAGATGCAAAAATTTTAAATATTAGCAAGGAGACTATAGCAACATATCACAAAGATTATCCACTAAGACCAAGTTGGATTTATTACCCATAATTCAATGTTGATTCAATATTAAGAAAATTAGCAACATAATGGGACCATATTAATAAGAATAAAGAAATCATATTATTACGCGAACAGATGAAGAAAAAGCTTTGATGAGACATAAGACCCATTTCTGGGGGAAAAAAAATCTCACTAGAAAACATAAGGAATAAAGAGATCTTTTCTTAAAGTGATAAGCAATATCCATCTAAAATCAAAAGCCAGTATCAGTACCAGGATTATACAAAAGATCAAAGAAAAAGGAAAAGGACCCAAATGTACAAAAATATTTATAGCAGCTCTTTTTGTCACACTAAAGAATTGGTAACTAAGTGGGTGCTCGGGGAATGACTGAACAAATTGTGTTATATGAATGAAATAGAATATCATTGTGCTGTTAAGAAATGACTGTTTCAAAGAAACCTGGGAAGATTTTTATGAAATGATAAAACTGAGGTAAGCAGAACCAGGAGAACAATTTATGCAATAACCACATCTGTAAAAACACAAAAAAACTTTGAAAGACTTTAAGAACTGATGACTAAAATGACAAATGATGAACCACAATTCCAGAGGACTCATGAGGAAACAAGCTACATACATCCTGACAGAGGAATGAATTCAGGGTTCAGACTGAAACATATATTTTTTAGACATGGTCAATATAGAAATTTGTTTGGGCAAATCATGCATATTTGCTATAAGAGGTAAATATATCAACTTTACAGTCTCTTCTTTTTCAAACCCAATATGTCAGATTATAAGTATTTTCTGTTGGATCTTGAATGTTCCTGAATTTCCAACCAAACCAAGAGAGTCTGCCTAGTGAGACTTGAACCTGAACTGATAAAGAGCTTCTTTTAACTACTATTATATTTTTATTTAGAACCATATTATTATACAGGGGCAATATGGTACTGGATAGAGGGCCCAACTTTCAATCAGCAAGGCTTGGGTTCAAATCCTGGCTATGACATATATTGGTGGTGTGATCATGAGTGAGGTACCTCTCTAAGAATAAAAGTAACAGATAAATTATCAATGTACATGACTGGAGGGATTTTCTATGCTGAAAAAAGTCACAAGTCCAAACTTTCTTGCTCCCCCAAAATAAATATATGAAAATTTTCCATGTCTTTTGATTTGTAATAAGAATAGTTAAAATCTAAATTTGATCATCTTTAGAAAATATCTTTATATTTCTATTTGTTATCTCATGGGTAAGAAGTGTTTCTCTGCATGTGTTTCTCTTTATTTCATTGTTTATGCCAGTGATGTCCTGGCAGGGGTTAAAAGAAAATATTGCCAACCAAATTCCACAACTGAATCTTCAGGATTCAACACACATCAGCAGTGATACGACGGTACAACAAACGAATCATTATGATTCTATAGACCATTTCTGAGTCTTGAGCTTTGGCATGTATACTTAACTGCTTTTTTGGGGATCATTTCTGGGCCAGAAACTAATTTTGTCAATGTAATCAAAGGAAAATCTTGGTCACGTAATAAGCTATCTATGGGCAGTTTAGTAATCCCCAAAATAAAATACCTGGATCATATTACATATAGCATTAGAAGGAGAAAGCACTGGAAACCAGGATGCCACGTAGGAGGAAATGAAAAGCCGTAAAACTCTAGTCAAATGTATGACATTCATATTTTAGCACGGACAATGACAATTCAATAAAAGACAAAAATGTAACTTTCTTACCACTGATTGTTATACCATTGTCTTTTGGAACTTGCGTCATTTCTCGTAAAGTGATTTCTGGGTTCACATCAACTTTGCTCCCTGACAATTGCAAATGAGCTTGGAGAGAGGATGGGACTTTGATTGTAATAGACCCTGGAATGAATTAAAAGACTAGGTTATCCGTGCAAACAACTGAAAAACAGAATGCCCAGACCCCGGCCTTTTCTCTACTTTGTTAATTTAACAAGGGAGTGTTTTTACTCCAATAGCATTTTTCCCTTTATACCTTTCCCCTACACATTTCCACTGTAATCTCTTTTCCTTGGCCCCAGCTGGATAGAGAATGATCAAGGCAATTCCGTGAGCACATGGCATCCACATTCGCTTCAGGCAAATGAGTCATGAGGTCATTCTGAGCTACCATTTCTTCAGCAAACAGCACTAGCCAGCTCACAGTCCCAGAAGATGCATAGTAAGCAATTTACTTCATCTGCAGCTTGCAGTCAAGGATTGCTATTATTTCCACGCTGAGGTCAACTGTGTTTTGTGAATCATCTATTGGAGAAAATTTTGTAGCTTGAATAACCTTGAGGCTGGCTCCATGAACCCAGGACACTATAGGACTCGTGGCTTTAAAGAATTTATTCCAAATGTAACCAAAATAAAGTTATACCATCATCCTGATTGCATATGTACATTTGAAATTTGGGACTGAGGACTTTTAGGTCATAGGATTCTAGACCTCGAGTTAAAAGGGACCTTAGAGGCTTCCCAATCCAACCCTCTCATTTAACAGATGAGGAAACTGAGGCTCATACAGGTGAAGGGACTTTCCCACAGTTACATAGGCAGAAAAGGATCATAGGTGGGATTAAAGGATCATAGGTGGGATTTGAAGTTGGGTCATGTGGCTCCAGCATCATACTTTACCACATGGTTCCCAAGATGATAAGCCAAAGAGAAAAAGTTTCCTGTTGTTCAAGAATTTTTTTTAATTTTTTTTTTTTTGCTTTTTGGAGGGCAGTTGGGGTTAAGTGACTTGCCCAAGGTCACACAGCTAGTTTTTATGTTAAGTCGCTGAGGCCAGATTTGAACTCAGGTCCTCCTGACTCCAGGGCCGGTACTCTATTCACTGTGCCACCTACATGCCCCAAGAATTGTTTTTTTAAATCTAAAAGAATGTCAAGAAAAAAAATAGATACTGTAATAAGGTACCTTAGAAAAGTTTTATATAAAAGGTTCCTTGTTTGAATAGTAAGGGGACTATTATTCTTTTGGTCAGACTTAATTCAGTTTTTTAAGTACCTAGACTAAAGAATGAAAATTTAATTTCTGTACAACCCTATCTATATTTTCAAACTCCTGCTGGAAGAAATCAGAACAATTCCTTAATTGGTTATGAGAGACTTTTCAAAACACTTTTAACACTGGCTCTACCATAAACCGATCAGTTCATCCCTCTTTTAGCAGCTTTCTTAGCGATATATCATACAGCAGTCAACATATATAAGATATTCTTATAAGAGCATCATCGATCACACCTTCATGAGCCAAGAGGGTCAGGATGATATACAGAGTTTGTTTTGAAGATTAAGTCTGGAATGCATTTTTTTAAAAAAGTTTTTAATTGCACATTTTCCATATAGTCTGATTAATATCAGCCTTAGTTACACTTAAGTAATTCCACATCTGGTTAGGAGAAAACTAAAAATATTCTTTATTCCCACCCTGAGAGTGAGGTCTGCAAATGACTTGCAACTGAAAATAATTGAACACAGAAATAAACTTAGAGAGTTACTTTCATTCTTCTTTTTTCCCCAGAACCCTTTGTGGTTAGAAGGTAATGCTGCCGGGGTCCTTTAAAGCTTGGGGAAGATAAATGAACCCATTTATATGCAGGCTGGCACAAACAGTAGCAGATAATCCACATCATTTGCAAAAAAGCTGTGATAAAAATAGTAGTCCAAAGTCAAATGTGAATACTGAATACAGCAAGTTCTTCCTACCTAGGGAGATTTAGGCCTAGGCTTAAAAGAGAAAAAAATTAGAACAGAAAATGGAAACACTTTTTTCATAGGAATTTTTTTCTCCAAAAAGATAAAACAGGTAGCAAAACAAAACACACAGGACTTCCATCTCTAAATATGCCAGAATCTTAAGGGGTACAACGTTAGTTGATAGCCATTCTCCTTTAGCAAGAATGTAAAGCTCTGGGTGCCCCTTTGTGGTATATCCTTAACACATTAAAATTTTCTCCCACCTGGTAATCATTCATGGTTATTAATACCAACTCTTCAGTTTTGAAGGATTTAAAAAGAGAAATAAAAGTGTAATCATGTAACTTCTTACAAGAGGGAACAAACAAGTAGTCTTCATCTCTTTTTTCCAAAAAGATGCACAAGAAGTTAAAGCAGTGGTTCTCAACCTTCCTAATGCCGTGACCCTTTAATACTCATATGTGGGCGTATCTGCATGTGGGCGGACCTGCCTGGAGACGGAGAGAGGAGTGGTGTCTCGGTTCCTAAGACCATCGGAAATATGTGTTTTCCGATGGTCTTAGGAAACCCGTGACAGGGTTGTTTGACCCCCAAAGGGTTCGCGACCCACAGGTTGAGAACTACTAGGTTAAAGTGACTGGCAGTGTTGCACCCTGGCTAAAACAGTGGCAGATCTGAATTGATTTCAGACATTCTTAGTCATCACGACACTACAAAGTTCAATACTGCTTTATGCTATTCCCATCACAGATAACATTTCCATGTGGAATTAATTAACAGAAATGAAGACTGAAAATTTTGATCTCATTTATCTTTGTGCTTCTGCCAATAACACAATCACGGTAGGAGAAAAAGGCAGAATTGCAATCCTACTATGTTACGTCAACAGGGAGGTTACTGGAACAAAACCAAATAATGATCGAATCAAGGGCCCAGTGAAAAATCTGATCCAGGGCATGAGGAGCAACAATTATTTTTCTCTCTTCCATTCTAACAGAAGAAGAAAACAATTCTAATGTGAGAAGCACTTTGGTCATTCTTACTTCTCTTTCTACTAAAAATGAGAGGCTACGTGGTGAAAGAAATTTGTAGTTAGAGGTAGCAAATCTGGGTTAGAGTTCTGATCCCTCTTCATAGCTTAGTCTCTCACTTAGAAAATAGAGATGCTAATACTTATATCACCTAACCTGTAAGACTACTTTGAGGACTGTAAACCACAATGTGCTAATTTAAATATGAACCATTACTGTTATTTTTATTCTGATGTTAAGCCAAGAGAAATGGCATTCTAGCTCCAAGTCTATATTAGTTTCTATTCTATTCTACTATTACTATATTAAGTAATTCCAAGGCTTACAGCCTTGCTTTCTTTAGATGATTAGATAAAGGCTACTTTGGCAAACCATGAGACTCTTGCAGAAAAATTGTGCCACCCAAACCATGTACCATCATGGAAAAAAAAAGACTAGAACTCAATTGAATTCATGAAAACAATGACACTTTGGATGAGATTTGAGCGTGGGCTATTTACATGGTATTATTTTTGTTAGAAATTAAATTTTGGAATGTTCTATAAATGCTATTTCAAAAGACCAACCAGGAGATCACCAAAAAGGTCCCATGACAATAACATACTTTGTGAATCATAAAGTAAAGCAACGTATTTTCCAAAATATTTGGTCCCTAATTTAAATTCTAAAAACATGTCTTTTTTTATCCTTCCAAGTTCTGTTTGCTATACACTATGAAAGTTTAAAAATGAACAAAATTTAATTCCACAATAATGATTATCTACTGAGGCAAGAGATCTGAAATATTTTTATTTGTGGTGGCAAACTAGGACTGGAGAATGGAGAGGATGGTAAGTGGTCTTCATGAAATAGTCCCCAAATCTAAATGCCTGAGGATACCTAGAATGGTGTGTGTGTGTGTGTGTGTGTGTGTGTGTGTGTGTGTGTATCTGCCAACATTAAATTGTATAAAATATATAGCTGTTTCAGTATGTATGAACAGGCCATTTGGGTTTTGAGTGTTATATAAAGCTTTCTATACACTTTATGTCACAAGAAAACATTTCAATTTGCTAACCTTTCTGGGATTTCACGTCCACATTCCCCATTTGGCTGACATAAACATCTACAGCACCCTCATGAGTTGAAGCTTTTAGGTATCCATTTAATGAATCTGGAAAAAAGATTACAAGGGTAAAGTGATTTAGTAGTGATATATCATTTTTTGTTAGTATAAGAAAAATTTTAAATCTGAAGTGAAAGATAAGAAGGTTTTAAGGCTCATTCTAAAGGACACTGAAGATTATTTCCTTACCTTTTAACATCTATATTTTTTATAATAATTTTTATAATAATTCCTTTTACTAGATTGCTAGAAAACTAGTATACATTAAGATGACCCAATGGCCATATTTACTTCGATAGTAGTCCCACTAAATTCTGAGGCAGCTAATCAGTCAGTCAGTAAACACTTAAAAGATTCTGAAAAGCACATAGTAAACACTATGTGCCAGGAACTGTGGTAAGCACTGAGGACACCAAGTCCCTCACAATCTAATGGATTTCTACTAAAAATGTGAACAACTACATATAAAAAGGCCACATAGAGGGATAAATAGGAAATAATCAAAAGAGGAAATGAAGAGAGATTGGGAAAGGCTTCTTGTAGAAGGTGGGATTTAAGCTGGGACTTGAAGGAAGTCAGAGAAGCCAGGAGGCAGGGATGAGGAGGGAGAGGATTCAGGGGCAGAGGGGAAGTCTTGTGAAAATGTGCAGAATCACAAGATGGACAGTCTTGTGTAAGGAAATGCAAGCAGGCCCAGTGGACTGAAGAGTACATGAGATGGTATACCATGTAAGACTGGAAAGGTCTGAGGAAGAGGGTGGCTAGGTTATGAAGGGCTTTGAATGCCAGATAATTTTGTATTTGATCCTAGAAGTGATATGGAGTTTATTGAACAGAAAGTGACACGATCAGGTCTAAGCTTCAGAATCTGGAATCTAAATCTAAAACCTTTATTTCAATAATTTCATAGCTCCTAAAAAGGGTAAGACTGCTTTAGTAAAAGCTTTGTGTGCCAGCTGAGAGGTGGAAGGCAGAAATGGGCCCCCTAAAAAGGTAAAGAATTTGAAAAGCAATTAAAGGTACTGTTCAAATTCAGGACTGGGGAGTTTTCATATTTTTGGTGCAGGAAGAAAATCAGCAGCTATAAAAACCTAGTCTGCCATCTGAATCCCCTCCACAGCATACCCAACATACAACCAACCTTAGAGCCTCAGTTGAAGGGACATATAAGCAGGACAGAAATATGGAGCAAGAAAAGAGTCTGTACTAACTAGTTTCCTTCTCCAAAACGAATGGCAAGAAACAACTGCATTTATTTAACCCTTTGCTGTCCCTAGCAACGACAAAGCATGTTATACTTAAGAAAAACTTCTTCTGACAGAAAGGTGTTGAACGTTCATGAATGAAACATTTTCCTCAATATCGTCAAAATGTGAAGGAGAAAGAGTCTATGTAAAGGGAAAAAAAGATGACGAAATTCAATAAATAAGAGTCACAAATTCAGCAGATTTGTAAATCTTCTCAAATAATCTAAAGGGATGGACTAGAATCTCTCCAGGAGAAGCAAAGAAGGCAACTTGTTTCCTACACAGTTGGAAAATGTACACATTTTTCACCAGGATATTCTGTATTCATTCATGACCAACACAGACTGGAAATATGCCTTGTATTTGAATCAACTTATTTCTTGCTTATGTGTCATGAGTCAAAATTAATCTTGAGAAGTCAAGCTTTTGGAGACAGGAGATGATGCTACATGTAATGAGGTACCAACTAGTTTTTAAAAACTTCTTTAATATTCCTGAAGAAGACGTGCCAGTTAAAACGTAAAAGCCAACAGTCAAATGTGCTTATGATTCCAGTCAACAAACTTAAAGAAGTGTGATTTCTTATTTATTCTGAGGAAAGAAATGGAAAAACAAGATGTCTGTCTCCTGGGTAACTCTTTTCATTTCTTTTTCTTCCTTAAATAAGTAACAAACACCAGATTTTAACATCTGAACTGCACCATAATAATGGCCCCTCAGAGACTGTCAGAGGAAACTAAATGATTTACTTTTGCAGAAAAAAAATACACAATCAACAACATCCAGCAAGAGCTAATCTTTAATTTTCATGTATTTTCTTTCATAAAGCTGACTCCAACAATTTTTCAAGAATCAAAGTGAAATTTTCATTTTCTGATGTTTTATTGAAGTAGCTAAGAAAGCAGAAATGGTTCTGGTGTAGAAATACTCTCACCATAAATACTGGCTCACAAAATTCCATGGGCCTCAAGAGCAGCCTAGGGAGGAAATATGCATTAGAAGGTGATTAACACAAAGTGAACAGGAATCCTTTGTCCAGACAGTGGTTGTAACAAGCAGGATCCCACAGAGAGCTTTTTGTCATTACAATATTGGCAAAAACTTTATATGTCTGACAGATACAACTAAGTTATGAATAGGGAAAATATACTGATGTCCAGATAAAACCACCTGAAACCCCAAAGATGATTTAGCTTAAGTGTATTGGGGATGACTTAGAAACCTAACAATGAACTAATACTGGGAATATAAACTTGGTGAATAGAAGAGGGAAAAAATAAAGGAGTAAGACTAAGATCCAGAGGTGGAATGGGCTGCAAATTCAATTTAACTCAACAAACACTTATTAAACGCCTACTGCGTGCAAGTTACCACCCCAGAGTAATAAGGTGTGGTAAGAGCGATATTCTAACTGCTGCTCCTATGCCTCTGTGCGACTCTGCCTCACTTCATCCAATTCACACACAAGTCGTCACCCATGATGTCATTGGTCCTCTTTGAAAAGGAAGGATGAATGGCAGCTCCCAGTTCTCTTCCAAGAGCTTGCCTTCCACCACAGCCTGGCAGCAAGGGCAGGATAGACGGATCAGGGAGGAACAGCTGTCAAAACTGTCTGCTTGTCCTCTCCTCTGTGGGGACTAAGCATGGTGAGACAATCCTAAATAAAATGTTAGAACTGAACCGTCTTTGTGTCGGCTCCTATTTAAAGGCCGAACATACATTCTAATGTTCCAGAATTAACCTACCATTACAAAATGATATTCCACTGAAACACAAACTCCTTGGGTAAGACACTTAACACTAGGTATCTCTACTATCTTTCCACGGACTCTCTTCTAAACCTTTTGCAATTGGAATTCCAATTTCTTTCAACTGTTCTCCCCCAAATTATAATCACTTAATTGCCCAACCTTTTGGGCAACTACTTTTCTCAGTTCTCCTGCTTCTTGCTCTCTCTGTAGCATTTAAAATAGCTGACCATGCTCTCCTCCTGGTCACTCCTTCTTCTGGATGCTGATGATACTTCTCTCATAGTTCTCCTATTTAACTATTCTTTTCAGTGCCTCCTTTGTTAATTCTTCATCAGTGACACACCCACTAGCCAAAGTGTACCTCAAGGCTCATACTGGGGCAACTTTTCTTATCCCTTGATACTATCTCACCTGGTGATCACATTAGCCCCAATGGTTTCAATTATCATCTCTGTGCAGATGACTAGCAGGGAGTTGATAATATCCAATATAAGTAAGGAAATAGTAAAAAAAGCACATAGATGCCTTTCAAGGATTTCAAATCACCTAGCCCATATAAATTGTATCATTGCATCCTGAAATAACTAACAGATGTGATTATTGAGCCACTCTCAGTGACTGATAGATCATGGAAAAAAGGGAAGGTATGAGATTGGAAAATAGTCAGAAAAAGGATAGAGAACAGAGTGTAAACCATAGGCCAGTGAGATTTACTTCAGTTCCTAGGAACAATCTAGAAGATATTACTAGAGATGGTTGGCAAATTCCTAGAAAACAAAGTAGGAACAACAAAGAGCCAAAATGGCTTCATCAAGAACAGGTCAAGGCAGGCTAACTTCATTTCCTTTGAAAGGATTTTTTTTTAAAAAGGATTATTCAAGTAGTAGACAAATGGAATGTTGTGAATGTAGTTTACCTATATTTGAGCAAATTTCTGATAAAACACCTTGTACTATTCTCATGATCTCAGAGGTATGGATTAGACAGTAACATGATCAGATTCAGAACTGGTTGGATAGCTATATTTAGTAAGTGTTCATTGCCAATGTGGCAGGAAGTCTCTAGTGGAGTACTCCAGGGACCTGTGTGTGGCCCTGTGACACTTAACATTTTTATCAATGACTTTTGAATAAAGGTATATCAAATTTTCAGATGGCACAAAACTGTGAACAAAAAGAGATTTTAAAAATTTTAAATTAAAAATAAAAAATTAATTTCCCAATTTTAAAATGAGCGAGTCATAGATAGACAACAATTGCTCAGAAAAAAATCTGTTGAATTGTAGTGGCCAAAAAGCTAATATTATCTTGGGCTACGTTAAGAGGGAGCACTACTTCCAGGATCAGGGAAGTCAGGGAAGTCATAGACCAAAGTATTCTGCCTTCCTCAGATCTCATTTTAACTAATGTGTTCAATTTCAAGTGTCATAGTTTCAAGAGGAGGATAACTAGGATGATTAAGGGCCTTAAGTCTATGTCACATAAGAATCAGTTAAAGGAACCAGAAATGTTTAGCCTGGAAGAGGCAAGACTCAAAGTGAGAGATAACGGATGTCCAAAGGCTGTCATGTGCCAGTGGCATAAGACTTGTTTTGTCTGACCCCAAATCATAGACCTGTGAGAAATGCGTAGAAGATACAAAGAGGCAAATTTATGCTTAAAGTCAGAAAAAACTTCCTAACAATTAAGAGCCATCCCAAAGTAGAAAGGGCTTCCTAGAGGTGATATACTGTCCCTCCTTACAGGTCTTCAGGCAGAAGCTGGACAACCACTTGCCACAAATAAGATAGTGGGCATTCCTTTCTGTATGTGTTGGACTAGATGGCTCTTCAGGTCTCCTCCAACTCTCAAATCAAATTGTGATTCCCAGACCTATATATATAGTCACTCTCATCATCAACTGACTTCTGTGCATCTTGGGCAGTGTGTCTCAAAATGTCCACAAGAGAACTCTACTTTTTTCCCAAACCCACCCTACCCCCTTTAAAACTTCTCCATTACTGTCACGGGTACTACTGTTCTCCAAGCTATCTAAACTTGGTGCCACCCTAAACTCCTTTTTCTCATTTACCCCATATATCAGATTTGTTAGCAAATGTTATAATTTCTACTTTACAACATCTCTTGCATGTGACCCCTTCTTTCCATTCATATAACACTAGTTGGCCCTTATTACCTCTTGCCTGGAATATTACAATAGCCTTCTAATTGGTCCCCCTGCCTCAAGTCTTTCCCTACTCCACTATATGCTTCATTCAGCTGCCAAAGTGATTTTCCTAAAGCATAGGTCTCCCCATTTCATTCCCTTACTCACACTCTGGTTGCTCCTTATCACCTCCATGAGCAAAGATTTGTTACCTTTCTATGTTTGGCATTTAAAGCTCTCAAGTCAACAAGTATTTATTAAACAGCTACTATGCTCCAGCTCCACCAAGTCTGCTCTCACACAACATTTCATCTTTATGCCTTTGTGCTGCCTGTCCCCCATGCCAGGAATGCTCTCCCTCCTTACCTCCATCTCTGCGTGTTCTTACCTTTCTTCAACAATCAGATCAAATCTTGCCTTCTGCAGGAGGCCTTTTGGCCCTGGTGCAAGTACCTTCCCTTCATCTATTCTGTATATATAACTTGTATATACCTAGTTATTGTATTTTACTACATAATCACTGCAGATTTTATGCAAATTTTTTTGCAAAAAAGTGGAGTGTGACAATTATATGAAGCTTTTAAAAACTGTGCTGGCATTACTTAAAAATCATTTATTACTAAGCTGTCTTTGGTGTAAGATTAGGATGCATGGAATACTCATGATATACATTAAAATTGAATACTGACAATGCATGTGCACTGAGAATTCTAGGCTCTCAGCTTGCAATGTGCAAGAGACAAATGTGTACCCATAGGCCATTGGTGAATACATTGTTGTTCTGTTTACCTTTTAAGTGGCGTGATGAACAGAATTATATCATGTGAAGATTATACAACAAAAATTATAAACTGATTTTTGGACTAAAAAACCCCCCAAAACCCAACAGGGTGTGACAGTCATGTGGTGGCGTTGATTATGTGGTAAAATATGGTATTTACACATTGTCTCTCCCATTAAAATGAGAGTTTCGTTTTTCTTTGTACGTCCATTGACTAGCACAGTGCCTAACACAGAGTAAGTATTTAAATGCTTGTTGCCTATTGACTAACTTTACAACTAATTTACTAGATTACAAACTTTTTATAAGGGGAGAACTATGCCTTAGTTGCCTCTGAATCTACTCTTAGTACAGTATGGTAAGGCACAATGCCTTACATAGAAAAGATACTCATTAAACAAATGTTAAATTGAATCTGGCCATAATATGGTTATTTCAAACCCCGAGAAGATAGCTGTACTGGAAAGTACATTATAGAGATCAAAGAGAAATTAGGGTGGGAGGTAAGGGGAGATTGTATACAGATGTTAGAACCAGCTGCAACTACATGAAAGGTTAGTGACTACAGATGCTAAACCGATTCTATATGGGTTAGGAAGATACAACCTAATGCTATTCACTCATTCATAGTCATTACAGCCTTGATGAGAATGTAGCAAGGACATTTAGGCCATTTCCCTGATACCATAAAGGACCACACCCAAATCATCTCATATTATTTTTAGAGCTCTCCAGAGGAAACTGTTCTGTATCCTTCCTTTTCCTTGGGAGCTCATTCCAAAATCACTGTTAAGAAATACTTCTTACTTGGTTATTTCACTTAGGTTCCTATAAATCTTGCCTGTTCTTTGTAATCTGCTTGCTCCTAAATTTTAACATTAATTATGATTCTTAGAAACCTCAGTTACTCCATGGTCTTGAAGCCAAGCATCAAGATTATGATTCGCTAATCACAAGTAAATTCTGTGAAGGAGTCAGCCATCCTCACCAACTGAAAACCAATCCCTCAGGAGGTCTCCCTAATTTAGCTGGGTTGGCACACCAGCCTTTTGGGTGGCATTGGTTTTCAGTGATCTGCTAGGCAAGTCAAACTGTTACCACTCCCTTGACCACCATCTCCCCTCAGTCTCTGATGGAGACAGTTCAGGACCCTGCACCCAAAAGCCTTTGGTATAGCTATGCCTTCAGCTCACTCTGGCTCTCACTGATTGGCCAACAATAGGTCCCAGCCCAAACCTTGGTCATTGTTTGCGTTAGTTTATTTAACCATCCTATTTCCATCAATATCCCCTTTTCTTCATATGAAAGGTACAAGAGACATGCTGGTTTCAGTATCAGTACACTGATTTCCCAATTTCCAGTTTTCTTTCCTTGGCAAACTTTAAGGTCACAAGCTAAATTCACTAAATTGACCTATGATCTCAATCATTATTAAACCAAATTTCCCATTTAATTACATGGTTGCTCAAGCATTGAACATTGGCTTCACATTTGAAAAAAACAGTTTCTGCTACTTACCCTTTGATACAAGTTTGATTTACTTTTATTGACAAAGAGTTCAAATCACAGAAGCTGATGAAATGAAAAAAGATGTGCCAAGTATCTGCTCCCTTTTGCAATCTGTTAAGTTGGAAATTTCAAACAGGACATGGATTGCTTTTCTCTGAACTCACTCCTGGTTTCTCAGTTCCATTCAAATGTCACTGCCTGGATTCCAACATGCTGACCAGGTTCCTTGAGCTGGATTAATTGATCAGGTTCTGGCTCCTCTCTTCCCTGAACATGTCTGACTCCTCTCTCTCTTGCGGTTAACATCTCTTTTGTCATATCCTCCTTCCATCTGACTGGGTTTTGCTGCAGGATTTTATCTATTCCTTTCTACTTTCTATGCCTCATACTCATATTCTCGGTCCCTGCACTTTGGGATGAATATTTGTCTTTGAATTGCCAGCTTACACTATTAAAACTCTTTTTTCCCCCAGTCAGTCAACAAGAATTTATTAAGCACCTAGTATGTACTAAGCCTGGGGCATAAAAAGGCACTCTCAGTCTAAATGTAAGGCTCCAATTAAAAGCCATTATTTATTAAGGTGATAGAAGATAAAGATAATGGAGAAGTGAAATGAAATAAAACATATCTTATAAATTGATCATCAGGACTGTATATTTGATAATGAAAACAGGCAACTTAAAAATAAAGAGTGTAATAAAAGGGTTTAAAATCCAGGAAATGTTCTAGAAATTGTTACTGGTTTTATGATTCCAAATACAAACAAATATTTGTTTATTTAGAATTTTCTGACATTATCTGATGTCACTAGTTGGTAGTGGCTTAAAATGGACTTAAATGAGAATCAATTCATAATAAAAAATCTGATGCATGATCAGATTTTTGGTTAACGTTCTCATTAGGACAAATCGGTCTCCCTCAGCTACTAAGTTAATTCCAAAAGAACCAATTATACAACAATTACAGGATCACAGAGCTTTAAGATGAAAGGACCTGTCCTGGCCAACCCTTCTGCAGAAAAATGAGGCCCAGAGACATGAAGTAACTTGCTCAAGGACACACAGTAGTTAAGCGTCAGAGGTGGGATCTGAACTAACTCCAGAAGCAGTGACCTTTCCTCCTATGTGCTATGCTGCTCTTTAGTATAACTAAATTAATGCATGAATTAACCAGAGACTGTTACTCTTAATCTCACCACCATGCAGTAAGTTTCTGATTTCCATGAGTCTAGAACTTTGGAAATTCCTCTCTCATCATAATTTACTAAATATCCTTCCAGGTCTTTTATTACCATACTCCTCTACGGTCTGTTCTTCCTCACCTGACCTCCTGACCTCCAGGCCCCCCTCCTTGCTCTACTACTCTTATCACCCCTGCTCTGGCTGCTCTTTCTGGTGCAGTTCTGAGTTAACCAGTTCTAATAACCTAATAATTTCTAACTTGGTAATTCTAATAATGTTATCTCTTAAAAAAATTTTGGGGGGGGGGGCAATTGGGGGTAAGTGACTTGCCCAGGGTCACACTGGCTGAGGCCAGATTCTCTATTATTAAGTTAAGTGTCTGAGGCCAGATTCTCTATTATTTTCTAAATGACAAACAGGATGTCCTTTTTTCAGTCCCATTCTCCTTTCCCTCATTTTTGCTGAATTTGATTGCTGCATTCTAGCTTCCTGAAAAGCTTTCTCCTGCTAGTTTTTGTGTCAGTGCTCTAACTTGATAGTCCTCTCACTGACCTGGCCTTACTTTTTCCTTCTCCGTTGCCACGTCAGCCTCCAGATCCAGCTCACTAACTGTGGGTGTCCACAAAGGCTCTATCCTGGTCCCCGAGTTCTTCCTTTTTTAACCTACTCCCTTGGTGAATTATCATGTTTATGAAGACTAACTTCTAAATCATTAGAATCAACTATGATTTTGGAGTCAGAGGACCCGGCCCTAAATCTCAGCTGTCACTGACTGTTTGGCTTTGGTCAAATCACTTATCCTCCAAGCCTCAGTTTCCTCATTTGTAAAATGGAAGGGGCTAGGAGTGGAGGGAGGAGAGGATGGCTAAACCATCTCTGAAGTTCCCACTTCAAAATCTATGGTTCTCTGAGCTATATGTTTAACCCTTATCTGTCTCCAGAACCATAGGCCTAGATTACCAACCGCTTTGGGGGACATCTTTACCTGGATATCCCAAGGGTACCTCCAGTTCAACATGTACAATACAGAAGTCATTATCTTTTCCCTTAAAACTGCCTCTTTCTACTTTCCCTGTTTTAGTTAAGGTTAACCCCAATCTTTCTAAACACTTGGGTTTGCAACCTTAAGGGAGTTTGTAGCCCTTGATTCTTATCTTTCTTGATACTCATAAGAAATCAGGTGCCATGACTTGTCAATTTTACCTCCAAAACATCTGAAATCCACCCCTCCTTTCTTGACTTCTATGGCCACAACTCCTGGTTCAGGCCCTGATCACTACTTACCTGGCGTACTGCCAATAGCCTACTTTTTAGACTTCATGCTCTCATTCTTATCCCTACCTAACCCATCATCAACACAACAGCTAGAATAATATTTCTAAAGCACGTCTGGATGATTCAGAAAAGACCACTGGTTTTGGCAATTAAGAGATCGTTCATAACTTCAGAGAGAAGAGTGGAATAATGAGGTCAAAATGCAGATTGCAAAGGGTAAGATGCAACTGAGGGGATAGAAAGTAGAGGTACTAAGTGTATATGACTTTTTAATGAGTTTGAGAGGCTTAGGGTTTGAGAGATATAGGACAAAAATGAGCAGGGATTTCAGGATCTACTGAGGGTCATTTAAGGATGACAGAAATGTGGGCATGCTTGCATTCAAGCAGAGAAGGCTAAAAAGAGATGGAAGACTGAGGGAGATGATGGTTGTGACAGTCCTCTGGAGAAGACAGGAGGGGATGAGATGAAAGGTGCATGGAGAGGGATTTGCCTTGAAAAGAAGGGCTACATCTTTGTCCAAGATGAGAGTGAACAAGGAGATAGTGGGCAAACGTTAGGGTCATGAGATGAGAAGGGGAAAAGAGAGAGCTTGTAGTAAACAGCCAGGGGAGATAGAGACAAGATCCTTGGAGGAGAAGGTGGTGAGATGGGATGGGAAGCTTGAGTAGGCAAAAGATTTGGAACACCTGCTGTGGTGAGTGTGTCAAAGGATCAATTAAGGAAGAATGAAAAGATCATCATGCTGTAGGGAGAGCCCTGTTGAAATCAGATAATGTGACTGGGACAGGTTATAAATAGCATAAATTTGCACTAATCGGAATGGCTCATCATTCCCTCAGCCCTGTTTAGCAGCACATGAATAGGAATGAAGGAGAGGAAAGGTCATAGTAATCTAAATCTGGGGTCTGGCAACACAGTAGAAAGGACTGATTCTGCCAGGGACTGAGAAAGCAGCACAGAATAACTGGAACAGGGGTGAGGGGCCTCCAAAGGTACTGAGGAGTGAAGTGACTGAATGCTATTAGTAAAGTATAGGGAAAAAGGGGGGTGCCATAGTGCATAGAGCATACACAGTCTGGAGTCAGGAAGACTTGAGTTCAAATAAAGCCTCACATTTACTGGATGTGTGACGCTGGGTAAGTCATTTAACCTGTTTGCCTCAGTTTTCTGTAAAACAAGGATAATAATAGCTCCTACCTCACAAGGTTGCCGTGAGACCAAACGAAATAATAATAGTAAAGTGTTTGGCACAGTGCCTGGCACATGTAAGCACTATATAAATATTATTATTGTTAAATGGAATGCTAAAAGGTCTTAGAAAGTCATGATAAGTTGGGGCTGCTAGGTGGCACAGTGATAGAGCACTGGCCCTGGAATCAGGAGGACCTCAGTTCAAATTCAGCCTCAGACACTCAACACTTATTAGCTGTGTGACCTTGGGCAAGTCACTTAAACCCAACTGCCCTGCCTTTCCCCCTCCAAAAAAAAAAGCAAGAAAAAAAAAGAAAAGAAAATCATGGTAAGTCAAGGACTCTGCACAAGAACTTTAAGCTGGCTGGGGTGGCTAGTTTAATAATAACGAAGAATGCATTTCCCTTTCCCTTTTCAAAATGAAGAGTGTCATGCATTCCTCAACAATACTGCATAAAATTCCTTTGTGTAAGTTTTCTAATTGCATATATTCTCTTTCATGGAGGGGCAGGGAAGAGGGGGACGGAATAGGAGGATATGTAAAAAACAGAAGCCAAACTTTGACAGTTAGGAAAAGGTTTGGATCCCGGTGTTTAGGCACAAGGAAAGTCAGAAAGGAGGGGCATGTAATTAGGGATCTGACTAGAGTCAGAGTCACCAAGAAAGTTTAGAGTCTCTAAACTAGGAAATAAAGATAAAGAGGAGTTTAGATTATAGCACAGAGAAATCTTTAGGTCAAGAGCAGGATTCCCCAAGGTCAGTTACAGGAAGCATCTGTTTCCTGGGCATGCTGAGACCCTTCGCATGGCCTCAGACTAGAACATTCCTAACAGTACCAGAAACCATAAATTATGTTTACAACATAAGGAAAAGTACATACAAGTTTACATAACAGAATTTCAGGTTTTTATTCTATTTTTAATTGAGTCCTAAATTGCAGATATGAATACAATGTTATAAAATAATTTGCTAATAAAATGGTTTATCTGGACAATAATCCATTGAAAAACCACTGAAAACTTTGTACAAAAAAGAAAAAGAAATCCTCAAACCTTCTCTTTTTGGACATTGCCAATACCTTCCATGCTACTAACAGGTACCTTGACAACAAATCTCTACATGAAAATCAAACTAAATTCTCTAATGATAAATGTCAATATGGGTAAAGTTCAAGATCATAAGGATCTTCTGTGTCTAAAAGAAAATATGATATGGGGGGACAGTTCCTAAATGGTCACTTTGTTCTAGGTCATGCAAATAATTAGGGAAACGAAAAGGAGAGTTAGGACAAAGTGATACTGGCCTGACAGAGCTGATATATAATAAGGATTTTTAATTATTTAAATGTCATCATTTTGAAATAATATAATCAATGTAAAAAAATCTTCAACCCTGACTGAAATGATGACTTTCAACATAGTAGGTTTTTTTTTAAAGGTCATCCACTTGAACTAAACCAAAGCAGAAAATCTTTAATAACTGTATATGTTTGGCTCCCCTCAAAAATTTCAAAATTTATCTCTTATTCACTTGAAAACATTATGAGGAACCGTTGAATTATGCACATTTGTTACTAACCATACTCTAACAGTAAAACTACCATCTACTCTGTGGTTTGTGCTTAATTATAAGAGACCATCATAGAAGCTAGTAACTCTAAGTGAATAAATAACTTGTCTATCTTATTTTGATATATCTTCATAAAATATTAAAATGCTTCAATTTCTGAGTTTCCAAATAGGTATTTTCTATAATGTAAAAGCAAACTACAACCTATTCTTTCATATTTGCATGTTCTTAGAATAGTACTTCACAGCTTTATTTCCTATTTATAAGTTCCTGCAAATTTAGTTTTATCTAAAGTAGCCAATTGTTAGAGTTGTCCAAAAATGCAATAGGATACTTCATGAAATGGAGACTTCCCCATCACTGAAGAGCTCAGAAACTAGGTGGTCATCAAGAATACTACATATTATTAATATTAATATTAATATAATATTAATTATTATATTATCCCTGTTTTAAGGGATAGGGTACAAGACTTCCTGAAGTTCCTACCAATACTAAAGTTTTATGTATTGTTATAAATGTCAAGTATCTTAATATTTAATGCTGAGCTCAGTGAATAATAGAGAATATACTATTCTTCTTTGACTGAACACAAATTCATCTAATAAAAAGTATTGTCGTATATATCCCCTTAATTCAGCATCACTAGATTGAAAAAAAAGAAGTTCACAAGAGGAAAAATGTTTTGAATCTTAATTCAAAATGATTTTAAAATTAATTTTCAAGAAGCAATTCAATTTCAACTGATTCTCAGACTTACAGTTTTCTATGTATTATCTTCTCATTTCAATGGCCAAAATTTTCTTTTTCCTCTTGTGAAAAAGTTAAAAGTTTTTACTGAACCAAAGGAAAAAAACCTTCAAAAAAAGGAAATCTAAACAGACAAATCTCCAGTTCATTAGCTTATCTCATACACTCCTCATAAGCAGCTGCTGCTGTTAGTCCTTCCTTCTCAAAGAAGACCATGACATCAGGGAGATGATGCCATGACATGCAAGTGAACAACCAGTCTTACTTTCTCATCTGGAGCCATGTAGGTCCAGTGGCCTGATATGGATCAGGATGACTGAAGATGGCTCTAGAAGCAGTGGGAGACCTTGTACTTTTCAAGCTAAAGTCTTTAACAGTTCTCTCTTTGACTGAGGCAACACCCATTCAGCGATTAAGACTAAATAAAAAATGAAGCAAAGAATGGCATCTTTAAAAAAAAGTAGATCTGGGAGGGCAAGACCCTCAGAGTTTCTGGCCAAAACAGAAACAATTACTTACATTCATTCTGAGCCAATCAAAGCCCAAACAGTGACTAAGTAGGGCTTGGTCTGGGACCAGAGTGATTTGGGGTTAAGGCTGACCTTTAAGAGAAAAAAACCAAACTGAAACAAAAAGTTTCAGAGATTAAAACTTACATTCCCTTTGGACAAAGCACTGGAAGGTAAGGGTGTGATACCCTACGTGGAGAGGGAAGGAAGGAAGGAAGGAAGGAAGGAAGGAAGGCAGGAAGGAGGAAGCAAGAAGGAAGGAAAGAAGAAAGGAAGGAGAGAAGGAAGAAAGAAAAGAGAAAGAAAGGAAGAAACATACAAACAAACAAAGCAGTGTTGCACAAGGGAAGTTGTCACAGGAACCCTCTCTCTCTCTCTGTTTTCATTGCTTCAGATTGTGTTCCCTTCTCCTCTGAATGCTATAAACTCAAGTGTTGTCTGGGACCCCTTTCCTCTCTGGCTCCTCCTCTCCCCCAAATCTAGTCCCATTAATTTACTTTGTCACAATACTGGTACAGGACAGGGTGTTGTTTATTTTTTTCACTTTGTCCCAATACCAGTACAGGACCCAGCAATAGCAAGGAAGAAGAAAGATGGGTGCTTAAATCCACTGAGTAGCTGTTCCCTCTTTTAACCCTTCACTCTTTCTGTTTATCTGGTTCCAGAGAGACATCTCAAGTGAGAACAAGTCAAGGGTTTGGAATTAGGAGCCTCTGTTCCTACTTCCTGGGAAACTGACGGAATGAGTTTGTACTAAGAAGGGAAGATGCATTTCTTTTTTCTTTTTTTTTAAATTTTTTTATTTTATTTTAATTTTTTTGAGTTACATATTTTCTCCCTGCCTTTCCCCCGCCCACCACCCCAAAACAGACATCCCAGTGTTTCCCCCCTCCCCCAGTCTATTCTCTCCTATGTCACTTTTTGG
>CM053581.1:465976088-466003939 GCA_028627135.1 Pseudochirops cupreus | reverse complement strand
CCCCACCTCTCATCCCCCTTCCCCCTACTCTTCCGTGTGGTAAGATGCCCAGTTTAGAGTTTATGTCATTCCTTCCCTAAGCCAAATTCCGTGAGAGTAAGGTTGACTCTTTCCCTTTTGCCTTCCTCTTTTCCCCCTCTATTGTAACAATTCTCTCTTGCCTGGAAGATGCATTTCTAGCATGGCAAGCTAGCATCCTGAAAACTTTTTTCTAAGATTATTACACCTGGTTACTAGCACAATATTATACACTTCAGGTACTTGTGTGGGTACCTATACACTACAAATAACATATTTCTATGGAAAAATATGTTCTAAGTTCCCCCCAAAATCTTTACAAAAAATGTTTTTAAAAACACCATTTCGTAAGTTAAGGATATTTCTAACTAGGTGGTACACCAAGGTATGCAGCAATTACATTTTGATTAGAAATGGCACTATACTGCTATTATACAGAATAATGATTGCAGAGGTAAGTTTTAAAGTCAATTTAAAGAAGTCAGCACATACCTATTGTGATGTTACCCATTTTGCTGTGTACTGTTACATCACCTAGAAGAAAGAGAGAGAGAATAAAGTTAAATCATGTATGAGGAACAGAGAAAAAAGAGGACAGCTAGAGAGAGAGACAGAGAAAGACAGAGAGAGAGAGAAAGAGACAAAGAGAGAGAGAGAATGAATGTTTATACTAGACCCGAAAAAAGGACGTATATGTTATGCAGTACCTAGAATATGATTAGTTTTATAAGCTATTACTGAAAATTATATATTGACTTACTACTGTATCCAACCTACTCAGGTGGTGCAAATCTAAGTAACCCATAGCTACAGATTTTGTTCAGATTCTTATTTAGTAATCATTAGAAAAACTGAACTTTTCTAGCAAAAATAACCCCAATCTACTCAAAGTCTAAGTAGGATATATACTCCCTAGAGGAGGATAATCTCATTTAACCATTTTTCTCTGATAAAGGTCTCATCTCCAAGGTCCATATGGAACTGATTAAAATTTACAAGAACAAGAAGCCTAACCCAATAAATAAGTAGACTGAGGCTATAAATAAGCAGATTTCAAAGGAAGAAAGCCAACGTATTAAAAGACCTGGAGAAATGCTCAAAATAATTATTAGAGATGTGCAATCCTGAGGTTCTACCTCACACTAATCAAAATGACAAAAAAGAGAAAATGACAATTGTAAAAACAACTGTGGAGAAAGAGGTATATTTATAACGGTTAATGGAGCTATTTGGGAAAGCAATTTTAAACTATGTCCAAAAAAATCACTAACCTATGCATGTCCTTTGATTCAGCTACTATATCTCTACCAGGCCTATACCTCAAAGACATTTTTTAAAACAGTGATTCTCAATCTGTGGGTTGCCACCCCTTTGGGGGTCAAACGGGGTTGCCTAAGACCACCAGAAAACACATATTTCTGATGGTCTTAGGAACCTAGACACCACTCTACTATCCGTCTCCAGGCGGGTCTGCCCACATGCAGATACACCCACATATGAGTAATAAAGGGTCACCACATTAGGAAGGTTGAGAACAACTGTTTTAAAAGAACCTATATGTAAACAATGAATTACAGCAGCTCTTTCTATAGCAGCAAATAACGAGAAACTAAAGGGGTGCCCATAAACTAGGGAAGAGCTAAACAAATTATGCTGTTAGATGAAATGAAATATTATCATACCATAAGAATATGAAGAAAATATTTTTTAAAAGTCTCAGAGAAACCTAGGTAGACCTGTATGAATTGATTCCGAGTGAAATACACAGAACTAGGAGAGCAATTTATACAATAACAAGATTATAAAGAAAAACAGCTTGGAAAGATTTGAGAATTTTGATCAGAGCAGTAACTAACCATGATTCCAGAGAGCCAATGATGAAGTCTATTATCCACCTCTTAAGAGAGAAGTTATAAACTCAAGAGGAAGAATGAGACGTCCATCTCCAGACATGATCGATGTGGGCATCTGTTTTGTCTGACTATGTCTACTGATTACAAGCATTCTGTTTTTCTTTTCTCCAAGGGGGATGCGGTTGAAAGGCAAGGAAGTTTAGGAATGTGGTAGCAAAATTAATAGATAGATAGATAAAGAGGGTCATATTAAAGGCTTATTTTTAATGGAGAGAAAATAACAGAAGGAAAGTCAGAAAAGACAATTTTGAAAGCTAAAGATTCTTACTATATACTTAATACTATAATTTTATCTTTAATACTATAATACTTCATATTTAATGCTATATACTTTATAAGGAAGCTATACATAATAGAGACCTGTTGTTTCATGTCAAATCTTTTTCTGTTCTATTATGAATATAGAAATGCCCATTCTATCTGGTATTTATTAAGTTGAAAATAAAAAATGGAAATAAAAAATCCTACAGGATTAAAAATTCAGCCAAATACGCTCACTGCACATTTTTTTATCTGTACATGAAAATATTTGCCAATCTACAGAAAGCCAATTTTGAGCCAAAAGCTGAAACATTTCTTGTAAAACAATAACGGTTTTAAAACAAGTATTCTTTCTGTTCTACAGCTGCCTTCATCTGCAATGATTAAAGTGGTTTCTGGTTGTAGAGGGTAATGCACATACTAAAATATGACTAAGAAAAAAACCCCCAAAGTGTTCCATCCTTTAATGAGAATCTATTTTCCAGGATGAATGTGGGAGATTGAAACCACTTTTTTTTCCTTCTCAGAAGAGTTTTTTTGTTTAGCATGCACATATGAATAGTCACCCTTGGAGCCATTAAACATGACTACATTCTTCAGCATTCCCTCAATACACAGTTAAACAACATAACTTCTACCCTAATTCCAGCAAAGCACCCTGAAAACATAAAGAAATCATCTTGGTTCCTGAATGAATCCATTATGATGGGAATGCACGTGTCCTGTTCCAAAAAGATATACATGCAAAGGAGTATAGAAATCTGTCTTGCCCTACAATAAAGTAAGGGGGAAGTGGGGAACGTGGTGGGGCTGAGTATGAGGGGGGTAGAAGGAGGGCAGACTGGGAGAAGGGATAATCAGAATGCTTGCCATCTTGGGATGGGGGAGGGGAGAGATGGGGAGAAAATTTGGAACTCAAAATCTTGTGGAAATGAATGTTGAAAACTAAAAATGAATAAATAAATTCTGGATGTGTACTGTTCCAAATATTCTTCTAAACAACACATCAATATATAAGCAAATGATTCCTTTGTTAGATTTTAAGGCAGGCTATTCTTCCACCATTTTTTCTAAATTTCTGACATTCAAAATATAGTTCACAACAGTAAGTATGTGAACAAGGAGGAAGTTTGTGTAAGAATAAAGCATGGCTTGTATTGGAAACTACAATAACAAAAAAAGGACAAACAGTCCTGTTAAGCTGGAAGTATTAGGTGTGGTACAGACTAAGTTATTCTCTAAACATTATTTTTTACCAGTTTCTTCTGTACATTTCCTCCAAATGTTCAGACCTAGTAAAAAAGTGTAGCTGTCCCACCCACTCTCAAAGAGCAGCGAAAGCCCATCCCTAGTCCAAAGCAAGTGTTTCATATATTCTCCTCTCCAAAGGAACAAAAAACCGATCCTCACTGACATTGAAATAGCACTTGAAAGTGAACAAAGTGCTTTACAGACGTGATCTCACTTGGGCTTCAACACATCCCTGCCTGGGGGGACACATTGCAGGTGCTGTGATCCCCCTCTGTGGATGAAGTAAGTGACGCTTTGAGAAATTAGGTGATTTGACCATTGCCACACAGCAAGTCACTGCATGACTTCCCCAGTTTTCAGATTCCATGGCTTTACAATATGGGGGATAGAGCAGGCTTTGGAACAAGGAAAACATGGGTTCAAGTCCCACCCCTGGCACAGACTGTGATGCTCCAACCTCTCAGGGCCCTCGAGCAATTCTGCTCCTCTAAGACTCTGGGTTACAGAGCAGGGCCTGTTACTGGGCCATCACTGGAAAAGAGTTTCCTCACAAACTGTTCCCTATACCACTGAAATCATGGGTCTGGTTAAAATAAAAACAGGAAGTGGGACATGTTCGTTCACTAAAAAAAAATCATATTAAATGTCTGCTATGTGCACTGCAATGAACTCAGTTAAATTTAAATATTTATCAAGTATTTACTAAATATGTTCCATGGCCTCAGGAAGTCACAACCAACTGAAGATAATAATAAATAATAATAATAAACAGCCTCAGAGATGTTGATAACGTTCTGAGACTCCCAAAGTGCTTTCTTCTCAACAACTTTCTGAGGGAAATATCATTATCCCCATTTTGCAGATAGAGAAACTAAGGCTCAAAGAGATTAAACAAGTTGCCAGAGTCATAAACCCACTAAGTGCAAGATCTGGGACTCAAAGCCACATCTTCTTGCTCAAAGACAAGGTTTATACACATTAAAAATTTGAACCAATGTAATACAGAGTCAAGTACAGCAGAATCATCAATGGCATTAACACCCTGCACTTACATATGGTGCTTTACAATCACAAAGCACTTCAGATATTTTATCTCATTTTACCCAAGTGAACAGAAAAGACAAATGGCGTAAGAGTTTGGAGGAGGAAAACTGAGCTTTGTAAACAGTAGTCATCATGGAGAAGGCAGGATGTCATCTGAGCCATCAAAGTCAGGCAGGATTTAGCCAAGGACAGTAGAAGAGAGAATGCCTTTTAGTAGTAATAATAATAGCTAACATTTATACAGCACCTACTATGTGCTAAGCACTTCACAATTTTTATCTCATTGGATCCTCATGACAACTATGGGAGGTCACTGTTATCAGTGTTCCCATTCCCACCCCCACACACACACACAGATTTGGAAACTGAGGCAAACATGTTAAGTGATTTGGCCAGGGTACTAAATGTATGAGGTCACATTTGAACTCAGGTCTTCCCGATTCCAGGTCTGACGCTTTAGCCACTGTGCCACCTAGTGTATGGGATGTTCAGGAAGGACCAGTACCTCTGCTGTGGGGACTTGCTGAACCCTCTTCAGGCTGCTCCTCCACCTCTGGGGTCTACCATCCAACCCTCAGCTGTGGCTCCAAGAAGCTGTGGCATGCACAGTGGCCACACCTCGGTAAACAGCCTAGGCAGACGAGCTAAACTAGAGTGAGGGTGACCAATGGGCCCTGAACCCATCCGTGAGCTGGGGGATGTCTATCCCAAGCATATGAAGAATTGCCCCCCACCCCTAAGAGAAGATGAGAACAATCTGTTCCACAGTCATTCCACAATCTGCCTCTGACCTACCTTTCAGGCGTCATTTCACATTCCTTTTTGTGTAATCTACATTGCAGGCTAACTAGAAGACGCACCATTCCCTGACTGCTACCTCACATTTTCCCAGCTGTCTGCTTTCTTTAGGTCCTACTCTAAATACTGGAGATTAGGTCATCATGGCAACATGATTATTCAGGCAATGGAACCACAACACAGTCAAGTTTGGAGTACCCAAGGTTGTCAAATACACACAGAGTTGCTCATTACTAAGTGTAGGGATAACTGTGTTACAAGTGGAATATCAATTAGAGTAAATTTTGATTTAACAAGAACATATTTCAGTAACTTCAAGGATCTATGATTTCATCAGTATGGGTATACCAATAACATAGATCACCAGATACTTCCCTGTAGAAAGTTAAAAAAAAAAAAAGGCCCAAAGACTTCAATGGGTGGGGTGGAATTCACCTAAAAAAACACACCCTTTGGTAGTTTCCTATTTTGGGTAGTTTTTCTTGCTAACTAGCTTAGTTGTTGAAAAACTTATTAAAAATAAAAGTGCTTCCAGTGCCTTCTGAATTTTGGAGCCTTGATTGTCCTAATCTAGATGGGGTTCTGTTTAGGACCACCTTGCACTCAGCTCAGACAGCTTGCCAGGAACTAAGGTCACATCCAAGTCACAATGTAGATCTTCAATGGAGCAACAAGAAAATAAAAGAACATTTTAGGAATATTGATTTTATCAATAGTACAGCTTTCAGAAAAAATGGGAATGCCCTTTGGAACATTCTATTTTTCATCTCCAAACACTGAAAAGATCCAATTTAGTTCACAGCCCATTAAGAAAGTGATTAAATATGTGACCTTTTTTTTTTTAAAGAAAAGTAGATTTTAGTAAAACATTCAAGTCATTGCATCATATGCTATTTTATGGTCTAACCATTGTGATTTGTAACAACCTCTCCACAAATTCTAGAGTTCAGGAAAACAGAATTTTCTTAATAAGCAAACTTTCATCCTAACATGGTCAGAGCAGAAATATAAACCATCAGATGAAAGAGAAATATTGGTTTATTTGTTCTTCACCATAAGAAATGTCATTATGGTCAAATAACACAAACATACTAGTAACAGAAGCAAAACAATCAAAAGACCATAATGGTAAATGTTTCCAAACTTCTCTGAGTAGTAGACTCTTTCAGCTTTATCATCTATGTACATATCTTCTCTCCTTGGCTGACAGTAAAGCAGATGAGGCCAGAAGGAAGCCTGAAAGAACTAGAAGAATAATTTTTATAGGCAGGCTGAGCACAAACACTGGGATATTGCTGGAAAGATAGAAAGTCTACCTTTTGTGTCAGGCCTGGAAGTTCTGAAGTACTTGGTTCCACAGCAATCTGGGGGTTATTAACACAATGGAAGCTATTCTTCTACTTTTCTACAGTACTTCATGCTAAAAAAATTAGTAAGTACCAAGATCCCACATTTTATGGATAGCAAATGGTAACCAAACTGAAATCACAAAGTCTACTTAAGGGCATGTAGTAGGGATATGATTAAAGTTTTCTTATCATCATCTTAATGATGGGGTGGCCCAAAAGAGATGATTCACTAAAGCTGATAGAAACTGGTTTTTAATGGACCATCTTAGATTTGTTTCTCTGTCTATATAATTGAATACAAAGTAGATTCATGATTCCAACAGTGGCTCAAAACCCTTTCTAGAGAGTTCAGCAGCAGGTTGGAGACTACTGAAGTTCTCAGGTGAAGTTTCAAAGTCACTTGTTATCTTTACTGCGACTTTTCCTTGTTCAGTAACTATCTAACATACACACACAAAATCAAACATTAAAGAGAAGACACCTTGGTAAATACAGAAATACTATTGCCACTGACATAAAACAGTATCTTTAAATTAAAAAATTGACTTGCAAACTATATGATTATTAAATACATCAAGGAAAGGTTTGACATCTTGAGTTTCTAAGAACTGGTACAGTGATGTATACTGCTCAATAGAAAAATGATCAAAAGTCACAGGCAGACTTTCTAAAGGAAGAAATACAAGCTACTAATAAAAATATGAGAAGATATTTAAATTAATTAACAATCAAAGAAATACAAATCACAACAACTTTAAGATGCCACTTTATACCCACTAAATTAGCAAAAAATGCAAAAAAAAAGTATAAAATTATTTTTTTTGGATTACAGGGAAATAAATACTCTATTACACTGTTATTGGGACAGTAAATGGGTAGAAACATTTTGAAGAACTATCTAGCAACAAATCCTAAGATACAGCCTTTGCCCCACCAATCCTATTGCTAGAATTTTATCCTAAATATATCATGAAAAGGGAAAAAAAAAAGACCTCCAAAAACAACTGTAGCTAATTTATAATATCAATAAAAAATGTAAAGATGTCTAACTACGTGTCTAATGAATGACAGATGACTCCAGAAAGATGACGAATATGAAGAGTACAAATGTGGAAACATACATGAAATGATATAAAATGAGCCCAGCAAAACCAAAATAGCATGATATAGATACACACAAATTTGTGTATTACACACACATGCGCACACACACACACACACATATGAATACATAGGCATCATTTAGATTTTGAAGAAGACAATGACTAAACTTTTCTCCCATTTGATTGAGATGAAAATTATTCAAATTTGAGAATGAATTTTGATTAGGCCTATGTTTGATGTAATGAGCACTTAATAGATATTTGTTTGCTAGAAAAATTGAATTTGTAGTAATAGAAGCATTTTAATATTATAAATATTTACTGCATCCTCTGAATTTAGCGGACTATAGAAACAAAATACATTTGGAAAGCATAGGAAAAATGTAGTTGATAGCTCATTAATTTATTTGTTTCATGGTTGATCTCAGAAATAGACATCATTCATATAAATTCCCAGAGAAAACTGGCACATTAACTATTATGATATTATGGGAGAAAATAAAGAAGGAAAAATTCCAACTTTGGGGGTGGGGGGAAGAAAGAGGAGGCTTGCTTCTCGACTGCACCATACTTGTTATTCACAGGGATTGCCTGCGGTGTTTTTCCAGCTAAGGTATTAGAATCAAATAATGTCAGAGAGGGGGAAAAGTTTTTGCAGGTCCTCAAATCTAACCATTTTTTTAAACAAATATTCTGATTTAAAGTCTACCTTTCTTTCCACTATACCATGCAAAATAAGCTTTATAAGAAAACATGAAAAATGATCTATAAATGCTAGTAAAATTTGTCTTCTTTAGTAATTTGTTTCTACTTCAGTTAAGTAATCAGAAGTCTAAGAACTTTCCAACATATTCTGTTAAAAGTTCTTTTGCTTCAGGGCAATAGTGGCAATTCATTATAAAAACAACTTTTTTTTTTTTACTGTATTCCATCTGTTTCAGTCTTGAAAGGAAAGGTATACACAGTAAAAAAAAATACTACAAAATCTTGTTCACAGCTAAAACTTGTTTGCGGTAAATAGAGAAAAATGATATGAGAAAAAAAGTCTAACATATCTGGACATAAAAGAAGACAAACCTTAAACAAAATTTCTAATATTTTATAGTTTTCTTGCCCTATTTTAAGCAACATCTGATTACTGGAACCTCCAATCTGCTTATCAGAAATTGTTATTCCACTGCAAGTCATAACTAAATACATTCCAAATGCAACAAAAATATTTTTTAGAAAATAAATCACTGCAAAAATATGCAATTCTAAAAATTCTACAATTATTTCAGGCACAATTTAACTTTTAAAAAGCATGATGAAATAACTGAACTATTTGTTTAAAAGAAATACTGTTTGTTTTCATGTTCTTTCTGAGAGAAGACATAATCTTGGAAAGAGAGATGACTAAAATATCTTAACCCTATTAAGTTAGCAAATCACTATTTGGTGTGAAAGAGGAGAAATTAATTATCCCCAATCTATCTGTTCATATTTAGATTGTTGTTTTCATGGATTTTTTTTCCCCCAGAAGCTTGTACTCTGGTCTGATTTATATGATATGCTAGAGATATAAGGGGCCTCCGGATAAAGAAATGCCATCTATTATGTTCTCCAATGCATAAAGTGACTAGTACATATTATTTATACTTTCTTAAGCTAACTAATAATTGCTGTTCTCTGATGCATAAGATGACTTAGTAAATACTGTTTTTGCTTCTTTAACTTATTAATGACTGTTCAATTTTCAAATATGGATTTTTGCTATATAAAGGCACAAATTTTCAGTTTACTATAAAAAGGAAATGGCTAATTATTAGTGTAGAAAAAACAAGACAGTGTGTTTTTCAAGAAAAAAGCCTTGGCAAAGAACAACTAATGTATGTACCAGGATTCCTCAAAAATAAATAATTTTTATTAATATCTATTAGCAAGAAGTCTATATTTTACTAGACTTTGAATCACCTTGTGAAAACACTATAAAAGGGGTCAAGCTATGACCAGGGATACTGAATATCACATACCTCTCTCTTCATTTCCCTTCCAATAACATAAAAGATGCCCAAGTTAATCATATTTCTGGTTGAGTTTTTTTTTTTAGAAAAAATGTTTTGGGAAGAAACCAAATGCCACCTACCCGGTGAAAGCAGAAATTGGCAGGGTCCTTTAAGTATATGATGCCAGTAAAAATAGAGAGAAAACATGTTGAACAAATATAGTATCTCAGAAAGTCATCAACCAGATTCTATCCAGTCTTATTAAATAGCTTAACCATTGGATTTTCTATAAAAATACAAGCAGCTGTTTAAAACCTATATTTATTTCAAAAGGTATTCTGCCTCTCCCTTTTTTATAAAGTTCTCATTTTTTTCCCCATTTTTTCCTTGAAGTTTATGATTCTTGGTAATATTGAAAGAAATGGGTAAAAGTTTAATCTTTTTAGTAAAGAGAAAAATACTCAGTTTCATATCTAACAATATCAGCTTTTTGCCAATATATAATTGTTTTGGTTTGTGGCAGTTTCCTGTCACAATTTTCTGTTTTTTTCCAATGTTATGTTTTCTTGTGACTGAGTAGTATCTCTCTAAAAGAAAAGTCTACCTTATGCCGGAAAAAATAGCTCATGTATGCTGAACTAAGAAGACTGCAATGTTTCTTGATACTTTCATCTTACCATGAATACTTCCCAATGTAATATCCCCAGCAGCAGAAGAGAGAGATGACGACTCTGTATACAGATACTCAGCTTTCAGCAAACCATCTTCAGTAGATATGTTAACAGAACTCCCCTGTAGTTTAGCTATAGTCACAGTCTATTAAAAGAAAATTACTTAAATCAGTTGATTATCAAACCAAGTGATTTTTTAAAAAGCCATCATAGCACCTACTGAATTAATCAAGAACTTCATAATGACTTTCCACCCATAATAAACTTTAATGACAAAAAAAGTGTTGCTCTAAGTGAGATTTTTTTTTGGGGGGGGGGGGGAGGAAGCCTGGACTGTAATTTCACTGGCACATCGAACTCTCAGTGAAGGGACCCCGTTGATCAAAGCAGATAAAACAATCACTCCACACTTTATAGTCTTAGATGCCTACTTGGTTAGAAGTTAAAGAGATCGTCTAGAGTGCCATACCCAGAGCACAGGAGAGCTGGGATTTAAATCTAAGTCTGCTATACCGACTCCAAGGCCCCTCTCCATCTATTATGCTACAAACCTCTAAGTTATAAGATGAATTTTAAAACACTAATATATCCAGTAATTTTTAGATGGCATCTTCCTTGTATTTTCCTTAACTCAATTGTTTCTTCTATGGTCGTCAATGTGATAGGATGAAACAAACCAGAGATTTAGATTCAGACTACTTTAGTTCAAGTTTCTGTTCTGAAATGCAGTGGCCATGTGGTTGGGCCAATGACTATAGTTATCCCTTCCATGTCACTGAGGTTAGGGACATGCTACCCATGCAATCAGAAACATCTGTGTAAAATTTTTTGGCTCTTCCTTCATACCAAAGAAGTCTGAATTTTTTTTTAATGGGGTATTTACAGCATCTTATTATAAAATCTAGGTTGATATTATACAATATTATACATATATTTTGTTTCTGAACTTTTTCTGTGTCATCTGCTGGCCTTCACACATTGTCAGCAGCTTCCACAGAACTCCCCCCGAACTCCCATTTAATTTCTCATGCCAACCCGCAATATAGCAAAACTGTGATGGGGAAAGGATAACTACTGGTTTCTCCAGCTCTCAGGGCTGTTTCATGAGCAAAGTGACTGTAAACTGTAAAGTGCTACTACATAAATGTGATCTTCTATTGGTATGATATAACAAAGTGCTTCCTAGCTATTAAAGTAGGGCCCACAGGTTATAAGTAGCAAGGGTACTGATACAGGAACCAACTGGTATCCAGAAGTGGTAGCATGAAGCACTTTCTGAAAACCATAAAAGTAAATTCTACAGAAGCCTGAAATAGTCACTTATATTCTCAGCTATTTTTTTCTGGTATTTATTCTTTTGAAGATAGGGCTGTAGTCACCTAACATTCACTCGGAAATAATTAAAACCAAACTTTAAAATTCCGAGATGACACTATTAGTGTTGTTGAGAACACATTCCTTGTGAATCTGACATGAGAATTCAACATGTGGATTCCAAATCTGCTACTTCCAGCTTGTGGGATTTGGGGCAAGTCCCTTTCACTTCTCTTAGTCTCCATCTCCTCATCATTAATATGGGCATGTTGAGCTAGATGAGCTCTATTACAGTCAATTCTAGTCCTAAATCTGTGATACTAGGATTCTGCAAATAACTAACTTCAGAAATTATACCAACCAAAAAAGTCACATACTATAAAACAAAGAAGTGATGACGCAGAAGTTATGCCTAGCACGGTAAAGTCCATGCTAGTAAACACTGTGGAAGAATGTTCTATACTGCCAAAGTAAGTAATTGGTTAGTAAAGAGCTATCAAGAATGGTTTACCAATTGTCATTTTGGGTTAGTAGAGATTATTCTTTAAAAGAATCACAGACTACAGATTTTACTATAATCCCTGAGTAAAAAATCACTCTGAAAAAAAAATCAATGTGCTTCCTAATGAATCTATTTGCTCACTGAGAGAACTTGTTATGTTTTTGGCCTGCTCCTCTTTTTAAGGGAAAAAAATTAATCTAACTCAATGTTAACTTTTGACACCAATTCCGAATCAAGAACTTCCTGTTATTGTTAAATCAAAAATGTGAAAATTAGTTCTGTAAAATCCATTATATTTACAGTTGTCAATGGTTGCAATGACAAGTTTCATTTGATTAGAATGAAGAACATTTTTTTAATTAACTGTGGAATTCTACTCATTATGAAGTTTAAGTAAATCCTATTTAGCTTAATGCATTATGCTTGGTTTAATTACACGTGTCAATTATACTGAAATAGTTACCAAAATATTAAAACAAAATCCACATATCCCAGGTTAAGAACTCCCCCTCTAAGGCAACAGGCTAACACAGGAACATTTATTCTAATTTCCAGTTCAGTATGCTATTCAATGACTAACCAATAATGTCATCATACTTTCTAATTGCTATTTGGAAAAAATGATGAAAGGCTGACCTTGTTTATAAAATACTGAGTATTTTGTTCTCTAGAAAGCCAGAAAAAGGTCCAAAAGAAAATAAAACGATAAACTGCATTTTTTTCATACAGTTTAATCTTAATAATTCCCTTCAATAAATTATCTTGTAGGAAATACAATCTGTACCGTCAACAGGCTATAAGACCCTCTTGAAAGATACTTTTAACTGATAGAAAAAAACTAAAAAAAAATCATAATTTGTAGTACAGAGATGATTTTAATTTCTCTGACCTACCCATTAGATGAAATATAGTCCAAGTTGAACACTAACAGAAGTATCTGTTTGAGAACGGGCAGAATACTGTCTAACACAAAAGATCAAGAACTATCTCCTACTGAAAGAAGCTTGAAAATGACATATTCCCTTTTAGTGTGAGAACAGAAACTGAAAAGTATATAAAATTCTTAACATATATCAAATGTAATGGAAACTAAGCTATTTGTTGGAAATACACAGGTATAAGAGTCTTTTATTTCAGAAAAGATATTTAAGGCCTTTTTTTTGCTCACAAAGTAAATATATACAATCAGCAAACATTAAGCATTCACTATCTGTAAGAATTTGTGCTAAGTAGTGGGCAATGTGATAAACAGATTTATTTTACACATTCTTTTTGTGTTTCTTCAAAAAACACAAATTTGGACATATTTTTAAAAACGTTTTACATACTATCTATGACTTCATTTAAATAAACAAATTCTGAGAGTCCTATCACAAATATATACACAGAAAATTATTCTGGAATAAGATAAAACTACTATGAAAAAAGATGGGGAAAGAGAAAACAGGCCAAAGAAACAATAAAGGTATACTGCTGATTCTAGTTTAATTGCTTGGATGCAATCAGCAATCCAGCTAACTGAAAACAACAATCCAAGAGTAAAGCTGGCTGGGTTTTTGCATGAACTTTGGTTCTTCTATTTGTTTATGTTTGACAATCTGAAAATAACACATAAAATAATATGAAGAAATGATTCAAAAGGAGTAGCAAAGATATCTGGATTTCCCTCCTAAAGTTACTAACAATCTCTTAATTACCAAGTCTAATGACCTGTTCTCTTCTAACATGATTATTCAACCAAAACTGCTTTCTCTAAAGTTATTAAAAATCTAATGGTCTTTTCTCAATTCTCACACTTCTTGAATTCTCTGTAGATTGTGGCATTATTGATCATCCTCTTCTCCTCAATACTTTCTCCTAGGTTTTCAAGACACTCTACCCTCCTTGGTTCTCCTTTTACCTATCTGGCTACTCCATCTTGGCCTCCTTTGCTAGAGACTTCATTCAAGTTGCACCTGCTAAACGTGGGCATCTCACAGGATCCCATCCTGCACCCACTTCTCTTTTTCCCCTATATTATGTTACTTCATGATCTCATCAGCTACCATTAGTTGATGATTCTCAAATCTATTTAATTGGTTCTAGCCACTCTGTGGACTTCCAGTTTCACATCTCCAATTTTCAATTCAACATCTCAAAATGAATGTCCTATAGATATCTTAAATTCAATATGTCTAAAACTGAATTTTGATGATATTAAAATAAAAAGGGCTTGTGCAAACAAAACCAATGCAACCAAGATTAGAAGGAAAGCAGGAAGCTGGGAAATAATCTTTACAGCAAGTATCTCTGATAAAGGCCTCATTTCTCAAATATATAGAGAACTGAGTCAAATTTATAAGAACATCACTGTACTGTTGGTGGAGTTGTGAACTGATCCAACCATTCTGGAGAGCAATTTGGAACTATGCCAAAAGGGTAACCAAACTATGCATACCTTTTCATCCAGCAATTCTGCTACTAAGCCTGTATCCCAAAGAGATCATAAAAAAAAGGGAAAAGGACTTACATGTGCAAAAATATTTATAGCAACCCTTTTTGAGGTGGCAGAATATTGGAAACTGAGGGAATGCCCATCAACTGGGGAATGATTGAAAAAAGTTACCCATATCCAGATAAAGAACTGATGACCTCCTTAGGCAGATCAAAGCATATTATTTTCACTTTATATATTTTTGTGTTTTTTTTTCTTTTCATCTGTTTCTTCTTTCACAACTGTGACTAATATAGAAATACATTTTACATGATAGCACATGTATAACCTACATCAAATTGCCTACCATCCTCAGAAGAGAGGAGGGGAGGGAAAAAATTTGGAACTCAAAATCTTGTAAAAATGAATGCTAAAAATCATCTTGGCATGTAATTTGGGGAAAAAATAAAATATTATTTTAAAAACATGAATATTATCTTTCTCCCCAAACCCTCCCCTCTGCCTAACTCTCTTATTACTGTTTAGGGTACCATCATCCTCCCACACACCCAGGCTCACAATCTCATCATCCTCAACTCTTCACTCTCACCCCCACCCCACCTCATATCCATCTGTTACCAAGTCTTGTTGCTTTTACTTTTAAAACATCTCCCTACATATGCCCCCCTTCTCTTACCTGAGAGGCCACTAACCTGATGCAGACCTTGATCATCTCACACCTAGACTATTGCAAAAGGCTTCTGGTTGGTCTCCTTGCGTCATACTAGTCCATTCTCCATGCAGATTTCAAAGTGATCTTTCTAAAATGCAGCTTTGACTATGTAATCCTCCACCCCCTACTTAATAAATCCTAGTAAATTCCTATCAGTTCCAGGATTAAATATAAAATCTGATTTGGCACTTAAAGCCCTTCATAACTCACCCCACCCTCACCTTTCCAATCTTCCTGTATCTCATTCTCCACCTACCCACCACCAACTTGGAGATCCAGTGACACTGGCTTCCTTGCTGTCCCCTAGGCAAGACCCTGCATCTCCCCAACTCTGGGCATTTTCACTGCTGTACTCCATGCCAGAGATGCTCTCCCTCTTCACCTCTGCCTCTTACCTTCCAGGCTTCCTTCAAGGCTCAGCTAAAAGCTCACAGTTTACAGAAAGCCTTGCCCAATCCCTCTTAATTCTAGAGACTGTCTCTGATTCTGTCCAATTCATCCTGTGTGTAGTTTTTTTGTATACATAGTAGTTTACAGGTTGTCTCCACCATTAGACTGTGAGCTTCTCGAAATCAGAGACTGCCTCTCACTCCTTAGCACAGTGCCTAGCACAGAGCAGGCACTTAATAAATGTTTGACTGATAGATTGCTCAGAAAATTTTATTTCATCCTTGTCAAGGACATTAATCTAAGAGGTAATATTTATGTACTAGTTTAACAAAAACTGCTAGGGGATACTAAATGTGTTTTGTGGGGCATTTTCACACCCCTTAATTTAAAGATACAACCTCCCTGGGCTTCAGTGGACCTATTCTGTAAAATGAATGGGCTGGATTACATGGCTTCTAAGCTACTGGGTTTTATTAAGATTGGTTCTTGATCTAACACCCTAAAGCAGTCATCATTCATCTTTTTTGTGTGTCAGGGACCCCTTTAGCAGGTTGCTAAAGTCTAGGCACACCTTCTCAGAATTGTGTTTTACATGCATAAAATAAAATACATTAAAAAGGAAATTATATTAAAATACAGTTAACAAAATATAAAAAAACCATAAATTTACAGACCCTAAATTAAGAATCTCAGCCCAAAGAGATAAGTATATTAGTTCAAACAGGTTATTGCTATATGTCCCCAGAAGATTTTTTTAAAAATAATAATGTAACAGAGATTACATTATTTCATATATACTATATACATGTATTTCATATATAATTATATAATACATATATTATACACACACATATATAAAATGTAACAGAAGTAACATTAATTAACTTTTCTTTATTTTTATTTTTAGTTTACATCATTCATTTCCACGAGATTTTGAGTTACAAATTTTCTCCCCATCTTTCCCCCACCAACCCAAAACAGCAATCCCACTGCATATCCCCTTCCCCCAATCTAGAGAGGTAACAATATCTTGATTCATTATTCCAACAAAAATTTAAAGATAAAATTTACCACCGATCATCTGCAGAGAGTTAATCATGTCACTTCTCAAATTTGTACCCAAAAATTCTCGGCAATATTAGAAAACAAAAATGACATAATGTGACCAAAACCTACAGACACAAACTGATTTAAAAATATATTAAATCACTTTTATTGCAGATTTCTACCTCTAAAATTACATCCTACTATCAATCTATTCAATGTCAATGTCATTTATAAAGCAACAACGAGAAATTATTGAAAATGATACTTAAGTAAAGGAAACAGCTTTCTAGAAACGTTATCGTTTATTGCCATCTTGTGGAAAATATTAAAATGACATAAATTTTAATACCATCCTTCAGATTTGCCTATAATGCAAAATTTATTCACTAGTCATTCAACAAATATTTGAACTTAATACATTGATTAGATATTCAAGTCTTGAAAAATACTCAACACATGTTCTGTTCTAAGCGATATTTTCACCTCCATTTTTAAAGGAAATGACATAGTGATATTGAAGGTAGAGCCAGAAAGACATGGATTTCAATCCTGCTTCTGACATTTGCCAGCTGTGTGACCCTGGGATCATACAAAATTCAGTGATAACCCTGAATTAATTTCACTGAACCTCACCTTCCTCATCTGTAAAATGAAGGTGATACCAATGACATCTACCTCACAGAGTTCATTTTCTTATATTATTACATGTGTTAATTCAGGCTTTTTATTTGTCATGTTCTGAGAAAACTGTGAGCCTAAAATTGTCTCTGTTAATTTTGTTTTCCAGGTCAATTGTTTTGATTTACATATAACTCATAAATTCTTCTAAGGCTGACTTTTGCTTCTCTTTTGTCAGATTTAACCATGCTTCAGTATTTGTTTTACAAATTTATTAATCTTTCCTTTCATCATACATTCTCCATTAGGGTTTCAAACTTTTTTTTTCTATTCTGCTGAGTTTTAAAATTTTTGCATAGAAAACTTTCAGTTCCAGTCTACATTCATTCCTAATTTTTTCTTTTGTGGATTTCATTTCAGTTTTTAAATATTATGGGGTTTCCTGTTATTCTGTGCTTTCTTAAGAGTATACAGGACTCTATATTTCATCAAACACTGGTTCATTTTCCTTTGTCTTAAAATATCTGTCAAGAGAACTATGTGTTCTCCCAGAGGATTTACTATTAATTTTACCATTTGGTTTTAGGATTCTCACTGCTGGTTTATCCGTTTGTGCTTTGTGTTTTTATTGAGAGTTTTTTTTTAAATAAATGTATTTTGGATTTTTTGTATTCCTCCATCACTCATTTTCTGAACTTCCCCCCTTTGCTGGTAGGTTCAGGCTTGGAATGGGCTACCTCAAACTACTTGCTTTTGGGGATCTAGGGTTTGCAGGACTGTGTCCCTGCCTTGATTACCTTTCCAGAGGACCAGATTGGCCTCAGCTGGGTTTTAGTGACCTTTCTTTCAGGCAAAGTCCTTTCCCCAACTCCTAACCCCACTTCTTCCCCTGGATCCTTTACTTTTCCAGCAGAGATAAAAGTGTCTACTGCTTTTTTCAAGAAGGAAGGAGGGTGAAGAGGGTGTTTCTGGGCAAATTCTCTGCAGCCTTGTGGGTCCCTTAGCCTAGGACTGGGTCCCAATCAGAAGGCAGCATTATCTCCCTTCCTCCTCTACTCTATCTGGATCTGGCAGAGGGAGGAATGCTCAGTTTCCTGCAGAGACTCTGCAATAAGAAGAGGAGGGGATTCCTAAAATGGGCATAAGAACACAAGCTTGCAAGGCAGCCTGTGTACCTGCCTTGGGCCAGGCATGCAGAGAAGTGGCAGAGGAGGGGTATGGACACTGAGTACTTTAAGGATTAAAATTCTCTGGTGTTAATATTCATAAGGATTTCACATTTGGGGGTCTCTCTTCTCTGTTCTATGAATTCAGCTGTACTTGTTCTATGTTTGGCACATAATTGCTTTTGGGGGAGTGCTGGAGGGGAGGACTGAAGGGCCCTGAAGACAGTGATTAATCTTCCGTCTTCCTGATCATTTTACCTAGAACACTGAGTTGTTGTTAGGCTCAAATAAAGTAAGATACATAATTTTTTTTTGGTATAAATGCTTAGTACTATATAAATTTCAGCTACCACTATTGGTATTACTCTACAATCAGCCAAAAAAAATAAAAATTCAGATTTGGAGTCAAATACGTTTTCAGTGACACTTTACTACAAAGATGAACACGTTTTTACCGCTTAGTGAAAAATCCTTTTCCTGATGCAGTCTGCTGCCCCTTCACACCTTAGTAAATGGTTTAATGAGTTACTGTGGTAAAAAAAAAATTGGATCAGTTGGTGCACAACTTTCTGGGAAAAAGCCTCTTTGAAGCCAGCAAAGTTGGTCCTCAGATCACACACTCCATCCCTGGGCCAATACTGAAAAGCTTTGCAGCTCAGGAGGAGTTCTACAGTGTGTGCACACATCAGCATAACCTTTAGAAGCTCCATGCCACCGAGAAGCACTGGCATAGGGCTTTACAAGACAGGAACTCAAATAATATATTAAAACAGTAATAGCAACTCGAAGTGTTTTATATTATCTCATTTGATACTCGCAACAACCATTTGCAGCAGGTACTACATGGAATGTTAAGCCCATTTTAGAGACGAAGAAACTGCAGCTCAAAAAGACTTTAAGTTACACCATGGTCACCCAAGAAGTGTCATAGACAGAATCTGAACTCAGGTCTGTCTGCTTTGACATGCTCCTACCATGCAGCTGCTCTGAGATTCAGACATACTCAATTCAAATTTTACTGAATGAAATTTAATAAACATTTTAAATCTAATTAAAAATTTCATGAATGGATGTGAAATAATCAACATCCATAATATGGAAGTATGACCAAGTGTTTTAGGAGCCAACAATAAACATGTTTTTAAAAGGAAATGTGCAGTGAATTCTGAAACACTTATTTTGTGATGACCAACTTTACATTAAATTAAAATGTCTGAAAAAGAAAAGTCTTATTCTTGCTTACACTTTTTTCTGATGCATGAATGTCTGTATTTCCAAGAATAGTTCCCAGACAGATCACTTTGCCTCCTTTTGTTTGAATATGCAATTTTTTACTCTGAAAGACAATTTATAAAAGTTTTATTTGCATTGGAGACTGTAATTCTAACAAGCAAAATCCAGCAATTTAGACTTTTTTTTGTCTTTATCGTCAAAGCATTTAATTGCAAGTGTTAAATTTATAAACATGTCATCTGCAATCAGACCTCCATTGATTTTAGCCATAATGAATAGCTAACACTCACAAGTAAGATGGAAGTAATTCAATGAAAACAACTATAAAGATCATGCACTTTTACGTTATGAAAGAGGGGCAAAATCACTTTCTTCGAGCAATATTCGATTTAATTTTACAAAGACTATTTGGCAACTTTAAGTTCTACTTAAGGACACAATGAGTCACCATGACAGAGAAGAAAAGGGCTATGTGTGTGTCTGAGTGTATATGTGCGTGCATGTACTGTATCTATTGGGGAAGAAATTAAAACTTCAGCAAAAAAAGAAGAAAATTTGCCATAATGGAAGGCAAACAGGAGCAAATATCTCTGTCTACTTCAACATTTCCCAGAGGACATCACTGAAGAGACAACAAACAGAATTAAAACCGCATAATGCCAAAAAAACAACCAACCAAAAAACAAGTAGCAGGCATCAAGTTCCACAGAACACGGTTACAGCGTGAATGAAGTGCTTACTAAGCACTACGTGCAGAAAAGAGCGGCTCTATCTAAAGTCTTTTTAATAAGGGGGAAAAAAGACTTCTGTGGGACCTGGCATCTTTCCATCTTTTGGCCAATTGTATGCCTGCAAAAATGTGGTCGGCTCTATGGTATCACTGACAAAAGCCTGCCTGTTCCCTCCTTGAGACATGTACAGATTATTCTTTAAAAAAACTGTGCATAGAGATATGTATCATTAACGATACCTGCAGCTGCTGTGGAGGTGTAAGACCAATTACACCAGCACGCAGGAGGGCTGCTAACACACGTTCTTTGGTCTGCTTTTCTAAAGGAAAGACAGCTTCAAAAGAGTCAACAATCTTACTTTAATTAAACAATGCAGACAGATAAGTAGAAAAAAGCGAGTATCTAAGAAAGAATCCAAGACAGGGCTCCAACTGTTTAAACAAAGTAATAGATACATAATCACCAGACCAGGGCGCACCAACATCTGGGTTCACAAAGCAGGGAGGGGGGAACTTTACAACAGCTATCCAGAGTCTCATCTGGCCAAATCACAAAGAAACATTTTTCCCATGAGTGAGCCCCGAAGTAAAATACCAACCTCCCAGTATATGTAGTTTTCAACTAACAGGTTCAGAGCCAGAAGGCATCACAACCATGGGACTCAGTGCCTAATTCTCCTAGTGCCAAAAGGTATGACAGTCTTCCTGCAAGCAAGCCAGCCTCCCTGTGAGCAGGTTTCACCCTATGTAAGTTCCTCCCCCAAGGCAATATAAATCTCCCTGAATTCGGGCTCTGTGTGACTCGGGATGTGTTATAGCCGTGAACTGGGCCGGACCTCAAAGCAGCAAGACATCGGTGATGGTGATACCTGTGTACCTTTAGACCTGGGAACAGGACCCCTGTTCCAAAGGAAAAAGGGAACACATGTGGTCACATAGGCCTATTAATGGATGGGGATAAGATATGAAAGTAGGAATACAAAGCTGTCTTCATCACTAATGGAGATTTTTTTTCAAGTATTTGGTATCCCCCAATGTCCAAAAAATTATGTTGTCTCCAGAGTAGACCTCCTCTGTGTATATTGGTCTAGTCCAGCTTCTCTTCTCATTTTTGTTTCATTTAGTGCCATTTCTACCTCATACAGATGCACATCAGGAACTGTGATATTCAAATTCAGATGTGGTGGGACTCCACAGTCACTGCTGGAGAAAAAGAGTTTGTTATAGTAACACTGCCATCTCTGTTCCATTTTCCATCTCTTTGTTGTCTTCCTGCCACTCTCACCCTTTAATATCCTTGAGATGATCCGAGTTACATGGGTCTCTTACTAACTTTCTACAAACTTGCTCTTCCTCCCAATGCTTCTCACTTTCATGAAGTAACACAGTTCATAATCTTCCACCATCAACCTCTTGGAGATTTTACCAACAAAACTTTTCTAAACTTGTGCTGTCCTCGGCTGTTATATCTCTGTGCTTGACAAGATCAAAGGCTTGCTGGCCGAGTTGATTTCTAAGCCTTTTATTCTCCCTGATGTAGCGACTGATTTTTATCAGCTTAGCTTTAGGAAACAGTGGTGATAGCAATGTCTGTTCTTTGATTCCATGTCCCGTTTTTCAGCGTCAATGGCTCATAAAAATATGGAACTGCCATATCAGTTTGCCTTTTATTTTGTCTTGTAACTTCGTATTGCTTTTGATTTCTTGCTCTAACAAGGCAGTAATTTGAATGTATACTGACCACTGATCTGGAAATGACTCTCATATCAAGGGCCAGCTGTTTACTATCAGAATATCAAAATAATTCAAAGCATCAATGTTAAAAATTGCTTTTACATGCAATGGGAGATAAGATACATTGGCAATGGGGTGTAGAAATCTATCTTACAAGAAAACAGAAGGGGAAGGGAATAAGACAAGGGGCAGTGGGGATAGAATGAAGGACAGGTTGGGGGGAGGGGCAATCAGAATGCATGTAATCTTGGGACAGGGGAAGGGCAGAGATGGGAAGAAAATTTGGAACTCAAAATCACGTGGAAGCAAATGTTGAAAACTAAAAATAAATAAAGACACTAAGGTCTGCAAAAAGAAAAAAAGAGACCTATGCCTACAGCTTATATGCTCATGCATGCACATACATGCATGAACATCTGTACATACTATCTGTTCCCTCCCTGTAATACCAAAGGGTAGGACAAGTCAGTCGTGAAGTTACCAGTGGGATGTTCATGTGACATACAAACCACTCACTGGTTATTAGATGTGAGTAATAGTTTGGCCTCTTGTCCCATATAAATAAACAGAGTAGTCCAAACTAGTATCAGGGAATGTCTTCCATATGCCTCTCCCTACTTAACAGCTGTCTGGAACAATTTATTTTTCTGTGCCTTGCTGAATGTAGACTAGAAAGTATAGTGATATAACAGAGAAGTGAATGGAGGGAAAGGATCAGGGTCCATCTTTTCCTCAAGTTAGCAAGGAAAGTGTGGTCAACACTGACACCTAGCTTCTCAAGCTAAATGTGTATAAAACTTAAGAAGAAAACAAAACAAAATAGACACTTAACAGGCCTTAAAATAGTCACATCATTAAGCATCCTTATGAATTCATTGGGTTTTTACCCCAACAGAAGTAAAGGTATAGAGTTTGGTAATTTTCTCATGAAAGTTCATTTCTTTGGGTTCTATGCCAGAGATAATTTCCCCAAGAAATAGTCAAAAGCAATATTAAATTCAATTGTAATGGTGGGAATTCATTTTCACTGGCTTATCCCTCTTTTAATGAACTGATCAAAGATTTGGCTACTATAGAAATAAAAATGAAAAATATAAGAAATTTTTTTAAAAAACAAAAAATTCAAAGTATCAAAAAATTCGTTTGTGATCTTATTTGAAAATTAAAACAGTTCATTACGTATATAGACACATTTCTGAAGTAAATAGCTGCAAAGACCAATAAAGTAATCCTATCAATCACACATACTGATTCTTACTCATTGCCACCTCGTGGCCTGAAACAGTTTTCTGAAACAATTTCAACTAGCAAAAAAGTGATTAACTCAACATAATTATATTGAGCTACACAAGATTCCAGAAGTTAATTCCTACTCTTTTCTAATGTCTCCTGAAATAAATCATTTGAAGTAAGATCCAATTTTAAGTAAAGAGCTACTCTGAGACTGTGCAAGGATAAGCAAAACTGATTTGAGACATATTTTTGAATAAAACCAATTTTACAGTTAAAATGATTTCTTACTTTCTTAAGGTATGCTCCACACATGGTTATTGCTCAAGTTACTGTGTTAAAATATATTTGTGTAGTTTGAAAACAGACCCAACTTAGGGGCAAAAAAGGAAGAATGTCCCCCAAATGTCCAGGCAGAGAAGCTGTGTGTATTTAAAAATGGGAAATCTTTAAAATTATTAAAAGCTGCTCAAATAATTAATGCTCCCAAACTGATAAATGGGAGAAAGCATGCATTTAACAATAAAACTATAGAAAACCATAAGTTACCTGATAAACAGTCTTTTCAAGTATTAAAGGAAAAACATCCACGAAGCTTTTTATTAAAACCCAGACTTCTCCTCACACAGCCAAGTAAGTCACAAACGTGACATTTTCCTTGCTCTCTCCCAGTGCCCCCAGTCTGTCTTTCTGATATAGCTATGGATTTTGAATATGAAGGGGGAAAAAAATACTTAACTTACCTGAGGCCTTTTTTAAAACTCTCTTAATGAAAAGGACAATGTTAAACTGACTGCCTTTGCCTAAAATGAGTCAGGCAACACTCTACCACTGAAGTCAAAATGTTTTTTCCAATATTTAAAATTTTTGTTTTAAAAGTTTACTTATCCTCCACATACAGTATGTTTCTACATATTATTATAATGAATTGTCACTAAAAGTAATACACATCTGATTTTTAACAAAATTAAAATTTTCCTATTAGGCTAAATATGTAAATTAGGGGTCAAATGTTTGTTAAATATTCAAAGTGTTCCTTTAAACAATGAATTTCTTAATATACAGAGACCATAAATCCATTTGCATAAAACTATTCAGGTATGTATCTATAGTATAAAATGAATGACCTCTCTAGTTTTCTTTTCCTTTTTTTTAAAACTAGACCCATGATTTCATTAGTGTAGAAAGATACTAGTGAAGAACTCCCTTTACCAGTGAAGAAGGCCAGGGTACTGAGAGGGAAAGTGTTTGGTGTCACATGGCACTACTGGTCACTCAGTCAAGTACCTGAACCCAGGCCTCTCCTGACTTTGAGACTGGTCAGTGATCCACTTGGCCAAGGGTGGGGAACCTGTGACCTGAAGGCCAGATGTGTCCCCCTGGGTCCTCCAATGCAGTCCTTTGACTGAATCCAAACTTCACAGAACAAAATCCCCTTAAAAAAAGGATTTGCTCCATAAAACTTGGATTCAGTCAAAAGGCCACACAAAAGGACCTAGAAGGTCACACACATGTGGCCTCAAGGTCATAGGTTCCCTACCCCTGCACTAGGCCATGCTGTCTCTGAGACCTCTAGAAAACACTTCAGACAACATTCCTTTGGGAATATTTTTTTCTACAATTTAAAGAACTGTTCTCGACATAGTCAGGGAGCATTACTCACTTTAGATATAAGAAAATTAAAGAAAAATCCTCAAAATAGTCTATCACATTATACTTCTACCAGAGTGGTTTTACCAGCAGAGTACTAAAACTAAAGTTGAAGAATTTCTGAAAAGTGACTGATTATGCATGTTAAATATCAGTAGCATTAGTAAGTCTTCAAATTGCTACTACCATACCAAGTATTATAAGTGTGAGTTTGTTTAAATAGTAAACAAGTTTAGAAAAATTTGTCATCTCTTCATACCTTAACTGACTGCACGATGCTGATCCCTCGTTCAGTTTCTATTCTACAATCATCACACTCAGCTTCCTGCACCTTTATACTGCCAGTCCCTGATGTCCTGATATTCAAATCTAGAAATGAAGAAGGAAAGACAAGTTAGTACAATGGCTAATAGGTAGTAAGGGGATTTCAACATCCCTGCAAGGACAGCTTCTCAGAGGGCAGGGCAGTCCACACCGGATCTGGCCTAAAAGGAAGAGCTGCTACTGGAAAACTGCACAATCAAAACAGTCAACTTCTGGTGGGTGTCTGAAAGACAGCTCCACTATTTTACCCTCTGCAGTGGCCTGGGAGGGAGGGGAGGAAGCTACTCATTCTCTACTCTGCAAAGAAATACCTGTCTGAGACAGGTATCAGTTGGAAGCTACTCATTCTCTACTCTGCAAAGAAATACCTGTCTGAGACAGGTATCAGTTGGACTAATAACAATATGCATGGCATTTATTACCATGAGTCTGGACAAGAGGCTGTGAAGTTACCTTATCTGTCTATCCCTAAGCACATATGGGATGATACTAAGGAAAAAATACTATATTAATGAAATACATTTGCCAAAAGAATGAAATGTATCAAAAAGAAAAATATGATTTTTTTTTCCCAATTGGATAATGCAAAGATCATTCATTCCATGGTCAAATCTGAAAACCAGTACAGAATGAAGAAATAACTAGGAAAAGCAGTCCTGTTATTGCTGTATATTGCTCCCAGTTTCTAAGGAGGGAAGAAAAAGCTTTGCAACCATGTTTACTAATAGCATAATCTTAAACAACTGAAGAAAAGAAATATTCAGAGAGATCTCAAGGCCAAATCTTGGCTATAACCCTAAACTTCAAAAATCCAAAATTTGATCATTGTTAAGACCTCTCCCTTCCTCCCTACCCCCGCCCTCCTGTTACGGATTGTGACTTCTCCATGCCTCAGGACTGTACTCAAGAGACAGTATGGTTCTCTCCCGTCCCCCAGTAATTATCTGGAAACCAACCTCAGGTAACTTGCTTCTCTGTAACTAATTAGGTTGTTCCCGAGACAACAGACTTCTATTTCGCCTATTGGTCCAGACCGGAAGCCTTGCCATCTGGTAGAACCCTCCAGAATTTGCATTCCAATGGCATAAACTTCTAGAATCTACTGTTACCCCACTGCTCCCACAGTGAAGCATCAGAGTTGGCCTGAGACTAAGCAACTCTGAGAACAACCAAAAGAAAATAAGACTAAGATTAAGTCACATGCTAAAAACTAGATGCCCTCTCTAAGCCTAGCACTAATAGGACACTAAACAAACAATACTGTACATATAAACAAACAGTATGCTTCTTAACTACAGTGAAATCAAGGTCCCACAGTTTGGCAGACACGGATTTATGCTTACATGTCACATTCCTTCTTCAGAAGGTTCAAAAGGAATTTTCAACACCCTTGTAAGGGCAGCTCCTACTTGTTGAAATTTATAAAACTACTATCTAAAACTCCTGGAGGGAGCAGGGTGGTAAATACGAAATCTATCACCAAAGGCTAGGAGATTCTTTCTTAAATCAACCCAATCAAAATGGACAACCTTTCTTGGTTGGCAGAAATACTTCTCTATTCCTCTATTCTCTAAAACAGCAGGGGATGGGGAGGGAGGAGAACTCCCTTCCCTCTATTCACTCTACTCCTCAAGGATCTAAATCCTGAATGTCTATGGTGGGGCTTGGTGGGTGGGATGACAAACACAGAAACAGGAAAATTTCCAGAAGAGCCATGCAGATGACAGTGCTGTTTCTTCTAGACAATTTATCAGTGCCAGAGTGAGAGCTATGAATTAGAGCAATTGATTTATATAATATATAAAGAAGAAATGAAACAAAACAGGAATAGAATTAGTATCTATAGGAAGTAAAGGAGGTCAAAGCAAAGTAATTTATAAATCCTTCCAGTTATATTGGTCCATTGGAACAACAATAAATATATCTAAAATTTCACCTGAAAACTATCATTATTAGAACCAATAATCAAAAAGTATAGTCATGAATAGAGATGGTAATTTCTGAAGTAAAATAATTCTTTACCAGTTCATTAGAATATACACAATATGCATATACAAATGCACGCATACATGTAAATATATGTCCATACAAATACACATGTGCACATACATACATATATACATATAGTCTAAGACTAGATGTGTATGAAAGGTGCCCTTTACAAGTTCTGAAAATAAAGAAAGGAAGATACAAATTTTTTTTTTCACTAAAGCCCTTTATTTTTTTTTTTGAGATTCTTTATTAAATTTTTTTGAGTTACATATTTTCTCCCTATCTTTCCCCCGCCCACCACCCCAAAACAGCCATCCCAGTGTTTCCCCCCTCCCCCAGTCTATTCTCTCCTATGTCACTTTTTGGTAGGGCAGGATGGATC
>CM053581.1:465953850-465975588 GCA_028627135.1 Pseudochirops cupreus | reverse complement strand
TTTTGGAGTTCCAGGATTGGTTTAGAGTCCTATTTTATGGGTATTTTGGGGTGGCTATGTGAGAGCTGCGATATGTTACTGCTGCTATGCCGCCATCTTGGCTCCACCCCCGGAAGATACAAATTTGAACTGTGCCCAGAAAAAGCATGTTCAAGCATAGCCAAACAGTACTAGGCCAGCCAGCCTACAAAAGTCTCTATATACTCAGCCTCATATAGATCGACAGATCAGCCAACTGCTGATGTAGCTAAAGCAGTGTGGTCTCAGCCTCCTACATTTTTATACTTCATAACTATTTTTTGAGGCCTCATTAGTACAAATATCTGCAGATGATCCTGATTAGTCTATGCACTTCTGCTTCGGTGAGATGAGAACTTTCTTAAAGCTCAGATGAAAAAACATATATATGGAGGTGATTTCAAATGTTAAGATACGGATTTGATTTCACTTCCACCCACTAGCTGACAACAGTCAAATCATTTCACATCTCTTAATCTTTTATTTATTTAAAAATATATGGATATATATCTTTACTGTGTACTGTACCATGTTTTATGGAAAGTTTCATAAACCTTAAATCAATATGTAAATATAAGTTATTACTTTTATTATATAAATGTATAGTGCTATTAAACAAGTCCTCCACTAAAGTCATATTCTGATGTATGACTGTAGGCCTATTGTGAGTAGAAATTGCTCTCTCTATAGCTCAAAGAAATGGTCTAGGATTGTAATTATTAGCATTTTCAGTTCCCAACAAGTATGACAACTTATCAGGTCAAGATGAAGTAAAGTTCATGTGTATGACAGAAAAAGACCTAATCTGCCAGGTCTTAGCAAGTTAGAAAAGAAGGTGTTGACTATGGTACTGTGAGTCTGTTGTCCTAGAACGAGCCTAAGTGAAAAGTGGCCATCAGGTACAGGATTTTTCTCCCTACCCGGGCAACTGAAATGTAAAGTGATGACAATTACATCAGTAAAGAAAGCACCACACCAACAAAATCATATTCCTTCCAAAATGTCAAAGTAACAGTATTAAACAAGTACTAAACATGAACTTGGGCTATAAATTCAAATTTTGTTTATAATACTAAATTTGTTCTGTATATGACTAAATAATATAAGCTTCCTCATTTCAGAATGGTGACCAACACCAACTAAATGGAGAATCACTGAAATTAAGTGACTATAAAGTGCCCTGAAAATAAGAAATGCTAAAAAAAAAAACAAACCAAATCGCTAATGTGACCACTGCTGATGTGTAAATAGCTGCAAAATTGGAAAATAAGGTATTCTTGGTTCTACCAATCAAACAACTTTGAGTGAATTGCAATGGCTCTGTAAGCAAAGGACACTGACATTTAATATGTAACCTATAAAATACTGAGAAATAATGGAATCTCCCTCAATATATACCAAAGAGTCAAGCACTGTATTACCCCTCCTTTCAAGGAGCCATGATTTTTTCACAGCGCATACTCCTATCTATGCATTTTGCAACCCTTCTCTTTATACCTTAATATACTACCTTCATGAATGGCTGTTTCTCCAGCAAATCTATCACCTGGAGCCTCTCTACATTTAGGCAAGTCCTCCTCAGGCAATAGACAAGTCATCTGTCACCTTACTAATACTCAAAGCTTTTCTACCTTAATAGGTACTGCCAGATCTTAGCTCAGCTGGCACTGCCTTAGAAAACCCAAGATTACATTTGAAACAAGAGCAATCAGATGTGCTAACACATAAACTTTGAAAATCTGGGTAGTTAACACATCTAATAATTTTCCAGTAACATAGATAAACTTTCTATGCAATATTGGCTTAAAAATAATAGTAACAGGTAATTTAAGATAGTTATGAGATTGTTTAGCAAAGTTCGAAGAAGTTTTTTAAAAAACAACCTCCGTGAGTAGATGACATTGTTTTGAAATCTAGAGGCTGCTCTGCAAACCTAACTGGCTCATAATTCCCAAATGTTTAGGAACAGTGAGTCACAGTCATCCTGTAAAGACCTCTACTTCTACTTTCTAAATAGTAATGACTCTTTACACTATCATTTCTGAAGTTTATAAAAGCCCAGTAAGGCAAGTGCTATGTTCAAATATCAGCGACAGGCCCATAGAGCTAGAGCTGGAAGTAACTTTGGAGGTCACTTAATCCAACCTCCTCATTTTACAGATAAAGAAACTGAGGCCCAAAGAGATGAAGGGACTTGCTCAAAAGTCTCACAGATTATTCCCTGGTTGTTCCAGAACTGGAACTTTCGTCCTCTGTGTCCAAATCCAGTAAGCTATCCACAATACCATGAGAACTAAGGTTCAGAGAAATTAAGGTCATAAATTTTTTTAAGTTGCAGAGCTAAGATCCGAAGCTGACTTTAAGTCCAATGTAAAGTAAAGGAGACCAAAGTGAATTAATTAATGTTTTTACAATTACACCAGTCCATTAGAACAACCATAAAAACATCTAAAACATCATCTAAAGAGCGTCATTATTAGTTGCACATCTAGGATTTGAAGTCTCCAAGAAATGAAACTGTTCAGATTTCCATCTTTTGTAATAACTGAGAAACCTAAACTCTGCAGAGGATATGCGCCCTCTACCAATCATCTGCTCCAAAAGTTGTTGTTTGCCCCCATGCTGCTTCTGATGGCTTTAAAATACACTTTTTCAATGGGAGATTCCATTGTATTTGAAGCACACCAGAGAGGATGGCGATCCCTTAGTCTTTACCAAACCTTATCTCCATTTCAATTGTAAATACCCTATCTTCTAAGTACACAATCATTCCCTTTAAAACAGTGTTTCTCAACCTTCCTAATGCCGCGACCCTTTAATACAGTTCCTCATGTTGTGGTGACCCCCAACCATAAAATTATTTTCGTTGCTACTTCATAACTGTAATTTTGCTATTGTTATGAATTGTAATGTAAATAATTGATATGCAGGATGTATGTAAATTGAACATAACCCACAGGTTGAGAACCGCTGCTTTAAAATAAAGCTGAACTTAGCATAATGTCATTCTAAAAGGGAATACCTAGAATTCGAAGTAATCAAACAGCAATCTGGAGCCAAACTGATGGATCACAACGTACATCCCTTTTCCTTACCAGTCAATTAACTAACTAGCTAGGTGCTAATCAGGGCATAAATGTAAACAGAGGTCCCTGGACCCTAATTAGCGGTCAATAAAAGCCTAAGGCGGCAGTTACTTTTAGGATCAAACGTGGTAATAACTGCGGCACCCAAGCCCCATTGCTTTAGCAGGCAATAACTGCCTAGGTCTTATTACGTTTAGGATCCAAAGATCTAACACAATGTAAAGCACACACATCCCTTCCCTACTTTGGAAGTCAAATAAATGCCTACGTGCCATTACTTTTTAGGACTTAATGAGTTTACAAATGAAAAGCGCTTTGCAAACTTTAACTATATTACTGCTAGCTACTATTATTATTCTACTAATATAATAATATTAACAGAGCTGGGGAGACTGTAATGCAGAGAAAAAGGTGGTCGAGTGTGGAATCAAAGGACCGAGGTTCGAAACAACTGTGTAAATCTGAACAAACCATACGACGACCTCCGTGACCTTGCGAACCCCGGGGGCCGGAGACGCCCCCACTGCTTGCCCCACTTGGCTTACCGAACTTGATGGGGACCTTCACCTCCACCGAGGCCTGGTGTCCGATGCTGTCCGAGACGATGGCCATCTGCTTCAGGGCCTCGTCGTACCTCACCTGGATGCTGTCCAGGTCCAGGTTGTCGCCCTCCACGCCGCTCACGGTGACTAGCACCCGGTCTGCGTCCGGGTAGTGGTAAGGGTCTAGGGGTCTCACGGCGATGTCACACGGGAGCCGCGCCTGCAGCCGCCCGAACGGGTTGACAATCAGGGTCCACTCCTTGAGAGGCGTTTTGCGAGCAATCGCCGGCTCGTTCAAGCTGCTGCTCTCCAACAGGCTGTAGGGTCTAGCCGGGCGGGCTCGGCACGCCGCCGCCGGGGCCGCGGCAGCCCGAAGCACAGCCCATAGCCCTAAGGGGCCGAGCTGGGGGCCGACTCGCCACCAGCCGGGGCCGGGGACAAACATGATCCCGGCTCAAGCGCGGCCCGAGGTCACCACAGCCCCGCGCGGGGGTCCCCTGGCCGCGGCTGACCCGACCACCGCTGACCCGGCGTTGCTAATTTAGTAAAGAAGGCACGAAGGGTCAGCGTGGATTGGAATGAACTCCCGAACCCCATAAATCAAGGCCACCCACCCAAGCGCAATCTGCCGGCCCTGCCCTGCCCTGCCCACCACTAACAACTCCAGGACCCCAGACGCAATTAAAAACCCGGGTAGGAATTCCAGTCTTCCTCCACAGGGCGTCTTTTCACCCTTCCCAACCCTTCAATAACCCCGAGGGCAGATGGGATAGGTAGTTCTGAACTGTATAAAGAGCGTGCGACTCTAGCCACTGAAGAAACCACAAGTCCCAGAAGGACTGAGCCTGAATCAGCGAGACGAATTGCTGGGGGTAGATGGAAATAAGGGGGGGGAAAAGCTAGTTAGTACGCAGCTGATTGGTTGTGTCCTGTGCCTTGAGCTCATTGGTCTATAGCTATAGGAGGGGTGCGGAGGACTCTTGCCAGCCAATAGGAAACCTGAAAACCGTTGGCGCGTCGGAGTTACGTGGTCTCCATGGATACAGGAGACGCGGCGGCTGAGGCCCTAGAGAGAGCTGTGGGCTCCTGCGTTCGTGCGGAAAAAAGGCAGAAACTCCCAAAGTCGAAGCAGCCAGCCCTGGAAAGAAAGGGCCAAGGGAAGAGGATCAATATTGCCGAAAAAGTAAGAAAATGAGCCATTGGAATATGGAAGTAGAAGGGGAGGAACACGTGGGAGGCGGAGTCCAAAGCTTATGCGCCAGGTCCTGAGGTAAAGTAGAGGGGAACTGAGGGCGAAGATAGGCCAGGGAAGCCAAGAATTCAGTGAGCTTTTGAAATAGGAAAAACATATATCTGTATACACACATACACATACATACACACACATATATACACATATATAAATATAGGTTAATATATACATGTACATGTGTATATGTATGTATAGATATAATGTTAGTAAATATTGCTTTGCTTTTCCTTACCCATTCAGTCTCTGTGTCTTGGGGCAGGTCACTTCACCTTCAGTTTCTCCATCTGAAAAAGGAGGCAAGATTATGTGATTTCTTAAGTTTCTTTCTATTTTCAGTAGTCTAGGAGTCTATGACTGCAACCCAACCTCATTTCCTCTCCTTTCCATGACCACCTTCTCCAATAAATTCCAGCTCTCTCGTTCATATAGTCACAACTTATTATTGTTGTTTTGCTACCAATAATTATTATAACACCACATCTGAACTTCAGAAGTTTCACTTGTTCCAGAATGTAAAAATTAGGACATTGTAGAAGTTAGATGAGGATGTCTTAAGACCAGATAGGGGGCCAAAGGTCCTGGATGATTTTGTTGACCATTGCATGCATATTCAGAGTTGTTTTAAGTTTATTTACCTTGCTTTATTCTTCTGTGTTTCCTCCTCGTCATCCAGAGCTTTGGTCAGTATGTTTACTTTTACATGAATTAATTATTTACAATTTTTAGATTTTATTGTCTTGTTTCACTTATAAAAATTGTATTCATACCTATTTTAAAATTATCAAAGAACTTTTAAGCACTTTAAAAATTCAATTAAACTTCATATACAACTGTCAAAATCTTTATAGACCCACTGATAGCACACTCTTTAGTTAACAGTAATTCATTCTCTGTGATGCATCAAAGTATCTCTGTGATGTACTAAACTGCTCATAGGCAAGAAATCTTAGCTATCACTGTCACAGTAGTAAGCATCTAATAGTCATAAGAATGAACCCAAAAATCTGAAATCGTTTTGAAAAGAAATTTATTTAGAATAAGGGTTCCAAGAGTTTTCAAACCAACTGCATTAAACAAACAGTTGAGCTGTTTTTGTACAGTGGGCCTGTATTGTTAATGGAATGGGAAGATCTCTCTTGCCCACTAATAGGCCTAAGTGACCTGTTTTGAGCCTGAGTCACATGGAGTCTGTGGTGGGAGGAGCTTGCCCAAGGGGTGGAGCAGGAAGTGGGAGAGTAAGGTGGAGTTGAGAGAGAGATTGTGGGAGAGGGGAGGCAGAGAGAGGTAGAGCAAGCTAGATGGGTGAGGGAGGGAGGGGCATTTTGCCTAAGGGAGCTTGTTTGTGGGGAGGCCTGACAGAGGAAAGGCTTGGGGTCATCAGTGCTTCCTATGCTGGTTATGTGTAACAACTTCTTTATTACCATGGTAGATTTGACTTTCTGGCATATGAGTAAATATCTTGGTTTTGTCTTCAAAGAAGAGTCAGGTATATCTTGTGATTCAAACCTGGAAATATGCCTGCATATTCATAACAGCCTCTGTGGGTATCACATTGGTGATATAAGGCCATTTCCTGGCAATCTCCTGAGATATGTATCAATAGACATATACACTTAAATTTGGGTTGATTGAGATGTAAGTATAAACACTCAAATTTGGGGAACCCAAAACACATTGAGTGGACCCAAGACCTCGGTGGTATTTAAGCATTCCCTGTAGGCATTCAGCTTGAGAGCATCTCTGAGGTTAATCCTTTTCTAGCTACATCAAGCTATATAATAAATATATTTCAACAAATACATTTCCAAATAATATAACATATTTCCTTATGTATCCCCTTTTAAGCAAAATGAATGACTGTCCTAGGAAATTTTTTCTTGATCATATGAAGTTTTAAAAATTCCCTAGAATTATGTGAGAAATTATTACTACTAAGATGTTATGGTACTCCTACTATTTGTTTTCTTATTTTTCCTTTAAAAACAAAGATTGTTTTCCCACTAAATTTTTAATACAATTGGATTTATTCCTGCATTTTTAGTGATTTGTATTTCAATTTATAATAGCAAAGGAAAAGTTTTAGAAAGAATGTATAAGTTGTTTCCTTGAGGGATATTTGAGTTAATATTTAAAATGCATATTCATAATATCTTGATTTGGGGAATTGTTTGAAAGTTCTTGGACCTGTGGAGAGAACTCCCTGTGTGAAGACTTCTGCCACTGATATCAAATAACAAATTCATCTCTAATTTTTAGTCTTAGAGAGAATATTAATTTCAAATCCCTTGTAAACGTCATGGGCCACAAATACCTTAGGATTGGTTATAAGTTATAGGCAAGTATTTGATTCCAGTTTTTTTACATCTACTAGATTATAAACTCAGACAGTAGGGATTAGGTTGTTTTTCATAGTTAGTCATCACTAAAGTGTCATTAATTTTAATTAGTACTATTTCTTTGTGTTGTGTGGATTTTTCTTAAAATGAAAAGAATCTATCAAGTTGTCCTACCTGTTTTAATTCCTGAATTTAACAGCCGGTGCCTCTCCAAATGAGTAACTCTGTAGTAGACCATCATATTACTGAGGGAAAAGACAAAGAACCCATGGACAAAACTCATATAACAAAATGACATTTATTGAAGGATGTTCTCTAGAGCCAGCTGAAGCCACAAAATTGGGGCCAGGATTATTGCCAGTCTTAATCCTGAACAATTCAGGGGTAGGGATGTGATTAGGTACTTGACAAAAATAACATCCCAGATTTCTTTCTTTCTTTCTTGATATAATAAAAATCCAGTCTTTGACATGCTCCCTTATTTTTAAGAGTCTAAACAAAGTGAATATTGGGGAAGAAGTAAGGTATTTTCTTTTACCTTTGCTCCCAGGTATACAATTTTTGATCTTCCATCTAATCGTAACATCACTTCATTCTACCTCTCTCCATGCTTCACTCCTACATCCATTCTTTGTCCTCCATAAGACCTCTGTTCCCTCCACTAGTCAATACTTTCCCAGGCCATTGCCCTTACTCCGACTTCAATTTTTTCATTCTTCAGTCTTAACCCTCTAGCCATTTCAGTTCCACACTGTCCTTTGCTTTTAAATCCCTCACCTCCTTGTCCTCTGGCCAGACCTCAGCCCTGGATTGTTCCTACCATATTCCTTCTGCACCTGCTCACAAGTTATTGAATGAAGCTGGAGGAAATCCTGCAAAGCCTGTTGATTGGGTACCTTACAAAATCATATTATCCATCCTTATCTGGACCCTCACTGCAACAAGGTAGTACTTTTATTCCCTGATAATTGATTCCTTTCTGCCTAGAATATACACCTTCTCTACTTCATAGAGTCCCTTTCTTCCTTTTAAGGCAGTTCAAACACCATCTTCTAGTGAAACTTTTTCTGGTCCTTCCAAATACTAGTGCCCTCCATCCCCCTAGTAATTACTTTCTATGTGTTAACTTTATATTTATGCTCTGTCTCCCATTGGAATGTTAATTCATTGCAGTTAAGGAATCTTTTCTTCTTTGTACATGTGTCACTAGTCTCCAGTGCCTAGTTCAATGTCTGTTGCACAGTAGGAACTTAATAAATACTTAGTGATTGACCGATTTATTGAGAATTTTAATTGTTAGTTATCCACGAAGTCTTTTTATTTTCTGCCCTGCTACCTACTGTCACTCCACCTTCCAAACTGGACCTCCAGAGACCATTCCTGAGAGGAGCTAAGCCAATCTTGGCACTACCTGGCACCATTCAACTTTCTCTTTACTACTTACCCTTCAGCTTTGTGGGTATACCTTTGTCACTTCTGCTTTCTACCTTTTGTTCTCAGAACTATAATCAAATGATCACGACTTTGAGCTTGACTGACCCACCATCTTTGTGTCTTCGCCGGCACAAATTCGCTTTCCTGGACGCTGCATTCCTATTTATACCGTGCCACCCCATTAGAACATAAACTCACTGAGAGCAGAGACTTTCGTATTTGTATTTCTAGCACTTACACTAGAGCTTGACAGCTATTAAACTTTTTTTTTCTTTTTGAAGGGGGGAAGACAGGGCAATTTGGGGTTAAGTGATTTTCCCAAGCTCACACAGCTAGTAAGTGTTTAGTATCTGAGGCCGAATTTGAACTCAGGTCCTCCTGACTCCAGGGCTGATGCTCTATTCACTGTGCCACCTAGCCACCCCAATTAAACTGTTAATAAATGCTTTTCATTCATTCATTGACAGGGCAAAAGAGTGAGAAAGGGAAGTGGGAAGAAAGCCTGCTTCATCCTGTGGCTGATTTGGGACCTGTTCACATAGTTTACCAAAGCTGTGGCAAAGTACAAAGTCATGCTATCCACCTTTCCAACTTTATTATTCATATTATTCATCTTTGTATACTCTGTGATCCAGCCAAATGGCTCTCCTTAATTATTCCTCATACATAACATTCCATCTCCCATCTTGATGCCTTTGCATGGAGTGACTCCCATTACTGTGACAGATTTCCTCCTTTTCCTCCTTCCCTCTTCCTCTTAGAATCTGGAGTTTCCTTCAAAGTTCAGCTAACATGCCTCCTTGTGCCTGAGACCTTTCCTGTTCCTCCAGCCCCCATGGTAGTTCCTCCCACTTTGTATTTCTTTTTTTTATCTGTTTTACATGCACTTTAATATGTGCATGTTGCATTTCCCAGTAGAATGCAAGGTCTTTGAAAGCAAGAACTGTTTCATTGTTGTTGAATCCCAAGCACGGCACCTGGCACAGCTTAATAAATGCTTGTCGATTGATTGGTGGGTTGAGTTCTCTTCCAGGGTCTGCTATTTGCTGCCTCTCTTCATCTGTAAATTGAAGGGACTGGACTAAGATACTTACAGGGTCCATTCCTACTTTAGAGCTGTGATTCTGTGAACATTCCCCCTGCATCTTCATGAACCTATACAAAGAAAACATTTCTCAGAATGTGTTTATGGCCTGAATTCTAATCTAACTCTTAATTCCCTTGTGCTTATCTCCAGACTCCAAAATATACCATAGATTTAGTAGACAGGCTAACATCCACACAAGGCTTTTTGTACGTTATTTCATGTATTGTGATGTTTTGTGTTTGTGAGATAAGCCAGTGGGCAGTTGCGGTCTTAATTTATTGTAGTCCAACAAACACACAATATGAGTAGTTGTAGGATTCTAACATTTGCTGCTGCATTAGTAGTAAGTTACCACAAGGTGGCAGTTATGTTTTGCTCAATCATATGGGAAAGATGGTACAGTCTTTGTGTTTGAAATTTGAATGATATATAATAATTTTGCATTCAGCCATTCCTTTTATGTTTATGCTATAGCTTGAATCACATGTATTACAAAATGGAACAAGTCCTAAGAAGAAAGTAAGGGAAACGATTCTAGTCTTGATTCTGCCACTATCTCTCTGTGTGACCTTGAAGAAATGGTCAGATCTTATCATTTTTACTTTCTCAACATTTCTCCTTTCTGGTCCGCCAGCCTCCCAACCTTGAGCCCTGATCACCTCTCCCCTGGACTATTATGGTAGCCTATTATAGTAGTCGTCTCCCTGTCTCAAGCCTCACCCCACCGCAGTCCATCTTCTACTTGTAGCTGCCAAAAGTGATTTTCCTAAAGATCAGACCTGACTCTGTAGGTCTGAACCTATCACTGCCTCTGCCCTACTCACTTAACTGCAGTGACTCCTTATTACCTCCAAGATCAAATATAAAATCCTCTGTTTGGCATTTAAAGCCCTGTACAACTGGCCCCGTCTTACCCATCTAGTCTTTTTATATTTTAATCCCATCCCTCCACTCTGTGACCCAGCTATGCTGAACTATAGGGTGGATGAAAAAGAATAATAACATATAAGAAGTCTGGAAAGTAAGCTGCAGCCAAATTTAGTAGGGCTTTAAATGCCATATGTGTGAGTTTTGTTTGATCCTAGGAGTATCATTGAGAGTTCTTGAGCAGAGTGAGATGGTCAGAACTGTGCTTAAAAAATCACCTTGGTAGATGCGTAGAATTTGAATCAGAGAAAATGGTCATTATTTGTTGTTGTTGTTTGTCCTTCATTCTCAAAGAGGACCGTGACATCAGTAAGGTAATGCCATGACATGCAAGTGAATTGGATTTAAGTGAGGGAGGGCTGTGCAAAGTCATGAGCCTTACTTTCTCTTCTGGTGAAATAGCCAGCTTTATATCAGGATGACTAGAGATAGCCCTAGATGCAGTGGGAGACCTTGGCCTTTATGAGCTAAGGCCTTAACAGGGCTCAGTTTGACTGAGGCAATGCCCCTTCAGTGATTAAGGTTAGGTAAGAAAGGAGGCAGAGAATGGTCTCTTTACCTAGTCAAAAAAAAATTTTTTTTAGTCATTCTGGGAGGATAAGGCCCTCAGAATTTCTGGGCAAAACAGAAACAATCGCTATTTACATTGACTCCAAGCCAATCAGGGAGGCAGGGAGATGAATTAAGAAACTGTTGCATTAGTGCAGGCTAGAGATAATGAGTGCCTAAACAAAAATGGTGATCTTGTGATTGAAGATAAGTGGACAAACATGAGATATTTTATGGAAGTAGAATCTGCAAGACTTGGCAACTAATTGTAATTGTGGGGTGAGTTAAAGGAAAGAATGGAAATTATATACTTGGAAAACTGAAAGGATGTCAGGGTATCACCTTCCTGATATCATGGTTCTCTTGAAGAACAAAGGACAGACAACAACAACTGAAAAGATAGTGGTGCCTTCAAATATGGGTAGCTGTTCAGATGTCTAGTCCTTCCCCACCTTGGGTCAGGACAGGGAAAAGTCCTAATAAGGGATGCTGATAGGAGATGGTAGGCCCAAGTGGAACAATAGAATAGAGATAGCAGAAGAAACTGGGAACTCTAGGGAAAGCAGAAAGTAGAAGATAGGTAGTGGGAGGAAAGAAATGGGGTAGACCAAAAAGGGGAGGTTAGGATGGCCCTGAAAACAAATTTTTGCTTACTTTACAATTTTGCCTAAGTCTTGCATAGGTTCTTATCAATAAGCTGATGCCTCATTTCTTGAGCAATAGTGTTTTCCTTTTCTCTTCCCAGCTTCTCCATCTAGAGCAGCAGTTCTCAACCTGTGGGTTATGTTCAATTTGTAACAATGAAAATACATCCTGCATATCAGATATTTACACTATGATTCATAACAGTAGCAAAATTACAGTTATGAAGTAGCAACGAAAATAATTTTAAGGTTGGGGGTTACCACAACATGAGGAACTGTATTAAAGGGTTGCGGCATTAGGAAGGTGAAGAGCCACTGATCTAGAGTTAGATGGCATTCTGTGGTCTAGTATACATTTTAAATGATATATTTATTATAAACTTAATATTAAGCACCAATTCAATAAATCAAACTTGAAGGTATTTACACTTAAATGTGCTTCAGCGAATAAGATTTTAACTCTGAAAACTGCACTAAGATTTTTGGAATACTCTTTAGGTTAAAAGGACTCTACAGTCACTCCCTTTTAATCTCTTAACAGGATTCCTTGTCTAATTAATCCTCCTGTGGGGTAGATCTTCCTGATTCTGAGGCTGACTGTATATCTGCTATGCCATAGTGCCTCTCAATGAAAGTATTATTAAACCTTTTTTTTTATCAGTTTGAAATATAAAACTTTCCCATGGACATATAGCTAATAAATATCAGCAAGGACTTGAACCAGTTCTGGCAACAGGTATAGTTCCCACTATACCATGCTGCCTTCTGTGGGATAGAAAATAGTGTATGCGATTCCAAGTGGAAGAAATAGTATGAGAAAAGGCACAGAGAGAAGAAAGAGCAGGAAGTGTGTGGAGCTCAGTGTAAAGTACAGTTAAAGCGTAATATGTGCTAAGAGTAATGTGATGTGATGCTAGAAAGATAAACAGGAGCTGTATTATAGAGGGCCTTGAAGGCCAGGATGAGTTTGGGTTTAATTTGGCAGGCAGAGAGGGAGTATTTAAAATTATTAAGTACTGTGTATTAGGAAGATTAATCTGGCTGTAGTGTGTAGGAGAGGTCACAAGTGGGAAAGATTGAAGGAAATGGGTTGTAAGTCAATTGCAGTAGGCCTAGTTACAGGTAACAAATGTCTAAACCAGAGGTATTGCATGAATGGTGGAAAAGATGTTAGATACAAAAGATCTTTTAAAGAAAAATTAGTTAATCCCTGTTTCAGCAGGAGGTCTAGTGAGAAGTATAGGGACTGAAAGATGATGGGAGCTGTAGCTCCCTATGGAAGATGGGAATGGGATGGGGAAGCCTGGAAATTTTTGGTTTGGGGATGCGATAGGGAATGGAAGGTAAATTGAGGCAGTGGTGAGCTGATTGCAAATGAAGGAAGTTTGTTACCCCAAACTGGATATCGTTATGAGCAATTGAGGGTCTCTCTGGCTCACGGATCTGCTTAAAGAATGATCTGCAGGGACAGCAAATTTGCTTTGAATTCAAACAGATTGCCTGAAAGTGCTTACCTTGTGCTGAGGCAGAGTGAGTATATTCACTCTTCACTTTTCCTCTCCATCGCCAAAGAAGCCAAGTAGTTCAGGGATATCTTCTTTCCTCTACCTCTTTCTCTTTCCTCTCTCTGTTCAAACAAAGCTGAAAAAAAATTTTTTTTATTGCTCTATTCCCCACGACTGATGATAATGTGTAAACTTGTTTATCTTTTATAAATGTGTTCCTTTTTTCTGTGGCCATATGATTACTTAAAATCACAATGTGCAGAAGTGATAGGAGGCAACTGTGGGAGTTTGTTGTTTCCTGTTGATTTTTGTTTTTCATTTAACAGATTTTATATGCCAAAACCCTGTAGTTCTGGTGTAGAAGGCTAAAAGACCTCCCTCAGGGTTATTGAGTTATAGTTTAGCCTATGATTCTGCTAAGCAAACCCAAATCTTGAACTCAGAGCTCACTTAGATTTCCTATGGATGACTTAACAGACTGAAGCCATGATGGTGCTTAGGTCATGAGCCTTAGCCCCTGGGCATAGTCTGGAAAATTAATTACCACTAGGCTCCTCCCCAATCTCCCCTCCCCACACTTTGTGCTTCACAGCCAACACATAATACTACTACACTTCGTTACTCATCTTGTGTGGAGCCAAATGTGAATCAGGTGTTTCAAGCCCAAGTGACTGGGACAGATGGTTGTGCTGTAACCAGAAATAGGGAAGTCAGTAAGAGAAGCAGGTTTGGAAAAAAAAAAGATGTTAGTTTTTGACATGTTGAGTTTTTAAAATGCTGACAAAACATCCCAGTAGAGACATATAAGATAAGCAATTGAAAATATGAGGGTCAGGGCAGCTAGTTGGCGCAGTGAATAGAGCACCAGCCCGGAAGTCAGGAGGACCTGAGTTCAAATCCAACCTCAGACACCTAACACTTACTAGCTGTGTGACCTTGGGCAAGTCACTTAACCCCAATTACCCTGCCTTCCCCCCTCCAAAAGCAAAAAAAAAAAAAAAAGAAAGAAAGAAAATATGAGAGTGGACCTTTCAAGGGTTTGCTGTCATTTTGTTTGTTTGTTTCTACCTTAGGGACAGACCTGGAGTGTTTGGGTGTTGCATTTCACTACAGTAGCATTAATACAAATGTTCTGAATTGACTACATAATACTAGCCCTCTTGGGAACAATTGAACCCCAAATCATTGATCTTTCTTTCCTTCTTTTTTTAACAAAAGCTGTATCACAAAGAATTAGGTTCAGTGACTGGTATGACAAAAGGAAAAATGACTTCTTGCTTTAGTCATCTTCCCATTGTCCCTAAGATCATGATGCCAGCATACCTTCAAGTGTTTGGCACTGTCTCCATGGAAAAGGAATATTTTAAAATATGGCAAAAAAAAAGTAACCTCTATGGGGGCTTGTGGGGCTTTGCACCCTGCAATGGGCTCCCAGTAACACTTGTCTATAATGGTCATGGGAAAATTGTTCCATGACAACATTAAGAGTTCAGAAATAAAAACAGCTTCAAGAGAAGGATCACCTATGTTTACATGAGAAAAGAGGAAGTGGTGAATGTCTTACCAAACGGTGCAGTTTTTACTGAATAATTGCCTAACTGACCACTGTGAAGCTTCCTATTTTTTTTCCGGTGGTGGCATATGTGTAGATATTGATATAAATGTAGCAATCTATTTATACATATATGTATACACATATATTTTGCTACAAAGAGGGTTTTATTAATATTCTTTTTAACAGATTAAAAAACAAATACAACAATGCATCAAGCCTCTTTCCAACGCTCTTAGAATTAGGTACCACTGTTTGATGTCACTTTTAGGTACAATTAGAATCATTTGGCGTCCCATTTAGAGTTGAGGCAATACAGAGCACACTAAACTAGCCTCTTCAATGACATCAGCACAAGCACATAATCACAACTAATGAATTCAACACACGTTAAGAATGAAAAACATAAAAAATTGATGCAACTGTATCTGCAGATAATGAGAGTACAATCCAGTTTCCAGTTATGTACATATAATTTCACAGTGTTACCCGTCTATATAGCAGGAACTTAGTTATTTCCAATTCAGTTTTTTATATGTTTAGATAAATTACGTATGCCTATGCACAATATTCACAATATCTGTAATGATAATGATAATTAGAATCCAGGCAAATGACAATTAAGATCAGATAATGTGCAATTAAAAAGGTTTAAGAGATGAAATTTCTGGGTAACTTAGTCATTTTATTAATAAGACCATCACACTATCAATAAAAGGATGGTCATTTGGCTGTTGCTCTTAGACCAAAAGACAATGGTGGTGGTGGGCTCACAGTTTACATACTCTTCTAAGAGTAGGTGTTCATTGAGAGACTGAGGGTGACATCAGCACCTTTGGACTGAGAGACTATCTCCATATCCAGACCACCCGAAGCCTTGGGTCATCTGTTCAAAGAATTTATGCCCCACCCAAGCCTGGGCAGAACACTTATAGCTACTCTACCAGGGTGGGGTATTAGTCTGGGTCCAATATCAGCAAAGTCCTTCGAGAGACTGAAATTTCAAAATCAGGACTTTAGAAAAAGGGAGGGGGAACTCTGGATCTCTACAAATCATTGGTTATTAGTAATCATTTCTCTCAATAATGTGTGGTACACTTTCACTGCAGAATACTATTCATCAAGCTAATGTCTAGGAATGCTAAATTAATGACATTTAATTTTGTGGATAAAAGTATTTGTGGTTTAATAAAATGTGAATGAAAATTGCTGTCATAACACAGATCACAATTATCAAAATGTGTTAATAATTTGTTCTTTAACCAAGGAGAAAAGAAACATTGTTATCACACATACATTCTCTCTCTGTCTCTCTCTCTCCTCCTTTCTGTCTCTCTCAGGAGAGAGGTATTTTCTTTTTTTTTTTTCCTTTTTGGAGTGGGGAAGGCAGGGCAGCTGGGGTTAAGTGACTTGCCCAAGGTCACATGTCTAGTAAGTGTTAAGTGTCTGAGGTTGGATTTGAACTCAGGTCCTCCTGACTCCAGGGCCAGTGCTCTATTCACTGTGCCACCTCGCCGCCCCTAGGTAGGTGTCTTAATAGATAGAGTACCAGGCCTTAGTTCAACTAGTTGTATGTCCCTGGGCAAGTCACTTAACCCTGTTTGCCTCAGTTTCCTTGTCTATAAAATGAGCTGGAGAAGGAAATGGCAAACTACCCCAGTATCTTTGCCAAGAAAATCCCAAATGGGGTCATGAGGGGTTGGACATGACTGAAACAACTGAACAGCAAAAAAAACATACATATACAATATATATAGAGAGAGGTTGAATATTTGGGGTAGAAAGAGGAGGAGTACTTATTGAGACATTGTGAAAGAGGGAGAAAGGAGGAGGAGGAGGAGGAGGAAGAGGAGCGTGTCAAGGAGTTTGGTGAGGAAGAAAAGGAGCTCACATCTGATAACCTCAGTTTTCTCAGTAAATAAGAGGCAAGGTGCTCTATTGAGAAAGAGCATTAGGGGAAGGAATGAGGCTCAGGAAAGTCTGCAAGAGCTTCTGTGGGGAGTGAGACAGCTGGGAATTAGAAGACAGCCTTGTTGCAGGGAGGGTTAACTTGAAGTTGAACATAAAGGTGTTTTAATAGAAGTGATATAAAAAGAAAAGTTGGTTTGTGTCTTGCTAAGACTTGAATCCAGGTCTTCCTCCCTCCACCATCACTTCCAGCCAATTTGCCACATTTCCTCTCCATTATCTCTCCCTTCATTTCTTTTCATCTAGTCTCTGTGTCTTTATGCCTAACATTCTCTCTCTCTTTTTTCTTTTTAGTCTTTTATTTGTAATTATTGCGAAGTTTTCTTCTGGAGTTTTATATTAGTATTCTATTAACTCAAAGTATTTCTTAACTATATCAGGGGTTGTTTTATGTTTTACTCGTTTCTTCAGTCTTTTCACTAGGGATGACTATTAACGGTCTGTTACCCTACCCCATTCATCCCCTCGCTGTTACTTGTAAATTTCTCTGGCCTCCAGAGTTACTACTATACAGCTCCCATAACTTAGCACAGGGTCTGGGGAGAGCACAGAAGGCTGCTAGAAACTACATAGGATGCTCATTCCTGGACCTGGAGCAACGTGCCTAATATGTCTTTCCATCTGTAGCTTCTGAGCCCTATTCCTTCTGTACAATCCCAGATAGGGTGTACCACTTGGGCACCACATCAGAGTAGGAGCTAATTGTGGTCCAGTTGGTAGAAGCACTTTGTAATATGGGAGTGGGGTGTAGGGAGTAAAGGAGACAGGGGGGAGGGGAAGAAAGAGAGAAGACAGAGAGAGAGAGAAAATGTAGAACTTGTGTTATTTTGTATATTATATCCATACTACCTTACACAATCCCTAACCCATAATTGGTGCTAAATAAATGTTTGTTAATTGATTTCCTCACAGTAGATTATGTTCTTTCATCTCATTTGTTAGTCTCTTGTTTTTATACAATATAGTTTCTTATTGTTCTTGAGTTGATTTTAAAGGTAGCTAGCTTGGTTTAACTAGAATCCTGTACATCACCATCTTTAACAGAAGTCTGAGCCCAGTTTTGAACATGTTAAGTTTCATGTTTCCTGTATTAACAAGATATACAGGCAAAAATATACAGCAAACAGAAATATGATAGTGGGGTACCTTGGGAAGAGGTTGTATAGAGAGAAAATTTTTGATGTCTATATAGAGGTAAAAATTGAACTATGGAAAACTTCTAGCCAACATGACTACCAGAACAGAGGCAAACATCAGCAAACCACACCTTCTCCAGCAAAAACCTAAAAAATACACCATTTTGAATCAAGAAGTCCAAGGAGAAACTTCAGTAAGTAATTGAAAAAAACTACACCAAATGTCAGCCAGAAGCCCCTGGGTATTAGGAAAGAGAGGCACCATTAAAGCTAGTCCTAGTGCAAGCAAATAAGCTGCCAGCCTCCCTGTGTGACCAGAGATGGGCAGGAGACACATGGTCCACAGAGCTTTGTATCTAAAGGCAAGAAGACCAGAAGGTTCCCCAAGAAAGTCACAGGGTGGTTGGAACCCCACACCTGGGACCTTGGAAGTCACCAGGAACAGCAGTGACCAGTTAAGACACAGGAGCCCTCCAACTAAGATACCCAGGGCTCCAAGGTCCCTAGGATTCTTTCTTGAAATGTCATAGAAGACTCTGAAGATCCAGTGCTATGGATCTCAGAGATCCAGGAAGTACAAACCCCATTAGTAAGACGTCAGCACAGGAGATGAGATGAAGTCAGATCAAGGCCAAGGAAAGACAACTACCCAACCCAAAAGCACAAAGCACAAATTCTGGGACTAAGTTTGGAGAAATAATAAAACAAAAAAAGACAAGGACCATGATAAAGAGTTATTGTACATCCAGAGATGCCCCAAAATCCAGCCAAAAAGGAGTATATAACACCATAACAATTATAAGCAGAGACTCAAAGGAAAAAATTATATTTTCCACAAAGACACTATGGATACCTAGAAGAAATGTAGTGATAAAAAAAATGGAATAAAAAATGTGAAGGAAAGAATTGAGAGAAAAAAGAGAGGGAGAGAAGTAAGGAAGGAAAAAAAAGAAGGAAGGAAGGAAAGACAAAAGAAAGGGAGGAAGGAAAGAAGGAAGATAAAGCATTTGTTAACCCTTACTATGTTTCAAGCCCTGTGCTGAGTGCCGGGGAAACAAATACAAGCAAATAAGATAATCCCTACACTCAAGGATCTTATATTTTAATGAAAGCAGACTATACATTAGGTGTACTATAAAGTGGGAGGGATAATAATATAGCAAATGATGAGTAGTAGAGTCTGGAGAGATTCCAGGTGAGAGTGAATTACTGGAGAATAAATAGCTTAGAAGAAAAAATAGTATAACTTACCTGATAACAAACTCCCTCAAAATGAAAATAAACCAGATAAGAATGTATTCCTCCACAAGATGACAAGAAGTATTAGAACAAAACCAAACAATTAAAGCAATAAAATAAATTATAATTGTTATATTTGATAGTAAGAACAGGTATGTCAATAGGTCAAGGAAAGATAATTTAAGAATAAGGAAAGATAATTAAGAATCAGTGGATTCCCTGTAAAGCATGATTTTTTTTTAAAAAAGGTCTGGATTCTATATTTCAAGAAATCATAAATGAAAACTGCTTAGATCTATTAGGTTCATAAGAAAAAATAAATATTGAAAGAATCCAGTGATCATCTCCTGAAAGAAACCCTGAAAGGGTAAGTCCCAGGAATGATGTGCTCAGAATCTAGAGCTTCCACATCAAAGAAAAAATTCTGTAAATATCCAAAAAGGAATTCAAGTACAATGAACCATAGTGAGGATCATACACAATGCCTTGTAGTTTCTATAAACAAAAAGAGAACTTGGAGTATAATATTTTAAAAGGCAAAAGGCAGTGCCTTACAACCAAGAACAACCTACCTCTTACCTTGCAAAGTTGAGTATAATCCTAGAGGGAATACAGACATGCAGACACACCCCACATGCACACACACACACACACACACACACACACACACACACACACTCTAATGGAATGGAGGACTTTAAAGTATTTCTGATGAAAGACTAAAACTAAGAATGAACTTTTAAGTGCAAACACATCCCCATTTGATAAATGGACAAAGGATATGAACAGGCAGTTTTCAGATGAAGAAATTAAAGGAATCCATAGTCATATGATAAAATGCTCTAACTCACTATTGATTAGAGAAATGCAAATCAAAACAACTCTGAGGTACCACATCACACCTATCAGATTGACTAACATGATGAAACAGAAAAATGATAAATGTTGGAGATGTGGGAAAATTGGAACACTAATGCATTGTTCATGGAGGCATGAACTGATTCAGTTTTTCTGGAGAGCAATTTGAACTATACCTGAAGGGCTATGAAACTGTGCATAACCTTTGACCCAGCAATAGCACTTCTAAATCTGTATCCCAAAGAGATCATAAAAATGGGAAAAGGACCCACATGTACAAAAATACTTATAGCAGCTTTGTGGTGGCCAAGAATTGGGAATAGAGGGGATACCCATTAATTGGGGAATGACTGAACAAGTTGTGGTATATGAATGTAATGGAATACTCTTCTGTTATAAGAAATGAGGATCAGCTCAGGGGAGTCAAGATGGTGGCATAGAGCAGCTCTCTCCATAACCACCTCAAATACCTATAAAATATGACTCTGAACAAATTTTAAAGCTCCAGAACTCACAAAATGACAGAGTAACACATTTCCCGCTGAAGGCAGCCCAGCAGGCAGATGTGCAGGGGTTCATTGCACTGTGCTGGGAGCCCAGACCAGCACTGCATGAACCCACGACTGGAGCCCTAGGGCCATCAGAACAAGCCACAGCTGGAGCACGAATCACCAGCAGCTGTGGTGTTTTCCAGCATTACCAACCCATAAGAAATAAGGACTACATGAAAGGTCAGTGGAACTCAGATAAATTCAGGGGAAAGGGTCCGGCCAACTGCCCCAGGGCTAGAAGCAGTCTGAAGCTGCAGCCCTGCCGCCACCTCCTCGTGGCTGCTTCAGAATTTCCCAGCCTGCAGATTGCAGGGGGGCCAAGTGATCATTCAGAGGCTAAGTGCTCTTGCCTTGAGCTGCCTGGATGGAGATCACGGTCTTGGGTGTGGTCCTGAGGTGTGTTTTCAGTGAGCCAAAGCTGGTAGGGGCTGCAGAAAAGGCGGCCTGCTAACAGCTCTGGAAGGTGCAAAAACCCCAGCGATTTGGGATAGAGCTCTCCCTCTGAAAGCAGAGTTCTACTGAACCTAAAGTCAAGTAATTGATTGGCAACATGAGCAGGCAAAGGAAGCAAAGCACACCCAGCAATGCAACTTTAGATTCCTTTTTGGGGGACAGACAGGATCAAAGCATGGAATGGGAGGAAGACAATACAGTCAGTACTCCCACACCAAAAGCTTTCAAGAAAAATGTGGATTGGTTACAAGCCATAGAGGAGCTTAAGAAGGATTTTGAAAACCAAATAAGAGAAGTGGAGGAAAAATTGGGAAGAGAAATGAGAATGATGCAAGAAAATCATGAAAAGAGAGTCAACAACTTGACTGAAGAAAGTAACACCTTAAAAAATAGATTAACTCAAATGGCAAAAGAGGCCCAAAAAGCCAATGAGGAGAAGAATGCCTTAAAAAGTTGAATTTGCCAGATGGAAAAAGAATCTCAAAACATTTCCGAAGAGAATAATTCCTTCAGAATTAGAGTGGAGTAAATGGAAGCAAATGACTTTATGAGAAATCAAGATACTGTTAAATAGATCCAAATAAATGAAAAAATAGAAGAC
>CM053581.1:465934714-465953350 GCA_028627135.1 Pseudochirops cupreus | reverse complement strand
TGTTTATATAGGAGGGTATATATGCATATGATTACATATGTGAGTGTGTATGTATATGTATACATAGACAGAGGGCGCAGGATCAATTGAACAGGATGGGATAATATTTTAAAAGGTGAAATTGAGAGGTAGGAGAGGAATAGTATGAGAGGAGACAGGGAGAGACAGAATGGGGTTAATCCTCTCATATAGAAGAGGCAAGGGATAATTGTTACAATGGAGGGGAAGAACAGGAAGGCAAAAGGGAATGGGTCAACCTTACTCTCATTGAATTTGGCTTAGGAAAGGAATGACATACACTCTAAATTGGGTATCGTGGCGTACAGGAGAGTAGGGGAGAAGGGGATGAAAGGGGGGAGGAAGGAGGAGAGGGCAGGTTGGGGGGGAGGGTTGTTAGAAGCACACACTTTTATAAAGGGACAGGAACAAAGTAGAGAATAGAACAAGTGGGGGGTGGAGAAGGAAGGAGGGAAATGTACAGGTACTGGGGTAGGAAGATCCATCTTGCCCTACTGGAAAGTCAAAGGGGTGATGGGGGAGAATATGGGAGAGAACTGATAGGGGGTATATAGTGGGATCACTGTTTTGGGGTGGTGGGTAGGGGAAAGATGGGGAGAAAATTTGTAAATCAAAATTTCATGGAAATGAATGATGTAAACTAAAAATAAACAAAAGTTTAAAAAAAAAGAAATAATGATCAGGCAGACTTCAGAAAAATCTGAAAAGATTTATATGAATTGATGCTGAATGAGGAGAGCAGACCCAGGAGAACATTATACACAACAACAACGACAGTGTGTGAGGACTGATTTTGATAGACTTAACTCTTCTCAGCAATGTTCTCGCCCTCTGTCTATCTTAAGAACTCCAAACGACTCATGGTGGAAAATGCCATTCACATCCAGAGAAAGAATTCTGGAATCTGAATGTAGCTCAAAGCATGCTATTTGCTCTCTCTTTTTTGTTGTTTTGTTTTGTTCCTTCTTTCTCGTACTTTGTCCTATTGGTTCTAATTCTTCTTTATAACATGACTAATGTGAAAATATGTTTAATATGAAAAAAGTGTATTCGTTGGATTCTTCTCTATACAGACAGCCCTGTGACTCTATTTTTTTTTTAATCATAGTGGTAGAATTGAATGGGTTACTCTAAATTTGAGATTTCAGTGTGATTACTTTGGAATTAATTTTGTTGTGTATAAAATTAAGAATAAAATTTGCAAGAAGATCATATTAAATTAAAAAATGTAAACACAAAACTAATGAGAAACCTAGAAAGATAAATTATTTGAATAGTTGGAAGGGGCTGAGTCATGATGTAGTGCTACTATTCTAGTAACTGGAGAAGAAACAAATGTCCCTTCAGAGCTTAGTTGTCCTCAGAAGGTATTAAGGGAGTTAAATTTTTTTCTTTTTTTTTTAAATTTATTTATTTACTTTTAGTTTACAACATTCAGTTCCACAAAGGGAAGTTAAGTTTAAAAAAACAACCCCATACCACAGAGGAGCTGGGGATAGATTAGTAAAAGGAATACACACACTAATGTAAAAAAGAAGCTGTATGTATTTCTCAGAAATGGGAGCTTGAAAAGAGGAATATACAAACATTAAGGAAAGCATAGGGGAGTAGGTATATGAGCCTTACTCTTGCCTGAAACAGACTAAGGAGGGTTGAACATAGATACTACACATGTTACCAGTTTAGAGTAGAAATACATCAGATTCAACAGGGTAACACGTTTTTGGGGGGAGGAGGTAAAGAGGGAGGTTAATATCAAGGAGGAAATAAAATAAAATAAACGTCCTAATCTTAAATGGAGGATTAAAATGGAAAACAATACAAGTAAAAGAATTGTAAAGAAGGGTGATATCCTTGGATAAATTGGAGAATGGCTGAACAAATTGTGGTATATGAATGTAAAGAAATATTATTCCTCAATAAGAAATAATTGAAGAGATTTCAAGGAATCCCTAGGAATATACACTGATACAGAATGAAGTGAGCAAAACCTGAAGAACAATTTATAGAAGAACAACTCTGAAAGACCCAAGAACTCTTGAAGTAATGACCAATCAAGTCTTTAGAAGAGACATGATGAAGTATGTTACTCACCTCCTGACAGAGGTGCTAGACTCAAGATGTAGAAAGAGCCAAACATTCTTTGGGGTGGCCTCTATCTGTATCCCTCTTGCTTGACCATGCTTATTTATTACAAAGGCTTCCCTCCACTCCTGTGTTTGTTTTAACTGGGAAGTCCTTTGTTTTTAACTGGGGAGGCAGTAGGAATGATTTTGGAAGAGGGCAAGGACATTATGTATCGCACCCCAAAAGAGGGCCATTGAAACTTTTTTTAGAACACAGAGAACAAGAAGGAAGTTCAACAGGCAGCATGGACATGCCAGACAGTTTTGAAAGGAACATGTGGAATTTATTATGTACTTTTAAAAAGTGGTTTTAAGGGGAACCTCCTCAACATTTTATATAAAACCGTCTTTTTGTGTTCATCTTTATAACTAGACATGCTCATCTTTTTTTTTCTGTTTAAATTCAAAATTTTTTAAAAAGTAATTGAACCAGGGAAGTAGATAAGATCACAGAGAATATAGAGAGTAGACCAGAACTTTGGAGGGCTCCTACATTTAAGTGTAGCCCATTTAATCTCTGAGGTTCCTTATCCTAATTCCACCTCTCACCTACAAGTTGGGTTCCCAGGGTTAGGCTGACTATATCTCCCCATCAGAGTTCTAGGGGGTGTCTCTGAGGAGTCAGGGTAATTCTCTAACCACCTTTATCAGCTCTAGACCTAACTCCATTGTGTCCCCCCACTAGTGGTAGCCTCCAGTGAACACCAATTAATTTTTAAAAGGGGGTATTGCTAAGACCAGAGGGCAAAAGCAGAGCTACAAATATTCCTTTCAAAATCTGACATTCTCCATGAACACATACAATGTCCACTGAAAATGCTCTTGTGCTTACAAAGCACATGTTAAAAGGGGCAAGCTCACAGTACTTTGTTACTGGGAGTCCTCTTTTTCCCATTTATGGGATGCTTAAGTTCCCCTTAGGTATAATTACTGTGTCTATCGGTCCTCAGCTTATTGGAAGATGTGCCAGGACTCTGATGGGAAGATGAAAAATCCAAAATCCTATAGACTGTTCAGAGTTCCCCAAATTATCCTGTAGCCACAAGAAGGGGGAAAGAGATCTGGCCAAGTCTAGAGCCAAAGCCTCTCCTCAAAAACCCCTCCCCACTGTGGTTCTTCTTCAAGAATATGCTAACAGGAGTGGTTAGCTGATGCAGTGAATAGAGCACCAGCCCTGGAGTCAGGAGGACCTAAGTTCAAATGTGGCCTTGGACACTTAACACTTACTAGCCTTGTAACCTTGGGCAAATCACTTAACCCCAATTGTTGTGCCTTCTTCACTCAAAAAAAAAAAGAGTATGCTAGAAGGCCATACTGGCTCTAATTTCTGGAATTTATCCCTTCTCAACTCAACTGATGATCCTGATATACAACGAAATGTCCTAGCCTATCTGAGCATGATACTTACACGACATCATTTTAAGTCATTCTGATTGAAAGCCCTTTTATCACCTAGTCTAAGGCCTATGGTTTCAACCCCCCACCCTTACATAAAGGTTAGGAAGAAGATGAGAAGCCAGGAGAAGAGACAGAAAAATGATAGGAGGGAACATGGGAGGAAAACTCTGAGGATGTACTGTCATCAAAGCCAGTGGAGGTCGGAGCGTGGTTGTTCATTAGTGCCAAATGCTGCTGGGAGGTCAAGGGAAACAAAGATGCTGGGGAAAAGAGCCATTTATTTAGTGACCTTGGTGAGAGGTCACATAATATTTGTGTTGAATTATTTTATTTCCTTGGACACGATCCCACAGCTCAGGCCCTCGTGGCCAAACTTCTAGTCCTGGCCAACCATGTTTGTTAATAGCCCCTCCCCCGCATCACAGTTTGTTGTTTATTGTCCAAAACACCCTTATGCATAAAGTAATTCAAAGTAGTAATAAGTATGATAGAGAGGGTAGATTTATATGAGTATTACTCAGAGAGTCAAGAAAATCTTTTTCCTTAAATTTTTGTGTCAAGAGGAAATTAGACAAATGGATTTGTCACAAAGCAATTTTCTAAGATTATGCCGACTAAATTTTGCTATTCTTATTTGGGTATTTAAACAAAGCAGAAGCAGTTTCTATTCCAATCCCTGTTTAGAGAGAAATATTCATTTAGTCAACAAGCATTTTATTAAGTTCCTACTTAGTACCAGGTACTATGCTAAGCACAAGGGCACTAGGTGGCACAGTGGCTAGAGTGCTGGGCCTGAAGTCAGGAAGACTCCTCTTCTGTGTAATGTGTTACCCTAGGCAAGTCACTTAACCCTGTTTGCCTCAATTTCCTCATCTGTAAGATAAGCAGGAAAAGGAATGGCAAACTACTCCAATGTCTTTGCCAAGAAAACCCTGCATGAAAAGAGTCGGACACGATTGAAAAACAACTCAACAACAACATGCTGAGCATTAGGGATATCAAAACAAAACAAAACAAGAAAGTCCCTGCTCTCAAGGAGTTTCACTAAGTCTTTTTTTTCTCTTTTTAAACCATTTTTTTCTTATCAATTTCATTTATAAATGAAAGGAGTTGGGAGGAAGCTCTGATTTCATTGACATACGGAACTCCTAGTAAGGAAACTCTACTAATGTAGGTTGGCACCTGTTCTGCACCATATAGATTGGCCAGGGCAGTGAGAGGGAAGTGATTTGTCCAGGGTCACATAGCCAGTATGTATCAGAGACAGGTCTTGAACTCAGGTCTTCCTGACCCAGAGGCCTGCTCTCTCTCTTCCATACTGCATTGCCTCTACTACAAATGAGAAGGTTCTTAAATAATGAGTATAAGAAAATGTATTCTTTTTCTTTTCTGTTTTAGAGCTGTGAAAATTGTCAAATATGGATGAGGACAGTTCCAGTTCCAGTGATTCTGATGAAGAATCTAAAAAGAAAAAGTCAAAGCTCAGTAAACCGTCTGTCCCTTTTTTACAAGCTCAATCAGAGTTTATGGCTGCCATCGCACCTACAATTAATATTCAGGATGAACGCTTCATTGATGTAACTACAACTCCTGCATTTAAGTGTCTAGATGAGGTATGATTATCTTTTTAATTTATTATAGAGTGTTCAGTGTTGTTGTTGACTTTTAAATGTTTTTGTTTGTTTTTCAAGCCCAGGGATGGGGGATGAAGGGTGAGAAATGATACCTCCAAATCTCTAATGGAGCTCTTTTATATGGGATATTCCCTCCAGTGATGTAGATCACAACCCACTCATCCCTGCCCAACCTGAAGAACTCTTATTTATGTCCTCTGGTCAGTTTGCCACCAAGGATCCATCTAATATACTATGGGCTTTCCCTGAGACTTTTTGACAATGCATAAATACCACTGGAGCACCAAGGTGCCCATTACCTTAGCCCTCGCTTTCTCCATGTGTCTAGCCCATCTTCTTTTTTGATCATGTATTTCTTTGAAGACATCCTTTGTACTACTTCTGTGTAGTTCCTTGTTTATAATGTGTTGTAGCTTGCATCTCCATTGCCTGTTGGGTTATCTGCAACTTCCATTTTTAACAGATTATAGTGTTCTATAACACAGCCATTGAATATCACTGAAAAAAAGAACATTAATATTTGATGGAAAAAAAAGACGGTCCTTTGTTTCAAAAAGAAGCTTAGGGTCATTAAAGTAATTTTTCGGCTTCATATAAGCAATCCAGCCTGTTCTCCTGCTCTTAATTCTGAGTCCCATTTAATACATATACATATATACATATACATGTATATATACACATATATACAAACACATTGACATATATGCATGCGTATATACACAATAAACATGTCCATGTATATACAAATATATGTGTGTATATATGTATGTATATACACACCCCAATGAATCAGCTCTATAGGTTGCCCAGTCAATTGCATAAAATGGTCTGGACAATAGGTATTTTTAATCCACTTAGTTTTTCCTATGTACAAGCCAAACTTGAGTAATTTTGAATCTCATGTGGAAGGTTCTGCAGTATTCTGGAACTCTGTGTAGTCGATACAGTGTCATCCAAAACAGAAGCATACGTAGGATCTCACCATCTACATCCCTCTTCAGCCCAGGTTCTACGCTCAATCTCTTTCATGACATTGCTGACCTCTTTTTTTTTTTTTGCAAGAATGCCGTCCATCTCCCTGTTTTATGTTTTGTTTGATATCCATAGAGAATTATTAAGGTTGTCTCCATTGTTATATTTTTTCAAGTACTTATAATTTTGGCATGAATTGAAGATACCTTGCTGGGGTAGAAACTTTAGGGCAATGTTTTGCTCTACTGAACCCAGATGTTTGTTTCCCTCGATAGTCAACAAACACATCTCATATTCCTGGAATCTTTTGGCTACTTGTGTGATGGTAATAACGTTAGAATGTTGCTTGTGGAAGCTTTGCCTTTCCCCTTTGGATAACCCTTATCAAGGATGCCTTGATGTGTTGTATATGCAGGTCTCATAAAAATGCACGTATCTGGGAATGTGGGTTCATCGTTCAGAAGCCTATTTAAAACTTCCTGTTTATTTCAATAGAAGATATTAATAATTTTTTGTTGGTTTAAAAGCCCTTTCCAGACATGTCCCCACCTCTCCTTAGAAACTTGGGTCAAGAACAAAATACTTTTCTTAAGGAAATGGATTAAGAATACAAGCTAAACTTTCAACAAAGACTATCTCTGATTTTGTTAAGATCCTTGCCTAACCCTTTTACCTGAAGTGAATGGGCTAGGACCCTCAGAAAGGATTGAGATATTAATCTCTGGGAAGAGACCCTTGTAATTGTTTAGAGTAGTGATCAAAGTGGTTATTTTTATGAATATTAATCCCAAATGTATTTTAAAATATGACATTTTCATTGTTCAAGATTCCATTAAATGTTACCTTGAGTATCACCCTAGGATAGAAGGCCATGTCTGAAGGCATGGGAGTGGGGGAAGGAGGGAATTCTACTAATATGGACATCTCTCTAAGCTACAAGTACTTGGATATCAGGGTATAATATTAATTTTTAAACTGTTTCTAGCAAAGTTGTGCCTAAAATGAAGAGTAAAGTTTTAATATTTTTTCTTTGACAATAGTAATTGATGTTTATTTGATTGCTTTTGCGCAGGAGGAGGGTAATAATAACATATGGGATTTTTTTCTCAAATCTTTGGTATCATTTTCCACCTTCAGATACCCTGAGAATCAATTCTTCAGTAATCTTAGAATTACATCCAGCTCAGAATTCTCTGTGTAATTTGTTTGGTCTGACTGCCTTTCCCATCTTTGTTTTTTTCATTGACATTTCTGTCTTGTCAAGAAGTACATCTGGTACTATGATTTTACAATCCAAATGTAGGCTTTCCATTATGGGCAATGATGAAAAGAGGTTAGTATGAATGATTTAGAGTTTAGTATAAAGAGTTTTGTAGTTCTTTTCCATTTTTTTTCTGTAATCCTCCCAGTTTCATCCTTAAATGCCTTCAAGATGACTTTGCTCAGATGGTTTTTTCCCCAAGCGTTCCCTTAGCTTGACCTTCTTTCCAATGCTTCTCACTTTTTTTTTAACGAGGCAATATAGCTAATAATGCTTTACCATCTTTTTTTGTATGTTTTTACAAATGAGTTTATGTTATAAATTAATGTTGCCCTTGGCTGCTATATCTTTCCATTTGATATATAAAATAAGTTTTTCTTGACTGAGGCAGGTTTTTAACTTGTTTAATGTCCTGATTATGGCAAGCAATTTGTACTGGTTAACACCTATATGAAATTGTTATAATCGATATTGATATCTTTTTCTCTAACTTTTTCCCTCTTTTGGGACCCCAGTCCTACTCTACATATAAGTTAGTTGATTAATTTACATACTGTATCTTTTTATCATTTTTTCTAGTCCTATATTAAATTTCATCTTTGTTCTAATAAGTTGATGGTCAAAATATAAGACCGCTGATTCAAGAATGATACTCACATCAGTAATGAATAATTTCCTTATCTGTTGTTTTCATTTTTTGTGATGTTATTTGATCTTCATCATGTCCAGTGTTTCCCACTTCTTTTCTTTTAAAAATAGGTATTTGTTATATTAGGCTTGGAAATTCTGTATAATAATAGCTAATATTCTTATATTATTTAAAGTTTTACTTAACCTGTGAGGTCATATTTTTCTTGTGAAAATGAGTGAGTCCTGCACTTTGTGGGTTGCCAAATATCAAAATATGTGTTGATTTAATTTAGAAGGTTTTATCAAATACTTCATAGAAATGTGTTCCCTCTTCATCCTTGGCAACAGATTTTATAAGGCATGCAAGTTCCAATTTTTTCTCCATGATGGTCTTTTTGCAAATACATGAATACTATAATATGAAATGACAAAGTATGCCTTTGTCATCCACAAAAAGTCATATCTGCTAATTCCTTTACTTGTCTTTCCAAGGAAAACCTGTGATCCACTCTTATTTTAGCTGAAATTTCCTTTTTAGTTCTGATTTTGCTGATAGTGAGAATGTCAGGACTGATACATTTTAGTTCCTTTTCAGTATGTCCATTCATTGGTAAGTAGATAAGAATCTCACATTAAGAGGACCAACAAGGAAGTTAACTATGATAGACGGTCTAAAATGTGTGTGGTTAACATCTTTTGTTCCCCTTTATTCCACTCTGCCACTGTCATCACAGAATGAGAAGGTGTTAGCACAGGTCTGAAGGCAATGTTGTCATTTCCTTTGTTTTAAGCATTGCAGAAGTCAAAGAAATGCTCACCAAGAGGCCAGTCCACTGATGATAACTTTCTCTGTATTGAATTCATCTGTTCCTTGGAAAATTGACATGATCTGTGGCTGGAACCACCTTCAGTGTGTTTCCTATGTGCCAGAGCTTAAACTTTGTAGTCCTAGCCTCTGAGAACCAGGGTCCACTCTACACCACAGTCAGGCACTGAAGTAGTTTTGTGGAAGTGACTAGAGCATTATCAGAAATAATTTATTAGGCATATGAAATGTGTCAGGTACCATGCTATATCCTAGTAAGTTAAACCAACCTGGTACCCTTCCTGCTCTTAGTTAAGTTTACAGTGGATAACAGTAATGCAGTCGGAAATAATAAAAGTCTAGAGAAGAATGAATAAACTTTTTTTAAAAAGTTCATCTTAGGTGAAGTGAGACAACTTATGCTTTGTATTTGTATCCCCCGGCACAGTGTATGGCATATAGTAGATGCTTTAAAAATGTTTGTCATACATTGTGTACATATTTTCTACAGCACAATCTAAAATGCCATACTTTGTTATAATAATAATAATTTGTATTTATATACCACTTTAAGGTTTGCAAAGTAGTTTACAAATATTACCTCATTTTACAATATATATGTTTCAGAAATGTTTTTGGTTTTTTTTCCTCCTGGACTTGCAGTTTCTTTGAGTTGCGAAATTCTGGTGTAGAAACTTCCACCAGTGATGTGGAAGACAATTTATCTGTCACCATATAAAATATTGTGTTTGTTTTCTGGAGCACAAAATTAAGTGACTTGTGATAATCACATAGCCATTATATAGCAGCAACCAACCTAGATTGGCCAGATTCCAGTTGAGCAACACAGCTTCTTCCTTCTTTTCTTCCTTCCTTTCTTCCTTCCTTCCTTCCTTCCTACTTTTCTTCCTTCCTTCCTTCCTTCCTTCCTTCTTTCTATCCTTTCTTCTCCTTCTCTCCTTCCTTTTTTCCTACCTTCTCTGCCTCCCTCTCTCCTTCACTCGTTCCATCTTCTCCCTTTGTCCACCCATGGATTCTCTGCCCAAAAGAATATAAATTTTGATCACTGAAACCTCACAAGATATCTTGGGGTTTGTGGCCTATATTTCTTTTTTTAAGGACCATGCCTTAAAGCAAAATCACTCAGACTCTTTTCGATTGGCCGATAGTAGGTCCCAGCCCAAGCCTCATTTGGCCATTATTTGGGCTCTGTTGGCTCAGAGTAAGTGTAAATAGCAGTTGTTTCTGTTTTGGCTAGAAACCCTGAGGGTCTTCCCCTCCCAGATTGATTTATTTTTTTTTAACTAGGTAGAAGAGGCCATTCTTTGCCTCATTTCTTCTTACCTAGCCTTAATCACTGACTGGGCATTGCCTTAGACAAACTGAGACCTGGGAAAGACCTTAGCTTATAAAGGCCAAGGTCTCCCGCTGCATCCTGGACCATTTCCAGTTGTCCTGATCTGTGTCTTGCCACTGGACCCAGATGGCTGCAGAGGAGAGAGTGAAGCTGGTGACTTTGCACTGCTCTGCCTCACCTAAATCCAGTTCCCTTGTAAATCATGACATCACCTTCCTGGTCCTCTTTGAGAATGAAGGACAAACAACATGGTTCCAGAGACAAAAATCTAAATGTGAGCCAATTTGAATGTGTCAAGAAATTAAAAGCCCAAAGGGCTATAAAACTGTACATACCCTTTGATCCAGCAATACCAACACTAGGTGTGTATCCCAAAGAGATCATAAAAAAGGGAAAAGACCCACATATACAAAAATATTTATAGCAGCTCTTGGGGTATTGACAAAAAATTGGAAATTGAGAGGATGCCCATCAATTGGGGAATGGCTGAACAAGTTGTGGTACATGAATGTAATGGAATACTATTGTGCTGTAAGAAAGAATGAGCATGCAGATTTCAGAAAAACCTGGAAAAACTTAAGTGAGCTGAGCCAGGAGAACATTATACACAGTAACAGCAGCATGTTGTGATGACCAACTCTGAAAGACTTAGCTCTTCTCAGCAAGACAATGATCTGAAACAATTAAAAGATTCATGCTGGAAAATGCTATCCATATGCAGAGAAAACTTACGGAGTCTACATGCAGATCAAAGCATACTGTTTTCCCTTTTTTGTTGCTGTTTTTTTTCCTTCTTGTGGTTTTTCCCATTTGTTCTGATTCTTCTTTCTCAACATGAGAAATATGGAAATATGTTTTATATGATTGTACATGTATAACCTGTGTCAGATTGCTTGCTGTCTTGGGGAGGGGGAAGGAGAGGGAAGGAGGGAGAAAAAATTTGGAACTCAAAATCTTATAAAAGTTAATGTTGAGGCGGCTAGATGGTGCAGTGAATAGAACACCAGCCCTGTAGTCAGGAGGAGTTGAGTTCAAATTCGGACTCAGACACTTAACACTTACTAGCCGTGTGACTTTGGGCAAGTGTAGTCAATTGCAGTGACCTTTACTGCTGTCCACACTGTTAACTGTCCCTCTTGGCTTTATGTCCTTTGCAAATTTGATAAGCATACTCTCTATGCCTTTATTCAAGTCAGTGATAAAAATGTTAAACACAACAGGGCCAAGGTATTCCTCCAGAACAGCAGTTGTCAAACTTCCAGTCCCAAGATCCCTTTACACACTTAAAAATTGAGGACTCCATAGAAAGCTTTGGTTTATATAGGTTATATCTGTCACATTTACTGAATTAGAAATTAAAACATCTTGGTATTATTATAAAATATCATAAAATATTTTTTACCTCAGAGATTCCCTGAGAGATTCTTTTTTGGGACTCCCAGGGGTAACCAGACTGCTCTTTGAGAATCACTGCTCTTGAGAAATCATTCCAAAATGTCAGAAAAGCTTTAATGACTATTCTTTCCAGCTGGCTATTCAGCTAGTTCCAGATCTACCCTAGTCCTATTTTACCAAGATTGTACCCCTGTCAAAAGGGAAATAAGGTTAGTCTGGCATGATCTGTTCTTAATGAAATGATCTTGAATCTTTTGATCATCTTTTCCTTTTCTAAATTCTCATTATTCATTGCTTTAATGAAATAATTTTAGATTTTTGCAGGAATTCAATGTAAGCCCTTCTACTTAAATCACCTACTATGACTCAGCAAGCACGCGCACCATTTCTTTCAGTGTCTTGGCTTATAGATCGCCTGAGTCTGCTGAGCTGAACTTGCCAAGGGCAGCTAGCTGTTCTCTAACTATCTCCCTGCTTGTCATTTTTGTTCTATCCTTTCCAATCCAAAGATTGTTCTTGGCAGAATAAATAGAAGCAAAATAAAAGTTGAAGATTTCTGCCTTTTCTCCATCAACAGTTACCATTATCCTATGCTCCCCAAACTATATTCTTATCTCTTCTTTAATCTTTCTTTTCCCCAGCAAGGGGAACACCACAAGCCCCCACAAACCATCCCTAGTATTCCTTGCTTGTCTCAACTTACTCTTCAAACAAGTCATGTCATATGTCATATATTTGGGTTTTCATGTTCATCATCCATAGTTAGCTCATTTACCATCTTCTGAAGGTGTCCTTTTAAAAATCTAAGTTGTCAGTTAGTTCCACGTACATTCACGTTGGTCATTTTAGACAAGTCTTACTCCTCAAAATTGTTCCTTTTTTGTGTTTTCAGAGTTTAATTTTTTGAGAACTTCCTATACTTCTTGGGTTGATTTCCCCCACAAAATTTTGTTCACAGTAATGTGCTTATCCTTTCTTTGAATTATTTGAAATCTGCTCTCCAAAAATGCTCAGCTTTCCTATCTCCCCTTCTCTCTACAGTGTATTCTAAAATAGAACCGTAATTTGCCCTTAAGTTTCTATCATTTCTACTTCAATAATCAAATCTTTCTTGTTAGTGAGTTAGTACTTATTGTGGACCCTCATCAACAGTTTCTTTGAAGGAAGAAATTAGAGAAAACCAATAGTTCATTAGGTTTTTTGATTCTGGCACAGAGAGAACTTGAATAGATATTCCCTGTTGCTACTCTCATGTCTCTATTTGTGAGCTATTCACCAAACTCTTCTTTAATTTCCTTTTTACATCCAGGTGGACAATAGCATTGCCTAATAACACTACTGCTTCTGTTTCTGTATCTACCAAGCTTCTGGTTCCTGAATTTCCTCACATCATACATTACTTAGGTAATATAGAATACCATGCTACTCATCTTTTCAACTATCCTATTCCCTTTGAATAAAGTACAACTTTTCAGAGCTATATTTCAGTCATGAATCTCATCCTACAAGGTCTCAGGGATGAAATCTATAATGTTCAGTTTTCCTCCAAGCATTAGAATCTCTAGTTTGTCTTGTTTGTTACCTATGCACAGTATATTTGTGTATATGTGTATATACATATCCATATATAGATAAATATATAGATCTGTATTTATCTAGAAAAATATGAAGACTTTTTTATAGATAGATACTTGAGGCCATTAATTTTATTGTTTGCTGTCGTCTTGGATTTTTTTCCTGAATTTCTGATCATTTTTGTCGTTATCACTCCTCCTACATCATAACTACTTCTTCTGGCATTTAACTTGGTAGAAATACATAGACAATTTTCTTCCTCCCCTTTACCTCTCAGACCCAGTTCAGTTTTAAACCTTTTTTATTAGATTTATAGGAACTGAGGTAAATTATTTCTTGCTCCCTTTTGTTAGACACTGGCAAAGAGGCTATCATGTTAAGCCATAGTTCAGAAATCCAAATCCCATTGCCAGGTACCATCTTCTTAACCAGCTTTGCTCCCTCCCAAGTATGCACTGCTTCCTAAAGCCATTTCCTTTAATTGCCAGGAATGATTAAAAACCACTCTTAAGTCTCCTCAAATGCTTAATTTCTTTTCCAGGATTTCATAATCCTTAACAAAGCTTTGTTTCCTTTTTCATTTGTCCTACATGATTCATCAGTAGAAATCTTGGGATGTTCTTTATCAAGGTCCTGGATACATACCCAATAAAGATATTACCTATTTAAATGGGAAGTCCTATACTTTGTTTCAAGGTACCCAAGTTCACAAGTGTAGAATTTGGGACATATGACTAGAAAGCAGTGCATGTGAGAAAGCTTTATAGGATCTGTTGTATCGCAGCACCTCAGAATGAATCAACATTGTAACATCAACTAGGAAAAACAAAAACAAAACCCAATGGATTATTAGGCTACATTAGAAGAAAAATGATTTTCACAAGGTAGAAGGTGGTTAATCCTGCTGCCTTCTGCCGTCCAGCGGCTCTCTGGACCATTGTATTTAGTTCTGAGCTCCATATTTCAGGGAGGGCAAACAGTACAATGACCATAGAATGCTGATCAGAATAGTGACCAGTCAGAAGATAATGCCTCACAAGGGTCAGCTGAAGCAACAAGGCAGACATGACAACTCTCTTCAGGTACTTTCAGATTTGTTATGTGGATGATTAGACTCATTCTGTTTTGACTTAGAAGACAAAACTATGAATGGTAGGTGGAAATTGCTAAGAAGTAAATTTAAATCTAATATAAGGATTATTTATTGAGGTCTTATTGGTGAGTTTTATGGTATTAATAGTACCAGAAGGTGGCACTTGATTGCCATCTGCTGTAGTGGATTCATAATTATTCTAGATTACCATCATATTCTTTATGGTACCCATGACTGTGTCTTTGAATTTTTTTTCCTTTAATGTATTTAAAGTAGACTTCTTCAATTGAAATAATAACTGTGTCAGCATGATGAAATCATACAGTTATAGCAGCAAAACTCCTAAGTGGGGCCACAAATCAGATTAAAATGTTATTGGGAAGTGTTTAGCAAAATAAATAAAAGTACAAAAATGCAACATTGATGATGTTAACTTTTGGCTAACTTGGTTTGAGGGGAGGGACAGTGTTTCAGCCTTTCTTTATATTCCTCAGACCTTAGCACATAAATAATTGCTAAATGAAATGCTTGTTGCCTTAACTAAATGAATGACTGCTCTGGCTAACCTTTCTGCTCCATCTCCTAAATATACTTTGTGAATTCCTGTCTCTGTACCTTTGGTCATACAAAAATAATGTCTTCCTCTGTCCTTTCTTCCTGTCCAATTCCAACATATTCTTCAGGTTCAGTTCAGGCCCCGTCTTCTCTGAGAAACCCGCATATTTCTCTGAATGACAGCATTTATTTGCCTTACTCAGTTAGCTCTTCTCATATACCGTCTCATATTGTTATCTTTTAATGTCTACATACTTTGTCTCTATAAGAACAAAATTACATATTCCTTGAATGCTGGGATTCTGTACCATCATTGTCCTTATCAGTCAATCAGTCAATCAATGTAAGCCAGTCACTGTGCAAGCCACTGGATATACGAAGATTAAGCCCTGCTCTCAAAGAGCTTACTTTCTATTGGGGAGGGAGGTAGAAAGAGAGCAATATATATCAATATTGCGGGGGGGGGGAACAGTTGTAGCTTAAGGCATCAATAAAGGCCTTCAGATGGGAGAAGTGGTACTTGAGCTGAGTTCTGAAGGAAGATAGGGCTTCTGAGAGTCAGAAGTCAGGAGAGAGAGTGCATTCCAGGCAAGGGTGAACAGCCTGTGCAAAGGCAATGAGGACCATCAAGTAAGTTCATTTACCTGAACTATAAAATGCAGAAAGGGAAATAACAAATGATAAGCCTGGAAAGGTCATTTGGAGCCAGATTACAGAAGTCTTTAAATGACAAAGAGAAGAGTCTGCATTTGAGGTCGTAGGAAGCCACTGATCTTTTTGAGTGGGGAAATAACGTAGTCAGATCTATGCTTTAGGAATATCATTTCACAGTTATATGGAGAATGGTTTAGGGAGGTGAGAAGCTTGAGGTAAGGTATTTCCTACAATGTTTTCAATATATTAGTTACTTTATATATAAATCATTAACATTTATTATTCTCTTGAGGTTAGATCAAGGCTTGAAAAATATTTAAATATTTTTGGTTTTGATTTTCAGAAAGCTTGACTTGGTTACTAATATGTAGTTTAATGCTTCTCTTATTCCAATTTAGGTTTACTCTTAGTCCCAAGGATTTTTCTGCTATACTCTTTAGAGTGAATTTTAGTTGATAGCATATAATTAAATTTTTTGTACAATTGTTCAAACATTAAAACAAGCATTCTTTTGTTCTGTACCTCAGAACACTTTTATATGTCATCTTACTTTTTTCAATAATCTTATGAGGTAGGATAGGGTAGGATAAATATAATTATGCCTGTTTTACAGATGTGGAACCTGAAGTAGAAAAAATTGAATGGGTTGCTTAATATCATAGAGCTAAGCCAGAATTATATCTCAGCTTGATTCCCAGCCCAGCATTCTGAGGCCTTCTTCAAACCTAACCTCATAAACTTCCATTCTCAGGATTTAAAAAAAATTAACATTTTGTAGTATACCTCAGATATTTTACACAATTAAGTTTGTGGTTTTTGTTCATATATCACATGACTGTTTTCAAAAGCAATCCATTAAAATCAATTTTAAAAATTTAACAAACCTTAAAAAAATACACAAGAAACCACATTATTGTTAGTCTCCCTTTCTGCTGGCAATTTGACATGCATAATTTTACAAGGTTCTTTTTAGCTGTCAAGATAGTCTAAACAGTCCCAGAGTTCATTAAAGTAAAAAATTAAATCCCATTTTCCATAAATACTTTTCAGGCTTTGACTAAGTCCGTATTTCATGAATCTTGGTAAGATGCTTTTGGAATAAGGAATAAAAAGAAACAACCATTTTATGTGAAAAATAAAAGGATTTGTTTGTTTTGGTGTCTAGACTTATAATTCTACTAGTGTAGGGAATGTAGTTGCTTATCTGTGTTGGTGATGGTGATTGTAACATATATGTATATATGTGTGTATATGTATATAATATTCCTCTGCTTGGGACATCACCATGGAGATTTGATGAGGCAAGAATGCTGGGCAGCAAGCATCATCAAGAGTTACCCAACTTCTAGGGGCATTTCCCTGGGGAGGGGAGGGAGGAATGGGGGGGAGAGAGAGAGAGAGAGAGAGAGAGAGAGAGAGAGAGAGAGAGAGAGAGAGAGAGAGAGAGAGAGAGAGAGAGAGAGAGAAAGAGAGAGGCATAGATACATATATACGCACACAGATAGATATACAGTGATTTTCTTAGGGCAAATGGGGAGGAGAATCAATAGGAGGATTACTTTAACAGTTACTTTCTAACTACATTTAGCTTCCTAAATGTCTAATCTTATTTTTGAAAAATGTGCAATTTTTCATGGACCTTAATAATATCTGAAACGTTCTATTTTGTGTCAGATTTGGGGAAAATATTTTATTGAAAAAGAAAATATTCCTAGAGAAAAACCTCTAGGGAAATTCAGTTTAACTGAAGTAGTCAGAGGAAAATTTAACTTTATATTTTTATCCAGTTTCATTCTAAGTGTTGATAGTTTTTTACCTGGCAGACTGGCTCTATCTGTAGACTGTCAGGACACCTTTGAATCCCTTTGCTATAAACCTTAGACCTCCCTTTCCCTGCTGCAATTCAGGGGCGGAATATATGGAGGCCTCCTGCTTGGCCTGTCCTGCCTTCACTGCAGGGAACAGCCCCTGGGAGACACTGCAGAGATGCCCTTCATAATATTCTAAGCTAGAACTCTGATGCTAAGTTCATCTCTAGTCTTCTCCCTCAGAAATTTCAAACATTCTACTCTTCTAATCCTTGTGTTTCAGAACTGTAGTCAAATCTATGCAAAATTCTTTCATTCCTAGTCGACTCTCTCCCTCCCTAGGGGGTCTCCATCCTCCAACCCTCTTAGTATAATCTTATATTTTTCTGGATAATAGCACCCCTGTCACAAGGTTGTTGTGAGGATCGAATTACATTACACATGCTTTGCAAAATTTCAAGTGCCAAAGGCCTTGTCTATCAAGTGGTTCAGCATTAGAAACAGATATAATTTTATCCGTGGATGTGAAGTTAAGAAGATGCATTTTTGTCTGCTTTGTAGAAGAACCATGGTACCTTTGCATAAGACTTGAGGTTTGGGGGGCGGAGCCAAGATGGCGGCGTAGCAGCAGCAACATATCGCAGCTCTCACATAGCCACCCCAAAATACCCATAAAACAGGACTCTAAACCAATCCTAGAACTCCAAAACTCACACAAAGATACTTCCTCACATAGCCACCCCAAAATACCCATAAAACAGGACTCTAAACCAATCCTAGAACTCCAAAACTCACACAAAGATACTTCCCTGACTAAAGTCAGCTCAGCTATGAGGAACCATATCAGCACTGCGAACCAAAACCAGCGTGCCCTGAAGCCCCGGCTGTGCCCCGGGGGCGGCTGGACGGGAGGAGCTCAGGAGCCTCTCAGGTGAGCAGATTAGCAGCAGCTGCTAGTGGGCATTGTGAAAGGGGGAGATAAGCAGTCCGGCGAAGGGCCTCCAGAGCAGAAAAGCGAAAGGCAGAGGTTTTGCACCCGCCTCCACGTTGTAGCTTCCCACCCGCGGCCTGCAGACAGCAGGGGGACTTAGCGATTGTTCTCAGGCCAGAGCTCCCGCGTTGAGCAGCCTGGATCTGGATCGCTGTCTTGGGCCTCCATCTTGGAGTCTTTATTATCCAGGCAGCCGGAAGTATTTAGGAAGACTCCCAGCATCTTCCTGAGAGCTACGGCAGCTGGGAGGACCCCAGCGATTTGGGACAGAGCTTTCCCTTCTGGAAGCAGATCCCCACAGAGATTTAAAAAAAAATCACGGTCTGAAGAACCATGAGTAAGAACAAGCATAAGAAGCAAAGTA
>CM053581.1:465886004-465934214 GCA_028627135.1 Pseudochirops cupreus | reverse complement strand
ACCAAGAATCACCTACCCAGCAAAATTGAGCATCGTATTTCAGGGGAAAATATGGTCATTCAATGAGGTGGAGGACTTTCAAAAGTTTGACACTCCAACACAAGAAGCATGAGAAGACAAACACGGAAAAGAAATCATAAAGACTTGAGGTTCTTCCTCATTAGAATGCGAGTGCCTTAAGAGCATGAACTGTCTTGCTTTTCTCTTTGTACCTGAATTGCTTTATATATGCTTTTTCTTTCACTTACTAGACATGGTAGTATGCAAGGGTTAACCTATTTTCAAAAAAGAAAGACTTTTATTTTGTGTGTGAGATTATGGACTTTTTCCATTCACATGAGAATATTTTCCATTTGCTTACTAACTGCTTTGTACTTTAGTAAAACTTTGTTCGTTTGTGAATTCTTCTGCATTGGTGACCCTGGTAGAACTTTTCAAGTTCTATAAGAGTTCAGATAAATTCTGGCCTAGGTACAGGAAGAAAATAACATTTTCAAACAATGGATTATGGAGAACCATTAAAACACTAGGTGTTATGAACAGTCTCTTAACCAACAAAATCTTACATAATTGTTTTGGGAAAAAGAGCTTATACCTTCACCCACTGAAATGAAATTGCCAGTTAATGAAGTGCTTTTTCCTTTATTTGGTCACTTAGGCAGACAAAGAGGGAATGAGATTTATTTTGCCACAAGGGCTTTTTTTTTTACCTATCTAGAAATAATCCTTTTTATGTGAAATATGCTGAAAATTGCAGTAGAAAGAAGTTGAGAACTTTATGTTACCTCTCTCCCTATTTTCTGGTTTCCTACTTGCTGCCTATAACCATTCCCAGGACTCTGCCATTCCCAAAACATATGCACCTCATCCTGTCATCCCTTAAGTTATTACCCTCTATCCCCTTTCTCTCCCACCAAGAAGCCCGACTTCTAGGGGAAAAAAGAAAAACTATCTACATTCATTGCCGCTACTTTCTTTGCTTTCACTTAACTCTTTGAAATCTGATTTCTGATAACATCAGTCAAATGAAACTTCTCTCTCCAAAATTACCAATGATTATTTAATTATTACCAAATTCAATGGCCTTTTCTTGCTCTAATTGTTCTTGATCTCTCTATAGCAAATGACCCTGTTGATTCTCCTCTCTTGCAAAGCATCTCCCCTCTGGGTTTTCCTGACACTCTTCTTTCTTGGTTCACCTTTCTGACTGGCCATTTCTCAGATCCCTTTGCTGGATTAGAAACAATCTGTGTCCCATTCCGTAACTATTGGTGTACCTAAAGATTCTATCTTGCATTCTCTTCTCTTTCTACACTCCCTCTTTGTGATCTCACCAGCTCCCTTAGATTCAATTAATCTCTCTGTAGATGATTCCCAGGTCTGTATGCCTTAGTCTGTCTCTGGGCCTCCAGGCCTCCATTTCAAACTACCTGTTGGACATTTTAGAATGGATGTCCCCACATACACATCTGAAATTGAACATGTCCTAAAAGGTCTCTTCTCTTCTTCCTTCCCTCATTCATTCCCCCTACTAATTTCTCTATTTCTTTCGGAGGTACCACCACTGTCCTTCTCCTAGTTGCTCAGGTTCTCACCCTCAGATTCATCCTTGACTCTTTACTTTCCCTCATACACCCCCCATTATGCCACGTGTTGTCATGTCTAAAATGGAATTTATTCTCTTTCCTGCTAACCCTCCCCTTTCCCAAACTCCTTTATATCTGTAGAAAGCACGACCATCTCTCCACTGTCTTAGGTTTGTAATCTCACAATTATCCTCAACTCTTTACTCTTACAACTCTTCTGGCATCTTACGCCTTCTCTCCCCTCACGTAGCTGGCACCTTAGTGCAGGCCCTCCCCAACTCTTGTCTAGATTAATACACCAGCTTCCTCATTGTTCTCCTTTCCTCAGGTCCCTCCAGTTCATGTACCTTCCAAAGTAATTTCCCTTAAGCACAAGTCTGACCATGTACATCCCCTACGCAGCCGTCTTCGATGGTTTCCTGATCTGTCTAGGATAAAATATATTGTGTTGTTCAGTCATTTTCGGATGTATTTGACTCTTCATGACCCCATTTGGGATTTTCTTAGCAAAGATACTGGAGTGTTTGCCTTTCCCTTCTCCAGCTCATTTTACAGATAAAGGAACTGAGACAAACAGGATTAAGTGAATTTCCCAGAGTCATACAACTAGTAAGTGTTTGAGGCCAGATTTGAACTCCTGAAGACAAGTCTTCCCAACTGTAGGCCTAGAACTTTATTCACTGCACCATGTATGTGCCCAGAATACAATATAAACTCCTTTATTTAGTGTTTAGCACCTTTTACTACATTCAGAACCCAATCTATCTTTCCAGTATTACTAAAAAAGTATTCTTTTTCCTACCTGCTATAATCTTGCCAAATATGACTTGCCTCTTTCGTCGCTCAGTATACTTCATCTCTTATCTCCGTGCCTTTGTACTGGTCATCCCACACACCTGGAATGCACTGTCTGTGTGCCTCTGCCTCCAAGAATTTCTCTTTTCTTTTGACAGCTCAACCACTATCTCCTATGTGAATTCTTTCATGATCCCCCCAACGGGTAGTATGCTCTCTCTCAGTGAACTTTATGTTTACTTTATGTATGTAGATATGTGTATATATATGTATGTATATATATATATATGTATATATATATATGCACACACTTATATATACATAAACATGTATTTGAACTTTATACTTATACTGTATATATTTTTATATGTATTTGTCGCCTCCCCCACTAGAATGTGAATTCTTTGCAAACTGAGATAGTTTCATTCTTTGTACTTGTAATCCCATTAATTAGCACCATGTCAGGAACATACTAGGTGCTTGATAAATATTTGTTTGCCTGATTGATTTCTTTGTACAAAACCTCTTCATGAAATCTACCTTTCTTTACTCATGCCTTCATCAGAACCTCTTCGTTTCTCACCTGGACTTTTGCAATAGCCTCTTTTAGGGGATGAGGGGGAAGGCAGTTAGGGTTAAGTGACTTGCCCAGGGTCACACAACTAGTACGTGTCTGTAATGGGAATGGGAATTTGAAGATCTTCGCTGCCCCTTAATAGACCTGGGGGGAGTTTGAAAACCTCCCTTGCTGTGAAGATAAACTGCCCCCTAATAGGCTAAATATAGTCACATGGAACCTGTGGTGGGAGGAGTTTGCTGAAGGGAAACAGCCCACAGGAAGCTGGGAGTCAGAGCTATTGGGACAGTGGGGGAGAGAGGATGCTCAGGCAACGACTCAGATAGGCTCATGAGTAGATATTGATCTTGTATTGGTTTGTGGGAAGGCTGAAGGATGCTGTGGCTCTCAGCATTATTATGGCTTCTGGATATCTTTGGTACTGTGATGGAATCAGTTTACCGATTTGGGGACTGGGTTTTCTGGTGTCTGAATAAATGCTTCAGTTCTGTCCTCTGTCAGGAGAGTTTGGTATATTTTGTGATCAAACGTCATGCGATACTTATAGTCACAGTCTTTATTGTGATCATGGGTGCTGTAAATATTGCACTGGCACTACAGTGTCTCAAGCCGAATTTGAACTCAGGTCCTTCTGACTCCAGGGCCAAGGCTCTATCCATTGAACCACCTAGCTGCCCTGAAACACCCTCTTAATTGACCTCCCTGACTTAAATCTTTATAACACATCCTCCACATAGCTATCAAAGGAATACTCCTAAAGCACAGGTCTGACCAGGTCTCTTTGCTGCTGCCCGAGAAACTCTAGTGGCACTCTCTTGCCTCTAGAACAGTGGTTCTCAACCTTCCTAATACTGCGACCCTCTAATACAGTTCCTCATGTTGTGGTGACCCCTAACCATAAAATTATTTTCGTTGCTACTTCATAACTGTAATTTTGCTACTGTTTTGAATCGTAATGTAAATATCTGATATGCAGGATGTATTTAAATTGAACATAACCCACAGGTTTAGAGCCTCTGCCTAGAATAAAATAATCTTTTTTGTTTGTCATTTAAAGCCCTTCTTATAACTTCAACCTACTTTTCCACACTTATCACCTAATGTTAATCAAACTGACCCAGTAGCTGACAGTAGCTGACCATCTGTCTCTCATCTCTCCTGTCATACCTTAAATAGATATATGCAGCCCAAGTACTGTCTCTTACTGGCATTTCCTGATCTTGTCAGCTACTTCCTCCAAGTTGCCTTGTTTTTACTCTGTACATCTTTTATATTTTCTTGTGTTTACTCTGTACATTTTTTATTATATGTTTTACATATTGTTTATTCCTAAAAAGTGTAGGTTCTTTAGGGTCAGAGATTATCTCATATCTATCTTTGTATCCTTTGTACCTAGCACAGTGGGCTGGCATACAGTAGTTTGTCATTTCCTTCTTTACTGGATTAAGGCAAACAGAGTTTAAGTGATTTGCCCAAGGCCACACATCTAGTAAGTGTCTGAGGCTAAATTTGAACTCAGGTCTTAATGAGTCCAGGCCTGGTGCTGTTTTCACTGCACCACCTAGCTGCTCAATCATAAGATACTCAAGATAAGAAGATATTTTTAAACCAGGTAATTATGTCCATAGAACTTCTGGGAATACCGCATTATATCAGTATCATATTATAGAAATAATGTTTTTTCATGTCAAAGCAAGATATTCTCAGATTAAATTTTTATTTTACAAAATTTAAAAGATATGACATAAGACCATTTTAAATGCAGAAAAACAAGAATCATATTTACAAAATCTTATCAACTTTACCTATAGATATTTTCACCTTTATCTTAAAATTATATATCACAGCTAAGACTGAACTTGGGTAGCTTTCCAAAAACATGGAACAATGATTAGCAAATTCACATTTTAGCTTGGTTTTTTCTTTTTACATTTATGCTGTTTAACTAATACTTCCTTAGTTTAATATATTCATTAATTCTTGCCACTAAAATGCACATTTTTTTCTAGGTATTTATGACTTCTGCACATATTTTGCATTTCCAAGGGTCTAATTCTAGTTGATATTTTTATAGAATAGTAGATGTCATTAAGATTGCTAACAAATGATTCTTCCTTTACAATAGAGTCACACATGAGTTAATTAATAAATTAGGTAATTTTTGTTCCATATGTATTGGTATTAGCCCAAGTTAATTTTTAGTGGTACCATGTATAGTATCAGTGATATAAGTGTAAATTATGGACTCACAACCAAAAATTAAAAAAAAGATCTGCTTAAACTTTTTAATTTGAAGAATAAACTGAACTCTTGAGAATAAGGGTCTCATCCTGTCATAGAGTTCCCTGCAATTCAGGGTTAAGTTAAGGTATATTTGTGACTATAACATAACTAAAGAGCTTACAGCCTCATTCAGTGATGCAGTACTCATCATTTTGGCCAACTCTAGCTTAATTTATTCCTATTAAAAGTTAAGCTGATCCTAGTCTTGATATTGGAATAAAATCAGATGCATGCCTTCTACTAGGCAATTCTTCACAATAATAAGTCTGACGAATTTTGTGAGAAAGGAAGAGATTTAGAAAAGCTCTGGAAGAAGATGACCAATGACATTGGCCCAACTTTGGCCCAGTGACAGAAGACTTAAAAGAAGAGACTTCTTGAATATCTATGTACTAACAAATTCTAAAGTGTGACACTAAATCCTCCATATAATCAACATGGTTTCCAGGCATACCAGCAGATTTTTTTTGACAAAGATAGTTTCATCTTAGGGCTATCTTCTATCACTTGACAGGATATAAGATAGCATACATTTATAGTAAATTCTTTCATATATTAGCCACTTTATATATTAGTTGAAATAAATACTGTGTAATTTTTTTTTATTCTAAGCCAAAGATACCTATTTACAATATTGGCATTTTTAATATGAAAAATAGATATGATTAAGCAAAATACAAAACATATGTTTGAAATCCTTTTAAGTAGACATACTTCCTTTGAAGCATTCACCAATAGCTTGTATTTTGCTCATTGCTAAGATTCACTTTCCATTTGAAAATTTCTTAATTTTACATGTCAGATACATTGTGGTTAAATACATGATTCCCATGTTAAGCTGAATATTGATTTGACGGTTGGTGTATTTCATACAATTTGAAACAAAACATTTTCCTTCTTAAAGTGGTGACTTTATATACCATTTTTAGCTAACATAGCTATGAGCTGAATATTTTGGAACATAAATTGTGGTCACTGGAAGCTACGATTTACCCTATTCTATGAAAAAAATATTATAAATTAATGAACAAAACATGTGACTTTATTAAACATAATTTGAATACTTTCCTACCAGATTAGAAAGAATCACTGAAAAGTTTAAGAGCAAATGTGTTTAGGCTGATTCAAATATAATACATAGTGGGTTACTGTAGCATTTTTTGGGTGCTCAGCATATTTCATAGGATAGCATTGTTGACCTTTCAGATAAATGTAGTTTCTACAATAGCTAAATTAGGTATACTGTTTGGTTTGGGTTTTTTGGTTTGTTTTTTTTTTTACAAATTCCATATAGTATGATGTATGTGTCACAAATTAATTGATTAATGATAAAGAATCAAGAGGTTGTGTTTTTTCTTTCTCTTTGAAAGAAACAATACAGTCATGGGAAGATAATATATAGGTTACAATTAGAAAATCTAACTTTGAACTATCTGTGGTAAATATATTAGGAACAATTGTAGAAAACTTAATTTTCTATATGGAAAAACATTTTATTACAAAAAAATTGACCTTCATAGTATTTTGACTTGCAAACAAATACTTCATTTTCCCCTCCCCTAAAAAACCCTCCACCAGTAGTCTGGCACAAATGAGCAACCATAAATAAGAAACCGTTGTGCATAGTGAACAGAGGAAAGACTTTTTTTTTTTATATTAAAGCAGTCTTTGGTATCAAGCATCTGACAAGTTTATGAACAGTAAATGTCTTTAAACAGTGGTTGCCAAGTAATATTATTTCCAACTGTTTTTATGGCTTGCAAATTCTAAAAAATGTTGAGATATTTTCAGATAACAATATGAATATTCTTTCATAACAATATATAGAAAAGCATGGTCCATAAGACTGCTTAGTAATTATTATCTGAGGATATATAATAGATATAGAGTCAGGCCTTATTTAAATGAGAAAATTCCAGGATATGTGTTAGACACAGGGAAACAGAAACAGTAGCAGAATCACAGTTTATTCAGTTTTGTAACAGTGTCACTTATGACTTGAAAAAGTTTGTGCACCAGAAGTGTCTAACTCATACCCACATGTAGCTTACATGTATTAAGACAGGCCATTGGGATGAAGAAATTATTTTATTTGTCGAAAATATAGCTAATAAATGCCATATCTCTACAAAAGGGATATTTCCATTTAAAAATTTTGATTAATAGAATTGTAAATGTAATTGAATTGAAATATGAACGCCATTGTTTCCAAATGTACGTTTGGATAGTAGCAACAACAAAAATATTTAAAACTTTCACAAGACATGATTACTGTTGTTTGTATTATTGAAAATATTACGTCTGCTTTAAACTCATTAGATTGAGATATGTTTTTGGTTATGGAAAGATTGTTTTGGTTATGAAAAGATTGTTTTCGGATTAACTAGGAGAAAACATCAAATTGTATATAGAAGGCATTTATTGAAAAAGGGAAGGGAAGTATAGAGAAGGGGAGAAGAAGGGAGGGGAAAAAAGTATAGAGAAGGGAAAATGCTGAGGAAGATAACTAGATGAAATTAGAATGAGTAGTAACTTATGATGTGAGGAATTTTGGTCTAATCATCATTTTTGCCCTCTTGAAAGAATGTTTAAAGCCATTTGGTTCGCCATTAGCCATGCCAGGCCAGGTACCCCAGTAAATACCATTGAAGACACCCCTGTATTTTTGGTGGTAGTATTTGCCATTTAAGTTTGCAGATAAGCATGCATCAAACCACCAACCAGAACTGTAGTAAAGTCCACAGTTTCCAGAGGGATACCTGTCATTGTCTTTGTCTGGGGTAGTGAAAAACTTAAGGTCATGGTTATAATGTCTGTTGAAATGCAGAGCATTTCCAGCAGTGCCACTATAATTACCAATATGTAGACGGTATTTGAGGTATTCGTTGGCCACATAGAACTGATCATACAGAGCATACAATTTGACACCATTAAAATCTTCAAGGTCAATTCTAAGGACCATTTCCTTACTCTTGGTCAGAAGGTGAATGTTATCATTACCTAACCAGAACTCTCTGCTGAGGTTTCCAAAGCCTTTTTTGTAGTCTTGCCATGTTCTGTTGAAGTTAGTGCTTCCATCTAGACGCTTCTGCAATACTGTCCATCCTCCTCCCATGGTTTCCATGTCACAGTAAACGTCAAAGCTCTTATTTCTTGAATCGGGTGTAACTTTGTAGATTCCATCGCTCTTTCTGCCATTATCATAATAATCCCAACAGTCTTTGTATATTAGGTGTTGTTGAATGGAAGCTGGTGGGGCAAGAGAGAAAAGATCATTTACTTGATTGACAAGTACAAATTATACTTACAAAGAATTATGGGTAAAAAAATTTATAGGTATAAGAATGTAGTTTGATATAAAAACTAAATAGTAAGTAAAGAGTAATAGCAAAAATGAAATTTCTACATTGTTCTGTTAAACTGACTCAACTGATTTATCCTAATTTTGTAAAGCCCTTTTCTAGTTGTTGTTGTTGTGTAGTCATTTCAGTCACATCCCCTTCTTCGAGAGCCCATTTGGGGTTTTCTTGGCAAAGATACTAGAGTGGTTTGCTATTTCCTTCTGCAGCTCATTTTATCGATAACTCAGTCATCCATAGTACTTGTGACTAAATCCTGGGTTTTGATTACAAGATCAGGCAACAGAATTAGATTCTTTAACATGCACCTGTTTTTATTCTGAAGTCTTGTAAACTGTGTGATCCCAGCTTTTCTAGGGTTGATGGAGCTGAAATCTGCATAGAAGAGCATCAGACTGCCTCCCTTTAATCTGATGGGGTGTTAGGAATACAGTAGTGAGAACTCTAACTTCAGGTGTGCTGCCAATCTTGTAACAAAACGTGGTTAGGCACTTAATTCCATCCCACAGGCCCATTGCTATGGCTGCAAATGATCTCCAGTTTGTTATTACTAAAGGCAGATACTATCAGGGGCAGAAGAATGCATGGGTTGGGAAATTTTATGTTTAGGCTACTAAGAAATTTCACTAGTGGGAAATTTTATGCCTAAACTACTAGGCAAAGTTGTCAGGGGATGAGACCACCAGGAGAACTCATGAAATATGGCCCCCAGAGATTCATAAAGTATAATTTTACTAAGTTACGGGGACAAAAGTACAGTTACCCTAGGAATAGTGCACAAGTTACTAATGGAGTATTGTCCAGGTGATGCCTGGATTTCACATTTATTGGATTTCCTTTATTCACACTGGTTTAAATCAATCCCTGGGTACCGCACTTCTAGTTCTCCTCCTCATAGTCTCATACTCTGACAGCCTTGCCTAGTAGTTTAGGATTATGCAAATTGACTTCCATTGTTTAGCAGAAGTTTGCAGAATTCAGATAATGTCAACCTTTTTTTTTTTTAACACTGCTGACTAAATCTCTTGGAAATGTTTCAAGCCCTGACCATGTATTGATATGACAATGAATAAAATTCTTATATTACACAAATGGCATCTCATAATTAACCAATTAACTAGTTAAGTCAGACTTATTATAGAATGAACTATTCTTTGGGTGAAATTCTTTAACTTTTCTGATGCAACATAATCAAGAGTAGCCAAATTTCCTGGATTAATTGGACTATGTTGAAAATTGGTGAAAGAAATTCACTACCAGCCAATTTTTATGAGAATTGATGGCTTCTGAAAAAGGATAAAATTTTTTTCAAGTATATAAGCATGCTATGGATGTTCTTTTAGAACTCACACTGAATCATATATATGTATGTATGTATTACATGCACATATATATACACACATGCATCTATTTATATATACATATATTCAAAGATAGAAATCCTCTAGGAGTCATTCAATTACAACCTAAATTGTTATAGATTAGAATCTCATTGTGATGTTGTGTGTTAAAATGTCATTTCTAATAGAATGTGCACCCAAACACATCCCTCAAGCTTCTGACAGCAGCTTAAGGGGTCCTACTGGTTCTTGTGTTTCTGACTTAATCACCCTAAGACTCCATTCACAGGAATGAAACTTTACTGAAACCTTCCCCAGGGAATATACAGGGTCTGCCTTTGTCAGGGACCCAAAAACATTCCCTGGACACACTTGAACCCTAAGAGTATCTAACCTGTTGGCACTCTTTTGGAGGCTCAAAGTAGAGGTAGAGCTACAAGCTACCATCAAATTTTTCAGGAGCTACCAGAACGATCATCTGTGGTAGTCCCAAAACTCAGGCATGAAGCCAGAATCCCCAAGGAAACCAATGCCACCAATTTCAAGAGGTCTACTGGCATATGACTGCTAAGGTGTGGATATAAGGTGTTCTGCATTTATTTTTAGTGATTCTAGTATCACAATGACTGCCAGCCACAGTTACCGACAATAATTGGACCTTTCCTAAAGATTGCTTGGAAGTAATTATAAAAGCCAAAGAAAAGTGTAACTATATTAAAGAAAATGTCTATCTAAGGAAATCATTTTTTTAAAAATATAAATAATGGCTTTAAAAAATGAAAAATCACTTTTTAAATGAACTGTTTTATAAATGTAAATTTAAAAATATATGATGCTGTTTAAAAACAAACACTGAGTACCCTACATATCTCGGGGTGGGATGAAGAGGTATTTTACTCTATAAAATTAAATGCTCTTGTGCATACTAAACTTAAATGAGAAAGTTATCTTAACTGTCTAGTTTTTCTGATTCAGACTATAACTTGAAACATAGGATCATCTTAGATAATAGGTATAATTGATAAGTATAAATTTAAAGTTGTAGCTTACTATATAGCAAACTATCATAATCATCAAGTTGTTGCCAAGTGTTAATTTCTTAAGTTAACTTAATTTGAACTACTGTTTTTACATAGAGAGGCTGTTCACTTTGGAAAATTCTTCTTAAATGTAGAAAAACCCAGAAAACTTCATAAGAGTTTTTCAGTGCAGAAAGAGCCTAGAGATAGCATTGCCTTTGGTCTTTAGGTGTATTAGATTACTTTGCTATACATTTGTTATAAAATATATTTAGCTTATAACTGTAAGAGAGAACAATTCAATAAAATAAAGTAGGAAATAATTATTATGAGAAAATTTCATCTAACAGATAGCATTATGGACAGACTTCAACAGCAATATTACATGTGCATATATATTTTTATATATATATATGTATGTGTTTGTATTTGTATATTTAAGACTCCAGTATATTCTTTATAAATGTTCGGGAATCTTACTTTTTTTCTGAAAAGTTAAAATTGTGGAAAGAAGTGACCTATGAATAGAGAACCTGGATAATAATACTGATTTTACAACCACCTTAAGACTAACTTTGGGCAAGTCTCAAACCTAGTCTACTTTCAACACCTGTAAAATCAGGATAATAATAAAGGCCTTGTGATGATGAACTATTATACAAAGATAATGGTAAGAGACTGAATATTAGATGTTATTAAAAGGCTCCCATTTCATATGTCCCCTCACACTCATCTTTCCTGCACAATTTTTTAAAGCTTGTATTTGGCTTGCTTAGAGGATTTGTACAAAGCTTGATAATTCATAGAATTGTACTTAATGACTGATCCTATAATTTTCTTGTTACAATTCCAGATACTCCTGTTTTGACTTTTATTAAGTGATTTAAAAGGAAATTTAGTTGTGACATCAAAATAACAAAATAAAGTATCAAGCTAAAGTTAATTTTTTGCGTAATACAATGTTCCAGTTGTGTTTCTTTAAGTTGATTCTAGGTAAAGATTTATTTTCTTTTTAAAATGCCATAGTTCTGACCCCAACAAAAGAGAGAGAATGGATAAAGAAATCAAAATACATATTAGTCCAAGAGTCTTATTTTTCATTGTAAAAATATTAGCTGCTTGCCAAAAATCTCTACTTAAAAGGATTATGTGCCATTAGGAAATGTTAATGTGGAAAAACTTGCATAGATATGAACCCACATAGTTGTTTTTATTCCACCCATAAAATCTCTTTTCCCCTTGATACTTGTGGTTATGTAATTTTGAACTAAAAAATGAAAATTTTTCATGGATCCTTGATTCTGCTTACTTAGAGAGTTTAGTAAGTGGTGCTCAAACTCCATGAGATATTTCTAACCTGTTAAAACTTTAAACATTGATGGGGATTTCAAGTAGATCTTTATTAACCAGATTGATTAAATGTATTAGAAAAAAATCATAAAGCAGTCACACTGTATCTGTGGATGTTTTTCATCTGCTTTTATATGACATTAGCAATAATATGTTAGTGAGAATTCTGTACAGATTGTGAAACAAGTAAAATTGACAGTGCTCTCTAGTGGCATTATAAAATCCAGTATAATTTTATGAACAAATTAGAGCTAGGTTCTTATTCTCAAAATTATGTTAACTTTGTAGACACACAAAAAGGCTTAAATGATTTACCCTTCTTATAGTTCACTTCTAGTTTTTATTTTCAAAATTTCAAATCACTTAGTATATAAAAATAAATTGTAACAGTACACATTTCACATACCTGAAGTTGAGTGCTGTGCCGACTGGTTTGAACACCTAGGTGAACACTGGCCATCTAAACTGTTCACCACTGATGTGAGATTAGCCATTTTGCTGTCAACATAATTTTCTATGTTGTTCATATTTACCAGGTTGAGATTCTCTAGGCGACCATGAAGTGAGTTAATTTCATCTTTTGCATCCTTCAGACTGGAAAACAGCTTGTTAACTTCACTTTCTAATTCCTTAATTCTGTTATCGCTCTCCTTTTCAGGAGCTTTTGTGTTAGGCTGTACTGGTTCATTTCTTCCCATTTCTTGATTATCATCAGCTTGCAGTTTGCATTCTTGGCAAGATTTCTTCAGATTATTTACAGTTTCCTTGAGATTCTGAACTTCTTTGAATACCTGTTCAATCATGCTAAATGACCTGGGTAGCTGGATGGTCAGGGAAGGCAGGTCCATCTGGTAAGAACACTCATCTCCTTCCTTACACTGCCCACTTGCTTCCAGCCTCACAGGACAAGCAGCAGCAAATTTTTCGTCTTTTGTTTCCTCTGCTTTATCTTCCACTGCCCCAGCACTATGAAAAGCTGGTACAATGGAGCTCAACAAGTAAAAGTAAACTAACTTCATCTTTGCAGAGGAACTCACCCGATAGGGAAGTGTGCAGACTGGAGCAACTTCCATAGAGGCAGCTGCCTGTGAGGTAGCAGACTGAGTCAGGGCTTTTTGTATTCTCAGAAAAGGGTGGGAGTGCTTGCATCACAGCTTTCAGAAATATTAACAGCAGAGGAAAAGTAACTAGTCCTCACCAAGCGTAATTTGTCAGTGTGATTACTCCTGGGCCTCAGCCAAAGCACTTTGTTCCTCACACTGGAACATGCTTTGCTGCCCTTGAAGAGTGAATACACTTTACTTTTATGTCTGATGGTGTGAAATCAAATAAAATTCTTGGGCTTTGAGAAGTAATTTAAATAGTTTGGAAGCAATCAGTGATTTAGGCTGCACCTCAGTGCATTTTTCAAAAATCAAAACAATGAAAAAATGTTTTAGTAAGCTAGATGACTTGAAACACAGCATGAATTTCAAGAGGATCGATGCAGCCCTTTTTTCCTTCTGAAGAAAATACATTGTCATTTTCTTTTGTATCAGCCTTTCTAGGAAAACTTCTATATATGTTCTAATTTTTTAAACACTAGAATTAGTGATCTTCACAATAAACTTTTTTTTATCCATTAAAAGGCAAGTGAAACTTAAAAGTACCAACACACACACGCAAATGCTGCATATACACTATATAGGGTATATTTACACTATATTAGATGTGTGTATGTATATATACACACATGTATTCATATATACATGTATATATACACAAACATGCACATGCATATATATCTATATGTATGGATTTAGATACACACACACACACACACACACATACACACACACACACACCTATAGTACCCTAAAGGTTTGTCAAAGCAATTGGCATGTGTTATTTCATCTGCCTTCACAACAACCCTGTGAGATAGCCACTACTTTTATCCTCATTTTGCAGATAAGGAAACTAAGCCCCAAAGAGTGACTTGATCAGGATCACACAAATACTAAGTGTTTGAGGTAGTATTGGAACTTCCAGAGCTTTGTCTTCTACAACATGCCAGATGACTTAGTTTTACTCACTATTCTCATTACAGAATATAGTAGTAAAAATTTGATTGAAATCTAGCAAAAGACTTAAGACTTTTGCCAAAACCAGCTGCCTTTTCACACTTGCCTATGTCAATAGCCTGAGAATCTTGGAATATCTTTCCATCTCTCCCATTCTTTTTCCTTCTCTGCATTCCCACAAATCTTATGAAGTCCTCTTAAACTTAATCGTCCCTGACATCAAGGAGCTTACATTCTTTTGGGTGAAACAAATGTACATAAGTATGCATATGTGGAATATATACAAAAAATACAAGATAATTTTGGGGAGGAGAGCATGAGGAACTTGGGGAGGGGATCAAGAAAATTTTCAGGTAGAAGGTGACATTTGAATGAAAACTTGATGCAAAAGAGATTCAAAGGTGGTGGTGGAATGCATTCTAGGCATTTTCTCATGTCCCATAGAGAAGAAGAAAGGTTGTCTCTATTATGTATGGACTCAGATTTTAGTCCTTTTAGTTTGCTACTGCGTTAAATAAAGTCTCCTCAGTGTCCAATGTTACAAGTACTAGCACAGGAGTAGCAAGATGTTTTACATGTGAGACAAATTCTCATGTTACTAGAGAAAACTCTTGGTGGAGTCATGACCCAAAGAGTACCAATTATATCAATTATAGAGAATCCCACAATATGGAACTAAGGTCTTTGTGAGTCCAACGTTTCATTAGCTGTGGTTCTAAATCGCAACATTAAAGCATACATGAACAAAGAAGACAATGTAACAACTTTGTGTGCTGCAAAATCATGAACTTTATATGTAGAAAAGAATATTATCTAATATATTATTAAGCATCCAGTTGTTGTTCATTAAATACCACTGAATGAAAACAGACTTTGTATTATATTGTATTCAGATAATCAAAAAATATTCACTGAGCAACTCTGACATCTATTTAGTGTTGTGGAGATACATGAGAATAATAAAATGTAGTGCCTTTCCTGAAGCAGTGTAAAGCCAAGCACTAGCAGCTTTTCAGAAGAATGCTACTGTGAACAGCTTTTAAGGTTCTGATTACACAGTATAGTGAACACTCTATTTATTCCATAATAAATCAAAGCAAAATATTCACAGTAAATCAAAGTACAGCATTCACAATGTTACAGCTTATCACAGAAAATCAAAATATAGCGTTCACAACAACTTATCACAGAAAATGGCCACATAGTTTCCACCACAGTGGTCACAAAGTTTTCAGCAAAGAATAATCATTTAGTAACTCAATCATTTAATCATCCTTAAGGAGATTTGCCTCCTCAAGGAACACAAAGTACAGTAGTCAATGCTCTCCACTCATGGGGCACACTAAGTTAACTCAATAAGTCACTTATTCAGTCATCAGTCACTAAGTACAGTCATTTAGTCAATCAATCATTCTGTCAGCTTGATCATTCAATCATCCTTTATCATTCACTATTCAATCATCAGAAAATACACAGACCCTCCACCCCTAGGTCAATAGTAAATTTATAATTTCTCAGTCAGTACACAGTGTCCAAGTAAAGTCCTCTTTCAGCTTGACTCGGGGTGGTTTCTCAGATTCCCTGAATCCCTTTCCATGGTCCCACATCCTACCTGGATTCACCAAACTGTCACCTGGGTTCAAAAGCAAACAGCTTCCAGGACCTTGTCCAGCTCTCCATGCAGTCTCTGTTCCACACTGAAGCTCACAGCGTACAGTCCACCCCAAATCCTTCGCAGTCTCTGTTCCCGGGAAGTCAAGGCTCAAGAAAGCCACAAACAACAAAGCTACAAACGAGTTCATACAAAGTACCAGCATCACAGTCATGCTTCCTCAGTCTTTGGCAGCTCCGGCTGGCCCTCAGACTCAGCAGAAGTTTCAGCTGGTCCTCAGAATAAAAATCACTCCATCCAAGTTTTCAAATTCAAAATCATTCTCTTCGGGGGGGTGGGGGGGGGTTCCTCTTCAGCCTCCCTGGTGGCAACAGCTTCTGCCTGCAGAACCTGGTTCCAAGAAGATCTGAATCTCCCTCTCTAGGGCTTTTCCTTATATACACACTGTATTAGCTTCCTGTTTCAGCCAACCCCTTCCTGTTATGTCAGTAACAGGGATTCATACCTTCTTGATTAATTACTAAGTGCTAAGTACCTGTTAGCTTTGCCAATACAAAGGGATCTTCAAATTCAAATTACATTACCACTACAAGCAGCTTATACTTTTTTTGTGGGAATAAAACCAAGACAAATAAAATTATTAGAATAAAATTAGCATTTTGAAGTATAAGTAAGATTAAGTTTTATTTGTATGACAATATGCTATATTGATCAAATAAAATTAAAATATTACTTTAAACTCATTTATTAAAAATACTATATAATGGTAAATGTCTTTATAATTTCTGGTGTAAGTTCTTAAAATTGATAAAATTTCCTTTCAAATTTGCCTTTGCCTTTCTTTGTCTCTCTAGCATTTAGCACAGTGCCTGGCACATAGTAGGCTTTTAATAAATGCTTGTTGACTTAGTGATTTAAATAGAAAGAGGGAGAATACTTCACTAAGCATCCACTTTTGGAAACAAATTTAATGAAGAGATGAGAGCAGTATTCATGAGACAGTGAGAAAAATGATCTGATTAGAAGAGAGGATTCATAATGGACAGTAGTGGGAAATAAAATTAGGATGGTATAAAGTCATAGGATGGAGGATCTTTGAAAAGTGGGCACATTATTTCTTGTTGATGGAGGAAATAATAGAGAGCCATTGAAGGTTTCTAAGAAGAGGATGGCAACACAGTGTGAGAGAAAGATTAATCTTGAAGTGGTCAGCTGAATAGATTGAAGATTAAAGGATCAGATAGGCCAGGTAGAACCATCCCTGTAATCTGGGTGTGAAGTGATCAAAGGCCAAGAAGAAGACAGTTAGGTATGTCATGGAGGAAAAGGTGGTTCTGAGATATATCCAAGAGTTGTTTCTTAGTGTAGCAGCAAGCCCCCTAGCATACCCAGGATGGCTGCTAGCACAGGTTCTTTGATCTGCTTTTCTAAAGGAACAACTCAAAAGAAGTTAAAAAATCTTAGTTTAATCAAACATTTATCATTTGCCTAGTTCAGAGGAAAAAGTCAGCACCCTGAACTTCAGAGAAAATACAAACAGAAATTACAAACAGACAAAAATACGGACAGAGCAACAGACATGGCTTCTAACTATCTGACCATTACATACATACTGGAGAGAGAAACACCAACATCTGGGTTTTCTAAGTCGGAGGGCTCAATGGCTACCCAGAGTCTCATCTGGCCAAATGACACAACTCTTCCCATGAGTGAACCCCAAAGCAAAACCTCACCTCAGGGTATATATTGCCTCCTCCAGGGTCAGAGAACATCACAACCCTCATGACCCACTGCCTAATTACAAAGTACCAAGGTGAGAACCTTCTTGAAAAACAAGCCTCCCTTAAGCAAGCTTCTCTTCTTGGGCAAACTCCTCCCACCCGAGGCTCCATGTGGCCATGCTCAGCCTATTAGGGGGCAGAGTATATTTTCAAAGCAAGAAAGGTCTTCAAATTCCCTTACCATTATACTTAGAAAGTAGGATATAAGGAATAAAGGAGAAAGGGAGAGCAATGAAGACTCCAAGATTTTTAGCCTGGAAGAGTAGGAAAATATTACAGGAAAGGGTTGGTTGGGAAGCAGAACTGGTTTGAGAAGAGTTTGTTTTATTTTTGTTTTTTTAATTTTTATTAAATTTATTTTTAGTTTTCAACATGGACTTTTATGAGATTTTGAGTTCTAAATTTTTCCTCTCCCATCCTCTCCCCTTCCTAAGACAGCATGCAATCTGATATAAGCTATATATGTATAATCATATTAAACATATTTCCATAATAGTCACGTTATGAAAGAAGAATCAGAACAAAAGGGAAAAAACAAAAAATTAAAAAATAAAAAGAGAAAGAGAAAGCAGTATGCTTTGATCTGCATTCAGACTTCATAGTTCTTTCTCTGGATATGGATAGCATGAGTCTTTTGGAATTGTCTCATTGTATTAGAACAGATCATTGTATTGCTGAGTCTCTCAGAGTTGGTCACTGCATAGTGTTGTTGTTACTGTGTACAATGTTCTCCTGGTTCTGCTCACTTCACTCAACATGAGTTCATATAAGTCTTTCCAGGTTTTTCTGAAATCTTCCTGCTCATCCTTTCTTATGAAACAATAGCATTGGGGGCGGCTAGGTGACACAGTGACTAGAGCACTGGCCCTGGACTCAGGAGGACCTGAGTTCAAATCTGGCCTGAGACACTTAACACAAAAACCAGCCATGTGACCTTGGGGAAGTCACTTAATCCCAATTGCCCTACCTTCTCCTCTCCAAAAAAGCAAAAAAAAAAAAAGAGAAACAATAGCATTCCATTACATTCATATACCACAATTTGTTCAGTCATTCCACAATTAATAGGCATCCCCTCAATTTCCAGTTCTTTGCCACTACAAAAAGAGCTGCTATAAATATTTTTGTACATGTTGGTCCTTTTCCCTTTTTTAATAATTTCTTTGGAATACAGACCTAGTCATGGTATTCTAGATCAAAGGGTATGCACAGTTTTATAGCCTTTTGGGCATGAACTCTTTTAACTTCTTGACATTTTAAATACTTTGCAGGTATCTGCTCACCAGAAGCAGCTAATGTTCAGGTCTTAACACTGTCCACCTTAGCCATTTATCACTGACTAATTTACCTTTTCTTACCTATGAGAAACAATCTTTTTTGGTATTTCCTGCTTTCTCATGAGACTCATAAGAAGAGCCTAGAAACAAGGAAGAAAACTGAGTGATCTAGGTGCATGTACGATGATGTACATTACCCTTTGTGGTTGACTTTACCTTTCAGTTCTGTAGTCACCAGAGCTACTTGCCTTGTACTGGGGACTACTGTTGTGCCTGACCCCTTATTTGGGGAATGACTTTCTGGTTCTCTGACGTATAGCTTGTGCTGACTCCTGACATTTATCACTCATTCCTCACCTACTTTCATATCCATACAAATCCTCTTGCCTACTAGATATTTGTTTCTGAGTTATAATTTACTATGATTCCCAGTGTGTGTGTTTGCCCTCATCTACTGCTGTTGGCCTTGTATGGGTATGTCTGACTCACCTAATACAGGTTCTTTGCCCTGAAAATAAGGCAGTAGCATTAGTACTTGTTGAATTTCTCTTGAACAACCTTTCAATTTACTTAACAGCCCTACCTACCTACTGTGGCCATAAAGTAATGGACCTGTTTTCCACAAGGCACACATGAAACCCTATCTCATTGCTTTAGTTATATCTTTTTTAGTTCTTTTTCTTCATAGACAATATTAAAAAATATACACAAGAGAAAATCTATACATACTTTGGATCAAGGTCTTGGAATAAAATTTTATTTTCATTACTAGAATCCAGAAAAAAAAGAAAATAAGGAAACTGACTTTATGGAACAATATTTACAAAAAAGTCAAGATTGCATCCTTTGAGAGAATGTTCTTCATCTCCTAAAATTCATAGTTGCTTATTTCATTTAGAAGTCTTGGTGCAGTGGTGCAGTGAACAGAGCACTGGCCCTGGAGTCAGGGGGACCTGAGTTCAAATCTGGCCTCAGACACTTAACACTTACTAGCCATGTGACCTTGGCCAAGTCACTTAACTCCAATTGCCCTGCCTTTCCATCTCCAAAAAAGCAAAAAAAAAAGTGTTGTTTACAGTTTTTATTGCATGAAATGTACTTTGCTGATCAAATCATATTGATTTTTAATTTTAAACTAATTTATTAAAATATACTATAACAACAAATGCCTTAATTGCTCTTGTAGGTTCTTAAAACTGATAAAATGTGCTTTCAAGTTTTTCATCTTTGAAAAATTGAGCTTGCTTTCCACTTTAGTTGTAATGCTTTCCATGGAAAAACTTGAAACAAAGACTTGATTTCATTGGTGATTTCTGCTGTCCATGGAGAGGGAGAAAGCAGCCTGATGACAAATTTCATTCTGGTGAAAACAGAAATAGGCTGGAGCACTTGCATTCAGCTGGATGCATGGCTTGGTTCCAGAATAACCAGAATACAGATCCAGATTTCAGAATCCTTTCTAGTCTGAACCTGGGATTTCCAGTTGACTTGTACAGATAGTAGTCTAAAGGAGCCATAAACCTTTAGAATTAAACCATATTTTTTGACTACATAGAACACTAACCAAAAGATTCAGTGTACTCCAAAACTAACAGATATTATAACTCACATGATATAATTATGGCACACATCTTCACTTAATAATATATTCAGAGGGCAGCTAGGTGTTGCAGTGGTTAGAGTGCCGGACCTGGTGTCAGGAAGACTCATCATCCTGAGTCCAAATCTGGCCATAAGCACTTACTAGCTGTGTGATCCTGACCAAGTTGCTTAACCCTGTCTGCCTCAGTTTCCTCATTTGTAAAATGAGCTGGAGAAGAAATAGCAAAGCACCCTAAGATCTTTGCCAAGAAAACCCCCAATGGGGTAAAGAAGAGTCAAGACACGATTGAACAACAAAGTATTCAGAGACATATAGATCTCATTCCAGGTTTGTTTGTTTTTTTCAGTTTTTAATTACTTTATATTTATCTGCACATCACCAGGCTATACTCGAAGCCTATCCAGGAATATCAGAGCTTTCGTTCCACTGGCATGACCTTCAAGATCCCTGGGTTATTTCCATGCCTTGATGAACCACTTGTGCTAGGACTTGAGGGACTTTTTCATTGCATTCCTCTCAATATCCTGGACCTTTTGTGTACTATGTATGGAAGTGTTGCATATTTCTGTTGGAATTTGCCCTTACTTTAAAAAGAATGTGCATACAAAGATGGAGATATGTAGCATACTCTTAGCAGGCCAGCCCCAAGTATTGATGGATCGATGTAAAGAGAAAGAGAGAAAGAATAAAATTATAGCTCTACCACAGAAGTGAGATTGAGTTCAAAAGTAATGAAATGGCTGTTGCTCTTTTCATACACACCAGGAGTTAAACATCTAAGTAAGTGTTGTCTCTTTCAAAGTAGTCGACTTGAGAATATGTTCACTCACTTCAATGGTGCTGCTAGTGTTCAGAACACTTTTTGAATTTCCGTTTTGTAATTTCCTCTAGAACCTTTAAGCACACTGATAAGATGACCGAGTCAGAAGAGGTTTCCCTTTAAACATCCTTCACCAGAGCAAGAGAAGCAACATAGTATGGTGGATGGAGTCAGAAAGACCTGTGTTCACATTCTGCCTCAGTCACCCGCTGATTGTGTGACCTGAGGCAAGTCACATAAGCTCTAAATGCGCCGGCAGTATACCTAGGGTTGAGCACTGGGCCTGAGATCTAATCCTGCCTAACACTACCCATGTGATCCCAGGCAAATCACATAATGTCTCTGTGCCTCCATTTCTTCATCTATAAAATGGAGATAAAAATAGTACCTATTTCAGAGTTGTGAGCATCAAATTAATTAACATATGTAAAACACTTTGTAAACCTTAAAGTGCTGAATAAATGCCAGCTATTACTACTTTTATTGTTGTTGTTGTTATTATTAGGCAAATTTTATTTTCCAAGGGTGAATTTTAATTTTAGAAACAGCCAAAGTAATTTGTACAAAATTCTGGTAAATAAGATGGACAATAATGTAGAGTAATATATCTGGTCAAAAAGGAGATGTAACTATTAAGTAAAGCAAGTGATTTTTGTGTGGCTTAAGCTAGCTCTGAGGAGAATTCCCAAAGGAAGTGTTAAAGTTCAGTGACATTACTCAAATAAGTATAGCCTCCCAAAGGGAGTATTTTGAAGGGCAACACTTGATTTTGATGTAAACTAATTTGATATATAATATTTGGTAGGCTAAATTAAAAAGAAAAATAGTTGTGATTCTTTATAGTCACATCTCAGCACATATAGAAAATAAATTGTCTAAATCATCTTGAAATATAGAATTTAAGCAGCTTCATTATGATATTTCTGACCTTTAGATATCACATTATATTCCTAGTCAGTTCTCTTAGGCTGAAATGAAATATCAGCTCATTCAGTCATTATTAATTGACTATCTTTTTTGATACCAAAATTAGGATAAACATGAAATTTCAAGAGTTAATTTTTGTCCAGATGATTTCACTTAAAAAAACCCACACACTTACGTATTATTTCATTAGAAAAAAAAATGTCCTCATTTGATTTCTTTTCTGGATGTTCACTTTCCTATTTGGCCCAACTAAACTTGACTAAAGTTACTGGAAGGGCCAACTGTCCACACTTAACCCAACTTCCCTTATGAAAAACAATTTGCTTTTTGGTCAGAGCTCATGAGCCACTAAGCCAAAGTGATCGTCACTATCAAGATAGTATGTGTAGATAACTCTGCTAATGTTAACTGCATGTTTCCTGTTTTTTAGCCTCTTAAATAAAGATTCAGCTAACACATACTTTTTTGTCACATACGTTCACAATCTTTTTAAGAAAACTATCTTCCTTTAGATGAACAACTCTGCCAAATTTTGAACTTGTATTAACATCTCAAATAATATAAAATTATGTCTTTTATTTATTCATTAAGGAATTAGCTACTAAAACTTGCATTTAGATACTCTTTACAAAAAGTTCTACTTCATTAAAAATAGGTTAGTCTTTCTGAACTTCTTAGGATGGACACTAACATCATTTTTTTGCTTATCTTCAAGAGTTTTCAGTCTTAGATGAAGGGAAAAACAAACATCTAAGCAACTAAACAGAGCCATTAGTCCAAGGCAGGGATGGAGGAATGGGTGGATGGATGGATGGATGGATGGATGGATGGATGGATGGATGGATGGGCATACATTAGGAGCCTGCTATTCAAGTATGGCACCAAATGTTGTGAATAAAAATAGAATATAAAGACAGCCTTTGCTTGTCAGAGAGCTCACGCTTATTAGGGTAGGTAACAGTTGCTGGGCAGATGAAATATATCATAGATTATCTAGGTCAACAGGAAAGCATTTTGTATGGTTGGTTTGTTTTTAATCACCCCTTAATATGTAGTGAGGTATAGGATAGTAAATCAACATATGTGTATTTTCAGTACAAAAGAAGAGAAAGTTACTTTGTAAATCATGTTTTTCATGCTCTAAGCTATTAAATGGAAAAGAGAAATATGAAATATCCTATTGTGGTTATATTCAGCCTTATATTTTTCAAGGGGTTAAATGTTATTTTTCTTCTAATTCTCCTCAGCACCACTGTTTAGTGAAGATATACACACTGCTACTATTATACTCAAAACTATTATTGAGAGGCAGTGTTTCATAGTGGGCAGGAATCAGACTTAGAAAAATCCGATTTAGAATCTTGCCTCTGACATATATTGGCCATGTGAGCCTGGTCAAGTCTCTTAGCTTCCTAGTCCCTCTAGGCAGCTTTCTGAGACAATAAGTGGCACAGTGGATGCTGATCCACATTATTGGAGGGAATTTCCTCCCTGCAAGTCCTGAAGTCATAAGTCTGGTCCAAGTACTTGTTGTGACCCATTAATAATTACTGGAAATGCATCATTTGCATGAAAATTGGAAAATGAGCCTATTTATTTTTGCCAGAAAATAAATTTTAAAATATTTTTGTAAGAGTCAGCTGAGGGAACTAGAAACAGCTGTGTTTGTGAAGTATTTTGTTGGAATTGAATTTTTTTCTCCAATTTTCATGTTCTCAATTTCTCTTTTACTTGAGGATCGGCTATTGTTTAAAAAAAATCTCAGAAAATGTTAAGAAAAGTTCAGACATTACAGAGCTATAACTAGGAATTTTTGCACCTGGAGCAAGGACCACTCAAAAGGCAGCATCAGGTTGGGAGATAGTAAGGAGGGAGAAATGGGTGTATACCACCTCATGGAAGAATATATAGATTCAGGGGATATAATGATGCCACTGATTGAGGGAGTGTGCATTATTCACATACAACTCCCCACCACTCCAGTAAGTAGACCCTTTGATAGCTTCTTTATTTTGACAATTATTTTTTATCATTACTAATATAACTAGGTAGTATGGCCCATGATTTCTTCACACTTGCCTGACCAGAGTGCTCTCCTCTTGGTAGGCAGACCATGCTGAGATTTGCCCCTTAAGGATTACTGCTGGTGAAATTGAAGGGATTGGTTCATTGGTCCAGGTCCAGAGGTAGGGCTGCCTCTCCAGCCTGAAGTTAGGCAGGAGTTCATGTACAGGTGGCCCCTAATCTTCCTCTCCACTCTCAATCCCTAGGAACCCTGTGATAAAGAACTGGAGAAAGAGCTGGGCACTTCTTTTCTTGCTGTCAGTCCTCTGCCTGGCTTGTCCAACTACTGACTCTGCCCTCACTTTTTTCCTTATTAAGTCCTGTTATTAACCCTTTAAATTTCGCACCCTGAGATAAAACCTCTATCACCCTACACTGGTTCCATCTCTTAAGATATGTGTGATATAATTGTCACTGCTAGCCAGAAAGAAACAATTTAAATATCATGGAACCACAGTCAGGAATATACAGGATTTAGCAGCTTCTACATTAAGGGATCAGAGGGCTTGGAATATGATATTCTGGAAGGCAAAAGAGCTTGGATTACAATCCAAAATCAACAACCTAGCAAAATTGAGCACAATTTTTAGGGGAGAAGATGGACATTCATTGAAAAAGGAGATTTTTTCAGTCATTCCTGATTAAAAAACCAGAGCTGAACAGAAAATATGATCTTCAAATATAAGACTTAAAAGAAGCATATAAGGTAAACAGGAAAGAAAAAAAAATTATTCAATATGGTTAAATTGTTTACATCCCTACATAAGAAGATGATAGTTGTAACTCTTGAGAAATGTATTTTTATTATGGCTTTTAGAAGGGGTATACATAGACAGAGGGTATAGGTATAAGTTGACTTTGATGTGATAATAAAAAAATTAAGGGGTAAAAAAAAGGAATGTTACTGGGAGAAGAAAGGAGGAAGCAGAAAAGGGTAAATTACATCACACGAAGAGGTACAAAGACCTATTGTGTACAGTTTTTGTTTGTTTTGATTTTTTTTTTTTTTTTTGCTTTTTGGAGGGGGGAAAGCAGGGCAATTGGCATTAAGTGACTTGCCCAACATCACACAGCTAGTAAGTGTTAAGTGTTTGAGGCTGGAGTTGAACTCAGGTCCTTCTGACTCCAGGGCCAGTGCACTATTCACTGAGCCACCTAGCCTCCCCAGTGTACAATTATTTTATAAGGAATTTCTCTTTCTATCTCTTGTTGAGTTTTGTTGGTAATATATAGAAATGCTGATAACTTATGTGGGTTTATTTTATATCCTGCAATTTTGCTAAACGTTCATTGTTTCAAATAGTTTTTTAGTTGATTCTCTAGGATTCTCTAAGCATACCATCATATCATCTGCAAAGAGTGATAGCTTTGTCTCCTCAATGCCTAGTTTAATGCCTTAAATTTTTTTCTTTTCTTATTGCTAAAGCTACCATTTCTGGTACAATATTGGATAATAGTGGTAATGTGGGCATCTTTCACCCCTGGTTTTATTGGGAAGGCTTCTAGCTTATCCCCATTACAGATAATGCTTGCTGATGGTTTTAGATAGGTACTACTTATCATTTTAAGGTGTAATGCCATGCACAAGAAGACTCCCAAAAGAATGCTACTGTGAACAGCTTTTAAGGTTCAGATTACACAGTATAGTGAACCTTCCATTTATTCCATTACAAATCAAGGCAAACATTCACAACAAATCATAATATAATATTCACAACATTACATCTTATCCCAGAAAATCACAATGTAATGTTCATAACAGCTTAACCTTAGAATGGCCACACAATTTTCACTACAGTGGCCACAATATTTAGAACAAGGAACAAAAGAATAATCATCTGGTTTCCCTAAGGTGGAAACCCTCCTCACTTAATTATTCAATCAATTCACAATACAATAATCAATCTTCCACTCATGGGGCAATAATACATTAACTCAATCAGTCACTTATCTAGCAATCAGTCACTAAATACAATCATTAGAAAATTACACAAATCCTCCACCCCTCATGTCCAGCAAACCTCAATTTCATCCAAGGGGAGGCCTTTTCTTCATCTTCTCTCGGGGTGGACTCTCTGATTCCCTGGATCCCCTTCCATTGTCCCAGCTCCTTCCTGAATCCACCAAACAGTCACCTGGCAGACAGCTCCCAGCTCTTTGTCTAGTCCTCCAGGCAGTCCTTGGTACACACTGAAGTTCACAGGGTCTGGCATATCTCAGACCCTTCACCACTTCTGTTGCCAGGAACTCAAGGATCCACCAAACCAGGAACAAAGTCTTATCCAGGTCATGCTTCTTCAGTCCTCCAGCAGTTCAGCTGGCCCTAGGACCCAGTAGAAAACTCAGCCTTCCAGGCAGCAGCAGCAACACTGGCCTTCCAGGTGGCAGCAACAGCCACTTTGGCCTTCACCGGATTCTGGTCTCAAGAAAACTCCAACTCAATTCTTCAGTCCAGCAGCCCAGCTCCCAGATGCTGGAACAATTCTACTTCCTCTACCAGGAACCACTAGGTAGGAAGAAGATTCCTGATTCTGTCTCTCTGTCTCTATAACTCTTCTTATATACACACATACTGGCCTCCTGTCTCAGCCAGTCCCCTCCTGCCAAGTCAGGAACAGGGGAGTTCACGCCATCTCAACAGGGGACAGAGCTCACACCTTCCATACTTAGCCCTAAGTTACTAAGTGCTAAGTATCTGCTAAATGGATTGCTGTTGCATAAGGAAAACTCCGTTTATTCCTATTCTCTCCAATGTTTTTTAATAGGAATGGGTGTGTGTTTTGTCAGAAAGCTTTTTCTGCATCTGTTGAGACGATCATATGATTTCTATTTGTTTTGTTATTGATATGGTCAATTATGCTAATAGTTTTCCTAATATTGGCATTTCTGGTAAAAATCCCAATCTGGTATAAATCATAGTATATTATCCTCATGATAAGTAGCTGTAATCTCTTTGCTAATATTTTATTTAATATTTTTGCATCAATATTAGGGAAATTGGTCTATAATTTTCTTTCTCTGTTTCGGTTCTACCTGGATTAGGTATCAGCACCATATTTCATAAAAAGAACTTGGTAGAACTCCACCTGTTTTTCCAAATAGTTTATATAGGTTTGGAATTAATTGTTCTTTAAATGTTTGATAGAATTCACTTGTAAATCCATCTGGCCCCATCAATTTTTTCTTAGGCAGTTCATTGATGGCTTATTCAACTTCTTTTTCTAAAACATAGTTATTTAAATATTTTATTTCTTCTAGGAAATAATCTAGGTAATTATATAATCTGGGCAATTTATATTTTGTAAGTATTTATCCACTTTGCTTAGATTGTCAGATTTATTGTCATACAGTTGGGCAAAATAGTTCCTAATTGCTTTCATTTCCTCTTCACTGGTGGTGAATTCCTCCTTTTCATTTTTGATACTGGTAATTTAGTTTTTTCTTTTTTAATCAAAGTAACCAAAGTTTTATCTATTTTACTGGTTTTTTCATAAAACCAGCTCCTTATTTTAATTATTACTTCGATAGTTTTCTTTCAATTTTATTAATCTCTCCTTTGATTTTCAGAATTTCTAATTCAATATTTGATTTTTAATTTGTTCTTTTTCTAGATATTTTAATCAAATGCCAGTTTTTTGATCTGCTGTTTCTCTATTTTGTTCATGCAAGCATTTAGAGATATAAAATTTCCCCTAAGAACTTCTTTGGCTGCATTCCATAAGTTTGTTGTCTCATTATTGTCATTCCCTTTGATGAAATTATTGTTTCTGTGATTTGTTGTTGATCCACTCATTCTTTAGGATTAGGTTATTTAGTTTTCAATTAAAATTAATTTTTTTCTACCTTTCCATGGCCCTTTACTACATGTAATTTGTATTGCATTATGATCTGAAAAGGAAGCATTTAATATTTCTGCCTTTCTGCAATTGATTGTGAGGTTTTTATGCCCTAATACATAATCAGTTTTTGTATAGGTACCACATACTTCTGAGAAAAAGGCATATTCCTTTCTATCCCCATTCATTTTCCCCCAGAGGTCTATCATATTTAACTTTTCTAAAATTAGTAACCTTCTTAACTTCTTATTTATTTTTTGCTTAGATTTATCTAGTTTTGAGGGAGGCGGGGTTGGAGGTCCCCCACTAATGTAATTTTGTTCTCTATTTCTTCCTGTAACTCAGTTAGCTTCTCCTCTAAGAATTTGGATGCTATACCATTTGGTGCATGTATGTTTAGTATTGATGTTACTTTGTTGTCTATGGTACCTTTTAGCAAGATATAGTTTCCTTCCTTGTCTCTTTTAATTAGATCTATTTTTGCTTTTACATTGTCTGAGATCAGGATTGCCACCCCTGTTGTTTTTGTTTCTACTTTAGCTGAAGCATAATATATTCTGCTCCAGTCTTTTACCTCTACTCTGTGTGTCTCTCTGCTTTAGATATGTTTCTTGTAAACAATATATTGTAGGATTTTGGTTTTTAATCCACCCTGCTACTCACTTTTGTTTTATGGGAGAATTCATCCCATTCACAGTTATAATTATTAACTGTGTATTTCCTACCATTCTATTTTTCTACTTTTTGATACTTTTTCTCTCTCCTTTTACTCTGTCCCTCCTCACCAGTGTTTTGCTTCTGACTGCCACCTCCCCCAATCTGCTTTCCCTTTTCTCATCCCCCCTCCCTTTTCTTTCACTTTTCCCCTCCTATTTCCCTTTAGTGGTGAGGTAGATTTCTCTATCTGAATGTGTATGTTATTCCCTCTCTGAGCCAAATCCAATGAGAATAAGATTCAAACAATGTTCTCTCCATTGTAATAGGTCTTTCATGCCTCTTCATGTGACATGATTTACCCTTTTCTAATACAATCCTTTTTTGCCCCTTAATTTTCTTTTATCATCACATCAAAGTAAACTTATACTCACATTCTCTAAGTATACTCCTGACTGCCCTAATAGAGATACAGTTCTTAAGACTTACAAGTATCATCTTCTCTTATAGGTGATGTAAACAGTTTAACCTTTTTGAAGAACATGTTTTTTTTCCTTTCCTGTTTACTCTTTTTATGCTTCTCTTCAGTCTTGTATTTGAAGATAAAATTTTCTGTTCAACTCTGGTGTTTTCATTAGTGAAGTTGGAAAGTCCCCTATTTCATTGAATTTCCATCTTTTCCCCTGAAAGATTATGTTCAGTTTTGCTGGGTAGTTGATTCTTGGTTGAAATCCAAGCTTGTTTGACTTTTGGAATATCATATTCCGAGCCCTTTGAGACTGTGGCTCCTTGATATTTTAGTTGTTTCTTTCTGGATGCTTCTAATATTTTCTCCTTGACCTGAGAGTTCTGGAATTTGGCTACCATATTCCTTAGAATTTTGAATTTGGGATCTCTTTCGGGAGATGATCAGTGAATTCTTTCAATGACTATTTTACTCTCTGGTAAAATATATCAAGGCAGTTTTACTTGACAGTTCCTTGAAGGATGCTGTCCAGGTTCTTTTTGTGATCATGGCTTTCAGGTAGTCCACTAATTCTTAAATTACCTATTCTGGATCTATTTTCCAGGTCAGTCATTTTTCCATTGAGGTTTTTCTTCTTTTTTTTCATTCTTTTGATTTTGTTTCACTGATTCTTGATGCCTCATAGAGTCATTAGCTTCCACTTGCCCAACTGTAATTTTTAAGGAATTATTTTCTTCAGTTAGCTTTTGTACCTCCTTTTCCATTTGACCATTTTGTTTTTTAAGGAGATGTTTTCTTCAATTTTTGTGCTTCCTTTTCCAAGCTATTGACTCTTTTTTTTTTCATAATTCTCTTGGATAACTCTCATTTCTTTTCCCAAACTTTTCTTCTACATCTTACTTGATTTTTAAAATCCTTTTTGAGCTCAAGACCAATTCATAATTCCCTTTGAGGTTTTGCATATAGGCATTTTGACATCATTGTCTTTTTCTGAGTTTGCGTTTAAATCTTCTCTCTTGCCGTCATAGCTTTCTATGGTTAAGGCTCTTTTTTGTTTTTTCCTTTTTTAAAAAAGTTGAGCTCTGCACCTGGGGTACAGAAAGCACTGGGGGCCAGGGGCCTGGTCACTGGCTTTCTGCACCAGGGCCTCTGGGGCTAGCAGCTTGCCTACTGTGCCAGGGTAGCCTGGCCTAGGTATGCCTGTTGTGCCCTGGGTTCAGAGCCTGGCAATTCACCTGCTGCACTAGGGCTGGAGGCCCCTGGTCTGCTGAGCCTGAACCATGGGGATTCAGTTGCTGATTTGTGCAGTGACTAAGAGCCTCCTGCTGTATGCTATTCTTTTATAAAGAAGTTCTCAAATGGTCTATTAAATGAGGGCTAATGGGTGTTTTTTTTTTTATCTAAACCTGTGATTTCACTGATGTGGAGAGCACCTAGTGTATAATCCTCTCCACCAACTTGTCTGTGACTTAGAGTCTCAGAAGAAGCACACAGCCAATTGTGTTTTGGAAGCAGGCCTTGTTTATAGTTCTTCCAGACTCCAAGACCAGCTCTCTCAACGGGGATTACAAGACTGAATAAATTTAGAATTTGACTATCGATGATAGCTAGAGAGGCAGGAAGATATAGTGGATAACAACTGGCCTCAGAAGAAAAGGGTTCAAATCTCACCTCAAATATGGGCTGTATGTGACCCTGGTCAAGCCACTTCAGCTTTAAATGCACCAGACAGCTCTCCTAAGCATTTAGTTGCAGAAGTCTTGCTATTCTGTATTGGTAAAGGGAATTTCCTAACCTGTTTCCTCATTAGTAAAATCAGAAGTCCTGCTGCCAAAGCAAAGCAATAACATATTTATTGAGTGCTGTAAGGTTTAGAAAACACTATTTTTCATAGCAACCATAAGAAGTAAGAAATGCAAGTAGGTGTTGTTTCCCCCTTTAGAACATTAGCTCCTTGACTGAAGCAAAACACATTATCGTTCTCTTTCATGTCTGGTTTTGCTTTTTTTTTTTTTCCTTTTCCCAGTGATCACTCATTGGTTACAACCCTTCTATATGACCAAACTATTGTACAATGTGAAAGTATTTGCAGATCCTATACATGATTGCACGCCACCATGGGGGGGGGGGGGAAGGGAGGGGAAAAAATCTGAAACTCCAGTGATTGTGGAACTGAATCTTGTAAATTAAAAGTAAATGAGTAAATAAAAAAAATTTAAAAAAAAAGAACATTAGCTCCTTGAAGGCAGGAGTTGTCTTTCTTTTTACTTGAATTTGGCCTAGAAGATAAAAATTTCTTAATAAGTGTTTCTTAGCTTGCTTTACCATAAGCATCTCAGACAAACTCTCTGGAATTGGTCACATTAAGTCTAGGTCTGCTTAAAAGGAAAAAAAATGAACATAAGTGAGTTTTCATAATGTGTTCTAGACACTAGAATCCTAGGGATGTTTTTCTTTCTTTGCCTTTCTTTGTATTATAGCACTTAACACGGTGCCTGGCACAGAGCAGGCACTTTATAAATTTGTTTGTATCAGCTTTTACACTCTTAATGGATTACATGAGTACAAAAGTACTTAAGCCTTCAATTATGTGAAAGTCATATCAAGGGTTACTGGTCTCATCTGTATAGGAAATACCCCCATAAAATTCTCCAATTACAGTCTAAAATAAAAGAATTATTAAATGTTCTTTTTTCTCTGGTGGATCCCTACTAGGAGATCCAAGAGAGAGATTTCCCTATGGAGAATCCTTCCAATGGGTGCTTACAAATGCATAGGGGACCCAATACTGTTTCTAACACATCACACTGTGGCCTCTCATTCTGAGAAGTTAAGCAGTATTGAGGTCCCAGCTGAGACCATATCACATGAATTTGATTTGGGGACTTTTCCATAAATATTCAGCAGCCTGGGATCTGAAAAAAATAAAACTAATAGTAGAATTTACCTGGGCTTGGGGATTGGCAAGGTGAGTATGTGTATCAGATTGACAAGGGAATAAGGAAATAAAGCTAAAGACATGTAAATGTTTAAAAAAATAAATAGAAAATCCACAAGGGCTAAGCCTTATGCATAATACTGAAAGGAAAATCATATACAAGGAATGTTTAAAAATTTGTTCTGTTGCCATTTAATATCTAATTTACTACAGTAGTAGACTTTAGCTAACAAATAAATTGCTTCATCCCAAAATTTTTGTAAATTATTGTTTTGAACTTAGAAAACATTTCCCATGGAAATTTTATATAAATGATGGTTAAATTCCTAGACAATCCCACAAAAGTTGATTTAATTCATAATATAACTGAGTTGGTATATGGTGTTTATATTAATGTCTGATAGGAGCCCTTTACCTCTTGAGATCTGAATTCTAAGGAAGAAGGAGGAACGTGGGGCCTGAGTAGCTCCTATGGGACTAAAACAGGATCCGAAGGTAACAAAATGGCTGCGGATAGAGCAGTTGGCCTGGAGTCGGGAAGACCTGAGTTCAAATTCAGCCTCAGACACTCAGTAGCTGGGTCACCGAGAGCAAATCACTCAACCTTTGTTTGCCTTAATGTACTGGTGAAGGGAATGGCAAACTTTGCCAGTATCTTTGTCCATGGTCAGTATGGTCCACAGGGTCATGAAGAATTAGACTTGACTGAATCACTGAACAACAACAAAGATAGGATTCAGAGGCAGAAGCAGTGTAAAAGGGGTTTGGGCCCCTAGAGTCTGCCCAAAGCCCTGGATGGTAGTAGTTATGCGTGGAGGTTTTAGTGACAGCACAGGAGAATTCTAGTGGCACAAAAAGTGGCAATGACAGGAGAGACTTTAGTGCCTTTGGAAGAGGTTGCAAGGGTGACCATTCCACTGTGCAAGACATTTAATAAGGCGAATAAGGCAGGTCACAGAATGGTGTATCCAACTTCTGATTTTCAGAAACAAATCTGAATTTGCTATTTGACTACACCAGTATTCAGATATGCATAGGAACATCTGTTTGCTTTGAAACCTAATGCTCAACATCTATTGGGACAAAACTCATAAATTTAATTTTATATGTAAATATATCATGGAATTATTGCATCTAATTTTATAGGTAGGGAAATTGAGATCCAAAGAGATAAAATGACTCTTCCAAAATCACAGAATGAGTTGCTGAGTCAGTATTAGAACTCAGGCATCTAGGTGGTATAGTGGGTAGAATGCTAGACTTGGAGTCAGGAAGATATGAGTTCAAATTTAGCTTCATACACTTAGTAGTTGTGTGATCTTGGGTATGTCATTTTAGCCTCTCTCAGCCTCAGTTTCCTTCTATGTAAAATAGGAATATGAGAAACAAATGAGATAATATAAGGAAGGAATTTTGCAAACTTTAAAACACTCTATAAATGCTGGCTGTTATTGTTAACAACTCTCAATCCAGTGTTTTTTCCACTGCTAACAAAATGTCGCCTCTTGCTTAACATAACATGATGGATATGTCAACATACTCATACCATGTTTAATAGTGTGACTCACATTTGCTTTAAGATTATATGGTACATCAAGTTTGATAACTGCTTTTATTCTAATAATTTTAGTATACAAAGTTAAACAATTTGTTCAAGGGTCACCCTGCAAGATTAGAATTTAGAACCAGTGAGCATTTTCCTAGGCAAATAAAAAAGTTAGCAAGAGTAGAAACTCAAACATCCTCATCTTCTGTTCCTAAGCTTCCATTTCACAGTGTCAATGGAGAAGTTCAAGTTGAAATCTTGAGTTTCTGTTCTTTTAAAAAAGAATATTTTTACAGTTAACTTCATTTCTGGAAAAAAAAAGTGAGTGCCATTGTCTTTCACAATACTGGATTCTGGAAGTGGGAATAGAAAGGCACCATTTTGTAGCTAATGCTATTAGAATATTGCCCTATAAACAAATCAGGTATTCACAGACAACAGAAGAAACAACAATGGAAGCAGTAGCATCTTCAAATAGTGAAGATCTCCGTCCCTCCTCTCCTCTCCTCTCCTCTCTCTCTCTCTCTCTCTCTCTCACTCTCCCTCTCTCTTTCTCTTTCTCTCTCTTTGTCTGTCTGTCTTTCTCTTTCCCTCCCTCCCTTCCTCTCTCTTTGCTTTCTTGTTGATTTTGATACAAGATAAAACCACATTAGCCACTCTCTTATTTGTCTATCTGAGCCAACTACTTCCTTTTTTGCATTCTAGTTTCATTTGTAGCAAGAATGTAAAGATTGACATGAATCATTTCCTCCAGAACTTCACTGGTCAGTGGTAAAAACTCTCAGATTTAGAGTAACTTAGTAACAAAGCTAATGCTTACAGTTGGGCTATAAATTATATGTTTTTTAATGCCCACAGTCTCCTTCTCTATCATTGTCAGCAGCTGCAGAAGTGGAAGGGAAAGCACACATGAATGAAGACCATTTTCATTTGTTTGTTTCATGGGTTGACAAAGAATTCCTCACCAAGCGTCTAATCTGGGGATAAGCCTCTTTGTACTCAGCTTTACTGGTGACTGCTTTTCTGGCATGGCAGAAGCTGCCAAAGCATGCCCTCCACCAGCCTAGCCCTCAAGGACCCAGGGTCACCTCTGTGCCACCTTGACGATCTTGTGGAGCATTAATGGGCGAGGGCATGAAGAAATGCATTCACATACACCAGATACCATGACAATAGATAAAATTCTGAAGAGTTTTAGGTTATCTTAATTACAAAACAAGAAAGTTATAACACTATATTTAACATTCCTGAATCCCAATAGTAGAGATATTTCTGTTTCTATCTAAAGCAATTGGATTCAAACATTCCTCAACTCTTCCACTGTGTTTCACATAGGATTTTTATTGACTGCCATTCTCTTTGACCTTTATCACCTTTTTTAGAAAGCTTTTTAGCCATTTAAAATCACAGTGATTTGGCTAATATGAATTAAATATGGTGGCCCCTCAAGGACTCAGCAGCATTGTTAAAATCCTAAGAATGATTTTGGTCAAGGCATTTTCAATCACTTATACAAGATGATCATATAGTTTAATATAAATGTATTTCATCCCCATGCCTGGAAGCTCTCCTTCCTCACTCCACATCTCTGCCTTCCCTGACTTCATTCAAGAAATCAGATCTCACCTTCCGCAGGAGACCTTTATATGGGGCCTGCCTCCCCATCCCTATACATGTTGTTCCCCCTTTCAGAATGTATTTTGAGAACAGGGACTAGTTTTGCCTTTTTTTATATTTCTCAGTGCTTAACACAGTTTTTATGGTTCAGTTGTTTCAGTCGTGTCTGACTCTTTGTGAACCTTTTTGAGATTTTCTTGGCAAAGATACTGGAATGGTTTGCCATTTCCTTTTCCAGCTCATTTTACAAATGATAAAACCGTGGCAAACAAGGTTAAATGACTTTCCCAGGGTTATACAGCTAGTAAGTGTCTGAAACCAAATTTGAACTCAGGTCCTCCTGATTCCAGGTCTGGTGCTTTATCTACTATACCACCCACCTGCTTGGCACAAACCTGGATCCTAGTAAGCACTAATAAATGCCTATTGTGGGGCAGCTAGGTGGCTCAGCACCAGCCCTGAAGTCAGGAGGACCTGAGTTCAAATGTGACCTCAGACACGTAACACTTGCTGGCTATGTGACCTTGGACAAGTCACTTAACCCCAATTGCCCTGCCTTCCCCCCTCCAAAAAGACAAAACAGAAAACAAAACAAAACAAAAAAGCCTGTTACTTGACCGAGTGCTTCCTTTCTCTTTGTTTTTTTTTTAATAAAGTGACTAATTCCTGTCTTAGTTGTCCAGTTCTGACTTGCTTAGCATATCTGGTAATGTTCCCTCTAACTCAGCTACAAAATAAAAAACAAGTTTCTCATGTGGTACTTTGACTCAGTACCAGTATGTTGGCATCTAAAAATACTTGGACATCACTGTCCAAATTAAGTTCAGGTCTATCATTTGTTTTTAAAAGAAATGTTTCTGCTAAGGAGGACTCCAAGTCACCATCTGACTTTCCTATTATAAGCTATATTTACTGACAAAGGAAATTCTAAAAAATCTTTCACTCATAGTTTTTTCTGATCCAATGTTTCCTTCCAGAAAGTATAAATTAAGCTACTTCTTTTGGCCAGTGTCATTAGTTTATGCAAACAGCAGAGGAGAGAGCACGGAATTAGTTAGGAAGACTCTTCTTCCTGAGTTCAAATCTGCCCTCAGGCACTTACTTACTGTGTGACCTTGACAAGTCACTTACCCTTGTTTGCCTTAGTTTCCTCATGTATAAAATGAGCTGGAGAAGGAAATGGCAAACTACTCCAGTATCTCTGCCAAGAAAACCCCAAGTGGGGTTGCAAAGGGTTGGACAGGACTGAAATGACTAAGACAACAAAAATCAGTTCATGCAACACTTTTATTTTGATGAGTTTTGTTTAATTTTTGCTTTTTTTTTTTTTTACATTTGGCAACCTCCTCTCTAGAAGAGTTGTATAAACCTTTGGCATTTCTTTAAAGAATCTGCTTTTCCTAGAATTCTAGTTGTGGTATGCATTGTGTACATAAAGTTACTGGAGAATAAATGAGTAAACTTCACATTACTAAGAAATCCATCATACTGTTTGTTTCACTACCTTTTTTCTTATTTGGGAGGAACTATATATTTTGTAATACTCTCTGCTGATCTGCTGAGTTATTGTGTCTTTATGTTGAAAATATCTGCTTTCCAAATTTAAAAAGTTCTCAGCATAAGTTTAGGAAAAGTAAAATAATACTAAAGTTCCATATGTAAGAAAAACAGTTCTCAATGAAGGAGAGCCTACTACCAACCAAGACCCGTTTTGCTTCTAAAGAGCTCCATTTGTTAGGGAGCTTTTCTTCATATCATTTAAAATTCTACCACTCAGCTTCTATCCATTGTTTCTCCAAGGGGAACAAGTCCAGTGTTTCTTCCACATGAAAACTCTGTAGATACTTGTGAACATTGATCATGTGCTTTCCTAAATTTTTTCTTCTGTAAGGTAAACATTCCTGCTTTCCGAATATAAAATTTCTCTTTTTAACTAATCATTGTATGACAGGATGCTATCTTGGTTACCCTATGAAACATTCTGGCTTGTCAATGTGCTTAATATGTGGCATCCCTAACTAGCCAATTCTCCAGAGGTAACCGGAACAGAAACAACAGAATTCCCTTCTTTGAGAGTTCTTTTATGATTCATTCAATTTCTTTTTTTTGTATTGGGTTACTTGCATCTTCTATTTCTTATTCTGCTGATCTGGGTATTTAATATTTTTGTAAATATTTATCAATTTAATTTGTTAGGGTTTTTTCCATACAGTTAGACAAAATAGTTTATAATTATTTCTTTATTTCCTCTTCTTTTGTGAATTACTCTTTTTCATTTTTTAATTGGGTAATTTTGGTTTTTTCTCTGTTTTTAAGAATCAAGTGAACAGTATATTTAAAGAGCCTTTAGCTTTATTTATTAATTCAATGGGTTGGGGTCCTTTTTGTTTTCAATTTTCTCTCTTCTTTAAGTTTCAGGATTTTGTGTTTAGTTTTGGGTTTTTAATTTGTTTCTTTGCAAGTTTTTTACATTTGGACATCCAATTCATTGATATGTTGTTTTTTTAAATTTTCTTTTCTTAATAAAAAATGTTAACACCATAAATTTTCCCCCAAGGACTTCTTTGAATGTATCCCAGAAGTTTTAGGATGTTGTCTCATCACTGATACTCTTTAATGGTATTATTTATTGTTTCCATGATTTGTTCTCTGAACTGCATCTTTAGGACAAGATGTTTGGCACATAATAAATGCTTACTGGCTGACTGACTATATTATCTAATCTCCAGTTAAGTTTTAATTCTTTCTTTTAAATGTCATTTGTAATTTTTATTGCATTTTGGTCAGGAAAGGATTATTTAATATTTTTAGTTTTCTGCATTTATGAGTTTTTCATGCTTTAGTACATTGTCAGTTTTTTAAATACACTATGAAAAATTTATTTACACACACACACACACACACACACACACACACACAGCTTTCAATTCTCACTAGGCAATTTCCAGAGTGCTATCAATTTGACTTTTCTAAAATTCTCTTCAGGTTCTTCACTCCTTTTGGTTTATCCTTTTGTTAAATTTATCTTGGTCTAAAAGGGAGCACATTGGCATCCCCAACTATTTCCATCTGTTTCTCCCCACAGTTCATTTAGCCTTTCCTTTTAATATATGCTTTGCCATTTAGTGCCCATGTATTATTTGTAAGATTTCATTATTGATGGTGCCTTTAAGCATAATGCAAGTTCCCTAGGTATTGCTTTTATCCATGCCTAAATTTACAGTTTCCTTGTTTGAGACCATGTTGTGTTTTTTTTTTTCGGTTGACCAAAACACACTAAATTTTGCTCAAACCTTTAACTCTGTGTGAATTTTTTATGTTTTTAGCATGTTTCTTATTAACAGCAGTTGTTGGATTTTGTTTGGTAGTTCATTCTATTACACACCTCTCTTAGGAGGTATATGTGAATTTATCCCATTCACATTCTCAGTTATAACTAGTAACTAAAATAAGTTTTGTTTTTTCCTCCATCAGAGCCACATTGATAGCATTGCTTAGTCGATAGAGATCCAGCCTCAAAGTCAAGAAGATGTGGGTACGAGTTCTGTCTCTGATACCTATTAGGCATGTGACCTGCTCCAGGCAACTCTTAAAGTCTAAAAATAGCAGAAAAGATATTAAGTTGAGAGTTCTCTATTCCAGTGAAATCATAAATCATTCCTATCCTATATCCTCTTGCTTTGTCTGTCTACCTTCTACCACCATCTTTACAAAGAAAGAGATGAGAAAAGTAAAGCAATGGGATTGACGCAAGAAATTTATAATTGATCCCACCTCCTCCACCCTTCCTCTCTTTACCTAGCCCAGACTCTGCTCACTAGTTTTTATGCTTTATTTCTCTTCTTTTCCACCTCTATAATCCATCCCCTTGAGTTAGTTTTGCTTTAACTGTTTCTCTTCTCCCTGCTCTCACTATCCTTGACTGTTTCCTAACTAAATTTAATGTATTTCTACCCCAGACTCTGTGTGTGTGTGTGTGTGTGTGTGTGTGTGTGTGTGTGTGTGTGTGTTTGTGTGTGTTCATTTATCCTTTGTCTTATTCAGGTAATAGTGAAGTTCATGAAATTCTGCTCCTCCCATGGCCTCTCCCATTTTTATATATTTTTCTAATGGAGCACACAAATCAAGAAAAATAAGTTCCTCTTTCACCTTTTCCTCTTATCCTCCCTTTTTCTTTCCTCTCTTAAAACCAACATAACAAAATCACCTCTATCCTATGTCTCTCTTTATTCCTTCAGTAACGCTTTAAAACAGTGGTATTCTAGGGGTACATTTCTTTCTTCTTCCCATATAAAAATGTAGACACAATCATCATTTTGCTGTTATTCAGTCATTTCAGTCATGTCTAACTCTTCATAACCCTATTTGGTGTTCTCTTGGCAAAGATACTGGATTGGTTTGCCATTTCCTTCTCCAGCTCATTTTATACATGAGGAAACTGAGGCAAACAGGCTTAAGTGACTTGCCCAGAGTCACACCAGTTAATAAGTATCTGAGGTCAGATTTGAACTCGTGTTCATGACTTGAGGCCCAACACTTTGTTCCCTGGGCCACCTAATTGCCTGATCATCATTTTAGCTCTTTCCAATTCAAATTCCAATTTCATTCAAATGTATATACCTTTCTAGGTTTCTCTTGTTTCCTGAGTTTGTGTTTTAACTCTGATCTTTTCAAATCAGTAGTGCTTGAAAACCCACCATTCTATTAATAACCCATTTTCCCTCTTGTATGATTGTATTCAGTTTTTTAGACTATATTATTCCTGATTATGAGTATTTATCTTTTGCCTTTTGGAATATTGTATTCCAAGATTTTCCCTTCACCCTCAGTCCCTTTATAATAGTTGCAGCAGAGTCATATGTGATCCTGATTGGAGATTCTTGGTACTTGTACTCTTTCTTTCTAGATATTACATATATATATATATATGTATTTTAAACCTGGAAGACCTGGATTTTAGCTGTGACATTCTTGGGTTTTTTCTTTGCCCTCTGGTCCTACTAGATCTGAGCAGTTTTCTTTCATGATTTCTTAAAATATGATAATTAGATACTTTGTTTGCTCATGGCTTTAGGGAGTCTGATGATTTCTAAATCATCTCTTCTCAAACTGTTTTCCAGTTTGGTCTCATATGTTCCAATTTCGAAGTCTTTTAACTCTGTTAAAAATTTCTTCTCATAGAATCATTGAGTTCTGTTTGCTCTCTTTTATTTTTCAGTGAGTCCGCTGTACCAGCAAAATTGCTCACTTTTTTCCCCTAAGCTATTTACTTTCTTATCAACCCCCTTCCCCCCAGTTCTAAATCCATTGTTTATCTCTTGCCTCAGTTCTTCCCTCCATTCTCAGTGGATCAGACGTTTAATGGAAGGATCCGTCTCAGTCTCCTTGGTCAGTTCCATATTAGGAGTCAGCTTTGTCTTTAACTGCGGCAACAAGCCAAGGCCAAGAGGCTGCTGACTTCAGATACCACTTACCAGAACTCCAGCAAACTTCAGTCTCCCCCTGAAAGCCCCCACTCAGAAAGCCCACAGGCTTCTGGCCACCATCTTGTAAAGTTCTGGATGGATGGAGCAGCTCACTGATGTTCCCTTTGGTGTTTATTAATCAGTGCTTCATGTGGAGCACTTTGAAGTCTTTCTGGGCTATTTGTCTTCTGCTAAGAAACTCTCATATTACCATCTTAGCTTCAAATGTCCATAAATGGTTTTGGTTTTGGTTTTTTTGAGGGGGTAAGGCAAGGCAATTGGGGTTAAGTAACTTTCCTAAGGTCACACGGCTAGTAAGCGTGTCAAGTGTCTGAGGCCGAATTTGAATTCAGGTCCTCCTGACTCCGTTGTGCCACCTAGCTGTGCCCAATAATTTTTTTAAAAGAATAATTGCTCCATCTACTCTGATCAGTGGCTCCTAATCCTGCTCTTACCCCCGCATACCTTTTGAAAAAATCCAACAAGACTTCTTGTTGTTATTTATGTTCCTCATCATCCTTGGCTCATTCTGAGACTTCTCTCCTTTTGCTTTATTCTCCTATGACCAGGCCACTCTTTCATTCTGCTCATTAGTTACCTTCTCCAAACTCCATCAACTTTATCTATCTTTACACCAATCCTTTCTTAACCTTTTAAGTTTAAGCCCCTTGTCTTAGATGTGTGAAATAAAGGTGGCCACCAGATATGTATTACAGTGAATCAACGAACAAATTCATTGTCATCTTCAGGATTGGTTTTAATATAAGGAGTTGGGACTAAGAAACATTTTCTTCTGGTTGTGATCTCATTAACTCATTTTCACAGAGATGTCAAATCAGTGGGCAATTTAAAGGGTGGGGTAAGCTGAATTTATGCCCTTCCTTGAAGGGCAGGCAAAAAAGGAAATGCCCAAGTGTTTCTCAGAGTAGTCTCCACTGACCCTCTTACAGAGTTCGTGTTGATGAAGTGTTTACTGAACAAATACTTTCCTTGAAACATATTAGAATCTAAATCTCTGGAAATTTTTCCATATCCCTTCATGGCAACTATGAAGTCATGAACTTATTGCCACGGCTTACTAACCTTCTAACATTAATTTTTCTTCAAGCCACAATTAATAATAAGTCAATTTAGGAATACAAGCATCAATTATGATCTCATATTTTTGACCTTTTGACATTCTATTTAACTTTAGTTGTGTATGCTCTTTGACCATTTCATATTAGGTTTTATGCTATATCTCATACATCATACATTTTTAAAGCATGATAAACTTGGTTCTGTATCTGCTTGCTATGTACCATTTTTTCCATGTTACTGTGATTCTGTTAACAGCAGAATATGACAACTGAGATCAGTTTTCTGAGTGAGTCAGATCTGTCTAAGGAGACCTATGATTTGATTTCACAGAAGAGTTTCTTTTTAAGTCTTTATAGCTTATTTGTACAATATGCTAAAAAAAAATTAATCAGATTACCTTTTAATAGACTTCATAACTGGACACACAGTACAGACAAAAATGGAGCTAAAACTATTTTGTATATATGCCTTTGACCTAATTGTTTCAAGTTCATGTGGAAACCATAATTAAATGTAAAGTATGCCGCCCTGTTAATGTTCTTTGCAAGTTCTTGTGAATCAGTCTTGATGAACCTGCAGAAATGGAAGGGAAGAGCTAACAATTCTTTAGCATTTCTGCCTTCTCTGTTGGCATAAGAAACTGCCAGCATGCCTCCTTGGCTCACCTTCTATTGTGATTTATGATCAAGTAGTACCAGAGGAGTATGAAGTAGGGAAGATATGACTGAGAACCCAAATGACATCAGAACCTGGCGCTGCCACTACCGAAGGGAGGGAGTTGATGACTGGCTCTTGCATTGTCTCTTTAAGACATGGCTAACACAGAAATCTCTCCAAGGAAAATGTCTCTTAAGTCTTCTAAGCGTAAAGTTACCACTTCATTTTTTGTGTTGCTTGTTCCTACAAAGACAGGCACATTGTGAGTCAGTAGAATACAAAGACAGGACTGTAACTAGAGTATGACACATTAGGGAAATTATTCGAGGCTCTATACTTTGGGAGGTTCTGAATTGCTTAGAAAATACCAGGCCCCTGGAGTAGGTAGGCAGCATCCAGGGAATGGGGAAGCTGATGCTATCAGTAGTTGCTTTGGAAGAAAAAAGAAGACCTGAATTGTCCATATACCTACAGTTGGCACATAAACCCACACACACACTGCCAGAGATGCCAGCATTTAGGGCTGCCTGCATGGTAACCCTTCAGAGAGTCACAGAATCATAGACTCAGAGCCAGGAAAGACCTTGTTGTATATACAGATATATGTATGTACGTATTGAAATAATAATTTGCCATACTGATAAAAGTCCAGTGGCCAGACAAAAGTCAGGACTACAGGCAGTGGTCTATGATAGAGCAGATGATGCTGGCATCTTCAATGACTGACCAAGCTCTAAGTGCTCCCTGGTGCCTGTTTTAGTCGCCTTCATGGCCATTGGAACACATTGTTCTCATCTTCCCATTCTACTAGAGAAAGTTTTCATGTGTTTAGGGGTAGACATGCCCTAACTCACCAATGGGTTTGTGGCCTGTAAGTTAGCCTCAACCTGATTTAACCCTTCTGCTGAGATGGTTTACTGGGGTGTGGCCACTGTGCATATTACAGCTTCTTAGAGCCACAGGTGAGAGTTGGGTGACAGATGGAAACTAAAGGTGGATGAGAAGCCATTAAAAGAACTCCGCAAGCTCTCCTACCAGAAGTGATAGCCCTTCCTGAGCACTCCACACACTCCTTCCCCCACACAGATTTTTAATAGCTATCTAGACATAGCCTGGGGCAGCTAGGTGGCCCAGTGGATAAAATGTCAGGAAGACCTGAGTTCAAATATGGCTTCAGACACTTACTAGCTGTGTGACCCAAAGTAAGTCACTTAAGCCTATTTATCTCAGTTTCCTCACCTGTAAAAAAAAGCTAGAGAAGAAAATGGCAAACCACTCCAATATCTTTGCCAACATTTATAGCACCATATTTTCTTTCTAATGCAAGACTCCTCTTTTGACAATTCTTAGCTGTCTGTAAATATAAAGTATATCTATCTACATATGAAATGTGAAGGTTGTATATAATAGTAAGAATCCAGTTATTCTAGGTAACTACAAGCCACAATTATGGAATATTTTTACTTTTCTAGCACTCAATTATATAGCTCCCCCAATTGCCTGAAATAGTCATATAGATAATAAAATAGTCTCCAAAGCATTTGCAGTGGGGGAAAAGAAAAAGTAAGATCTGGAGACTTAAAGAAGTCTGTGACTGTTCCTTTTGCTAACCAGAAGAAAGGAAGAAATTCTCTCACTAGTTGGTAGAAAAAGTAGACCCACAGAGATGGAATCACTTGGAAGCACATCAGATGTTGTCAATTCAAGGCGCTCATTGGTCAGACTAATGGCTGCGATTAGGATTTTGCTGTTGTTCAGTCATATCCTATTCTCTGTGACCCCGTTTGGAGTTTTCTTGGCAAAGATACTAGAGTGGTTTGCCATTTCCTTCTCTAGCTCATCTGAGAGATGAGAAAACTGAGGCAGAGTTAAGTGACATTAAGTGACTTGCCCAGGGTCACACAGCTAATAAGTGTCTGAGATCAGAGTTGAACACATGAAGATGAGTCTGCTTGATTCCAGGCACAGTGCTCTATCCACGGCCCTCTAGCTGTCTCTCCTATCAAGAAGACGTTACTCAGGGTAGTTTCCTGCCCTGGACTCTAGACTTTTATATGCTTCTTCTCTTGGCTAGAACCAATCCCAACACAGCTTTGCCAGGCCTGCAGGTAGAAACAGATAAGTCGTTGTAGCTTAGGTTCAAGGGCAGAGGAATAAAACTGCTTCTGGCAGGAAATCCTAAGAGAGTGAGAGAAGCAATGGAGAAATGAAGGATTTGAGACAAGAAAGAAGGCAGAGGAAAGGGAGGAGAAAGGAGTCGATGACAGAAGCAGTGATAAGAGGGGTGAGAAAGAAAACCCCAAATGGGGTTTTATAAGGCTGATTTTAATATAAAGAGGTTAGTTTTAAAAACATAAAAAGTTAGGTCTCAACACAGGTCACATATGAAACAAAACATCTTTTCCTAATATTAACTTATTTTAATCATCTCTGACACATGACCAAATGCTGTGACCTGGAAAAATGTTCAGATGTTCCTTTTGTGTATCTACTGTTAAAACGACAAAAACCTGGGTCAATATTTTCCTTGGTCTGAATGGCCCTGGTTCCTTCACAGAGTTGTCACTTCTCTTGACTCAAAATCCTGAAGAAATTGCTCTGATAAATTGCAGTGTGTGAACACACTGACCATAAAGTAACAAAAGAAAAATCTAACAATACATTCTGCAATAGGCAGATCACAGTGACAAAAACTCTACAATACATCCTGGTTTCTCTTCTACGTCTGAGTGTTTCACAACAGATTCCACAAGGAATCATGCCCATGAAATTTGCTAAATTGTCCTCTGCTGGTATAGCATCACTCCATGAGAAAATAAAATCATGTTTACCTCCTAGTTCACGTTCTCCCTACTATCCAGAGCACTTTCAGCTCATCCTAGGCCCCTCCATACTGGCAGAAGCAGTCTCAAAATCTGGCCAGTGGTCATAGCGATCTCTGCAAAGCTCTCAGCTCTTGCAATAAGATACCAAACCTGAAATTACCTTCTTTTTAGCTTCACCTGTGTTTTATAACTCGGGGATCTTTGAACACACATTCAAAGACAGGGAGACAGGGAGCATCTTTATGTCTTCTAGACACTTAAGCTATGTGACTGTGGGCAAATCACTTAACGTCTGTTAATGCATAGTGCACCCCAGTTGATTAAAATTTGATCTCCACTGGCACTTGGACAGAAGTAGTCAAACCTCTTGGGTGCTATAGTGACCCTTATTAATGACTATAACTACTGGCCCCCAACCCCCATCCCAGCCAAAGCTGTGTTCCCAGTGACTTCTAAAGTGTATGCCCTAAAACCCCATATACTCCAAAATATTTATCTATAGCATTACTTTTTTGTGATAACTAAGTAGACACCCATCGGTTGGGGAATGGCTGCCACCAGGGATGGGAAACCTGCATCCTTACGGCTACATGTGGCCCTCTAGGTCCTCAAGTACAGCCCTTTGACTGAATCCAGACTTCACAGAACCTGCAGGTTCCCTACCCCTCACACCACTGTCTGCTAAACAAATTGTGGTACATGAATGTAATGGACTACTACCTCACTCTAAGAAACGAGATATGTGATGTATGTGATGAATATAGAGAAGCATGGAACATATATATATATGAACTGATTCAGAGTAAATGAGAAGAGCCAAGAAAAAAAATATAGAGTGACCACAGCAATATAAATGGAAAGAATGACACACCAGAGAGTCTAAAGTAAATGTCAAGAAATTTATAAAGATCAATTGGGATTCAAATGAAGAGATATGAGAACCTACACCTCGAGGGGATGGTACATTACATGTTGCACATATTTTTGGACTTTCTCAACGTACTGATAATAATACTGATTTTTTTCCTCTAAAAAAACCAACAACATTGTCACATGGCTCTTAGGAGGGGGGAAGGAAGAGGGGGAAGAATGCATAAGCTATGATAGAGATGTAAAAATAGAAAACATCAGTAAGAAACTTTTGAAATAAATAAATATGCCTTAGGCATCCTATTTCTAATCCTGGAATTTTTGCTTAAATTAAATAAAACTATAAGAAACACTTCTAGAATACTAGAGCATGACTAACCCTGTGTACTTTGTTTCTCAAATTTCTAATGCATCTAATCATGAAATGTTGTACATTTTAGTTGTCTGTTTTTGTGTCTTATTTTCCTATACTGTCAGGAACATGAGGGCAGGGCCATGATTTATGTAACTTTTGCCATTAGACACTTAATAAATGTTTGCAAAATTAATAAAATGAATTCGTTCTACTTAAAAGCATTATGTTTAATAATGACATCTCCATTCTGTACTAGTTATTTGCTGCTGGAAAAATACCTGGGACCAGAATGGCTGAGTTGAAAGCAAAGTATACTTTACTGCATGAAGTTGTGATAAGGTATGTTGTTTACAAATTCCATGGAATTTGTGCCAAGCTTACATAATTTCCCAACTTTTAGGAGCTGTATTGCCACTTAAAAAAAAAAGCAAGAGCTAATTATTCAGGTAAATTGATCCCTGCTGCCAGAGTTAGCTCAGAACCACAGCCAAGAAAATCATCTGCACCAACACCTACACAGAGGGCAGTTTTTAAAAAATCATTTAAGTATTCTTTATACTTTGTCCAAAGGAAGAAGAAAAATCAATCACACATCTTGAAGTGCTCTGTACACTTCCTACTATTTAAAAACAAGACAAAACAAAAAAACAACATTCTAGGGGAGGAAAATAGACTGTTATTCTTGAAAGCAAAGATCTTTGTTCTCTATTTCTTAAATATGGCCCAGAGTCCCTAGCATAGTACTGACATTATGGTAGAATCTCAATAAATAATTATTGATTGAAGGAAAATATTTTATGTTTCATTTTCAAAACTTTCCAGGAGCACAAAAAATACTCTAATGTTGGAAATTTGTAAGTTAATATGTTTTTCGTTTGTGTCTGTTTACATTGTATGAACAAGAATTCAGTTAATGATTCACAGCACCTACGATGTGCCAGGGACTATACAGCCACCGGCTTCAAAGTGTTTACCTTCTGTCAAGGGAAACAACATGCACACCTCTAATTAGCATACATGCCAAGTAAATATGAGGAAATGTGGGCATTAGGCAAGACAGAAAGCTGTGTAGATCAGAAAAGGCTTCATGCAGAAGGTATAGCTAGAGGTGAACTTTGAAGGAGTCTGGGGATTCTAGACGGATTGCTCAGTGCTTAGAGCACTAGCCTGGCATCAGGAAGTCCTGAGTTCATCAGTCTCAGACACTTCCTACTTGTGTGACCTTGGACAAGTCACTTAACCTCTGATTGCCTGACAAAATGGATCCACGAGATCCACTGGAGAAGGAAATGGCAAACCGCTTCAGTACCTTGTAACGCCATGCACCAGCAGATTCCCAAAGGAATGCTACTGTGAACAGCCTTTAGAGTTCAGATTACAAAATATAGTGAACACTCTGTTTATTCCATTACAAATCAAGACAAACATTCAAAACATTATAATATTCACAA
>CM053581.1:465843054-465885504 GCA_028627135.1 Pseudochirops cupreus | reverse complement strand
TTATATACACACCTCAGCCAATCCCCTTCTTCCACATCAACAGGGGAGTTCATGCCTTCTCAATAGTGGGACAGAGTTTGCACCTTCCACACTTAGCACTTAGCAGTACTAAGTGCTAAGTATCCTGATAAACTAATTACTATTACATACCTTTGCCCAAAAAACCCCAAATGGGGTGATGACTGAAGAACAACAGAGATTCTAAGAAAGAGATAAAGAAGGCATGAATTCTAGGCATGAGGGATCCACCTGTGCAAAGGCACAAAGTGGGAGGTGGAACAGCAAGGGGGCCAACTGGGTTGGAATATAGAGAGTGTGAAGGTCAGTACTGGAAAGTAACCCTGGAAACTTAGACTAGACCAGAGCCAGAATGGAAAGGGCTTTAAATGCCCAGCATAGGAGTTTGCAGTTTATTCTACAGATAACAGAGTGCCAGCAGAGCTTCTTGGGTGAGTGCCTTTGCTCCGGCTGTTATGTGGAGTCTGAATTGGAGAAGGAAGAGATCAGAGACAGAGATAGAAGTTAGGAGGCCCTTCTGGGAGAGAGGTGACGAGGCATGAATGTTAGGACACTAGCTGTGTGAGTGTAAAGGAGAGAGCAGATACAAGGCACTCTGTAGAGGTAGAAATAGCACTTGGCAACTGATTGGATGTGGGGGGGTGTGGAAGAATATAAAGAGTTAAAGATAACTGGGGATGAGAACCTGAGGAACTGAAAGGGTTTTGCACTTCTGAAAATAGAGAAGTTAGGAGGAGGGGGTCGGTATTGAGAGAAAGATGAGCTGGGTTTGAGATGCTATGAGACATCTCCTGGGAAGTGTCCAGTAAGAAGCCTGTGATGTGTGTATGGGGAGACAGAAGAAAAACGAGGGTTCACTCTGTAAGCCACCTGTATAACTGCACAGGGGTGATGATTAAAGCCCCCAAGAGAGTTTGCAGAAAGAGAAGAGGACTCAGAACAAGGTCTTGTAAAGACATAGCCATAATTAGAGTGAATGTAAATAGGAAGAGGAGGTAAGGAATATTCAGACAGTTTTTTTTTTCTGAGAGTTCAATGGTAAAAGGGAGGAAAGACATAAGGACCATAGCTTAAGGAAATAGAAAAGCCAATGAAGAAGACTTTTTGATGATGGGAGAGAAGGGCAGGTTGAGCATGTTTGTCAGCAGCAGAGAAGGTGCCAATAGAAATATATTAAAAATTAGAGTGGGACAACATGATAAAGGAGCTGGAAGGGCAAGAGGTCTCTGGGAATAAATAAAAAGATCGGGTTTCTGAAGAGAAGAGTCATGTGTTTATCAGAGGCTAGAGGAGTAGAGGTGAGAATGGGGAATGAGATATCTGGGAGTTTGAGATATAGAGAAGGGGAAAGGAGAAGTTAACAGTGAGTGACCTCATTTTTTTCAGTAAAGTATGAACTGAGGTCTTCTGCTGAGAGGGAGAGGTGGAATGGGAAGTTTGAGGAGACAATAGATGGTTTGGATGAACTGTGAAGAAATGTAATACACTTAAGTCCTATTTGGGATAAATATGTAACATGACTTTCTCCAGGACCATTTAAAAGTAAAGAGCAAAGGAACTAAATTGTACCTGATTTCAAATCTGGCTTCAGATATTTACTAGCTGTAAGTCACTTAAACTCTGCCTCAATTTCTTCAAATGCAGAATGTGGATAATAATGGTACGTACCTCCCAAAGCTGTTTGGAGTATCAAATGATAAAGTGCTTTGCAAAAACTAAAGTGATATTGTGTGTATGTGTGTGGTAGTTATTAGTAAATAGATTATGAATTCAGGATTAGAACATGCTATAAATTTGAACTGAGTAGGGTCAAGAAAGGAAGAGAAGGGAAGCAAGAGCACAAAGGGGAAGGAAATCTCAGTCATGGAGAAGATGAAGAGGAGGCACCAGGAGAGAGAGGAAGATAGGTTATAGTAAGAACTTTCAAAATTCAGCCAATGTTTATTCCAAATTCAGTGTAGAATGATCTATGGTTAGCTTCTAGGAATACAGAAGTGAAAGCAGACCTTCTCCTGACCTTAAAATGTGGTAGAAGAGACAAAGAAACTAAAAAGATACTTTCAGACTTGTCGATAGCTCCAGTTTTGGGGAGCATCAAAACATACAAAAATCCAAAAGGTCTAGAAAGCCATGTCAACCACGCAGTAAGTGTTCATTTAGTTCCTACTCTTTGCTCTGAGGAGAGTGTGGCCTTTAGTTCTTCCTAATAAGTATAAATGAAGTTTTACTTGATTACATGTTAATTTGAGTGAAAAAGTATGAAAACAATATAAATAAGTAAAAAAAAATCTTTATTTAGGTAAATGCTATCACCAAAAAAAACATTTTTATTTAGGTAACTTGTTTGTATTGTTTTCATACTCAGGAGGTTATAAAAATATAATATTAGCATATGTTATATTTTTTGGCCTCAACAATTCATTAAAAGGGTCATCGGATACATTTCTGACACATGATGTCAAGAGCTCCACTGCCCTCTCTGATTCTGGGAGGGCTTTTCTTGACCTCCCTATTTTCCTTTAATGTTGATCATCAACCATGTGGCCACTGCCAAGATCTCTGCCATCATTCCTCACGACCTCCCAAGTCCTTTTCTTGCTTCTTACTTCTTCCCAATGCCTGCTGGCATAGAAAGGAGGAAGGAAAAGGAAAAGACAGAAGGGAAAACCTCATTGCGCTCCCACTCCTCACCAAGCTCCTGCTCCTTCTCTCCATATCTGCTTCTCTTTCCTAACCAGAGCACTGGATGATGGTGGCATCAAGAGTGTAAGTCCCAAGAGCCTCAGGAATTATTCCCTTCAAAACCGGTAGAATTTCTGCTCCCCGAATTTCTGCTTCCACTCTCCAGGAGGGTGGACAGATAGAAGGAAAGGAGGAAGGGTGAGAAGAACACTGTTATCTGCTGCCTAGGCACAAGGGTATTCCAGACTCCTCAAGTGAGAACTCTGAATGGATCATTTCATAGGATGGTTAGGCCCTATAGTGCTATTAATACAACGCTGTACTTCAGAGTCATTACATTTAAATAGGTTTATGCCAGGTGGGCTGGCTTGGTCTGCCCAAGAGCCATCTGTAACATTACTTCTGTGGGGAAAATGTGTTCCAAATTCCAAACAAGTGGATATAATTTGTTTGTAAATTAGGGGGTTTCTGTGTTAGTATTATAGAGTAATTTTGAGATTAAACCAAGAAATTTCAAGGTTGCGTGCACCTAGCATGTAGGAGATGACTCTCCTCCTCCCTTGGTAGAAATTATGCCCATTATTACTTTACATTTAAACTATTTGATTATTGTAAAACTGTAAAAATAGAATTCAAGGAGACCATTTCTCTGAGGACATAAGTGATGAGTCATCAAAGAAACGGAAGCAAGAGCTGAGCTACCTGAGCTAGGAAAAGTTTTGTCAGTCATTGGGTTGAGGGCATTATGATTTATACCCTAAAATGAGCTGAAAAGGGGAGGCATTGCTGAGAAAGGAAAGAGAAACTTAATGGGCAGCCCCTTTAAAACAAAAAGGAACAGGGTGTCTGCTGCTAGTCCTTAAAAAGAGATTGTACAATACAAAGAGGTCCAAGGGAGAATTATTTCTACCACCCAGGCCAATAATGAGTCTCAGTTCAAACCTCCCCTACCCCCCAAAAAACCCCCAAACAACCAAATAATCAAACAGTAAGTGTCAGCTACATGTAAGACAGTGTTCTGAGTGCCAGGACGTATATAAGGATTTTTTAAAAGTAGCTCTGCCTTCAAGGAGCTCACATTCTACCCAAATGGATTCATGAATAAATGCAAGATAATTTGAGCAGGGAGAGTGTACTAACAATTGGGAGATTGGGAAGGACTTTACAGAGGAGGTGGCACCTGAACTGAGGAGAGGAGAGAATTCTAAGACTGGGGCATAGGCAATGTGAAGGAACAGAAACAGAAGATGAGTTGAGTTTGGGGTAATAGTTAACAACAGTCTAGTTCATTTGGAATGTGGAAAAAGTGAAGGATAATGTGAAATAAATCAAGAGAGGTTGGTTGGAGCCAGATTGTAGAGGCTAGACCCCAGATGCTAGCTTAGAACACTTGTGTAAAAGACATCGTAGGATGCTAAATACAGAAGGAAGTTTAGAGATTATACAAGCCAAGTTTTTGTTAGCCAAGATGAGAATCAGGCTTAGCAATCAACTGATGAATATGCTTGCTCTCCACAATCATACAGAAACAGATCAGGAGTAAAGATAGACATTCCGGAGACCTCAAACCATAGGGAAATTCCTGGAGAGGATCCTGCAGGACAGCGCAGGGCAGAGATCTCTAAGAATCTGATAGGAGAGTGCCTTCCTCATTTAAGTGCTGAGGACCAAGATGAGAATGAAGGCTTTGGTTTGACTTGTTTTCTCTTGGGTCCTAGGAAATTTTCCTTTTTGACTAATGCTAAACCTTTCTTGGCAGAATTAAAAGTAATAGAGATTTTCACAGAACATAATTCAGAACAAATAGGTGATTTCCAGGTGTGAAGATGGCAAGACTGAGACAGCTCCAGGCTCTATAGAGAATTAGCAGAGAAAGATTTGGGAACCCAAGGGGGAAAAGAATCAGGCATAGCTGTGTTCACAGATCCCTTTCCACTCTGGTCCAGGTATTTAGGAACATAACTTTCAATCACAGAATTCTTTTTTTCTTTTTATATAAATACAGCAGCCAGGAGTCTGAGCTCCAACTGCTGCAGGATGCCAAAAGATTCACTTTGGAGATAGAACAGCAACAACGCCACCTGGAGAGTGCTGATAAATTCCCAGAAGGAATTAGCACCGAAGTCTCGAAGATAAGAGAACAACTTCTTAAGTATCAAAATGAATACAATGCAGCAAAAGAGAGAGAGTTCCACACACAGTATAGACTGAATAGGTATGTATGTTACCTCGTCAAATAGATTGAAAATAGATGTGAGCAAAGCAATAGTTTTAAGGATACCTGATTTTCTAACCAGAGAATCCATTTGCATGCTATGGTGCAGTGTAATTAATATATATTCCTACACCAGTACATTTTAACATTGGAGGCCTGCAGACATGCCCCTAGGGTGACAGGTGCAGTCTCAGGACAATCAGTCAAATCTGTAGCCTGAACTCTAGCTGAAAAATCCTGTTAACACAGACTTAGCCTTCTAGTGACTTGTGCTAATAAGCCCTAGGGATGCAAAAAGAGACAAAATACAGGTCCCTGCCCTCAAGAAACGTGCAATCTAATGGGAGAGAAAACAAACAAAAAAAATGTACAAGCAAGCTAAGTACAGGAAAACTAGCAAATAATTAATGGATGAAAGGAACTAAAATTAAGAAGGATTAGGAAAGGCTTCCTATAGAAGAGTAATGTCAAACTCAGATTAAAAAGTGGAGGCCATGGGATGGCTAGGTGGTGCAGTAAATAGAACTCCAGCCCTGGAGTCAGGAGGACCTGAGTTCAAAAGTGACCTCAGACACTTAATACTTACTAGCCATGTGACCTTGGGCAAGTCACTTAACCCCAACTGCCCTGCCTTCCCCCATCCAAAAGAAAAAAAAGTGGAGCCCCTGAACCATTCATAACGACTCTTGCAGGCTACCTATTGACTTAGTTTTAAATGTAGTGTGATCTATGTTTTATTATATTTTATTTTGTGAAATATTTCTCAGTTATTTTTTACATCTAGTTTGGGCTCACCTTGGAAGTGTTGCAGACTGGGTGTGGTCCATAGATGAGGTGTTCAACACTTCTGCTGTAGAAGCTAGCATTTTGTTCTCTTCGTTCAGCCTTTGTTCCCAAAGAGGACCAATGACATCAGGAGGATGATTTCTTGACTTGCAAGTGCATTGGATTTAAGTGAGGAAGAACTGTGCAAAGTCGTCAGCCTCACTCTCTCCTCCAGAGTCATCTAGGTCCAGTGAAGACATAGGTCAGAACGACTGGTGATGGCCCCAATGTAGTGAGAGACCTTGACTTTTTTAAACTAAGGTCTTGACCAGGTCCCCATTTGTCTGGGTCAAATACCTATTCAGTGATTAAGGCTGGGTAAGAACTAGGCAAAAGGTGGCCTAGTTTGCCTTCACAAAAAAATCAGTCTGGAAAGGGAAGACCTTCAGAGTTTCTGGCCAGAGCAGAAACAATGCTATTTACACTCACTGTGAGCCAGCAGAATCCAAACTATGAGCAAGGGAGACAGGTGTTGGGACCAATCATTGGACAATTGGTGAAAGCCAGAATGATTTGGGTTTAAAGGTAGGTCATTTTAGTTGGAACTTGAAGGAAGCTGGGGAAGCCAGAAGGTAGAGATGAGGAGGGACAGCATCACAGGCATAGGGAACAGCCAGAGAAGTGCCTGAAACTCAGAGATGAAGGCTCTTGTTTTGGGAATAGCCGGGAGGCCCTTGTCACTGGATTGAAGAGTATCGGGAGGGGAGGATGTGTAAAAAAGATTGGAAAGGTCAGGGACAGGGAGGATTAGGAGAAGAGCTCCAAACAGATGGTTTTATATTTGATACTAGAGGTGTTGGGGAACTACTGGTGTTTCTTGACTAGGAGAGTGGCATGTATAGGCCTGTACTTTAAGAAAATCATGTGGTGGCTAAATGGATTCTAGTGAAGAGAGATTTGAGTCAGGCAGACCCACCAAGTGTGAGTTGATGAGGACCTACACCAGGCTGGTGGCAGTGTCAGAGGAGAGGAGATGTATATGAGAGATGTAGCAAAGGTAAAATCCACAGGCTTTGGCAACATCTTGGATATGGCGGGGGGAGTGGAATAGTGAGGAGGTCAGGACATCGAGGTTATGAGCCTGAATGGCAAGAAGCTACCATTCACAAAAGAATAGTTGGGGGCAGGGGAAGGGAGGGAAAGACATCAACACAACATGTTTGTCATTTTCTCGACCCAGTATCTAAGCCTTTGTCTGAATTTGTACCTCGAATTCAAAGGGGGGGCCATAAAGGGCTTGATCTGTGGTCACAATGACATATTAGCACAGGCTGGTTGTCACGAAACAAAAGCAGCCACTGTAAAATCAGACAGTCAACTCCCTGATGCCCCTCGCATCCAGTGCAGTGCTGGCCCAAGTCTCTGTTCCTGTAATCAGTTTCCCACTCTGGTATTGGCCCAGCTCAGCCTTTCAGTTCACTCTTGCTTTGCTTGCAGTTGAGACCCTGACACTCTGCCATGGTGGGTATTCCCCTCTCGCCCTTTTCCCAACCACTAATAGATGGCAACTCTGTCCATGTGGGATATGATAGCACTGCCTGACTTACCAAGACAAATGGCACAGAGCTGCCAGTCTACAAGCGCTTTAGTAGGGATGGAGAAATTGTAGGGATAGGTGACCCAGGTGTCCCAGGAATGGGTTACCTTGGAAAGGGCCATTGCTTCTTTGAAGGAAGCAAACTGCTGACTTAGATAGTAGCTGAGAGTCAGCAGCTTTGGCCATAGATTGCACTCAGAGCCCTCTAGAATATTTTGCTGGGTGGCCATTAGACCTTCCAGAGGTTTTGGCTCAGTGCAAGTGTTTTTATGTGCCAAATCAAGATAGTTTCATAGTGTCCTCCCTAGTAGAGCAAGTTGTCTGCTGGGCCATGTCCTGCTTCCTCAGAATAGCACCCTGTTCAACAGTGTAGAGGAGTACCTTCAGGACCTCAGACATTTGACAGCACACTTGTTGGCTGTAGCAGGGGCAAAGGGCTATAGGATAGGATAGGGTAGATGGGTAGCTAGATATCTGTGTACTCGCATATGTATGTATACACATGAATGTATATATATGTGTATTTATATACATAGTGTGCATACATATATTTATATGCATGTGCATGTACATATGTGAGTGCATATACCTTTTGTGTGTATCTGTTATATGACGTTTCAGATATACATACTATGCATTGCATATTATATATGTACATATATATATGTTTTATAATTACACAAACATATTTACGTGCATGTGTATTTATATTTATATGCCAGAATGTCAGGACACAGCAGCAGAATACAGCAGAAAGAAATCTTCAATTCCAAAGTTCTCACTTCACTTAATGCCTCAGACACACACTAGTCGTGTGACTCTGGACAAATCACTTAACCTCTCACCCGTGGTGTGCTGGAGCCTGCTCATGAGAGCTGGTAGTTAAATTTTCAGTATGGGCATTTACACCTGAGGAATTGGCAAATGCTATGGATCAGGACTTGATTTATTGTTTTGTTGATTGTCTACTGAAATGATGAATGTGTCAATAATGCAGATTAAACTTAAAAGTGTGTTGTGCATAATTTTTTGAAAGCATGTTGCCAAACATTTATCAGCACATCCCATTCAGCATTATTTATTTTATAAAATTGAGGTAATATTTACCATGCTTTACTGAGGAAAGCACTTTGCAAACTTTTATGGACTTGGGTCTAAGACAAAGTGATTTGAGCATAAATTATAATTATACTGACTCTAGCTAGGCCTGAAGAAGAGATTTTTTTTTTAATGTACCTTCCTCTTTTCTTTGCAGAGGTAGAAGATTGTGGTTGAAGAACATTGCATATGCTCACAAATTTGGTTAATGTGTTGGTTAGTTTTCCTGAATTACTTCCCTGTACCTCTTTTTTATGTAGTAATCCTTCTGAGACCACTTCCCTACCTCACACTGTCTCTGGTAATTTGGCTCCTCAGTAGGCAATAATTTCTTCTCATCTCAGCAGTCTAGAGGTAACCTTAAGGGGCAAAGGTTTCTAGTACTATTGCTTATGAGTCTCCACTAGTGGACTGTTTGTTATCAATCAGCCAGTAGCTTTAATTAGCGTTTAGCAAAGGACATCAACTGTGGTCATATATGAAGAACAGTGTTTACAAAAACATTCCCCTAAGAGAGATTTATGGAGAAGGATTAGAAAGAAGAGCAGCTGGAAAACAATGCAGGGAGTGGTGCTCTCTTTCTTATACTCACAAGGTCTCTACATTGGTAGTGAGGTATGCGTGTAGAGGACACATGTGACAAAGTGCTATCTCCCAACTCCTGCCCCTAAAAGCCTTTCTCTTTGTAGAGTCTTCATGAGAATCTACATAGCTGTATCTTTCTACAGGGTTCCAAGAATCAGTGCCTACCCCTCTCTCCATTATGAGGGGTTGCGTTGTCAGAAGTTGGTGTCATCCTTGAGTGACTGTCTTTCCACATCCATTTGTAGGTGTTCTCTGTCTTTAGCCCCTACCATCCTACTGGTTACTGCTCTTGCCTCTGGGCACTCTGCTAATGTCTTTGATGGGCAGCAGAACTTCCAGTGGCTCTGATGGATCTCCTGAACTCTCATAATTATCTGGGCCCTCTCCTCTCAGAATATTCACTCAAAATCAGGAGAGAATGAACACAAAAGAAACAGAGGTGTGATATACTCAGTGACACACAGAGGCTGGGTGGCAGGTAAGGCAGCAGCCCTTCTTTCCACCCAGCAACTCACAGTCTATTTCTTGCCTCGCTTACTGCCAGGAAGGAAAAGAGATTGAGAGATCCACATGTCATGGTTTTCACATTCATACTCAGTTCAAGTTCAGCACCACTTGAGTCATTGGTTTTTCGGGCTCCACAACTGAAGAGAAGATTTTTATCATCACGTGGAACTACCCATTCAATCATGCATGGAGAGAAACAACCTTCCAGAGTTGTTCCACATATGAGTTTGGAACCAGACAGGGTACAGATCTGTGTGTGTTCTGTCTGTATAACTCAGCATGAAGGATAAATCTGAGCATGGTCTAAAAACTCAACTATCACTGGCTGCTCTCCTCATGACATTTATTCTTTGCTACAAGGGGTGACCCTAAGGGGAGAAGGGGGAAGAATATATTTGGAAAGGAAGATGATGCAGAACAGAAGTTATCAATAATTTTTAAGACAAAATGAATACACCTAGATACTGTGCCATTCTGATAGCAGTTAAAACAATTTGAGGCTGACATTCTGGTGAAGTAATGCAGGAAACCAAGCTTTTGTGGGTCCGACTGGAGAAATATCATGATGTACGGTTCCCTCAAAAATGGGCTGGAGAAGGAAATGGCAAACTACTCTAGTATCTTTGCCAAGAAAACCCCAAAGGGGTCATGAAAAGTCAGACATAACTGAAAAAAGACTCAGCAACAACAGAGCCTAAATTTAACCCACTCTCAAGAAATACTAAGAATTGAGTGTCTAAGCTCCTTAATTTAGTCAATCCATATATAATCCCTGCCTTCCCATTGCCAAGAATCATTTTCTGCTCTTAATATTTTTGGACACATTAATTAGAACAGGATCCCAAGCTAGATTACCTTTCCAGCTATTAGGAACTTTCAGGGTATGATTAGAGTGGTTGCAATTATGTATTGACCCCTCATAATTAGTGATTAACATAGTCCTAGGATTTTTAGTCCTATCTGACTAGATCTATTCATTGACCAGGCCTAGAGATGTCAACCCTGTGACAATTCTTGGAAAGGAGTCAAAAGATCAGGTCATCTAGTCCTCTTCTTCCCTTGCCCAAGTGTTAGCTATCTGTTTTTTGTTTTGTTTTTATGTAGAGAATCATAATTCTGCCATGCCAAAGAATCCTGAATGTCATCACCATCTGGGACCAGTATCAATTACACTTTCTTTCTAGCTTGATGGACCTGTGGGCCAGAGTGGTGATTTTCATCAAACTGAATCTCCAAGAAGCCTGTAACATATTTCTGATACAGAGGGGATAATAAACAGTTCAGCCTCTGTGAAGGCTTGGTATTGTCATCTGGTTTATGGCATTGCATTTACAGTTTTTCAGAGTTTTGTGAGTTGGTATCTTAAGACTTGCTGTATCCATCCCAGGATTTGATAGTTTATCTCAGATATCTCTAACTGCTCCCCATAATTCTTCCCAGTGGGCTAAATGCTTGCCATATTAGAAAAGTGCCCATTTAAGGAGGAAATTAAGAGTTCTTGGTGCAAAATTGTCCTGTAAGGAATCAATACAGTCACACGAGATGCATTGCATGCTGCCCACCTCCATCTCCATGAAAGATCTACAGTAAAAGTTTTTTGGCGTCATTGTATATGAAGAGTGCTTTATCTCCAGGTTCTCTCAGACCCAGTTATCTGCCATCAAAGTTCCCATAACATTCTCATCCAAGGGAGGACTGGTTTTAGTGATCTCCACTTCGGCTGGTATAATCCTCTTGCCAAAGGTTGATGGGAAGCACCCCTCTACCACCCATATTCTCATGACAGCCTGGCAGTGGACCACAGGGGATCTGGGATTATACAAACTTGACTGTGAGTTTTAGCAGCCATGATTGCAATACAACTTTGGCTGTCATATCCAGTCATGTGAAGTATATGAGGCCAAGGAACTAGTCAAGTTTGCTACAATTTATAATCAATATGTTAATACTCTTATCCCTTCTACTTCGTCCCCATATGTTCCTGGATTGGTGGAATACTTGGATTTTTTTTCAAAGAGCTTCCCTTACCTAGAAGCATGATGCTATCTTAGTGGTGGTCAAGATTCTGACCAAAATGGTTTATTTCCTCCCCTGAGCTGGGTATTCCACTATGGCAAGGCCATTTACCAGCACCTGAGGAATTTTTCTAGCTCCTGACCTTCTATCTAACATCATGGCCAATGGATCACCTCACACTTCTTGCCTACATTATTCATACTCATCCACATAAAGATTTACCTATGACGTATCATCCCCAATCCAGGAGACAAACCAGGAGCACAAACCAAGCCCAGGATGTCATCTCTGTTGCTACACATCTTACTGTCAGGATGACTGGGCAGCCCTACTAATAGAACTTTGTCACAAAATTATCTTCCCCACAAATGATGATTTCTTCCTTGGTGCTTTTTCATGTATTCATCTTGCACATCACAGGTTTTATTGGCTACTTGGGGTAGCTGGATGCCACCAAAGCAGGGACTATCACTGCATCCCCAGGAAGGCCTTGACTAGAATGGACCAAGTCTGGCTCTTCTTTCATAACCTCCATGCCAGTAGACCTGCCTGAAAACTGGCAGAAAGAGCAGTAAACCCCTTCACCATCACAGCTCCTGGAATTCTTTAAATATAAGAACCTCACCTCTATTTATCTATGTATAGACAGTCTTAATCTCCTTTAACAATAGTCATTCCCTAGGACTCAGCATAGCTTGGTCTCTTTAGTACCAGTGAATACTCCAAATACATCCTATGTGGCTCCAGTCCTTGTTACAGCAGGCTCAGTAGCACACCAGTTAGAGCCTCGGGACTAAAGTCAAGAAAGCTCATCTCCCTGAGCCATTGTGTGACCCGGGGCAGGTCACTTAACCCTGTTTGCCTCAGTTTCTTCATCTGTATAACGAACTAGAGAAGAAAATGACAAACCATTACAATATCTTTGCCAAGAAAACCCCAAATGGGGTCATGAAGAGAGGGATACAACTGAAAATGATTCACCAACAAGAACAACCAAATCAGCTGTTTCACATATATATCTCTGAAACCTAGACTGTCCTTCATCATGTTATTTACCCACCAGGTGCCAAATACCTTTAGGGTTTAAGGATTTCCAGTTCTTCAGTTCCAAACCTTTTCGTTACATTCTCCTACTTAGAGGAGCAGGAAAAGGCATAGACTCAAAGCTAAGCCCAAGAATCATTGTTTCTTCCTTCTATCTAATCTATCTATGCTAAGATAATATATTAGCAATATTATTACACCAATAGAGGATGGTATGCATGGCATGTATTCTGTACATAAGGCAGTGTTGTACAGTGGAAGGAGCCCTGGATTTGGAATCGGGAGACTTGGGTTCAAATTCTGACTCTGTTTCTTATTTCCTGTGTGACCTTAGGCTCTGAAAAAAATTATGAACAAGTTTATAAACAAACAGTCATGGTCTTTAAACTTATTAGGGGAGGAATACTTTCTCTGTGAAGAAATGTGTACTTCCATTTATCCAAGTCAACCAAATCAGTTCAATATTATGTCCTCCTATGTTCCAGATACAGAACAAAGATAAAAACAAAAGTGTGCTCACGCGCACAAACACACACACACACACACACACACACACACATTCCTCTAGGAACTTCTTATTATTCCCACGCAAGAGTCTAGGGAGAGAATTTAGCTCCTGGAATTCTTTAAATATAAGAACCTCACCTCTATTTATCTATGTATAGACAGTCTTAATCTCCTTTAACAATAGTCATTCCCTAGGACTCAGCATAGCTTGGTCTCTTTAGTACCAGTGAATACTCCAAATCTATAATTTACTCAAAGAGCAGATGTCGTTTCTCAAATTGCCCAACTTATCACTTGGAAGTACCATAATGCACTAGAAGAACTTGGCTTTTCAAATTCTACTGTGATTTACATCAAACCTCACCATTTTTATGATTTAGAAAAACTCAATGTATTCATCACTATTTAGAAAAATGAAATTTATTTCGCTTTTATTAAACAGTATTTATTGAGGGCCTATTGTGTTTCCCTGGAGTACAGTGGGGAAGAAGCAAAGGCAAACAACTGAATTGTTTTTTGACTTTCAAGCTAAAACTATTTCAGCCTTACCAATAAAATCTGTAAAAAGAAAGCATAGCTATTTCTGTGTTCTGTAAGCAGTCCTTCAGTGTGGAAAATAATGAAATTAAAACAATTGCTGGTTGTTCATTAGTGGTGGAAATGTGAATGCCTGACATTTTCGTGAAAGGGTAAGACGAGCAAGCATAAGTCACTTGCTATTTAGATGGCTTGAAATTTCCAACTTCTCCTGACAAAAACAAAAAAAGTTTTGTCTTTTAGGTAAAATGATACAGGCAGATTGTTCATGGAGACTATAGATGGGTAGAAAACCATACTTTGAGTATAGTAGATTCTAATGTTCATTTCTAAAATGTTTTGTTTGCAGAAATGTTTGGGAAAAGTTCATATTTTGCAGAATTTATGGTCATACTAGCTTAGTACATAGTCCTTAAATATCAGCATTTAAAAAGCTCATTTTTATAAAAAATAGTTTTGGTTTATTTTGAAAGTCAAGAATTTGTACCAAATTATTTCATCTGGCTTAATTAACCATACATTGAAAGGGCTTGGGATCAGGAAGACTTGGGTTCAAAGTCCTGCCTTTGTCAGAAATGGCTGTGTGACCATGGGTAATTAACCTCTTCATACCCACACATAACTCTGAGATTCTAAGTTAGAGGAAGTGTTAATCTACATTGAAGAGAGCTTCTACACTGGGAATTCCCCATTCTGATAAAGTATCATGCCTGGACCAAAAACAAAATTCACATATGAGTAATAAATCACCTTAATATCTGTAGAAAAGTAGATGTTACTGTTGTTACTGTATGGTATAGTTGAAGAAACTGAGTCAAAAAGGTGAAGTTGTTTATCCTAGTAAGCAGATATAGTCCACCAGTACAGTCATTTTATTTATCCAGAATCCAAATATCCAGTAACTCAGATAACCAGATTTTTCTTTACATACTAATTCAGAAGATGCAAAATAGCTTGAACAACAAAAATCGCCAATAATAGTTTGATATATATGTTTCATTGTATTCCAATCTTGTGAAAATTGACGTCACATATAATTTATAATATTTCCTCAATCCAAATATTCAATTAACCAGATCCTATTTCCCAGCTATTCCTGATAATCAGGAGTTTATTTGATCATTCTAGACCATTTCCTCGTGTTCTCCACAAAAATAATATCCTCAGTACTTAATACCAGTGTTGGTAATTATGATCTCATGGGGTCTTGAAAAGTCGTTATGTGGTAACAATTTGCATCCATTTTTGACCTCTTGTAAATAGGGTAGGAAGACTGGCCCATCTGGATCAAGATTAAAAACAAAATTTGTAGAAAAGAAAATCTAGTCATTTTATTAAAAGTCAGTCAATAATAAGCATATATTAAGTACACGCAGGCAGTGAGGAGATGCAGCAGACAGAAATACCAGCCCTGGAGTCAGGAGGACCTGAGATACTGTCTAGCCGTGTGACCTTGGACAAGTCACTTAATCCTGTTTGCCTCAGTTTCCTCATCTGTAAAATGAGCTGGAGAAAGAAATAGAAAAACACTCCAGTATCTTTGCCAAGAAAATTCCAAATGAGGTAATGGAGAGTCAGACATGACTGAAATGACTAAACAACAAGAAAGGCAAAAGACAGCCCCTGCCCTCAAGGAGTTCGCAATCTAATGGAGGAGAAAACATATCCAACAATTATGTACAAACAAGATATAGATAGGAAAATATTAGGAAATAATCCAAAGATAAAAGGTGCTAGAATTAACAGGGATTGAGAAATTTTCTCTTGTAGAAGGTGAAATTATAGCAGGGACCTAGAAGAGTCAGGAGGCAAAGATAAGGAAAAAAGCAAGATTTCTGGCAATTATATTATTTTGAAGTAGATTACTAGGTTATGGTATAGTTTTAAAAGGCAGAGGGGACACTGGATTTTGAATATAGTAGAACTAAGTTGAATCCCAACTTTGCCACATATTTCCTGTGTGACCTTGAGCAAATAACTTAATCTTTCTGGGTCTGTTTCCATGTCCATAAAATGGGAGGATTAGGCTAGATGACCTGTAAGGACCCTTCTAGTTCCTAGGATCCTTTTCTTCCTTCCTCTTACTATGCTTTTTTTTTTGAAGGACTTCCATCAGATAGCATTGAAGGGAAAAGGGTAGGGATAGAAACTTCGAATTCATTCATTTCATTTATTTTAGAGGTTGATTTTTGAGAATGGCAAAGTAAGTCATCAGTTTTTTCCATTTAGATCATTTAGAAGTACAAGAAGAGTTATATGTTTGTGCATCAACTATATAGCTATTCCACAGTATAGACAGCATCTCCTATGTATATTTTAAGTAGCTCATAAGATTAGATACAGATCATAGGAAATAAGATATCAATCAGCCTTTTAAAAGGTTATATTATTGAATGGTAAGAATTAGAGTCTATTTTGTAAACTGCTGCTTTTCAATTAATCTGTGCTAAGCATATTAGCCAGAAAATAAAAAGAAACTAAAGACAGTGCTGAAATTGTTCTCAAATAGGCCAGATTCTCTCAATTTCAAATTAGGTGAGAGAAATACCTCTTTTCTTATCATATAAAATAAAAACTATAATTCAAAATCTTATCCTTAGCTTACTCTTTTGGTTCTCATCACTCATCAGGTTCTAGGTGCTAGAAAGCTTCTTGAAAAGGCACCTTATTACTGTTGATCTTTCTATAGAACTACAATTTAGAAATCTTCTTTCAGCTCTTCTTTTATAAAGGCTTATTATTTATTCCTGTGCCTTTCATTTCTGTCAGATGCATTGCATGAAATCTAAAGTTTCCATATCAAGATCTATAGAAACAAAAGCAGTGGCAACCAATTTCAGAGCAAATCTTAATGAAGAAAACAGTTTTTGACATGGTATCTCTGCAGTCCAGTGCTTTAACTTTGGTAGATCCATGATTTTATGGAGATGGGTCCTTCCTCCATGAATGCAAAGTACAGCTCATCCATGCCTTCTCAGTATGTCACTCTTTTCCATGTTTCCCCATAAATCTTCCATAGGGTATCTATCAAATGCACTCAAGGCCTTCCTCTCCCTTTTTTAAGGTCTATTCCATTATTTGTAATCTCTCATTCTAGCTACATGCTAGCCCACTGCATTTTCTAGGCACACAGGTCGTTGATGATAGAGCTAATGCTACTACTTATACAGAACTCATCAATTGGTAACATGTTGAAGCCAGCTTCCTTTCTCCCCCTCCCCTGTCCTAGGCATGCTGGAAAGCCTGTGCAAAGGCACTGAAATGGATAATGAAATGTTCTTATATGAAAAAAACAATCTGACAAGGTTTCCTGGACTGTAGAATGTGTAGGGAAGAGTGATAACTATTGTTTTTAAAAGTTACCATTTTTTTCGTTTGCCAAAGTAATGTCCAAGTCTCTTACTGTTCTAAATCATACAGGTTTTCTATTATTTTCACATCAGAGATAGATATTTAGATTCTCAGATTAATTCAAGAATGAGCTATAGTAGAAGGACTATTTAAATTTTTATTTGAAATTTCACTCGAGTTCATCTTGATTATAGTGAGGGTGAAAGAAGAGGGTACATGGACCAAATGCATCAGAACAAGGGTTAGTGGAGAAAAAGGTAGCATCTAGTCAAGCCTCATTCCTAAGTAGGGAGGGGAAGGACAGGTGCCACATATCAGAAACCAGAAAAAGTGAGGGAACTGTCAGCCAAGCAGAGTCCTAAGGATACCAGGCAAGAATGGGATAGAAACCATTGTTTCATTGTCAGTTATGTAACTTGATAGAGGAGCTTGGTCTTTAGAGAGGTAAAGGAGTCCTCTTCTCAGTGTCCCAGGGGCTCAAGCCTTTTGTGGAAGCTCTTGTGCTTCCTTCAGGCCCAAGGCTTGAGGGGGAGTGGAGTGTAATGACCTATCCGGCCATACAATATGACCTAATTTCTATCATGCCACAACAACATTTAGAAAGTAAAAATTGGTTAATTGATTACTTCATGTGTATAATGTCAAATAATCAGTTAATTTTTTCCATTGAAGGATTAAAAATACCACTTTAGTCTATACCTGTTTTCTCAAATTGCAGAGATGGTGTTAACATGTATTGCTTGCAGAAGTTTCCTTACCCCAGAGCTCCTGATACCAATGAAATCACAGGTGCAGTCCTTATCCCCATCCCTATACCTGCTCAGGTCATTGCTTTAGCCTAGGGACAAATAAAGCATAGTTAATTTATCCTCACCAGTATTGGCAAGGATGCTTTCATTTTTAAAATTAAACATTTTATTCTTTTGTATTTTATAAAATTATAACCAGGAGATTCATCCACTCTTACCAGAAGGGTTTTCCCCCCCAAAGTTAACAGAATTCTCCCCCTGCCTAAAAGTCTTCTACTATAAATATCTCTTCTACCACCACCACCACCCAGTTTTTTAGAATGGGATTGCAAATTAAAGTTTGTGACCATCACATCTGGAAATTTGTGATCTCTGGCATTTCATAATTAGCTATTACACTCAGAATAAAAAGGAAAGAGAAAAATTGGACATTTAGACTTCTAGAATACATTTTTCATCTGGTGGGCAAAACAGAGTTCAAAACAAGGTTATTGAAGAAAACAAGCAGGAAGCCAGTGAGTCCCACCCATTTTGTATTCATCTTTTTGGTTTAGAAAGTGCAAGTTAAGCACATTTAAAACAATCTCAGATACTGACATCTTATTTCTGATATGCCAGTAACAGTGCAAATAGGCTATCAATGATTTCTTTTGTGTGATATATTCATTGACAACGGAAATAAACCATTTGCCTTAATCCGAAGTCTCTGCTCCCTAAACCTTCATATTTTTTCCTCTCTCATTTTTATGTCAGTTTGCAGCTGTGGCTGGCTCTGAGGGAGGGAAAAGCACTGGCTTTTCTCTCTGTTTGTGCTCTATCTCTGTTACATAAATATTACCTTCTGCTCGGCAATATCCAGGCAAACAGATGATTAGGGAACAATAAAAACTCTTATCCATCTTTGTAAACAGTTGCTGTAATGTCTCAGAATTTATTCATTTCAATATTCTGTTGTTATTTACAAAAGTATGAATAACTAGCCATGATGAGAAAAAAGAAAATTATAAAAGAAATCAGAATAAAAGTGTGTAGTGCTTATAAGCCTTTAGGAAAATATGTTGGATATTACTCTTCTCTGGAGTACAAATACTTTTAAGAAAAGCAGACTCTGACGCTAATACATATACATAGTCAAAACCCTTTGCAGTTGTGCAGATACTTGGGTACGGCATTTATATTTCTTTATAGATGCAGCTGGTGCCACAATAAATAGAGTGCTAGGTATGGATTCAGAAAGATGTGAGTTTAAATTCTGCCTCAGACTCTTATCAGCTATGTGACCTTGGGCAGTTTCCTCATTTGTAAAGTGAGTGGGTTGAATGTGACCTCTGAGATCCCACTACAATCTAAATCTATAAACCCTTGAAATATTTATTATTCACTACCTATGTGCAATGAACTGTGCTAGACCCTGGAGGAAATATAAACAAGTCATGACCCATGTCCCCTGTTGGGGATAAATAAGTCATTTGGCAGGGTTTTTTTTTTCCACTTTGTTATAAAGGAAGCGTGGCCAACACAATGAATGAAGTATTTGGGTTTGCTCATCTCCCGTAGCTTTTAAATCCGTTCTTAAGAAATCTTCCTTTCCCAAAGCCCACAGGAATAATTCTCTTACTTTCTAATCTCTCAATGCTTTTTTACATGAAAATGAACTTTGTTCTTGGTATTTTTCTCTACTTGTTTCAGCTGCAATCATGGTGTAGTAGCTAAGCTGGGCTTCCAGTCAGAAATACCTGTTAAAATTTCATCTCTGTCACTTATCTGGGAAAGGCACTAAACCTCTTTGATGCTCAGCTTCTTCCTCTGTGTGGCTATAATAGGCCATTCAGTACCTACGTCTAGGTTGTTGTGAGATCAAATTATATATGAACATGTTTTTGTAAAATGTAGAGCATTCTATAAATGTCTGTTATTATTACAATCAAGTAATCTTGTATGACCTTAACAGGATTGAGAGATATGGGAGACACTTTGAAAAAGGAAGGAAGGAATGCATTTTATTGATATATTTTATTTTTATATTGCCCAACTATCCTCTGTATCATTCCCTTTTCCCCATCTCAAAGAGCCATCTCATATAAGAAAGTTAAAAGAGAGAGAGAGAGAGAGAGTGGAAGAAGAGGAAAAAAAAATCAATGCACAGACTAATCAGTGATCAATACACAGAAACAGTCTGCTAATATATGTGTATACTGGCAGCTCTGCAAAGAAGTTCGGGGAAAGGTGTCTTCTCATATATCTTCTTTGGGGCCAAGCTTGATCTTTGTGTGTTTGCATTATTTATTTGTGTTTTCCCTCTAATTTTTCAAGGATTTTATTACTTTAGTAATTCTGCTGCAGTTTTGTAGTTTTACACCCAATCATAGGAACATTCATTGTGTAGCACAATTTTTGACAAGCTTATATTTTTGTGTATAGTAAATGCCCTCCGCTAAGTGACACTCTTATGTTATACATCTATAATTTCAAATTTAATGCCAATAAAGCTTTTTATTCAAGCAATGAATAAGATTTTAAATACTTTTCTGTGGCTAAATTTTGATACAATACATGTGCTTTGAATTTAAAATTGCTACCTCTTCTTCAGCTTTTCTAGTTCTGTCAAGTCTCTACTATTTTTGTCTTGTATCATGCCTATTTTTGCGTGAAATATTCCCTTGGTATCTCTAATTTTCTTAAAGAGATCTCATGTCTTTCCTTTTCTATTGTTTTCTTCTATTTCTTTGCATTCTTGTTTTAAAAAAACCTTCTTCTCTTCCTTGCTGTTCTCTGGAATTTTGCATTAAGTTTGATATATCTTTCCCTTTCCCCTTTACTTTTTGTTTTTCTTTTTTCCTTAGCTATTTGTAAGGCCTCATCAGACAGCCATTTTGCTTTCTTGCTCTTCTTTTTCTTTCTTGTATAATATTGCCAGCCTCTGTCCATCGTTCTTCAAACACTCACTCATCTATCCGATCTAACCCCTTAAATCTATTCATCACTTCCACTGCATAGTCATATAGGATGCTATTTAGGTCTACGGTCTGATGATTTTCCCTACTTTCTTCAATTTAAGTCTAAATTTTACAATTAGGATCTGAGCCACAATCAGCTCCACATCTTGTTTTTGCTGATGATATACAACTTCTCCACCTTTGGCTGCAAAGTATATAATCGGATTTTGAGATTGACCGTCTGGTGACATCCATGTGTAGAATCGACTTTTGGTGTTTACTAAGACTAATAATTATCTTGACAAAACTCTACTAGTCCCTGCCCTGCTTGATTTTGCACTCCAGGGCCAAACTTGCCCAATATTCTAATTATCTTTTGATTTCCTACTTTAGCATTCCAGTCCCCTATAATGAAGGAGACATCTTTTGTTGATGTTATTTCTAGAAGATGATGTAGATCTTCATAGAATTAAACAACATTGGCCTTTTTGGCATTAGTGGTTGGAACACAGACTTGTATTACTGTGACGTTGAATGGTTTACCTTAGATTCAGAGATCATTCTGTCATTTTTGAGATTATACCCCAGTCTTGCTTTTTTCTCCCTTTCATTGACTACAAGGTCTTCTCCATTTCTTCTTGAGGATCTTGCCCACAGTGGTATGTGTAATATTCACCTGAATTAAATGCACCCTTTCCCACCATTTAAGGTCACTGATACGCAAGATGCTGATGTTCAATCTTTCCATCTCCTGTCTGATCACAGCCAGCTTCCCTTGATTCGCAGATCTTACATTCCAGGCTTCTATGCAATATTGATCTTTATAGCATCAGACTTTCCTTTTGTCACCAGGCATATCCACAGCTGAGCTTCCTTTCAGCTTTGGCCCAGCCACTTCACTCTTTCTGGAGCTACTTGTAATTGCCCTCCACTCTTCCCCAGTAATGTTCTGGACACCTTCTGACCTGAGGAGTTTATTTTCCAGTGTCAGATCTTTATCATTTTAATACTGTCTGATGAGATCCTAATAAAGTTGCCCCCAGTCCCAATATTCTAACTTCATCATAGGCCTGGCCCACCTGAACAGCAGGTCCACTGTACCTACCTAACACCCCTGCCAATATCCTAACTTCTTCACATATGCCTCACTGGAACAACAGGTAGGTCCCTGAACTTTTAGGTCCCACTGAAACAGTAGGTATGTCCATGTGATGGGAACCTAGCTACTGCCTCTACCTGACCACTGTGGCCCCCAGACCCATTCCCACAGAAACAGGTGTGTTCTTGTATTCAGTCACAATCACATCATCCATCTAGCCCAAGACAGGACCACAATACATAACTATCTGTCTTAACCGGACAGGACCACAATAGCTAGCCAGTGGGAGGGCAGAATGACCAGAATGTTTAATCACCCAACCATAGATGGGATCCCTCCTCCATTACCTAATCCATTAAAAAAAACCCTCCTTCATTACCTTTAATAAATTCCCTCTGCCTTTTTAATATTAAGGTTGTTCCTCTATTCTATGTAAATTTCTGTTATGTAATTGCATCTTTACCTTATAAAAATCCATCTTGCTTTCTCTAAAGTTGCTGGTTCCTGTTGGAATTTAGCCTGCTTCATGAGAGGTGTCAATCTCAATAAAAGCCTATGCTTGGATTAGAGGTGGTCTGACTCTGAATTGTTTGAGATGGTTCCACCACAACATATCATGAAACCGCAATAGTTTTGGGGTGGGAAGAGACCCCACATCAACAGTTTTGGCGTCCCTGGGTTTAAACTGCAACACTGTCCATGGGGTTTTCTTGGCAAAGATATTGGAGTGGTTTGCCATTTCCTTCTCCAGTTTGTAAATAGTATCTCATTGCATTTTGTTCAAGTCAAATGTATTTTTAAAAATATAAAACAATAAAATATAACAAGATCTTGTATTATTATGTCTGTTTTGGTCAGCCATATGATGTGAAGGCATAACCTACTGTATCAAATCCTTTGCAAAAGTGCCTGATCCTTTTTTTTGTTTTTAATATATTAAGACTACCTTCAACATATATGTAGGGCTTTCTCATAAAGACTTTATAGAGATGAGAAATGTGGCATAGGGGCCATTAGTTGCTAATGTCCTATTGATTTAGGGGAATAGCACCCATGGTTTTGTTTTTTCCCCAAAAACATTTGGTATCCTCCCTTCTTTTAAAATACCTTGAAAATTGTTCCCTCAGTGCTTTTAAAATTATATCAGCCCTAACATTGATTTCTGTTAGCTACATATGTGCAAATTCAGTCATGTAATTCAGGAACAAAAATATAGCAAAGTTATACCCACTGAGTTTTCATGTGGTTCACATTAAAATAATTCAGTTATATTATGGACTGGAAATAAAATTTGAAGTCATCTAGGGAGTCTCAAGATCCTTGGAGTTACACTTCTCTTGTCCTTAGCTTCCTCATCTATAAAATGAAGAGGTCAGACTAGATGACTTTTAGGGACTTTTAGGGATCCTGGAGAATGACCTCTGGGATATCATTAGTCTGCCAAAGATTTGTTCCCCCATCCCTAAGAAATAACAACTGGAGAAAGGCAATGCAATTTCTGCATATTAGGAGAATGTCTATGCATTCATTGAGATTTTAAAAAGAGAGAATAGGTACCATTCCATAAGACCCATTTCCCCCAACAACAACAAAAAAACAAAAGACCAGTAAGGAGTCTGAGGTTCTGGGGTTCTGCCCGTTGAAACACTTAACTGGTGTGCCTGAAACACTTTTTCTCAGAAAACTGAAGATCCTGCCTAGAATTTTATTTTGTGATTCCATTCTAATTTACATATTTGCATGCTTGCTCTAGAATCTTGGCAACTTCTTCTTACACTAAAATTGTGGTAAACCTTTCATGGTTTGTTTCCAGTTTCATTTCAAATATCCCTTAAACATTTAAATTGTATGGAAAACATTTTTCACACAAACATAAAATCCTCATAGTTTTCTATTTTTCTTTGTGTTGAGAAATGAACAAGCATCAGAGGGCCTTTGCCCTCTATGGGAAAAATATATCTTGGGCCTTAAATAAGGCTTTGGAGTCAAATTAAATGCTATCAAGGTTGAAATCAGTAGCTCTTTTATTTGGAAACCCTCAAGGTCATGAGGAAACGGGGATGATCCTACTCCCAGGATCTAGAGGGCAGGGTTCAGAGAATCCAGTTGCAGTCACTGATAGGACAAGAGTCCAATCAAATTTGGGGAGCGGGGCTAGAGCAGGAGGGAATACAGGTTGGAGGCGCCAGAGTCTGCCCGTTGGACTCAGAGTACTATTACACCAAAGCTGTTTTTATGCCATGCATCACAGCAGCTCAGAGAACCTAAATAAGATCAAGTATTTTATAGGGAAGGGTGGTTTCCCCATCATCTGATGTCTACTGGGGAGGTGCCAATCAACTAGGTTTCATGGTAATTTCAGGAAAGAAAGGGGGAAGGGAGTTTCCAGGGAGGAGAAAGTGGGCACAATTAGGGCAGAGACTATTAGAGAAAGATAATAGCCCTCCAAACCAGAAATTTTGCTGGATTATGCCACCACATTTCCCAGTCACCCAGAAGGTTTGCTTCCTCTATACCCTCCTGCCTTTTCTGAGCTAAGTAAGCTTTTGCCTAAGTTGAAGAGAGAGTTGTTGGTCTCCTACCTCTTCCAGCCTCTGCTTTCAGTACTTTTTCCATGTAATTTTTATTGGAATAGCACTGTACTTGGGAGAGGTTTTTGAGAACCAGATCCAAAACTTTATAGTTGTGTTATCATGGGTAAATCACATAATCTTTCTTTAGCCTCTGTTTTCTCCTACACAAAATGAACAGAGTAGTATTTATACGACCTACCAAGATTACTTTGCATTATAAACCCTAAGTATATCATTAGATCTGTGATTCCACCAAATAGTACAGATCATAACCCAACCACACCTTCTAATTCTGTGGGACTCTTGTCTATGTCCTCCAATAATTGCACCATAGGAAGTCCACCCAACACATATACCAGTAGCTCTTCTCATGGTCCTTTGGGTACCATTGCAACATATGGGATGCCTGTTTATCGTACTTTATTATGGTGACATGAGTTATATGCCTCCTTTTCCTGTTGTAGATCTCTTGAATGATGCCTTTTATTCCATTTCTTGAAAGTCATAAATAGTAATATGCCACAGACTGTTTTGGCCCACTTACATTGAATTGGGCCACTTGCAATTTTGATTCTTCAGTGATAATTGTATTCCATAAGTTGTGGTCATATAGTATCAGAAAAATATAATTTTGATGATAATGTTTTGCTTTAGACAGTATATGAGAGAGAAGGAAAATCTGTTGACATCTGACTGTGCTAAACTCAACCGACTGATCACCATCCTAACTTGGCCAATGCACAGATTGTGTTGAAGCTCAAAACAGCTTATGAATTCTGGTTGCAATTTGTATTTTTTTAAATTTTGTTTTGTTTTTCAACTTTACAGAGAAAAGAAACTGTGTGGAATCAATAGGGTAGAATAAGTGTGGCAGGATATACAGCGTGATCCAAAAGGAACAAAATTTAAATAGAATATGCCTGAGTTGTGAAGAGGCTTAGAGATGACTTAGTCCCAATACCTTCTGTTATATATATAGGAATATATGTGGCAGAAATGGGGTGAAAGCCCAGGTCTCCTCACTCCCATATTCTTTCCATTATGTTAGGTTTTTTTAGAGTCTTACTGCATTTCCTGATCTGCCTGAACCATATTCCCAAATGGGGTTCTGTTTCAGATATGACACCTATGCAAAATGGTACCACATAGCAGCATGGTACAAGAGAGCATGAGGAAGCATTTAATCAATTCCTATGTAAAAAAGTGGGGCACATCCTTCCTAAAATTTTCAAGAACCTTCTCTCCAACACCTGGGTTAACGGTGTTGACTAAACTGGTTATCTTTTCTGAAGGGACTGTACACAGTTGTATGAGCTCTATCAGAATATAGACAATTCTAAATGAATAACATAAAACAGGGCTCAAATTGTGAAAGGTGCTCCCCAATAAAATATTGTTTTTGGAATATCTTATTCACTTGCCCTGCTAAATTTTATTGATGTTTTTACAGCTTAAAAGAAGAAAAAATGCTTATACAAAAAGAATATGAGAAGATACCTAAACCTGGAGTAAGTGAGATTATATAGTTTACTGAGTATATCTGGGTGCAAATAAACCTGATTATAAAAATTTTGATGTGTAATATCTTAGAGAACCTGGAAAAGTCCAAAGGATTTCACTCAGTAGTATTCAAGATAAAATCAATGTGTGCTTTCAAAAAAGATCTAAAATCAAGCAGAGCCTTAAAGTAGTATGTAAGGCCCCCTAGAGACCTTGATCTTCCTCAAAATGGGTTCTTTTGGATAGTGTCCACTTTGTGTACTGCAAAAACAATCCTGTTGTTGGCACTCAAAAGAATTGTTGCTGTTGATTCATACTAATATACTATGATTTTTTGAGGAGCTCAAGCTTATTAAAGGAAACATTTATGGGGAATAATAGGAAGAGCATGGAAATCATTCATTTAAATATGCAATTGACAACTAATAACAAAAGGACATTGTATTACTTAGTTGTCTTTCAGAATACATCTTCCAACTAAAACAATTCTAAAAATGGTAGTTGAGTTATAGAATGTATAGTATAGTATAAGTATAGTATAGTATAAGTATTATAATGAAACATAGTGATAATAGGACAAGTCTGTTGCAATGAAACCTAGCAATCATTTAGTATAAAATTGTTTCTAGGGGAAAATGCATTCTGAATTATCACCTAGAATGTCCGGAACACTGTAATACCCCTGTTTCCCTGTGGTGGCAAGCAAAGGTAGTAGTTGAAATGATCGGTAATCCTGGGCATCAGCAAGTTTTACGTCAAAAAAAAGAGAGGAGATACTTGTATGCCTATTTAATGAAAGATACCTCCCTAGTCAACCACTCAGCAGATATTCTGTATTATTGGAGCAAAGAGCAGTTTGCACCCGTGAGGGGTAAGAACAGGATGAGAGTCATCTGGAGACACTCTTGTTAATTATTTGCATGTATGGGCAGTTTACTGAGCAAAATATCTGTAAATTATGTTGTCAGATTATAAAACCACGAAAATTGTCTTTCACAATTGTAGAAGCTTAACTTGAAACCAAAGTCTGTCTGAAAAAAGGAAAACATATCTAATATTAGATTAGAAGATAGTAATGCTGGTCATTTTAACAGTAACAAAAGAAATCCCAATCTAACCTACCCCTATGAGTGCATGCCTTGTAATTTTCGTTCCCCTGTAACACATTTGAAATTTTTTTTAATTGCCATGATCTTTGAACCAAAATCACTTTATAAGTATTTTTAGAAAAATTCAGTAGTTTTAAAAATGCTACAGTGATTTTTTTTCCATACTCAAGAACAAGATCTTATTTTTATGTGAATTTTAAAGGAAATGGAGAAGAAGATGAAACTGTTAAAAGAAAACAGTGAAGACTTGCGTAAAGAAGTCATCCAAAAGAAACTCGAAATTAAAAACTTAAAGGAAGACCTGCAGCTCAAGCAAAGACTGTCACTAAAGGACAAAAAAGAGCTGGACGATTTATTAGAAGAAGAAGAAAACCTAAAGGTACTGCACGCCTGAAAACAGTAATCCATACTGCAACAGTAAGAGCTCATGTTAAGATAGAATGTTTCAATTTACTTCCTTCATTGCTGAGAGGCTGTTGTTCAGTCAGGTCCCATGCTTTTGACCTCATGGGCTTATCTGTGGAGTTTTCTTGACAGAGATGCTGGAGTGGTTTGCCACTTCCTTCTCCAGTGTGTCCCCATTTTATAGATGAGGAACTGACACACAGAAGGATTAAATGATTTGCCCAGGGTCACATGGCTAGTAAATGTCTGAGACCAAATCTGAACTTAGCGCTTCCTGACTCCAAGCCCACTGTACCACCTAGCTCTCCTCTGACATAGGTAGTACAAGTGTTAGCCCCTTTTTGCAGATGGAGAAACCAAGATGCCCAGAGGTTAAATGACCTAACACAGGCACAAAGTGACTGAGAAACACATATGTGTGATTTTTTAGAACAAGGACTTGAACTTGGAGAGATCTTTTGATTCCCAAGTCCAAGACCCTTTCTATACCACACTGCTCTTCACACAATGACCAGAGGTGTGCCTGACCAAGGAGGCCCTGTCTGCAACTACATAGAAACATGCTCTGAAGGACCTTTTCTACTGTGAGAATTCTTATATTGGAATTCTTTAGTGGACCATAATGTCATCCATATGGAAATTCTCCTTTCCTATTTGTAAAATGAGAGAGTTGTCTTAGATCAGGGGTGTGGAACCTGCAGTCTCAAAGTCACATGTAGCCCTCTAAGTCTTCAGGTGTGACCCTTATTCTGTGAAGTTTGGATTCTGTCAAAGGGCTACACTAGAGGGCCCTATGTAACCTCAAGGCCACAGGTTCCCCACCCCTGTAGATGATCTCTAAGATCTAAATTTCCCTTTCAAGTTCTAAATTCCATGATCTTTTCCCTCTTTTTTATAAAGTTTCATTTTTTTAAAAAGTAACAAAAATTGTATTTTCTCTCTCTTCCATTTTCCCCACTCACTGGGGGAAAAAAGAGAAAAACAAATTCTTTGTAATAAATATGCATAATCAAGCAAAAAAAATTCTCTTTTGGCTATGTCCCCCAAAATATGCCACATTCCACACCTTGAACCTATCTCCTCTCTTAGAGGAGGTAGACAGAAAGCCAAATGTATCAGCAATGCAGTATTCACAATGCCTACAGTAACTATAAATATGCTGTTATGGTTATTAATCACGAAATGTAACAGGCTATCTACATAAGAAATATAGCTAAAACATTTATTCAAACACCAGAAAACTGAGTCCCAAAACCAGAAAGTCAAAGCCAACACAGTAGTTATGAAGTTGGCACATGTAGTTAAAGTAGTAAACACCCACATTCTCAGGCCTTCAAACAGGACAGGCTATCTCAGGCAAAGATCCTCCTCTCCTCACACATGCAACTGCTCAGCGTCCAGGCAGCTTGCTCCCAGCAGCTCCCGCCCCCGGCAGTTCCTGTCCCAGGCAGTCCTCAACAGGAGTCCTTAGCAGAGATTCTGGCCCGCTCAAAACAAAAGGAGTTCGCAACTGCAGCCACTGCCTCTGCCAACGCTTCCAGTCAGCACCGCCCAGAGACTAGCTTGGTTCCAGGTTCTCTTGCTCCACCCCTTCCTGCTACATCTCTTCTCTCTCCCTGTAGTGAAAATCCCAACTACACAGAGCTTTGCCATCCTGTGTACCTCTTGTCTCTCTGTCTTTCCATTAATGATGATGATAATAATAATAATAGCTCATATTTATATAGCATTTTAAGGTTCACAAAGAACTTTCATTAATAATAAAACCTGTTAGTAGGTAGTATAAGTATCATCATCTCCGATATGGAAAAGAGTAAACTGAAGCCTTGTGTGATAAAGTAACTTGTCCATGGTCATATAACTAGTAAGTTTCTGAAGCGGAATTTGAACCCACATCTCTAGGCTCTTAAGTTGAGAGTATTTTCCTGTACACTACTCAGCCCTACATAGATCATCTGTATAGGACTGATCTGATCATCATATTAATAACAGATAAATAGATATAATTAAGATTTGCTAAGTGTTTTATATATATACCATGTATATGTATATGGGTGTGTATATATATATATAGATGTGTATATATATATATGTGTGTGTGTATGCTTATGTATATATGTATGTGTGTATATTTATATACTTTCATTTGACCCTAGATGTTAGAGGCTTTTCTCTTGTTCTTTCCATATTTCAAGGATATAAGTATCATTATTCAGGATTTTTCTTGATTACCCTTCATTCTCATTATATGACTAGTTATGTCTTTTTTTGGTCATATGTGTTCTTGATGAGATATTTTAGATCACTTATTGCACACAAGGCCTCCCTGCAAAAGTGTTCCAGTTTAATTATGACACTAAATTAAGCATCTACAAAGTAGGTTTTAAAAGCATATTACCCAAATTTTTGTATGTAGCTGGGTGGGAAGCCCAAAATGAATCCGTCAGGAGCTCAGTGATCTGTTTTGAGCAAGTGTTATAGATGGACAATGATCTGGGCCTAGAATTGAATAGGAGGAAATCGGGCTAAGTCATTTTGGAAAACTGGTCAGCACTTTTTTTTTTTGAAGGGGGGCAAGGCAAGGCAGTTGGTATTAAGTGACTTGCCCAAGGTCACATAGCTAGTAAGCGTGTCAGGTGTCTGAGGTCACATTTGAACTCAGGTCCTCCTGACTCCAGGGCCGGTACTCTATTCACTGCACCACCTAGCTGCCCCTGTTCAGTACTTTCAATGATCCTAAATTATTTGATGCTAAAAAAAAAACCCATCTTCTTAACATCAATATTTACCTGATGAGTTATTCTACCTAGGTATAAGCTGATACTCCAGGATTCACAAAATAATGCTTTATGCCTACTAGTTGATCTATAATTTAAAACCTAGAACTCTTATTTTTGGAGGGAGAGAACCTAATCTAGCAAGATGTAGTAGAAAGTGTAATTTTGAGAATACCCTGGTTCTAATCCCAACTCACCCAATTGCCTTCCCTTGTACAAGTTGCTTAGCCTTTCTGAGACTCCATTTCTTCATCTATAAAATGCCATGCCTATTTCACAGGGTTTTCATGAGGAACAAATTCGTTTTCATTTGATCCTCACAGTAGAACAAATGTGGAAGGGCTAGATAGGTGATAAAAAGATATATTAATGTAAGATATTATTTCATTCTTTCCACTTTTTAAGTGGTATTCAGAGAACACTGGTCCTGGGACAAGTTGCTATCCTACTCTGATTCCTTTATATTCAGAGCTCAATGCAGACACACACTTGAATACAATAACTACATTTTGTAGTGGATAAAAGTATTAGGTTGGACACTTACCCACCGAGGCATCTTCAGTACAATCTGAGTAGTAGATAAGACATCAGGGATCTTCTGTATCTCATTGTGTGCCCACATAATTTGGTCTCTTCTGCTAGAGAGGAAAGCTTTTTGTATCCTGCAGCTTGTAGATTAGGAGTGTTTCGGTATGGTGACAATGATTTGAAATGACCTTCTTAAGTTTTTATGGATCGATGTTATGTCCAGGAGATTGTAGGCAGTCCAATGGTACTGGTCTATAATAATGGTTCTGTTATGATATGATTTATTGTTTGAACAATTCAGGATATTTTTAGTCTGTTTTTGTAGTAGAGGGATTTGCTGTCAGTACATGAAATATAATGGATTTTTTATGTATGATCTAGCCAGCATATTATGTCTTACTAGGTACTGAGTAGAGGCTAAATTTTTATAGCCTGTGGTAATGTGTTATACCTTTTCTTACATGACCTACACTGGTCACTAAGTAAAGGCTTTGGGATAGTTTCTGGTGGCATTGGCCTGGTCCTTAATTGCCATTATTAGCCTTCCTGCTTTTACAAATTCTCATTTCTCAGCCATTTGAATAATGCTTCTCTTTTTAAATATCATTGCCTGAGGTCATGGGGATATTGCTCACAGAGGGCCATTTTGATTCCACTCTTGGATCTTAGTCATTTTAAAGGCTACATAGAGTGGTAAGTCATTGCAGATTACATTTGACAAATCCAATGCTAATATGATATCAACATATCTTATTGTTATTATCCGTTTAAAATTATCTCAAGTTTTCATGGATCTGTTCTTCCTGGGTAATAGTAGAAAACATGAGTCAGTAGAAATGCTTCAGTTCTAGGCCAGTGTCTTGGTAGAGTTTTCAAAGATAATTTTCTTGCTTGTACTTGTAGTATGGAGATTTGTCATCTCTGAGTTTATAAAATATAATGAGATTTTAATATGTTCATTATCTAATTCTTATTATTTCTCAATATTAGGAATGAGCTTCATGTGTATAATTTTTTCTTTACACTGAAGCTACAGGTTGACAGTAGCCTCAAAACCATAATATCACCTCTTCCTAAAAGTATTATGTGGCATATATTTATGTTTTTAAAGTAAATTAAAATTAATTTTATATTTAGTATTATGAAAGCCCCTCTGAAGCTAAAACTAGAGATGAAAAACATTGGCCTAGATGGTGTAGATAATATAGCACACATGTAAATATTATGTATATTAATATATAGATGCTAAATCAAAGGAATATTAACAAAATTATTTATTTTTCAGAAATGTATGAATTAGGTGTTATTCAGACAACTTAAGTTTAATGTTTTTCTTTCTTTACTAGGATGAAGTGGTCCGCCATCAAAACATCCCTTTACAAATTGGAAAAGAAATAGAAAAATTATTCCGAAAACTACTGTATGATTTAAATATTTATTTACAATATTTTTCCACAGTCATAAATGTATACTATAAAATAAGAAAGTAAATCTGGATATATAAGAAATTTTTTGTAAAATCGATCAAATTGCTGGCATAACTTTAGAATTTATTTTAAGTCAGTGCCAAATGTCAAGTACATTAAAAGAAAGGATTTTTATTAGTACAGAAAATTATTACTTTAATATATGCATGCATACATATTTCTATATGCAACTTTTATGGGTCCAGATTCTAATTCAAGACTCCTCTTTTGACAAGTGTTAGGTAGATATAAAGTTTGACTATCTATCTACATACAAAATAGAAAGTGGTATATAATAGTAAGAATGCAGTTATTCCAGGTAACTACAAGCCACAATTATGGAATATTTTTACTTATGTAGCTCTCAAATATATAGCTCCCAATTGCCTGAAATAGTTATCATCTAGTAAATAAAAGAGCCTTCAAGGCATTTGCAGTAGAGATTTAAAGAAGTAGCCCTGTGACTGATCTATTTGCTACCAGAAGGAAGAAGTTTTCTCACTGATTGGTAGAAAAAGCAGACCCACAGAGACGGAATCACCTAGAAGTTCATCAGATGTTTTCAGTCAGAGGTGGTCATTGGTCAGACTAACGGCAGGGATTAGGATTTGGTGGTGGTTGTTCTTCAGTCATGTCTTATTCTCTGTGACCCCATTTGGGGTTTTCTTGGCAAAGATACTGGAGTGGTTTGCCATTTCCTTCTCCAGCTCATTTTATAGATGAGGAAACTGAGGCAAACAGTTAAATGACTTGGGCAGAGTCACACATCTAGTAAGTGTCTGAGGTCAGATTTGAACCCATGAAGATGAGTATTCCTGACTGCAGACCCAGTGCTCTGTCCACTGACCCTCTAGCTGCCTCTCCTATCAAGAAGACAATACTAAGGGTAGTTTCCTGCCTGGACTCTTGGCTTTCCTTCTACTTCTTCTCTGGCTAGTACCAATCCCAACACAGCTTTGCCAGGCCTGCAGGTGGGAACAGATAAGTCATTGTACCCAAGTAGCTTAGGTTCAAGGGCAGAGGAATAAAACTGCTTCTGGCAGGAAGTCCTAAGAGAGTGAGAGAAGCAGTGGGGAAATAAAGGATTTGAGACAAGAAAGAAGGCAGAGGAAAGGGAGGAGAAAGTAGTCGATGACAGAAGCAGTGATAGGAGGGGTGAGAAAGAGATCACTGATTTTAAAGAGAAGGAACAAGCAAAGAGCAGACATTATGACGGAAAAGAGAAAAGAAATCCCAATTAGAACACATCCTTCTAGTGGCCATGCACTATAGGGGCAAACAGCTCAGTACATCTCAGCAGGCCCAAAACCGTCACTGAGCCACACAAAGAAGGGAAGAGCAAATAGAGACTATGAAGTGGGGAAATAAACAGCCTTACACACACTGACAGTCTCTGAAGGTATTAATGAATGGTATCGATCTCCACCCTGACACCATAGCAAAAGACCAAATTACTTTCAATATTCTCTATTCTATGCTTTGCTAAGCCTATAAATTGCAAATCAGGTGCTCATCTGCACTGAAAAAGGTAATATCCTCATCAGGATTTTCTTGTGCAAATGAAATTACAGATCCAATTGAAAAAAGTATATATACCCACCAAAAACTGATACAAAATCTCTGTTTATTTAATCAGAGAACTAAGCAAATACACTTGGAAAACTAAATCAAAAACATTTTGGGGTTAATACTAGAAGGACCAAGAGTGTCAACTGATGGAAAAAATTTATTTTAATTTTACTTTGAAATAAATATTTGTATCCTATCTACTTTCTTTTCCTTAGGGATTTTAAAAAAATACACTACATCAGCTGATGCAGCTTGGTCCTTTGAGGTATTCTTGTACAGTAAATGTCAATCCTGGTCTTTTTGGTGCTAGTGGAAGAACTTTCAGTGATGTAGAAAGTGCAGTTGTCAAGGATGCCTCAGTCCCGGACTATGGCAGAGGATTGAGTTATTATCATGCCAGCCTCCTACCCTTTCGTCCTTCCCCACTGAGAACCTTTTGTCTCACCACGGTCCACTTTGGTTTTCTCCTCCATAACTTCTTAGTGACCACTCCCCTGCTGTTGAATTTTTTTCTCCCCAACTCTTTTTCTGAAGAGTTTAAAGCATACCCACTAAACCCCACTTTTCCACTTCTCACCCTGTCAACTATTCTGAGCTTTCAGAAGTCAAAACCACCCAAGCCCTTGCTTCCAAAATAGTTCTGGGACAAGCCTGGCAGGAACAGTTGGCTCAAGGGCTGAGTTTTTCAACCAAAGCTACGTAGAGAGGAAAGTCCAGTATGAGGAGGTGAGAAGATAAGATAGCTTCCTTTGACTGTGAAAAAAATTACCATTTCCAAACTTTTCTCATAGAGAAATGCAGAAGAAAAGAGCAGTTTTGGTAGAGCAAGTAAATGAAGTAAGTGAAATACTCAAGAAATCAGAAACCAAAGTTAATAGTTTATTGACAGAAAAGGAAGAAGTGATAAAGGAAGTAGAAGGGAAGAGAGCCCTACTGGAAATCAAAGAAAGAGAATTCAACCAACTATCAAAATTATTGGAATTAACCAAAGAGAATGAAGCCAGTTTACTGACTGAAAGGTTAGTTGCATATTAGGATATGATTTTCTTATAATTTTTAAAGACTCAAAAATATTTTTAAAATGTTTTGTGTTAAGATATCACTATGTTTTTGAACAGGGCTACAATGTCATTTTTCTTTTCCTTTTTACTTTTTTTTTCTGTTACATTACTATCACTTCCCATTCAAATTAACTTAATTCCTTCAGAATTTAGTTAAGTGCCTGTTATGTTTCAGGCACAGGAAATATAGATTCCGTGCCCTTATCTCACCTCCAACCGACTTCATCAAGAAAACTTTCTTTTTGCCACTTAAGCAAAGCAAATCGAACACATTGGCCATGTCTGAGGATGTATGACTCTTTGGTTGGGATTTTTTTCAATCTTTTTTTCTCTTTTTCAGTCATGTCCAACTCTTCATGACCCCATTTGGGATTTTCTTGACAAAGATATTGGAATAGTTTGCCATTTCCTTCTCCAGCTCATTTTCACAGAGGAGAAAACTGAGGCAAACAGGTTAAATGACTCACCCAGGGTCACTTAGGTACTAAGTGTCTGAGACCAGATTTGAACTCGGGAAGATGACTTTTCCTGAGACCAGGCCCAGCACTCTATCCACTGTGCTACCTAGCCACCCATGTTCTTCCCTGATAGCCATAACCCTTCTGCGTGGGGGTGTTTTTCACCATCAAGTCCTTGAAAGGCAAGATTGGTTTCTGAGCTGATAAGATTCTGATCTTTATTTTTTGTTTCAGTTCTTATTGAGAATCTGTTTTTAGGACACTGTAATTTTCCTATACTTCCCTACCTCTGATATCTTTCAGCATTGTTTTTCTACCATATTAGTGCAATTGTTGCTTAGGTTTTTTTTATTTCGTGTTGTACCTTGTATCAATTCATTCAGTTCTTCCCAAGTTTCTCTGAATTTTCATGTTTTTAATTTCTTAGTACATAATCATAGGATCACAAGATCCTGGCCTTAGAGCTAGCAGGAACCTCTGCATCCATCTAGTCCATCACCCTTATTTTACAGGTGAAGAAACTGAAACCCAAGAATCTGAGTGATTTGTCCAATATCATCTGAATAATAACCATGAGGGGCAGAATGTAAACTAGGTCCTCTAATTCCAAAGCTAGTGAGCCTTCCACTCTAGCATGAAGCCTTTTTAATATTGTATTACATTATATTTTGCTTAACCATTTTGCTTAACCATTCCCCAATTTGCTTAACCATTCCCCAACTGATTGGCACCTACTTTGTTTCCAGTTTGGGCTACCACAGAAAGTGGTGGATGTCTTCTGTACATATAGGACTTTATCCTTGGTATATGTGCCTGTAAAGCCAAGCACGAGCAGCTTTACAGAAAAATGCTGCTATGAACAGCTTTTCAAGGTTCTGATTACACAGTATAGTGAACACTGTATTTATTTAGTAACAAATAAGAGCAAAACATTGACAGTAAATCAAGGTACATCATTCACCATGACTTATCACAGAAATGGCCACAGTTTTCATGATAGTGGTCACGTAGTTTTGAACAAAGTACATTCAGTCACTCAATCATTTAGTAACTCAAGTGTTCAATTGTCCTTAAGGAAGCCTGCCTCCTTAAGGGACACAAAGTACGATTGTCAAAGTTCTCCACTCATAGGGCACACTAAGTTACAAATCAGTTGCTATTCAGGCATCATTCACTATTCAATCATCAGAAAATACACAAGCCCTCCATCCCTAGGTCACTAGTAAATTATACTTTCTTAGTACACAGTATCCAAGTAAAGTCTTCTTTCAGCTTGACTTGGAGTGATCTCTCAGATTTCCTGGATGCCCTTCTATGGTCCCAGGTCCTACCTGTATTCACCAAACTGTCACCTGCGTTCAAAGGCAGATAGCTCCCAGGTCCTTGTCCAGCTCTCCATGCACTTCCTGTTCCATGCTGAAGCTCACAGTGTCCAGTCCACCTTAAATCCTTCACAGTCTTTATTGCCAGGAAGTTAAGGATTAACAAAGCCACAAACAGGCTCATACAAAGTACCAGCATCACAGTCATGCTTCTTCAGTATCCAGCTGGCCCTTGGATGTCTTTGGCAGCTCCCAGAAGCTCCGGCTGGCCCTTGGACTCAGCAGCTCCTCAGCAGAAGCTCCAGCTGGTTCTCAGAATCAAAATCACTTCATCCAGGTTCCCAAAATCAAAATCATTCTCTCCAGCCTGGGGGACCTTTCCTCTTCAGCTTCCCTGGTGGCAACAGCTTCTGCCTCCATGAAGCTTGCTCCAGGAAGGTCTATCTGACCCAGCAGGGGCTTCTCCTTATATACACACACACACAGCATTAGCTCCTTCCTGTTTCAGCCAACCCCATCCTGTTATGTCAGAAACAGGGGTTCATACCTTCTGTTTCTTAAACAGAGGCTTGATTAATTAGTAAGTGCTAAGTACCAGTTACCTTTGCCAATACAAAGGGATCAAATTGCATTACTATTACAGTGCCAAATTGTGGTAGCACAGGACACAGAGTTCTCTCTCTCATTTCCTCCCTCTTTACCCTCTCTTTTTCTCCTTTTCTCCTCCTCTCCCTCATTCTGTTCCCCTCTCCCTCCATTTTTCACTCCTCTTTTGCAAACCCTGCACTTCTCTCCCTCTTTCAGAATAAAGTATTAACTTCACATAAGCTCTACAAATGAGAAAGCTATGTATACCATTTGAATGAATTCTTTTTAAGGAAAACTACTGAATGTTTTCATTCTTGTTATTTTCTTAAATCATCAAACTATATAACATTCAGATCTTAAAAAAACACAATTTACTAAATCTTTAAAATTCATGAATCACACACCTGATTTGAAACACCAGAACTTACCATTTTTAGGGAATTCCAATGACTGATATTGATTTTTTTAAATTGATTTGTTTATTTACTTTTAGTTTACAAGATTTGGTTCCACAATCCCTTGAGTTTCAAATTTTCTCCTCCTCCCTCCCACCCCCCCATTAGCTTGCAGTCAAGTATAGGATCTGCAAATACTTTCACACTGGACATTAGTCTGGTTGTAAAGAAGGGTTGTAACCAATGGAGTGAAAAATGGGAAAGAAGAAACAAAATCAAACATGGAAAAGAACGAGAGCATGTAGTTTGCTTCAGTCTCTATTTAAACTCTGTTCTTTCTAGATCTTTCTCTGAATATAGACATCTCCTTCCATCCTAAGACTTTTAGAGATGTCTTATAACTGCATTGCTGAGAAGAGTACAGTTTATCAAAGTTGGCCGTCAATGAATTATATTTCATGAGTGATTGAGATTTTTTTCCAGCAAGAACCATCTCCTCAATACCGGTGTATACTGGAGGTGTATATATATTTTCCATTTTCAATTAAGTGTCAGACTATTCAGATGTTTCTACCTCAAGTTATCATCTTAGACTAACTCTTAGGTTACCTTGACATCAACTGCAGTCATACCTTTAAGTTACAGTTGTACTGTTCACTGTGATTCAGGGATCATGAGGGAGTATCTCCATATATCTGTGTGGCAGACATCTTCATGCCATGAACAGATGGGTATCAATGAATAGCTGTAAGAGCAAAGGAACAGAAATCCCTGAAGAACTGATGTTTGGGTGGTGGTTGTTTCTTTTTAAATTTCCTTCCCTAGAGGGATTGTGGAGCTCAGTTTGCGAAACTGCCTCATTGACAAGCATAATTTCCATGACGAGGTCATTCGTAAGCAGAGAGAGAAAGAGCGAGACATCAGAAATTTAAAAAAGATGGAGCTGCTCTTGAAAGTGAGCATGGATTCACTGGCTCAGATGCAAACACTGCATCAGCGACTCACATTAGAGGTATGTGTGGTTCATCAAGATGGGGTGTGTGAGTTCAGCACTGCATCACAAAATAAACATTCTAGTAAGTTTGTTGTAGGACCTTTGTGTATTTGTTTAACTGGCAATAAAGAAGGGAAGAGGCAAAAGAGAAAGAAGAGATCAGGGAAAAGGGGAGCTGAAAATGAAGTATCTTTAACTAATATTCTATCAACTGTACTTCCCTGCAATAATAATTAATAATAATTTTGTTGTTTAGTCATTTTCAGTTGTGTCTGACTCTTTGTAACTCCTTCGGGGGTTTTCTTGGCAAAGATACTGGAGTAGTTTGCCATTTCCTTCTCCAGCTTATTTTTGCAGATGAGGCAGTAAGCAAACAGTAGTTAAGTGACTTCCCCAGGGTCACATAGTCAATAAGTGTCTTGAGATCAGATTTAAACTCAGGTTCTTCCTGACTCAAGGCCCAGCACTCTATCTACTCCGCCATCTACCTGCACAATAACTAGCCAACATTTATATAGTTTCCCATGTGTGGGACACGGTGCTAAGTGCTTTCTAATTTTTATGTGATTTGATCCTTACAACAGCCCTACAAGGTAGATACCATTATTATCCCCATCTTATAGCTGAGGAAATGGAGGCGAACAGAGGTTGTTATTTGCCCAGATTAACACAGCTAGTAGATATCTGAGGTCAGATTTGAACTCAGGTATTCCTGATCTCAGGCACAACACTTTATCCCCTTCACCACCTAGCTGCCTACAACATTAAATGGGAGCTACCTTTTAAAAAATGGGGAATCAAGTGGTGTGTATGAAGGGGGGTAGGTAGTAGAAATCACACCATCTCTCACTACTGAGGAAGGGGTGATACTCCAGGAGTGCTCTGGAGCCAACTCGCCCCAGTGTTAAGTTTTCAGTACACCATTTACACCAGAGAAACCAGAATATACTACAAATTAGGGCTTTGTTTATTGTTTTCTTGATTTTCTAGTATTAAGAAAGAGATGGAGAAAATGGTAATAATACAGATGAAATGTAAAAGTGTATCATAATACATTTTCCCCCCACCCAAAGAGCCAGATTCTCAGCTGTGATCAGCACACCTCTGGGTGATAACCACATGTACTGGAGGATCAAGAACCAGTGGAGTGTGATGGAAAGATGACTGGATCTGGGATCAGAAGAACACAACTTTCCAGTCTTCTCACTTACCCCCAAATACTCTGCAGTCCAGTGATAGAGGCCCTCTTGCTCCTCCTACAGGACAGCCCATCTTCTGCCCCTGGACATTTTCCCTGGCCGTCTGGCATGCCTGTAAAGCCTCCTGGCTTCCCTGGCTTCCTTCACGTGCCACCTGAATCCTCTCTCCTGTAAGAAGCCTTTCCCAGTCCCCGTAGTGCTAGTGCCTTCCTTCTGTGGATTATCTGAAACCTCTCCTGTATGTTAGCTTGTCTGTACACGGTTATTTGCATGTTGTCTGAGCTCCCTGAGAGCAGGTATTGTCTTCTGTCTCTCTTTGTGTCCCTAGTGCTTAGCAGAGTGCTGCCTGCCACAGAAAGGTGCTTAATAAATGTTTATTGACTGATCGACTGGCTCTGCCAGTTTCCAAGAAGCTAGACCATGGCCAAAAGAGTCTTTGGAAGATTCATGTTCTCATCTATAGAATCAGCATAACATTTGTGTTACCAACACCAGAGGGCTGCTGTGAGGAATGCATTTTATAAGTCAGGGAGCATTATGTGAATGTGAGTGATTATTTTTTCACTGCAGTGAGGGAGAAGAGAGCAGAGGGAACTAGGAGGGAACTAAGCCGACTGACACAGACTGGAAGAAGAAATGATATAAATGATACAGAGAGGGGACTGGCAAGCATGCCCCAGTTGGCACTTGGACCACTGAAAACTAGCCTGTATGCTGCCATATAACACAAGAAAACTGTTGGCTGGGAGGCAATAGATCCTCTTCCATACTTGGCAGTTTTGTTTTGCCAATGAGATAGTTCAGGTGTTGCAGGATTTTTGAAATACTGTGGTTTCTCATCTGTTAAGAGAAGAGAATAATCTTTGCCCTGCCTTCTATTCATGGTTATTGTGAAGATCAAGTGAAATCACGGATGAGAAAGTCATATGGCTAATTCAGATAATTCTATTTGTAGGACTGTTTCCAGAAAAAAAATATAATAATAGAAATGATATAGAAACAAATGAAATAGAAATAGAAAAAAAAGAAATTGATTTATACTACTTCAAGGTTTCTTAGTGCCATGAAAGTGACTCCAAAGATGTCAAAAGCTGTACCACTGGAGCACAATCTCTGAAAAACTCTGCCAAGCTAGAATAATGTTAAGTATAGTTTAGGCAGCAACATGTGCCTAGTGTTCTATAAGGAAGCTGGTCATTCACTTGACCACTAGGTAATGAATTATTTGACTGTGGCAAATGACAAATCAAAATATAAAATGGTTCTCATTCCTCTGTATCCTCTTTCATTTCCACAGTGGTGTGCCACAGAATCAGGAAAGGAGATAGATGGTGATAACACAGTTTTTAGGAGATATATAAGAATTAATATAACTGTTATTGCTCTAAATATGAGCTTTGTCCAACAAACAATGAATTGATATGTTACTAGAGGAGCTGAACCGCATCAGTCTTTACTTTCTTGTTGTGAATTCAGTAGGATTCAACAAGTAATCAACTGAGATCATGTTTGTAAAGTGCTTAACACAGTGACTAGCAAATAGCAGGGGCTTAATAAATGCTTGTTTCCCACCTCCCTTGCCCTATTCAGCAAGGTGACAGTTTCCAATAAGCATGGGTAGAGGGAGTTTCCCTCCCTGAAGCTCTGAAAGCTGATGAAATGACAGGCTGGGAGAAAAAATACAAGCTAGGAATTGAGATAATCTCTGGGCATACAAAAACAACAAAATAGTCCCTGCCCTCAAAGGAGCTTGCATTCTAGAGGAACTGAAGACTGAAGGAAATGATAACTAAGTCCAAGTAGTACCTTTTGGGAGAGGAAAATTACGGAACTGGAGGAGTCTGATTTCACTGCACAGCAAAGGTAACAAGAAATACCATTTCGTGAAATATTCTTTTTCTGTGCTAATGATGAGGAAAAACAAAAAGGCTGCCATGAAGATAACTGAAATATACGTGCTAACATCTATTGCAGGGGCGGAGCCAAGATGGCGGCATAGGAGCAGCAAGAAATCGCAGCTCCAACACAACCACATCAAATACCCAAAAAATATGATGCTAAACAAATTCTAGGGCTCTAAAACGCACACAGATATATTTCCTGCTGAAGGCAGCTCGGCTCAAAGTGACTTTTTCAACTCTGAGAGCCGAAACCAGCCCAGCCTGAAATGGTGGCTTTTGCCCCGGGGCGGCTGGACAAGCCAAGCCCCACTGCGGCTGGAGCTTCAGGAGAGCAGATCTGTGGCAGCTGTGGCAGTATCCAGAATTATCAAGCCATAAGGAAAAAGGACTAAGGTTAGTGGAACTTGGCTAAAAACTGGGGAAGAAAAGTGGGTCCAGCCAAGCCGCCTCCAGGGCAAAGAAGCAGGAAGCGGAGGTTCTGCACCCGCCTCCACATTGCTGCTTCAGAGCTCCTGGCCTGCAAACAGCAGGGGGGCCAAGCAATCTTTCAGAGGCCAAGTGCTCTTGCGTTGAGCAGCCTGGATCCAGATCATGGTCTTGGGTGGTGGTCCTGGCGTGTGTTTTCAGTGAGCCGGAGCTGGGGACAGACCCAGCAACCTCCTAAAAGCCCCAGCAGCTGGGAAAACCCCAGTGATTTGGGACAGAGCTGTTCCCTCTGGAAGCAGAGTTCCACAGAGCTAAAAAAAACAAACAAAAAAAACCATTGAATGGCGACCATGAATAAGCATAGGAAGCAAAGTAAGAATAGCAACCAAACCCTAGATTCCTTTTTCAGGGAAAAGAAGGAACAAAGCAAGGAAAGGGAGGAAGACAATGCAGTCAGAACTCCCACACCAAAA
>CM053581.1:465825263-465842554 GCA_028627135.1 Pseudochirops cupreus | reverse complement strand
GGGAGCTGCCCAGGACTTTGAGAACTGCCACCTGGAACTGCCAAGGACTGAGGAGGCATGGCTATGATGCTGGTATTTTGTCTGTCTGTTTTGATGTTGTTTTGTCAGATTCACCTGATGGTGAAGGACAGTGCTGCTGTTGTAGAGGTCCTGGAACCTGGCTGTTGGTTCAGAAGCCCTGAACCTTTCTTGTGGTACCTGCACAGAAATCCTGGAAGAGGGCCTTGCTGATGTTTTCAGGGGTTCTGGGACTGTTCTATAGGCAGAGAGTGACTTGATGAGGATACTGGCTATGGCTTTGTTGAGCCTTGTCTCCCCAGAAACTGAGATTGCTGAGGGCTTGCCTCTAGTGAAGATGAAAGAAGGCACTTTCCTTGGGTATTCAAAGCTGAGCTTAACCTTGTTGTAACTTGTTGTAACTTAAGGGTGGTTGGCCTTTTGTGCTCTCCTGCCCCTTTTGAGATTCAGGGGTGGGAAGCCTTTGAGTTTTTTGTGCTCTGTGATTGGCCAAATGCATGTACTTTGTTTATGGTTGGAGACTAATCTCCATTTGAGAAGAGACTTTTGACTGACTAAAGAATGTACTGTCTAGGGATGGAATAGTACCTGGATTGAATTGAAAACTTACTTGCTAAAGGAACAAGTTACACTGTATTTTGACTTTCTCTGTTCTGTGAATGTTTGCTGAATAAATGTTGGTAATCCGAACCTTGGAAGTTGCCTTTGCTTGGCATTACATCTTGATACTGTCACATAGTACTCTCTTAATTCAGTGAAAGGAAGATAATGAAAGATAAACAGAGAAGATTAGAGATATGTCAGATATGAGACTTTTTTTAGAAATTTATTTCATAGTTGTCCTCATTAGAAGACATTATCCTAAGGGTTGCTTTTCATCAAATCCTGGGGATTCATGTTGGAGTACTGTTACCTAAACTGTAAGGATGGAGCTTCAGAGAATTCTGAACCCAGTTTCACAACAAACAAATCATGGCCAGGGTTGAAGTCCTAGAATATTGGCAATAATTGGGGTCAAACATTATTAGCAGAACTAAAATTCCGACTGAATCCAATAATAAAAAACATGGTTAGACCAGAATCTACACTGAAAATAAGACATATTGCCCATTTTGTTACTGTATCAATCTTTACATATTTGACAGACAATGCCTATGGGCAATGAGCTGGAACCAGAACTGAAAAGTGAGAGTAGACTGGTCCGGGTCATATGGGAGGTGCCATAATGCAGTCAAAGATCCCCGGCTGCCTGTTGCCACAAAAAGTCCATTTCTAACACCATTATTTTCCTGGTAATGTAATTATACCTGGATATCACCATCTTGGAAGTTGAAGTTGCAAATGTCCCAAAAGAGAGGAGAAAAACTATGGTAGACATAAATAGACTACAAAGTATTGACAAAAACTCTTTTTATGTGAGAACTGGCATAAAAGACACTACAAAAGTATGTATGATTAGAAAAAGATGTGAACTGGCCACATAGTGAGAAGGAAAGAAGACAGACATATCACCCAAGTGCTATAATCTTATACAGAGCTATTAAAAGAAAGAGAGGAGGGGCCTACCACATATTGGGTGGGTCTTCTATAGAGGGTTTATGGGAAGGAATGAAGAAGTGTCACACAGCATAAGAAGTCTTTGATGATTGGGTATCTGTGTGGGTGGGAGAACTCACAATGATGAAATTACAAAGTTGTCAAATGCTGAACTTCCATTATTACCTCTTATTGGATCCAGCAGATTCCTTACAAACTTGCTAAGAGAAAGTAAAAGAAATTCCAAATATGTTCATCTTCAGAAACTCTTCCCTAAGTTGTTCAAGTAAAAGAAGTTGGAAATGATGGTGGGCTGGTCTCAGAGGAAAAGTATCAGATCAAAGGCCTAGAGGCCAGAGTACTGAAGTCAGCAGGTTAGTGTCCTGCATCTGACGCTTACAAGCTATGTGACCGTGGGTAAGGAAGGCATTTAAGCTCTTTGAGACTCAGTCTCCCCATCTTAAAATGAGGATATTATCTATCCCATGGGGAAGCTGCGAGGCCCAATCAAGATAATATATGTAAAGGACTTTGAAACATGTCAAATGTATCTTCCATATTGGTCCATAGACTAGTGAGGCAAAAGACGAGGAGAATTTCCCATAATTCCCATAACTGTATGCAAACAAGCTATATACAGGATAAAATGGATATAATCAACAGAGGAAAGACATTGGAATTATGAGAGATATGAAAAAGGCTTCCTGTAGAAGGTGATATCGTAGCTGAGACTTGAATGAATCCAGGAGAGGAAGAGAATTCCAAGCACAGGAGACAACAATCCCTTTATGGAGACCTGCACAGGGTCAAGAGATGGAATGTCTTATCCAAGGAAGCGCAAGGAGATCAGTATCACTAGATTATAGAGTACTTGGGGAAAGGTATAAGAAAACTGAAAAGATAGGAAAGGTCCAACTTGTGAGGCAGGGAGACCAAGTAATAGCAGACTATTACAAGTGGTGAGACTTAAAGTGATTAGGGCATGTCCTAGGGTGGTGGCAGTTTCAGAGGAAAGAAAGAGGCATGTATGAGAGATGTTATGATCCGACCAGTTGTTACTCAAATTTTCACGTGCATAGTTTTCTCTTTACATGCTGTATTCACCTAGTATAATTTTAGTATGATTATTATTATATAATATTATAATATATTAATATGGTAATATTAAATATATTATTATATATAAATGAATATATTGAATATTATAATTATATTAGCTAACATTTATATAGCACTTTTAAGGTGTACAAAGCTCTTTGATTTGTTCAGTTGTTTTTCAGTCATGTCTGACTCTTTGTGACCTCGTTTGGGGTTTTCTTGGCAAAGATACTGAAGGCGTTTAGCATTTCTTTCTCCAGCTCATTTTACAGATGAGGAACTGAGGCAAAGAGGGTTAAGTGGCTTGCCTATGGTGGAACAGCTAGCAAATGTCTAAAGCTGAATTTGAACTCACGAAGATGAGTCTTCCTGATTCCAGGCCTGGGACTCTGGATACTGTGCCACCTAGCTGCCCAGAATTTCATTGTAATTATAATAGCTAACATTTCTATAGCACTTTTAGGGTATACAAAGTTCTTTGATAGCAGGAACTAATTTCCATTGTACCTGTGTATATACAGTGTCTAGAACATATTTAGACGCTAGTAAACGCTTATTGGATTGTATCCGATTGGCGAATGATACAACATTGTGCAAGTGCTTTGTACAATGTATACAGCAAAAATTATCATGGTCTCAGATTCATGTTTTTGATAGAGGTCAGAGACATAGTGTTCCAGGACAAGTCATTGCTCTATTATTATTTTCTTAAAATTCATTTATTATTTTTATTTATTCTTTCTATTTATTATTTTATATATTTATATTATTATTTATGATTTTTTCATTCTGTTATTTCATATTCTATGGTGATTAGACATGGTGATAAAATAACTACTTTTAATAGTTGAATAGAAGTATTAAAATCTTCCCTTTTTAGACTCACTGAAAGCACCCTTGGTACCAGCAGCAGACAGAATAGACATAGTATTCCCTACATCCTTTTCCCACATTATTTTGATTTCCATTTTGAGGTCTCCATATTTTTAAAATCTTTTGTTCCATCTAGCTTAGAGACTATGAGTATATGGAATAATAGCTTCTATTAAAATAGTTTTCTTTCTATAAGCATATGAAAAAATGCTCTAAATCACTATTGATTAGAGAAATGCAAATCAAAACAACTTTGAGGTACCACATCTCACCAGTCAGATTGGCTAAGTTGACAAAACAGGAAAATGACAAATGCTGGAGAGGATGTGGAAAAATTGGAACACTAATGTGGTGTTGGTGGAGTTGTGAACTGATTCAACCATTCTGGAGAGCAATCTGGAACTATGCCCAAAGGGCTATAAATAATTGCATACCCTTTGACCCAGTAATACCGCTTCTAGGGTTGTATCCAAAAGAGATCATAGAAGTGGGAGGAAGAACCATATGTACAAAAATATTTATTGCAGCTCTTTCTGTGGTGTCAAAAAATTGGAAATTAAAGGGATGCCCATCAATTGGGGAATGGCTAAACAAGTTGTGGTATATGAATGTAATGGAATACTATTGTGCTCTAAAAAATGAGGAGCAGATGGACTTCATATTTACCTGGAGAGGCTTATACGAACTGATGCTAAGTGAGAAGAGCAGAACCAGGAGAAATTTGTACACAATTACAGACACAATATATGTGTGATGACCAGCTTTGATAGACTGGACTCTTCTCAGCAACGCAAGGTTATAAGACAACTGAAAAAGACTCATGATGGAAAGAGATGTCTACAATCAGAAAAAGATCTAGAAAGAACAGAGTTTAAATGCAGACTGACGCAAACTACCTGCTCATTTGCTTTTTCATGTTTGGTTTTGTTTCTTCTTTCCCATTGCTCATTCCATTGGTTACAACCCTTCTTTACAACCAGACTAATGTCTAATGTGAAAGTATTCAAACATCCTATACTTGATTGCATGCCGCCAATGGGGTGGGTGTGAGGGCAGGAGGGAGGGAAGAAAATTTGAAACTCAAGAGATTGTGGAACTGAATCTTATAAACTAAAAGTAAACAAACAAATCAATTTTAAAAAAGAAATTAAAAAAATAAAAAATATTTTTCCTAAATTCAACGGAATGATGTTATATCTGGACAGTTATGGACAAAAAATTTAGTTGTAATCATGGCCTGGCTCTAATACAGTCCATTAGTTTATTTCAATAGGACATTTGTAGTACAGGGATTTTTCATCTGTTTTTCCATGAAACATAGCAAACTTCTGATTTATGATTCCAGCTACCCAGGTCATTGATTGCTAGGTCTTTGATAAGTAATAAGATTTTATAGTCTGATTTTATATTTTGTACAATATCTAGCATTTTCTTGAATAATCAACATTGTTCACTAATTCTAGCTTCCTAAAGATAACCTGTCTGTAATTTATGGTACCAATGACCTGGTCTTGAATTGCCACCATAAACTCTTCATTTCCACAAAGAAATCCATGGGACTCAGTCATTTGTTTGATACTTCTTTGCTGATGTACTGTTGGCTGAGTTCATGTGGATGTCACGTGAAAGCCCTTTTGATTCCATTCTTGGATCTTAGTTTTTTCAGTGTCTCCATCCAGAGATAAGAAATTCTAATTCCAATGTTGTTTTCTTGTAATCAGCCTTTACTCTTGCTCAGTGAAGTGACGTCGGCTTGTTTCAAAAGCATTTCCATAGGTTCTCCCTCAGTTCATTGTGTGTTCCAATGTGTGAGCAGAAAAAAATATGAAGAGGTCACGTAGGATGACCAATGGAAAGCTTGTGTGTTCCACTGATCTCCACACAATCTCAAGAGAACACTGAGAATTCCCCCAGCATGCTAAGTCTACCCTCTGTGGGGGATTTATGTGAGGACATGGATGGGATTTGTACAGCACAGGCAGATATGAATGGGGTGAGCTCTGCATCATTGGAGGGAATCTATATCACTGAGATTGTAGACAGACCAGAGTATTAAGGCATGAAGAAGAAAGGGATGGGGTAGTTATAGCCAAGAGAGTGGAGAATATGGATGCATTTGAAATTTCTTTTTTCTGCTCACACATTTTTCTGATGGTATTTTTCATACCACTTCTCCACTTACAATGTGTTATACCCCTTCAACTCCATAATGCACCTCTCCAGTGGTTTTGGTTTCCTCATTACATTACATTGCATTACATTAGATGACCTCTAGGATCCCTCTTCCAGCTCTAGATCTATTGGTCCTATGACCTTGAGAATCTACTATTTGACAAAGTCAAAATTTCCTCACTGGATATTTTTTTATAACAAAAGAATGAGAACAGTTTATATAAACAGAAACTCAGTTAAGTAACCTCCAAGGTCCCTTCTTACTCTAAAGTTCAAGGCATATTGTAAGAAGCAGGTTAGGGTCAGAAAGATTCACAAAGATCTTGATCTATACATGTCCCAGAAAATGACTTGAGAATGACTGGACCTATTCCTTAGCCTCCTGAGGGAAGCTTCAAAGAACATGGAAATGGGTTTATTTGACCTCTAAATTTAGCCTATTCCTTCTATGCTGTTAAATACCTATTAGAAAAGAGTTCAAAATTCTTACAGGAGAGAAGACATGGACTTGTACACACATGGACAAAATAAACATAAAGAGAATAAAGACAAACAAGTGCAAAGTCATTAAATAAACAGCTAGGTACTGCAGTGGATAGAGGACCAGTTCTGGAGTCAGAAAGATTCATCTTCCTGGGTCCAAGCCAGCCTCAGACACTTACTAGCTGTGTGACCCTGGACAAGTCATTTAACCCTGTTTGTCTCGATTTCATCATCTCTAAAATGAACTGGAGAAGGAAATGGCAAGCCATTCCAGTATCTCTGCCAAGAAAATGGGGTCACAAAGAATCAGACACAACTGAAAATGACTGAACAACAACAACAACATATTAAATAAAAGGAGGGATACAAGGAGCTGGGTGGAAGAGTGGAGAGTGTTGGCCCTGGAGTCAGGAGGACCTGCATTCAAAGCTGGCCTCAGACACATACACTAGCTCAGTGATCTTAGGCAAGTCACTGTCTACCTCAGTTTCCTATGTGTAAGATAAGCTGGAGAAGGAAATGGCAAGCCATTCTAGTAGCCTGGCCAAGAAAACCCCCAACGGCATCACAAAAAGTTGGACATGATGGAAATGTCTAAATAACAAATACAACAGTAACAAGTAGCTGAGATCAGACTTCATTAAAAAGCAGTGCATGAGCTGAGACCTGAAGAAAGAGAGGGGTCTTCAAGTTCAAAGGGAGGATCAATGCAAGGCTAGTTGGTCTACACTCGGTCCTAGGGGTACACTATCATGAGGTTCATGTAAGTAAAGCCCTGGGGTCAGAAGACTCATTGTGCCAATGAATGGATGACAAAAGCCCTTACCAGGAGGAAGAGGTAAACACATCCTGTTCACAGAATCCAAAATCTGGGTCATGGTGTGAAAGACTGCAAATTCACCTGCACTGCCACGCCCATCACTAAGATGAATGACAGAACAACATGTCAGATATAGAATCAACATCCCTTCAAGAACCATTTGGCCAATGGCACAGGTTTAAATGAATAAAGCAGATCTACTGGGGAAGTCGTTTTTCCCATCTCTGGTGGATTTGGGTGGGGGCAAGTTTTATTGCTGCCTCTTATTGTTCCATGGGAGTAATTTTTTAATATGCCCTCCACCTACACCTGCTTCCTCCCAACCCAATGAGCCTCTTCTTGGAACAAAGAAAAAACAATTAAGCAAAACCAATCATACCTGAAAGCATATATGTAACATTCCAAATGGGGAATTTGTTGTAATTTAACACTCTGCCTTGTGGGAAATTTCTAAATTAGCTTTATACTAGCAGCCACACCAACCCCAATGGCTTTAACAAGTGACTAGGCTAATAAAATACTCGGGCTTATAAGTTATCTCAACTTTAATTCACCTAGCTAAATCATCTACAGGATTTCCTGGAGCTTTGATGTTCGTTAACACACAGACAGAAGGAGATAGGAGAGAAGGAAGAGTGATAGGAAATAAGGACAGGGATCTCCAAAGGTCCTGTGATTTCACTGGTAAAAGGAATTCTCAGGTGAAGAAATTTCTGCCAATTCTCTGCCAACTAATTCTCTGCAATTAATTGTCTCAGACAGTTGCCTGGAGCAGTAAGAGGTTAAGTGATAGAGTCACCCAGACCATATGTTGTCAGGCCGGTGAATCTCTCTGTCCTGTTCCCTGTACACTATGCAGTGTAGTGTAGATATAAATGGATATGAGGGCAGTGTTAAGTGCTTTGAGCTAAGAGACTGGGGAGGGGAGAGGTTAGAAGTGGGGGTGAGTGGAAGTAAAGTACAAAACATCCCTTAACAGCACACAGCAGCCTAGAATTGTTTTGACCCTTTGTACCACATGGCAGACCAGGAACAAGAAATACTTGCATACAAGTGGAAAACCCAGGAATGAAGACTGTGTTTCCTCCAGCTAGTTTCCAGCATCTGGCAAAGGAGGTCCAGCTACAGTACAAGAGAAGAGGAAACATGTGAGACCCGATTGCCAGAGGAGGAAAGTAATTAGCCTCCCCTGAATGGAGCTTCCCTCAGAGTTCCATTTCAACAGCACAGGCCCTGCCAAGCGTTGGCCCAACTTGTTCACTGCAGCTGGTATTGATGTTGTGGCTGGGACACAGAGAGAGTCCCTCTGAAGCCACTTCTTCAGTACCAGCATCCAAAAATGGAAAAACTGAAAATGAATATAACTGTCTAAGAAGAGAACGTAACTAAAACGCAGCTAAAATCCCATCTCTTAAAGGAAGACGTTCCCACCTCCTCTTCCTTCCAACCCCTCTGTTAATTACTTCCTAAATGACTCAGTCACAAGTTTTGTAGGTAAAAATGCTAACTGGGACTCCATTCCCTACTGAGTAATTCAAGAATGAAATCCAAATATAATCGTGAAACTTAAAAAACATTTTCTTTTACTGGTAAGTACTACTGACTATAAAGATGGCAGAAGAATTTAGATCAAACCAACAAGTGGTTGAGATGACAAAAGTTATCATAAAAAATGATAATTATTTGAAATAATTGCTCAAATTTATGCAGCACTTTAAGATCTTCAGAGGGCTTGCCTCACAATAACCCTATGAAATAGATAGTAAAAGAATTACTATCCCCTTTTTACAGACTAATGAACTTATTAATTATTCTTGCCCACTTCAGATATTAGCCTAGTCAATAGGATAAATATATGTGGCGTGTCTCAAAAGTTTAGTTCAGTTTTTAGCTATTGAACCTTTTGGGATATTCCAAATTGACCAACTGCAAATTAGACCTGATCAAATGTGAAGAAATATTTATGATTGTTGACTGTATATGTGAATTGGATATATATCAGATAGATAGATAGATAGATAGATAGATAGATAGATAGATAGATAGGTAGATGGACGGACAGATGGATAGATAGATAGATAGATAGATAGATAGATAGATAGACAGATAGATAGATAGATTAGATAGATAGATAGACAGACATAGATAGATAGATAGATAGATAGATAGATAGATAGATAGATATAACCTACTTTAAAAGGTTATTGTGAGTATCTAGTGAGTTAATGCATATTGAACTCAGGCATTAACACAGTGCCGGAATCATAATGGGGTCATGAAGAGTCAAACAAAACTGAAACAACTGAACAACTGGCTCATAGTAGGTGCTTCACAAATGCTTGCTGACTGACTGAAGGACATAATAGCTGACATTTATACAAGTGCTTTAAGGTTTGCAAAGTGTTTTATGTATGCTAATGAATTCGATCCTCACAACAACCTTTGAGGTAGGTGCAGATGATGAAAATGAGGCTGAGAAAGATTGAGTAACTCGCCCATCAAAGTGAACTCAGGTTTTCCGGACTCCAAGTCCAGCACTCTTATCCACTGTGACACTTAGAAACACATCTATGTAAAAACTTTCCAATAAAAATATAATTATGTTATTTCCATCCTGCCACCAATTTTTTAAAAGGCTTCAACTTCCTATATTTTGGAAGAGCAAGACAGTCTTAAAATGCAAACTATCCACTCACACCAAGAATAGTAACAGTGACTCGCATTATTGTAGTAATGCAAATAATGGCTAATCAAAATATACTCATAAACACCAGGATGCAGAAATCATTACGGTTATTCATAAAGCTTTGTGGACCTACATTGTTATATAACTATCAATTATTCTGGAAACTCCAGGCTCTATATGACTACAGGACTCTTACCGTGATTTAGAAGCAATTAACTATTTACCAGAATCAAATAAATGTGTATGCACATATTCTCTCTATTATCTTATCATTGTAAGTTCCTTGGGGCAATAGAAAAGTACTATATATACTTCTTGCAATTCTGTAACATTGTCAGTCAACAAACATTTATTAAATCCCTACTATGTGCCAAGCACTGTGCTAATCACTGGGAATATGAAGGCAAAATTGTTAAACCAACGAATATTTGGCATACTGCAGGATGAAAAAAAACAGAGGAGGTGTGTGGAAATTACAGAAATATAATAAGATTCACTGAACAGATGATAAAAAGAGAAAAACCAACCATTTTTGAAACATAGTCCAGGACTAACTGTTCAATTTTCTTCTTTCCTATGAATTGTACAGGTAGATTTCGTAAGAGATGCTCTTTCAGCTCAGAGACCATCTGTTTGAAAAAAAATTTTTTTTAAAGAATATTTAGACACACAAGATAAAATTGAGTCTCTCACACCAGAATAAGCAAAACAATTTAGCACCTTTTCCCAAGAGGGTCTGAATTTCACAAGTCATTCTAAGAAGTCAACTGACACATAAAACATGGTGTAAAAAGAATTCCCTTCACACTCAGTGTTCCCCCAATTGCTCATAAAGCACAGAGGCTAAATTATTAGGGTCTGCAACTTTCTGATGATGCTACTTTCACTTTCCCTAGAGTTACCAGATGGACGAGGATAAAAGTGCCAGTATTGTGACGTCTTCCATTTTTGTAGGATGCTTTATAGGTGACAGGTCTCATATACCCACTGGATGGGTGAGTTACAGTGGTAAGAACACTGGACTTGGAGTCAGAGGATCTAGGTTCAAATAGTGGTAATTCCGTTTTAATATCTATGTGACCCTATGCAAGTCCTTTCACTTATCTTGGTCTCAGTTTCCTAATCTGTCAGATGAGGGGACTATGCTAGATGGCTGATTCCTAAAGTTCCTTCCAGCTCTGATCCTATGGGATCTCGTTTGATTCACAGCAACTGTGAGATAAGTAGGCAGGATAAGAAGCATCCCCATTTTACAAATACCACCCACTCATATCCAATCAGTTGTCAAGTCTTGTGGATTCTACCTCCACATCTCTTTCATTTATCCCTCTGTCTCTGCTCAGGAAATTGAGGTTCAGAGACATTAAGACTTGCCCACAGTCACAAAGTTAGAAAGTGGGAAGGATGCAGTTTGAGCCCAGGTTTTCCTGACTCCAACTCTACCGAATCACTCTGACTCTCTCCACGGCACAATGTGGACAACTACTTAAGAACCCAGTTTTTACAAAGATCAGGACAAATGATCTTAAGAAGATATATTAAATCTCTTTGCCAATCCAAACCAGATACATTAAATAAAGCAAACTCTCTGTCTCTTTGTCTCTGTCTCTGTCTCTGTCTCTCTCTCTCTCTCTCTCACACACACACACACACACATACACATTATATCGAGGTAATAAATCAATTACTCATTTCACTGCCCTAAAATAGCCCTGTTTCTATATTCTGCATATCTGCGGGGACAGGCAACATGTAACACTGCTAATGCTATTCTCCTCCTCTGTCTTTTTTCTTCTTTTCTTTTTCTCTTTTTCCTCCTTCTTTACCTATTTCCTAATCCAGGGGTGGGGAGCCAGTGGCCTCGAGGCCACATGTGGTCCTCTAGGTCCTCAAGTGCGGCCCTTTGACTGAATCCCTTTCCTAGAGTGCTCAGAAGCAATATTTAACTGGTGGCACTTTGAACAAAAAGAGGCTTCTGACCCCTAGTGACAAACCTTGAGAATTACACCATAAAAATGATTGATCTTCATTGAAGAGGAACAAGGTTCCTGAAATATTCAAGTTCTAGGACTGTTTAAATAGAATCCAGTGAATGAGACAAATCCCATTCCCTATGGGGCCTGGGCTGGACTGTTCATGATTTTCATTGTTCTCTCTCAGCAGGATGACTGGTTAAAAAGACTCTCAGCTCCCATAACACTGGACATGCCAATAAAAATCATACCTAGATCCCAAATCAAGTTCTGTGATTTTACTACTGTAGAAAATTTGGACCTTATTTCTTGCCCTCATGTCCTCATGTAAAGTCCAAAGTCATCGGTCTGCCCTTTTAGAAAATGTTACAAGAGGTAATCCCATCTAAATCCCTTAAGGCCAAAGTAAGACATGAAATAAGAAAGATCTACATTTATATAATACTTAAAGCTTAGTGAACCTCACTGTAGCTCCATGAGGTAGGCAGAGAAAGTTTGGTGATCCTCATCTTAGAGATACGGAAAGTGAGGCTCTGAGTATTTAAGGTATTTGGTTACAAGTCAATAAGTATGCCACTCCATTGCACTATGTTGCTTCAAACCAGCCCTTGTCAGAATACCTGATTTTCTTTCTTTTGTAAATCTCTGTCATTGCGTATCACAGAGGATGAATGGAAGTTGAGAAGGGTGGTGGGGTGTCGTTGCAGAGTACTGGTATGTGGATATTGTCAATGGGAGCTAACCAGGCTAAGAGGGGCAGAGAGGTATGTAGGTTTATGTTCTAGTTGACAATCACATCTTGTCTTCATATGAGTTACTAGACTTTAAAAAAAAATCCGGCTTGATTAAGAGGAGGAAAATGGTATCACATGTTAAATCAAACAGATCTTTTCCCCCAAATTACCAAGTTGTACTATCCAGGCTGAGGGTACAGAAAGTAAGAGAACATGGAGTTTAAAGTCTACTTGCTTACAGTCTACACACACAAACACACACACACACACACACACACACACACACAACTGCAACACTACACACTAATTCCTCTCCCCTTCTCGACGAGTAAAAATATGCCCCTGAGTCAGGTTAAAATTCAGCAGATTCATTTTTACATGAAAGCACGGGCTCTAAAACCCAAATGAAAGCCTAAAGAAAAGTCAAACATAATTCAAGTATAATTAAATTCTTTAGAATACACTGTATAAGCACCAATATTGGATAGATCCATAGACGAATAGATTTTTAGCACAACTTCCCCCCCAACCTACCCCTCCATACCCCTTTTTTCCACTTCTTCCTCTGGGCTAAGAAAATAAAGCAATCCCACCATATTACCGTGGTTCCTAAAAAAGTATATGTGTTGACTTCCCTATGGATCAACTCACCACACCTGTAATTTTCCAGAAATTCTTTTCTCTAGCCTCAATTCCCATATATGTATTTTGTCATCCACTGGAATATCAATTCCTTGAGGGCTTGTTCTGTTTCATTCTTGTATTTGTATCTACAGTGCTTACCACAGTGATAAAAGCTTCTTTATTCATTTATTCTAAGAAACTTAGGATTTATAATTTAGTGACACCAGATTCTGTTTTGTTGGATTTAAAACCAAATGAGAAAATTATAAGATTTCCCTCTTTACCTGTCCTGAAATTAAAAAGAAGATGTTAAATAAAAGAACATAAACTGACTTTTTGCCCATCGTGGGGTTCAGAGTACCCTGGCATACTAACAGCCCATAGAATACATACCAATCCCATAAGCAATCTCTGCTGATTATCTTCCTCCTGGAAGAGGGGGACTAATCGTGGCTCTGAAAGAAAACAGAGCACTACTTAGGTAATAAATATTTGCATGATTGCTATATGCTTCCCAACCTTCAACACCAACTCCTTCCCCGACCCCCACCACCACCACAAAAAATACGAGGCATTAGAAACTGTAAACTAGAGTTTCCTCCCCTGGTCCATTGGGAGATGATTGAGGAATGGAAGATTTTACAGATGTCAGACTGTGGCTCCCACATAAATTCAGAAGAGACACGAAGACCTCTGTGAGAGGAAGAGTGAAAGGATGGAAAGGTGAAGAAGAGAGATGCCCAATCCTGATAGAGTCCAGTTTTGTTTTTTCTCTCAGACGCTAGAATCCTGAGTGGAAAAATTAAACCAGATTCTATTACTTAAGAATGACTTAGTAATTAGAATCAGAAGGATAAATATATTTTATTAACTAAGAAGACAATAAGCTAGGACAGGACAAGGCTTGGTCCACCTCCATCTTTCTCTCCCTCCCAGAGAGTATGCTGGCACTGAGATTGCTGACTTTAGTTTGGAAGAATGTGTTCTGGATTATCATCTTAGCCCATCTAAACATGAATTGCTTAGCTTAGAAAGTAACTTGATCAGAGTGGGAAATGTATAATGTGATGTTAAAAAGATTTTCCACTTCCAAGTTGACATGTTGTATCAAACAAGCTGAGGCGGGTAGGAAGTAGGGAGAACACAGGTCCTATAAGAATTGTTTGCTGTGCTCTTTTTGCAGTTGCAAAGAACAGGAAACTGAGGGGATGCCCATTAACTGGGGGAATTGTTGAACAAGATATAGTAGTATGAATCTGATGTAATACCATTGTTATATAAGAAATAACAAGAGAGATGTTTCCAGAGAAACCCAGGAAGATTTGTATGAACTGATGGTAAAGTTGGTTGACACAGAAAAAAATATACACAAAACCAATAATATTGTAAAATAAAACAATTGTGTAAGACTTAAGAATCCTAATCAACACAATAACCAACCACTATTCCAGAGGACTTGTGAGGAAACATGTACCCACTTCCTAAGACAGGACTGGTGGACTCAGAAAGCACACAGACATTTTTTTAATATGGCCAACATAGGAATTTCTTTTGCTGGACTATAAATATTCCTGACAAAGGTTTTGCTTTTCTTTCTTTTTCAGTGGTAGAAGGGAGAAAAGCTGTGTTTTCATTCAAAGGAAAAAAATTCATTACAAAGAAAATGTATCTGTTTTCTGTGATATCCCTGCCTTCACTTCCTACATGCATTCAGGTAGCTAAGAGCAAAGGGAAATGGTTAGAACTGAGTGAGTGATAGCCTGGTCAAGTAGGCTAAGAAACACTGGTCAACCCCATCCATGGTGCCATCCTAGAACACAGGGTTCCTTTCACCAAAGAAATGGTCACATTGCTGTTATATTTCAGCCAAAGATGGCTACATTTCAGCCACATTTTGCTGCCATCTTGTCTAGTCCTTAAGTTGATGATGGCACAAAAGGACACAAAAGCATAGTAGCGCTGGATCTCATACAGTGGGTTCAATTTTCAGCAATGACAAGGATTCCCTCCCAGCGACTAATTCAACCACAGCACATGAGACCAACACAAGGTTTCCTTAAGCACAATAAGAGAGGATGACCAGTAATCCAGACACAGAGAAAAGTGATGTCAGTGAGGGGGCAGGAGGGAGGCAGAAGAATGGGTCTGATAAACATAGGAACTTCAGTCAATCTGGAAACATTTCGGAGATTGTGAAACCCATTTCCAACAGGACTAGAGTCAACTGGTGTCGCCCCACCCTTATGTTTCCAGTTAAAGGCACTGACAACCTCTGTGTAGGACCAGTGGGAGAAAGCCTCCACTTTAGATAGGGAAAGTTTTAACTTGCCCCAGGGAAATGAATATAAGACACCACACTTATGTGGGTACTATTGAAGGAACCTGGGCACTCAGCCTGTGGTTGAAGATAAGCTCACCCTGACAGCAGTTGCGAATCTGTGCTTATGACTGCTACTCTTAGTGACAATGTATCTGATGAAGTTTAAAACAATTTTTAAAAGAAGAAATGCAACTATAAGAAACCATAGATAAGACTTCTTTGAATCACTGACAACAGAAATATAAACCAAGGGCTAAAATGTCCGTACCATCTGATCATCCCAATATTTAGCATATACTTCAAGTAGGTCACAGATAAAAAGAAAGATACCATTCACACCAAACATACTAAAATATTTATAACAACACTTTTTATAGTAGGAGAGCATGAAAAACAAAGTGGTTGCCCAGTTGATGCCAAATGGCTAAACAAATTGTGGTACAAAAATATGATGTACCAAAAATACAGTGTCCCACGAGAAACGGTGAATGTGAAGAACGCAAAAAAGATGGGAAGACTTTATGCCAATTGATGCTGAGTAAAGAAGGGAAGCTAAACATTATATAGTTAGAGAAATAAGAGCTCAGAAGCAAGTGACTTCCTTAAGTGGATGCTGGTGTTAAAAACAGGCCTCTACAGGACTGGTCCAGGCAAGCAGATTCACATGTTGTTGTTCAGTCATTTCAATTGTGCCTGACTCTTTATGACCCCGTTTGGAGTTTTCTTGGCAAAGACACTGGAGTGGTTTGCCATTTCCTTGTCCAGATCAACAGATCAACAAAGTTAGGGTTAAGTGACTTGCTCAAGGTCACATAGCTAGTAAGTACCTGAGGCCAGATCTGAACTTATGAAAATGGATCTTTCTGATTTCAGATCTCACACTCTATCCATTGCTCCACTTAGCTACCTACCAGTTTCAGACTAATAACATTAATATAGTATAGTCAAATGTCACCCTAAAATCATAAAATGCTGCAGTAAAGTCATTTGGTTAACTGACATGAGCAAAATATAACATTGTTTCATGAGTCATTGATTCTAACTGGATTAATGTCCTGAATAACACAAAGTCTTCTTAGTGAAACCTATTAAAAAATCAGAGAGATCCAACCATCCACAGGGGAAAATCAAAAAGGATGAAAAACTTATTTTGCAATTAGATAGGTAACTCCATTGAGTGAGTACCATTTTGGATGGATCTTCTACAGAGGATTTGTGCAAAGACATTGACAAGATGTAACCTAGAGGCTAACTCGACGATTAGCGAGTTCTTGCCCAGAATCTCTGTATCTTCAGAAGTCCCAACCACACTGTTTACTTCCTTCGTGGCGTCACTCTCTGGTCTGCTTCACCTCCATACTTTTGTAACTTCCCATATGAGTGCTCTGTTTCTCTCCTCCACTATCCACCTTCCCCTTATATGTAGTCTTCTCATACTACAACGGGGGCTCCTTGAACTTAGGGACCAACTTATTTGTATTGCTTTAGTATCCCCCGCACTTGGTACTGTGCCTGACTTTCGCTTAATCTTTATCCATTTATCTAAGGATTGCATAAGGTGAGGAGGTGAGAAGGGGATGCTGTTTCATCATCATGAATATGTATTCTCCCAGAAGAGATCACAGATCTAGCTAAGTATATGGAATTAACTGGGGGAAAATGTTGTTTTTCAAATTTTTAAAAAGTAATTAACTGGGGAGGACCTGAATGCAACACAGCAGCCGCGCTCCCAGAGGCCCAGAGGAATCCTGCAGATCCACCAACCACAAGGGCCATTCCCAGGCCTAACACTGCAGGGGGGCATTGGACGGAGCTGGGTAAGAGACAAAGGTAGTGCCCATGGCAGGGGCAGCAGCTACTCCTGGGACTACCCATCCACAGCCTGGAAATTTAAAAAAAAATCCTACCTGAAATTTCAGGGACCAGGATGGCAGAGTGAACCCTGGCTGTTCCA
>CM053581.1:465763315-465824763 GCA_028627135.1 Pseudochirops cupreus | reverse complement strand
AAGAAAGGTTCAGGGCTTCTGAACCAACAGCCAGGTTCCAGGACCTCTACAACAGCAGCACTGTCCTTCACCATCAGGTGAATCTGACAAAACAACATCAAAACAGACAGACAAAATACCAGCATCATAGCCATGCCTCCTCAGTCCTTGGCAGTTCCAGGTGGCAGTTCTCAAAGTCCTGGGCAGCTCCCATGGGCTCTCAGCTGTCTTTCTCTCAGCAACTCAGGCTCCACGATACTGGATACTGCTCTCACAAAGTCCTTCTGGCCTTCTCTAGGCTTGGGCCTCTCTCCCAATTCACAGCTCCTCCCAGTTCAGCCCTCTCTCTTCATGTCAACAAGTCCATCCCACAAGTGGGATTCACAAGCTCTGGGTTTTAACACTCAACCCAAAAACCAAGCCAACACAGGGGCATCTCCAAATTCCATTACCAATACACAAGATTATTGGATGCTCCTCCTATCTTTGTTAGACATCACGCCAGCGCTGCTTTGTGAGGTAGCAGAAGGCTCCGATTTCAGTGCGTATTATTTCCCCAACTGTGACGAAGGCAAATTGGCTTATTGAGTATGAATGACCATTGACTGGCCTTCAGTACCAATATCCCATTCTGTTATTTTTCTCTGCAAGAGATATTGACACAGTTGTAGGGGGTGAGAAACTTAGTCTGTAGTACCTCAGTCCAAATCTTCTACTTTTCTTTCATTTGAGTCTTTATGTTCCTGATATTTTTAGCCTCTTTGCCCCTTTTAAATCTCTTGATTATTTCTCTCTGTTCTTTTTTAATCTCATAGATCAATATTTCTGTGTATTTTAAAACCAATAACTGTGAATATGACAATGGATTTAATTATTTGTTCTCTTATTAATTGTACATATTTGACTTTCTTGTGTTTCTGTTGTTTGGGGTGTTTGCAAGTCAAAGAATCTCTTTTTTGGTTCAGTGGTAATTAGGGTCAGGTTTGCAGGATATGTCATTTTTGTGTTAACAGTTTGAACAGCTTTTCTTTTTGGAATATGCTATTCAATTCCCATCTCTCTCCTTGTAACTGCAGATTAATCTTATGATATTCAAATATCCATTTCTTTATATCTGAAGATCTTTTCCCTTATTACATGCAACATTTATTGTTTGACATTGAAATTATTCAATTTAACTATTAAGCATCTTGGTGCTTAAAGTACAGAAATATGTCCAGAGGACATCCATGGCCTTTCTTGATCAGTACTTTGTCAATTTTATTAAAAAGATCCACATGGTTTTCACCAATTATTTCAAGCATTGTAAGGAAACCAATGGTTTTTAGGTCCTTGTCAGGATAGTATAGTGGAAAGAGTATTGACTCTAAACCCAAAGGACTTGGGTTCAGATATCTTCTCTGACATTTTACTTGTGTGACATTGATCTAGTTGCTTAACTTGCTTGGCATTCAGTTTCTTCATTTGTAAATAATGATAAGAGCTAATATCTATATAGTGCTTTAAGCTTTGCAAAGTGCTTTATATATCTCATTTGATCTTCACAACAATCCTCTGAGGCAAGTGATATTATCATAGGATCATTGATGGGCTATTCAGGAAGGGCTAGTACCTCTATTGTGAGGGCTTGCCAAGCCCTTTCAGGGCTGCTTGTCCACCTTTGGATCACCAAACTCTTCTTACCTGTGGCTCTAAGAAGGTATAGCATGCATAGTGATAAAACTGTCTCAGCAGATGGACTTCAAACAGATTGAGGGTAACTGACAGACTTCAGACCTATTGGTGAGTTAGGAGAGTGTCTAACCCAAGCATGTGAAGACATCCCCCAGTGAAATGGGCAGATGGGAATAATTTGTTACAGAGGCAATGAAGGTGACTGAAGTGGACACTGTGCAGCACTTAGATCTTGGTCAGACATCAAAGATGCCAAGGTCATTCACTGAATCCTGAGCCATTGACAGTCATCTTGACTTTTGGACTTTGCCACTGGACTTTGATGACTCTGGAAAAAATAGTGAGGTTGAGGACTTTGTGCAGCTTTGCCTCACTTAAATCCAGTTTACCTGTAAGTCATGACATCATCCTGTGATATCATTGGTCCTCTTTGAAAATGAAGGCCAAACAACAACATTATCACTCCCATTTTATACAGGAGAAAAATGAGGTTGAGAAGATAAAATTATTCTTGGTCATATAGTTATGAAACATCTGAGGCAAAATTTACCTAAGGTCTTCCTGATGCTAAATTCAATGATCTATTAACTATACCACTTAGCTCACTCATCTGTAAAAAATAAGGGATTAGAATAGATGTTTTATGAGGTACTTTTCAGCTCTGGTTCTACGGTCATCTCTGCACAAGTCATCTTCAAGAAAAGTCATTTTGGATTATGTTGGCTTCATATATTCTTTTCACATTGTTATCTTTTGCCTCTTTTCTGTCAGCATTAGGATGAAGGGTTTTTTAAAAAAGCAAGGACTAGAAAGTTGGAGAGAGTTTTCACAAGTGGGGGCTCAGCAACAGTAGGGAGGTCTTTGATGGGAAGGGAAAGGGAGGAATAGAACAAAATCTTCAATGGTACTCTTTTGTAAATTTTTTGTTCCAAATTTTTTGTTTCTGTCCTCCTAGCTTCTACTTCTCTGGAAAGATTTTCTCCATCATGTGTACATTTTTTCCTTTCTCTGCCATTTGTTATTAAATTCTGCATTGAGAGTTCTAATTTCCTGGAGGGAGAAATCTGATTTCTAACGAATTCCATATCTGATTTTTATTTTGTTTAGTTTTCTTTTGAACCATTCTGGAATGGCTTTATGTTGTTTTACCGTCTCTGAGAATCCTACTGTGGTCCGTCTTTCATTAGGAAGTATTGTTTCGGTTTCCTTTATATCGTACTATTTGTTTTTCTGCATTTGCTTGTGAGTTTTTTATGAAGTCATTATTGTTGTTTAGTCATTTTAGTCATGTCTGAGTCTTTGTGACCCTATTTTGGGGTTTTCTTGATAGTGGTACTGGAGTGGTAAACCATTTCCTTCTTCAGCTCATTTTATAGGTGAGGAACTGAGGCAAACAGGGTTAAGTGACTCGCCCAGGCTCACACAGCTAGTAAGTTTTTAAAGCTGGATTTGAACTCATGAAAATGAGTCTTCCCGATTCCAAGCCCAGTGTTCTATCCATTCCACTACCCAGCTTCCCACTTATGCCTTTATACATGTTCATTATTTATAAAGGTTCCACAGACAATTAAGAAAGAAATATGCAGGGGCAGCTAGACGGCACAGTGAATAGAGCACCAGCTGTGGAACCAGGAGGACCTGAGTTCAAATCCAGCCTCAGACACTTAACACAAAACTAGCCATGTGATCTTGGGCAAGTCACTTAACCCCAATTGCCCTACCTTCCCCCTTCCAAAAAGCAAAACTATATATTTATATATTCTTTATTTATTTTTATATATATACTATATATTTATATAAATATTATATATATATATATATGTATACTCTTTTTTATTTGCATTTAGTAATCACCAGAGGTCTATCACATCTAATTTTTTAAAAAGTCTATTCATGTCTTAAATTTTGTTCTTGTGTTTTCTTTTTTTGTTGTTGTTATATTAGTCTAGGACTGAAATTAGTATCTTGATGTCCCCCACCATTACAGTTTAACTGTCTTTTTCTCCTTATAATTAATTTAGTTTTTTCTTTATGTATTTAGATGTTTTGGTATTCTGGAATTACATTAATATTATATTGAAACAGTTTGATCCTCCACCTATCCTCCTTACATTACACAGTGAGATAACATATGTAAAGTGCTTTGTAAACTCTAAGGCACCACATTAACGTGAGCTAGTTCACTATAGGACTATGCCAAGCCCTCTCCTGAGTTTTTTTGACCAATATTGCACCCAGAGAGTTTTCCAAGCAGCTTACTTCTCTGTTTGTCCTTGGCCAAGATTCAAATCGATGTCGTTTGACTCCTAATCCAAGACTCTTTCTATTATATCTTGCTATCAAGCGGGTTTTAAGAGGAAATGTCACTGTGCTAATGGTATAATGGATAGAGTGTTATACTTGGAGTCAGCATTAAGATGAATGATTTTTTTAAAAAGCAAGGACTAGAAAGTTAGAGAGAATTTTCACAAGTAGGGGCCCAGGAATAGTAGGGAGGTCTTTGATGGGAAGGGGAAGGGAGGAATAGAACAAAATTTCTCAGAAGGAAAGATTTAAACTATGGTCACTTGGTTTGGGGTAACCATTCCCAGGCAGCCATTTGTATATAAATAAGTAAGGGGATGTCCATAAATCAGAGGTGACCTGAGTGTGACTTTTATAATTTTCCTTTTTCAGGGTTTCAGACTTTATTTTTCCATTTTGCCACCTGTTTTCATTATATCCTTTTCATAGGTCACTCCTTCTAATAAATCTTTCCACAGATATGTTCCTTTCCCTACTAATTAGATGGCTCTGAAGATTGCATATACCCCTAGTTGTTGTCACTGGAACACTGAACCTCATATAGTAAAGTCTTTCTTCATTAACCATATCCTAGGTCCATCTTCTTACTGTTATATTTGCCTCCCTGGATTTCCTTTCATAGGCTTCCATACTCTGTACATGGCCCTAGGAGTCCGTTGTCTCCCCCTGCACAGCCTGCTGCATTACATTGATGATGGAGTATTACTTCTTACAGAAACAGGGGTTACAAAACTCTTGAAAGGTAAATGCATTTGACCTAACTAAAGGGCTGGTTCCAGTCTCCATGTGTCTCATTTCTTGTAAGTAATCCTTTTTCCTAATTCAACCAAGTTAAACTGCTTCAGCTCTTGAAGAGACCCTAGGGGTTTCTCACTTGATTCTTAGCTATTTTTTCTCTACAGTTAGATTCCTTTACAGAACATAGAGGCGCTTGAGGCTAAGAAGACTCTCAGCTTGTTGTCCAAGAATGTGTCATCAAATGGCTTATTTTCAGCTCTTTAACAATCCCATTTCGAAATCAGACTGCTTCATGCTAGAAAAGCAGGCACAGGAGAGTTATATATAGATGTATATTTTTTCTTGTTTGAATTTCATTTCAAATAAAATCAGTACAAGTAATGCTAGAGAGTTTATGTTATGGAATTAGTCTCATATTAAGTTGAAGTGTTGCTTAACTGAGGAGACAATGTTAGTATACAGCCAGGGCATCTTAAGTTAGGAACTTATGACTGTAGACTTATAACTCTAACACACCTTAGAGCCCATCTAGTCCAACTCTCATATTTTATAGATGAGGAAACTGAGTTCCATCAAAGTTAAATGTCTGAGGTGACACAAGTGGTAAGTGGCAGATCCAAGATTCAAATCCTCTGACACCAAATCCAACAACCTTTCCATTGTTCCTGGCTGGTCAGCAACTTTTTGGATGAAATGTTATTGCCCCAGTTCTATAATGGATAGAGTATTGGACTTGGAATCATGAAGATCTTGGTTCAGATTTCATCTCAAGCATTTAAGTCAATTAGTCAATAAGTATTTATTATGTGTTGACAGTGTGCTAGATCCTTCCCATGTGATCCTGGACAAATCATTTAACCCCTTTGTTTCATTTCCTTAACTATAAAGCCAAGGGAGTTGGACTAGATGACTTCTAATGTCTGTCCTTTCCAGCCCTATATCTTTGATCTTGTGATCCTGAGGAATCTACTGTGTGATTGTTATGAGGTTCTTTCCAGCTCTGGCTCTGTGATCTCTACACATTTCCTCTTCAGGATTAGTCATTTTGGATTATAACGGATTCATATGTTCTGCATGTTATGTAAACCTTTTTCTAGGAAAATAGTTAATTAAAAAGTCTGTTTTCCCAGAAAATCACACACAGTGTGATTTCCAAAGCTCCCAGATTGTGGGGACCACAGCAATGGTGGTATGTGTTATCTAAAGAACACCACTATAAAGTCTATGAATTTTCAAATTTTAGATACAAACTTTAGTAACAATCTATGATACTAAAAATGGAATGGTTTTAATTGTTTTCTGACCTTTTTGGTTGTCTTGTAGATCTGGACAACACAGAGAAGAATGAAAAACTAAAATTCAGTATAGTTGCACGTCTTCCTCCGGTAATCTTGAATTTTACTTAATTTTTTCATTATGTCTTGGAGTAGTGCCTCCCTAATGCTGAAATGCCTTTCTGGAAAGAGAATGTTTGCTCGTTTCTAGCTAAATGCCTTTGGATTGTTTTACTTTCCAGTTCCTTTCTATGAGGTCACACTAATTCCTGTCCCCATCCATGATGGTGTATCAAGATCCAGCACCCTCTTCTGACATTATATGCTCATGAATAAAACTCATTGACATGGCCCATGTGAATGCTTGAGGTTTTTTCCTTTTCTTTTCCTTTTATTTTAAACTTAAATACTAGAACTTAAATATACAATAAGAAAAGAAAAAGAAACGTGTTGTAAATTTAAATATAAAATAAGGGGAAAATGCATTGTTGTGTGCACAGTAGAATGTAAGAGAGGATTTTTCAAAATATACAACAACAAATTTCCATTTCAAGAAAGCCTATATAATAAATACTATACATTGTGTTCAGTTTTTTTCATAATTTAGGAAACTGCAATATTTATATCACTGATTCTGAGAAGTAAAGGAAATGATTTTCTTTTGCGTCATTTAAATCCAGGTGATGTCAGGAGGTCATGGAACCTGTGTTTCCTCCCACAGCAATTTTTCCCACTGGGAAAAAGTGTTCTCTGGTCTTAGGAAGAATGAAAAGCATGGGGGTAAAAGAGTTACAAAGGACGTTCCTTGTTTTTATAGTAGAGATGAGCTAGTGAAGCCAGAAATAATGGGAAAATATGAAATTCCAGGGCAAGTTCTTTAGAAATGTGACCTTGTTTGGGGTGGAGAAGGATGGAGAAAGCACACTTAGTCATCAGGATCTCAGCATACTTTGTACATCCTGTGCACACGCCCACATTACCCCAGCACTCCCTGTGACCCAGTCCTCACCTATAGGGAAGGTTCCTTACCTTTCCAAGCCTGATAATGACTCTTTAATGACTAAAGCAATGGTTGGAGAGTAAAACCTCATTACTGGCTTCTGTGTAGAAAGGTGAAAAATAGGAATTCATTTGTTTCAGGATTAAATCATTTTGAACTAGCATGTGGATTTCTCGATTTCCAAAAGTGTCTCTTGTAATTTGGAAATGTAAATTTCCAGATTTCCAAAAGCGTCGAGCAGTGAGAGGCATTTAACATTTCTTCTGCACAGCCCACTCTCTTGTCAACTGCAATATAATATTTTCAGGAGTTTTAGTCAGGGTTCAGCAGCACAGCTAAGAGAGTGATAGCGTCACCTCCAAGAGACTGTGAACCTTAATGTTTCAGTCCCTTCCTCTGAGTAACTTCACTTGAAGAAAATAGTTAAGACCATGATTTTTTAGGAGGTAAATTGTTTCTTTCATTTATGCTTTCTTCTCCTTAATAGTTTATTATGCAGAAGATAAGTCAATTGTGGGATCATCCTATCAATTCTCACATTATTTCAAGGAACTACGTGAAACGCCTGCTTCAGAGGCATAAGAGACAGGTAAGGTTGGCTGTGAGATCTGATCACATACATGTTTATGGATAGATCACTGTATTTGGAGTAAGAGAATCTGGGAATAACACCTGGCTCTGTAATTTACTGGCTTCTGAGATCACTTTATCCCTCTGAGGTGAAGAATCTCCTCTGATAAAAAAAAAGTTAATAGTATTAGGGCTATATAACATCATCCATCGTTATTGCTGCTTTCAAATTTTACTTTAAAATATTTTTAAGATTTGTTCGTCTATGAAGTATCATTTCTTGGAATTTGATCTTCTAATCCTGTAGTACAGGCAACCAGGTGGTGCAGTGGATGGAAGACTGGGTCTGTAGTCAGGAAGACCTGAGTTCAAATCCAGTCTCAGACACCAGCTATGTGACCATGGAAAGTCACTTTACCACCATCTGCCTCAGTTTCCTCAACTTAAAAGAAGTTGGTGTGAGGATCAAATGAGATAATATTCGTTAGGCACTTGGCACACTGTAGGCAATGCATGAATGTCCTCTCTCCTTTCCCCCATCCTTGCTCATCTCTAAAAAGATTACCATAAAAACAAGTGCAATTTAAGTACAAACATCTGCTAAAGAGATAGAGGAGTTAGGGCAATTCTATTAAGAACTCAAAAATCCTCCAAATTATAGCAACATAGAGTTTAATATTTGTTGACGTTCTTGAAAACTGGGTACTGGGGAGGAGGAAGATGAAAAAGATATGGGAAAAATATGACTCAAGAATAAGAAAGCGGTCAAAGGCTGGGATAATACATGATGCCTTATACCTAGATAGCATAACTATTTAAATAAATAATTTTCTTTAGAAGAGAGTCAGGTAATGTTGGACATCATGTATAATAAACTGCATCACAAAAATTTAAATTATTATATCTTAACAGACTGTTTCCAAGGCTAGCTCTTTATTTTCCCTCCCAGCATCCAGAAGCTGACTGAGAACTGAGCTGGAGTTTTCTTGAGACCAGAATCCAGTGAAGGCTGAAGTTGCTGCTGCCTTAGAGAGAGAGTGTCTCTCTCTCTCTCTCTCTCTCTCTCTCTCTCTCTCTCTCTCTCTCTCTCTCTCAGCTGGCTTCAGTCTCCACAATTCCAGGAGCTGGCCAGGAGGAAAATTCTTGATTCTGATTCTCTGTCTCTGAAACTCTTCTCATATACACACACACATTGCCTTTCTGTCTCAGCCAACCCCTTCCTGTTATGTCAGCAACAGGAGACAGAGTTCACACCTTCTGTTTCTTTCAAGAGGTACTTAGCCCTTAGTTACTAAGGGCTAAGTACCTGCTAAATTAATTACCATTACAGAAGGGGGAAGGCAGGGCAGTTGGGGTTAAGTGACTTGCCCAAGGTCACAGGCTAGTAAGTGTTAAGTGTCTGAGGCCAGATTTGAACTCAGGTCCTCCTGACTCCAAGGCTTGTGCTCTATTCACTGCATCACTTAGCTCACCCCTTTCTTAATAGCTAGAGGTAGCTGGGTGGTGCAGTACAGGGAGTGCCAGGAACACTTGAGTTCAAATCTAGCCCCAGACACTTAATAACTGGGTGACTCTGGGCAAGTCACTTAACCTCAGTCTCAATTTCCTCATCTGGAAAATGGGAATAATGATAGCACCTACCTCTCAGGGGTGTTGTGAGGATCAAATGAGATAATGATTGTAAAGTGTTAGCAAAGTGCCTGTCACATAGTAAGTGCTATGTAAATGTTAGCCATTTATTTTTGTTGTTAATTAATTAAACAAAAATGATAGTTCTCAATATGCGGCATTTACAAATCTACATACAGTCAGACCAGCCACTTAGAACAAAGGCCACATTCAATAACACATTTGAAAAGAAAATAAAAATGAAAATAGATGGCATGCAATTTAAAAAATTCCAACCAGATCTATTAAATGAGCTGTAATGGCTTGGGGTGGGAAAAGGGTCCTGCAACTTCATTAATATGAGGAAACTCCCTTTATCAGTGCAGGTCAGCATTTTATCTGCAACTTACCACCCTTGAGACTTGCTTAGAGCAGAGGTGTGACTCACTAAAGATTTTTTTTTTCATAATTTAGGAAACTCTGCAATATTTATATCAGTGATTCTGAGAAGTAAGGGAAATGATTTTCCTTTGTGTCATTTAAATCCAGGTGATGTCAGGAGGTCATGGAACCTGTGTTTCCTCCTACAGCAATATAATAAACTCTGTGAATACAAGTAGAAACAAAAATACAGTTAGCGCTGACCCTCAGGGAGCTTACATTCAAATGGAGAAAGATAGCACACAAAAAGAAGCTGAAACGCAGTCAGGAATGAAGTCCAAAAAGAGATGAAAGAATGAATGTGACTGGCCTGGACTCTTCCTATAAATAGAAGTTCTGGGAGGAACTGACCTATCAGAAGAAAGGTCCACATGGGTGTAGGGATCTTCCAGAATGAGAAGGCTGCTGGGGTGGAGAAAGAAGTTTGGAGAGTGAGTAGCAGAGCTCAGAGTGGGAATAATGAAGGAGCAATTTCCTTTCTGCTAAACTAAAATAAATTCCATTTTAAAATGTTCACTGCTCTTCATATCTAGCATCTTTTCATTCTTTTGAAAAAGAATTTGTGATGAATAAATGTGAGACTTTTTTTTGCAGTATACAATTCTCTGGTCTTTTTCATTCTTTATTTCTAATTTGTATTTTTCCAATGTATTATTTGCTGTCTTTACTCATTCCCTATTCACTTATTGTATTGAAATGACAGATTGTGAAAAATATTTTGAGTTACTATGAAAGCTTTAAATGCAAGGGAACATAGTCTTTCTCTGCCTCTTCATCCTTTGCAATAAATGCTGCAATGATCACATTCTTTGTATCCTTTGCAATAAGCACAGGGTGCAATTATTTTCATGGTGCTCTTTCTGGAAATACTCATCAAGAGCACTGCAGTGGGGCATGATCAAATGTCCCATAAAGTGAGGTTTCTTGTTTTCTTTTGATCATCTCTAAAACCAACTGTTTTATTTGTTTCTTTAATTCTAAATTCCATTGAGCTGCAGCTTGGTTTGCTAGTTTTGTTATAGTAAGAATATCAGTAGTGAGTTAATTTGTTGATAATTGAATAAGGAGCTCGTCTTTAGGGTACCAACTATTAAGCTGAAGTTTATGGACAGCCTAAAATTTGTGTGATTCTTCACATTTTCTGACTCCTTTTCTGTCATTCTGTCATCATCACTGCAGAAGCAGGGGTCCTGGCAATAGATTGAGTCTGATTTCTGTGAACAATCCTACCTAAAGACAAAGAAGTTCATCTCCAGTAGGTTGACCTTTGGATGAGAGATTCTTTAGTCATCATAACTCATGAAACAAAGAAAAGTTTATTAAGTTAAATATCATTAATGTCAAAAAAATAAATGACTAATAACCCATATGTTTACTTTCCCCACCATAAGATCTTTATAAGAATAATTTATATATTTATTGATGGGCGCCTTTATAAAGACCCGAGAAGGTAATAAGAAAGATTTTGAAATTGATGTTCTGTAGCTGACCACAATCTCTCTTCAGTCACATCACTGACCCAAACGCATAGAGCAGAGGTGTTGAACTCAGCTGGAACCAGATTAAAATATAATTAGGAAATGTTTAACAAAATGAATAAACACACAATACAGTGGAAATAAGGTTAATTTGTGGTTTTCCAAGTTAATCTGTTTGAGTTTGACATCATTGGTATAGGGAATATGAAATGTCACTGTGGTTATTATTTGTTAACCAGGAGATCGCTTAAAAAATGATTCAACAGAAGCCAAATATAACTGGGAGGTATTCTCCCATGCAATGTCTTCTGTGCATTTGTTAAAAATCATACGAAATATCTTGAAAGAAGCAACAACAGAGAAAATCTTGTTCAGTGACCTTCTGATTAGAAATCTGTCGTACAGTTGTGTCTGACTCTTTGTGACCCCATTTGAGGTTTTGTTGGCAAAGCTACAGGAGTGGTTTGCTATTTCCTTCTCCAGCTCATTTCACAGATGAGGAAACAGGGTTAAGTGACTTGCTCAGGGTTCACACAGCTAGTAAGTATCTGAAGCTGGGTTTGAACTCAGGAAGATGAGTCTTCCTGAATCCAAGTCTGGCATTCTATTCACTGAGTCACCTAACTGGCCTTATAAATGTGTGGTGAGGCATAAAACAGGGAAATGTATTTGCCAAAAGGTCTTCAGTCACTTTCATGTAGGATCCCTACCACAGAGTCCAGAAAGAAAAGGTGGAAGGTCCTCCAGATGTTCCTGTTTTGATTATGTTGTGCTGATTGAATTAAGACTATGAACATTAAAGGTCCTTTCTAAAGAACCATGCTCCCTCCAGAGTTTGGCTTAACTACCCATGAAGGAAAAATGCTTCTTATCCGGATTGTAAAATGCACTTGAAAGGACAGCCTGTAGAGCTAGTCTGTCAGTAATTATTATCTTGGATAAACACAGTAAAATGGGTAGTTAAAGTATTGCAAATGGACAATGAGGTAGACCTAGAAACGGACTGGATCCTTTGGCTTTTAATGATATCGCCAAGATTCTCCATGAATAAAGACCTATCCTTTTCTCTCAGCTTGGCTCCTGATTCTCTAGACTTTTCTACCCCCATTCTACCTGCCTTCTTACCCTGAAGATGATTCCCACACTGTGGCTGACCCTTTCCTCCCAAATGGTGAGTTCCTGCCCGGAACCCCCATTTGAAGAGGTGTCCAGGACGGCCACAGCTCACTTCTCTCCTCTCTCTGCTCCTGGGTCTCCAGACTTTCCCACTTTTCCTGTTAGTGCCTTCCCTACTCCCTTTTCAGCTCCATTTTATGTGCTGTCTTGATCATTGGAATGTGAGGTTCTTTTTATAAGGTAGGGACTGATTTTTTCTTTTCTTGGTGCTTATATAACGACTTCTGTCAGTGGGGTGGTTGGGCACAAACCCCCTAAGATCTACCATTCTTCCCAGTTTCAGAAGAGAGGAAATTACTCAAGAAGGGCGAGAGGGTAGAGATTTTCATTTACAGGCTGTGGTGGGAATTGTTTATGAAGGATTTCTGAGAAGAATAAGTAGAGAAGGCAAAGGTGGGAGTAGTTCCACTGCAATAGTGATCCATCTAATGGGTATCACTTTGGCCCCCACTGCTTAAAGTCCAGGTATATTACTTTATGCCTCCCCAAAGGTCACTCTGGTAGCTCTAGGGATTTGGGGTAATTTCTTATTTCTGCCATAGGGCCATGCCATTAGAATATGTTCTCCAATTTTAGGGGTCCTAGTACCCTAGTTCCTTAACACATTAGCTTTCACAAAGGAATATTTGCTTCAGAGATACACCAAGAACATACAAACATCCCCACCCCAACACCTGGGTGAATAATCCCTTCTATGCCACCTCATTCTCTAGTCTAGAGAGAGGAATGGGATTAACTTCACAATTTAACTCACGGACTACATAGCATTAGTCCCAGGGAGTCAAGTCCAAATCCCTGATGGGTTTACTTCCTGATATCCTGGCTTACTAGAACTCTTGCAATTGCAAAACTGAGTGCAATATCTGGAACTCAGGATTCTAAGGTTCCCTTGGTTTGAATTCCTAAGTCCAGGACTCCACTCCTTACATCTAGAAGGATAAATGAAACAAGACCAAAACCCCAAGCCCATTTCTCAGGGCCACAAGGCCTAAGTGGGAGGGTGTTCTGGGGAAGGTGATACCCTAGGCCCTTCTCCCCAGCTTATTGTATGGTGCCATTTAAAGACTCAAATAGTTTCAGCTATGTAGCCAATGGAAAGAGGTTTCTGTCCCATACACATTGTTAGGCCAATGTAGAATGTCCATACTTGGACCAAATCTGTCTCACAGGATCAGGTCCCTGGAATCTTGCACATGGTGCCTCCATTATAGGTGGTCTAGGAATGTGCTAAAAACCTGTTACAGTTGGATTTGTATTCCCAGTGCTTAGCACAGTGCCTGGCACACAGAAATTGGTTAATAAATTTCTCTCTCTCTCTGTCTCTGTCTCTGTCTCTCTCTCTCCCCCTCTCTCTCCCTCTCTCTCCCTATCTCCCGCCCTCCCTTCCTCCATTCTTCACTCTCTTCCTTATTAAGAAGTATGAGTTATTTCAGGGTCTGAAAAATTAAAATTATAGGTATATATGACCTATAATTATATTTAATATATAAATATTATATTATATTATTATAGGTATATATGACCTATAATTATATTTAATATATAAATATTTAATATATTTAATATAATATATCCTAATTATAGGATATATATATATATCCTATATATATATAGGATATGATGAGACTGAGTCTATTGCTAACAAAGAATTTCACAGAAGTACTGAAAGTGAAACTATAAAAAATTATGTCCTTTTCCACTGTGGATCCATGATTCTGTAACTCTAAATGTGCAACTAGAAAGGGAGATGAGAGGACCATGTAGCGAAACTGAAGGGGGACTAACACATAGCCTGTGTCTTCTTTGGTATTTTGGTGGACTCCCTATGGAAGATAATATGGCAGGACGTGGATGAGGCATGAATGGGGTTCTGATTTGTGCCACTGGAGGAAGTAGCCATACTGATGACTTTTTAAAGTTTAAAGTAAGTTTGCCTCAATCAGAGCTGCCAGTTAAGATATTCACAGAATCCTTGGAGTTCAAAGGGCCCTCAAAGGCCATCTCCTCCTGTGATTGCATATAAACCCCTAGGTTTGAGAAAACTTTTGTACCTCCTGCGGCAGCTGATCCCACTTTTGCACAGTTCTATTGGTTCTAAGTGCTTGACTTAAAGTGATGGTTGACCTTCAGAATGAACTAATCCCATGAATGATTTCTTTTTTAGTCCCGAAATTCTACAATTGACAGGTCATCATTCCTTATTGAATTCCTGCCTCTGAATTATTTGATTGAAGTACTGACAGAGATGGAGACTACTCATCAAGGTACCCTTCACTCTCTATTCAATTCTACTTATTTCTGTCAACTTAATATCCAGTTAGAAAAGTGTCATCACTTCTGCTTTGTCCAAAAGCTAAAATCAAAGTTCTGCTCTCTACTTAGACACATATGAAACAGAGAATGTTAGACCTTGAAGAGACCTGAGAGGTCATATAGCAAACACATTTGTTTTACAGAAGAAAAAACTGGAGCTCAGAGGATTTCAGTGACTTGCCCCAGGTGGTACAGATTTGCTCCCTCTGTGACTTTAGATGAGCCATCTTTGGCTCAGTTTCCTTATCTGTAAAATTGAACTAGTTGGACTAGATGACTTTTTTTTATAAGCTTTTTGGAGGGCAGTTGGGGTTAAGTGACTTGCCCAAAGTCACACAGCTAGTAAGTGTGTCAAGTGTCTGAGGCTGGATTTGAACTCCAGTCCTCCTGACTCCAGGGCGGGTGCTCTATTCAGTGCTCCATCTAGCCACCCCGACTTTTGAGATCCCTTTTAAATTTGTGGTCCTAAGTCAGAGGCAGAGCCAAAACTAGAGCTTGAGTTTCTTGGCCATTTTATGCTCTTTCCCACACAAACTCTTTGGATGAAGCCTTAACTTTCTTACTACCTCAGTTTCTCCATCTTTAAAACACCTGGACTGGAGGTTATCAATGAAGTGCTATTTTATTTTGTGTACATAGAGACACTCTTTGTAAGAAAAAGGGGTGGGGGAGCTGCTGGGTGGTATAGTGAATAAGGCACTGATCCTGGAGTCAGGAGGACCTAGGTTCGAATCTGGTCTCAGAGACTTAACACTTATTAGCTATGTGACCTTGGGCAAATCACTTAACCCCAGCTGCCCTCCCCTACCTCCTCCAAAAAGCAAAAAACAAAAACAAAAAAGGGAACCTCTGCCTCAATGAGAAAGCTTTAGTGTGCTACAAGTTCATTCTGGTGCTTTAAGTTTCCATATGGCGCTGTCATTGTACGTTTCAGATTCCTGTGAGTAGCACTGGATGTCCCTGGGGATCTTCTCCTAGTTTGCTATTGAGGTAACCATTTTAGGCAAGATGTAGAAAACATGATTAAATGATCATTTCATTCAACATTTGATTCTGTGCAACTTTCCTTTTTCAAAATACCTCATGATTACACTGGTGCCTTAATTAAGAAATTTATGAGTCACAAATAACAAAAATGAGACTAAGGATAATAGATTTAGAGCTGGAAGTGGTGGTTGACCTTCTAGTTAGAGGCCTATAGTCAAACCCTCTCATCTTATGGGTGAAATAAATCTGAGCTTTGGCAGATGATATCATCTGCCCAGCATCACAGAGTAAGTAATTGGTAGAGCATAGGATTTTGGGTGCTATGTTTAAAGAAAATAGTTTGAATTCTATTTGACTGTTATTGACAAATCCTCCTTCCCTAGTTCTGAGACTTGGAAATTTTTAAATTATTTAAAATATGACAACTCTCACAGTAATGAACCTAAAATTCTTTTGAAAAGCTTGACCTCACAAAGCAGAACTTGGGAGAGTTGGTGGAAGGTGTAGAGTGGTAGGCTTTGGCCCAGTTTCAGGAGAATAATTCCAAACAACTAGAACAATGCACAAGCAGAGTAGTTAGTTTCCCTAGGTAATGAGTTCCCCATCTCTCGAGTTCTTTGGGTAGAAGCTTGGGGATATCTTAGAGCAGCAGTTCTCAACCTGTGGGTTATATTCAATTTAAATACATCCTACATATCAGATATTTACATTACGATTCATAACAGTAGCAAAATTACAGTTATGAAGTAGCAATGAAAATAATTTTGTGTTTGGGGGTTACCACAACATGAGGAACTGTATTAAAGGGTCATGGCATTGGGAATGTTGAGAACCACTGTCTTAGAGAGACTTACTGCTTCCTGCCTGGGTTGGACTAGATGACCTCAGAGGGTGCTCTTCCGACTCTGAGATTCTCTGAGTTGAATTATAACCTACACCCAATGTAAGAATTGGAAGGCCACATGCCTAAATACCAGAGGCTCACAATAATCTCCTCCTCTATTTTCTCTAGCTCTGAATCCCTTTGAAGGATGTGACACTGTGGACACAAAATTTGTAGAGGAAACAGCACTGAAACAAACCATGATCCTCTTGAACTTATCAAAGAGCTGTGACAACAACTGACTCCTAAGAATTTTCCATCACTATTTCCCATTTTATTTTTTAAAAATACCCACAACATTTACCATGGACCTTTGAGCTGTTTTTAGAACTATTTACACTGAGGAAAAATTCTCAGATGCTCTCTAGCCATTAGGTGATACAGAGTTCAGAGCCTATCACTAAAAGTAAATAAATAATGACTTCCATTTGGAGAATGGAGAGCCCTTTTTAAGAGGTCAATCATTTCAAAAGGTGTTCATTAAATATTGGCCTAAATTGCTTTAGTTCTTCCTACACGAACAGAGAGTGAAAGGCATATGTGTAGAAAATCAGGACGAGAGCGAAGGAACAGGTAAATGACCTTCCAGATACTGTTCAGAGGAGAGTTTCTCCAACTCCTGTACTGCCTATTTCCAAAGAAAAAATGAAGACTCGAGAATAATTATGTGGTAACTAGATAATATGGATGGAGAATGGGATAAGAAAAATAAGTGATCTTTTTTGTAAATAAGATATGATTTTAAAAAGAGAAAAAGTTACACGTTCAAGTTTTTTAAAACTCAGTTTTGAGTTTAGGAACCTTTTCTTTTGTATTAATTAAAGTTACCTTTCTTTCCAGTGTAGAATAATTTGTAATGTTTGTATATTGTACACTTGGAGTTTGTAATTGAAATGATTACAAGAAACTTTTATTTAATTTTATACTGTTGATTTTTTAGTAGTGTTTATAAAATGTCTATTTAGACAAATCTTGATATTAAAATTCCATTGAAATGTTTGTCCAGAAGATCCTTGGTGTTTTGTTTGTTTTATGTATGACTACCTGAATTATGTCCTTTCTTGGCTTTTAAGAGTCTATATAATTTTAGTTGTCCTCGTCAGATCCTTCACTATCAGTTCTAGAAATTCCATCTTAGTTCTGTGTATTAATTTGTGGGCGCTGTCTGAGACTCTTTCCTAGGGCTCTGCTTTTCTCTACATGCTTTCCCATAGGTCAAAAGTTTTTAACTTTTTTTGTACATTGGACCCCTCTGACAGTCTGATAAAGCCTATGGATGCCTTCTGAGAATAATATTTTTAAATGCATAAATGAAAATATCTTGGATCATAAGTGAAATCAATTACATAAAAATGCAGTTGTCAAAATATATTATTAAAAATACAACAACCATCATGTTCACAGAATCCATGGTAAGTAGCCTGCCTTAGGAAATCATACACTTTCTTGGCTTCAGTGATTATCTCTATTCAGATGACTCCCAAATCTGTGTTTGCAGCTCTGACTGCTTTCCTTTTTTTTCTTTTTTGAGTATTTAATTTTTTCCTAATTATATGTAAAAACAATTTTTAATAGTAATTTTAAAAACTTTTGAGTTCCAAATTCTCTCCCTCCCGCCCTTCCATTCCTCTTCCCTGAGAGAATGCAATTTGATATAGGTTATTCATGCACAATCGTGCAAAATATATTTCCATATAAGTCATGTTGTGAAAGAAAAAGACAAGAAAAATCCACACACAGAAATAAAGTGAAAAATAGTTTGCTTTGATCTGCATTTAAACCCTATCAATTCTATCTCTGGAGGTGGAGAGCATTTTTTATTACAAGTCCTTTGGAATTGTCTTGAATCATTGTACTACTGAGAATAGCTAAGTCATCATTGTATAATATTGCTGTTACTGTGTACAGTGCTCACCTGGTTCTGCTCACTTCAGTTGCATCAGTTCATGTAAGTATTTAAAGGGTTTTTTGAAATCATCCTGTTCATCTGCTTTTCCAAATTCATTATCTCTCCCTCCAACATTCCACAAACTACCCTCCCTGTTTGACCCCTTTGTGTCAATTTTCAGTCACCCAAGCTAAAAATACTTGTTTTCTTTGATTTTTCCCCCTCTCATGTTCCTTTGACCAAGTCCTTTTGATTCCTCCTGTCTCTTCTATCTCTTCTTTTCCATTCCACTGTTACTATTGTATTTCATTATGTCATTGTCTCAACTCTATATTATTGTAATAACTTGCTAATTGGACTCTTGCCCTCAATCTTTCTCTAATTTGTCCTGTTTACTGATTATAGGTTAAGCTTTCATTTTTTTATTCCCTGCTGCAATGATTTCCCATTAGTTTGACGTTCAAGATTTTCTGTAATCTGACCCAACTGTACCTACCCAACCTTAGTGTCCATCATTTCCCAACCCAGTTCTTTGCCACTAAACAGATGAACCACCTCACTATCTCTTGACAAGGCTGTATACTTTCATTTCTGCCTCTTTGGTCTTACATTTAGTCTAAATGCTATTCATTCAGGCCCGGCTATATCCCCACCTTTCCATGAAACTTTCCTGGACCATTCAAACCTAAAGCGATTCCTTGAACTCCATCTAAACTTGCAGCATTTGTTGTCTGTACCACTCACTTAGTACTTCATCATCTGGAATCACTTTAGGAGAGGTCCCCATCAATGTAGTTCAAGTGGAAGCTGAGTGACCATTTGTTGGTAGTGTTGGTAGTCTTGGCCAGGTAAATGATCTGGAAGGTGCCTTCCAATTCTTAAGGAGCTATTACTCTATAACTTACATGAAATATATTTCATATAATCCTATATATATGTATATAATTTCATATATTTGGGACTACCCAATATTCCATCAACATTTTAATTGTTAATATCCTTGATGATTCTCTGGATCAATTTGTTGTTTGCATGCCTGAATGGTGTCCTTATATTCTCATACTAGGAACTGTAACATGTATAGCAATGTAGCATGGACTTACCAGAACATGAGAAACTCTGGGTAGTCTGCCCACCTGGAAAACCAGGTTATAGCAAGTATAGGAAGCATTAACTTGATTTTTTCAGTACAGCTTATCCTGGAGCGGTGTGCCTACTATACTGTTCCTCTGTTGAGTGAAATGTATTTCTGTACACAACTCTGTGTGTGTGTGTGTGTGTGTGTGTGTGTGTGTGTAGTTTTCCCTCCTTTGAACAGTTTCAATGTTTCTACACGTCTTTTCAACAGGAATGCTTAGATTACCTCTATTTCATTAAAAAAAAAAGTCTCTTCAGTCTCTATCCTTCTGCTTCTCCTCCCTCGCTCCTCCTCCCCAGGATTATAATAAATTTTACTGATTAAATTATTCTTGGTTTTAAGCTTATGCTTTTTATCTTCTGGAATATCATATTATGAGTTCTCCTCTCCTTTTTTAGGAATATTTGCTAAATCCTGTGTGATCCTATGGCTCTTCAGTACTTGAATTCATTCTTCCTTGCTGCCTGAATTTTTTCTTTGACTTGTAAACTCTGGATTTTGTTTATAATCTTTCTGGAAGTTTTCATTTGGGTGTTTGAGGAGGTGGCCAGTAGATCCTATTTCTTCCTTGCCCTTTGGTTTTAAAAGATATTTTATGGTTTAAAAAAATATGTATCTAGGCCCTTTTTTTTTGGTTATGGATTTCAGGTAGTCTAAGGATTCTTAAATTATCTCTCATTGATCTGATTTCCAGGTTTGTTGTTTTGGCTGTGAGATATCCTAAATTTTTTCTATTTTTTTTTTTTTTAGTCTTTGGACTTTGTTTCTTTTAATTCATCTTATTGTTTTATGGAGTTATTAACTTTAATTTCGTCCATTCTAGTGTTCAAAGAGTTTGTTGTTGGGTTAAAATTTGGTACCTATTATTTCAAATCACTCATTTTAATTCCAAATCTTTCTTCTACAATTATTTTTTCCCAATTTTTTCTTCTACTGCTCACATTTCTTTTACAAAATAATTTTAAAATTTGTAATACAAAAGCAAACAAACAAAAACCCTCTAGCTTCATTTCTTCTAGGAATTCTGGTTTAATTTTGTACAACTTGTGTTTTCTTTTGGGACTTTTTTTATATTTTGAGGTTATTTGCTTCTAGGTCTATGTCTTGAGTATCTGGTACCATAAAGCTCTTTATAGAAATACTCATTTTTTGATTGCTTATATTTCCAGCTGACTTCCTGATGTAGTCTTTATGTAAAGGCTGGTCTCTGTGCACTTCTGAAGAAATGTCTTGACTGAGCTTGTATACCCTCAGATCCTACTGGTTTCTTGGGAATATTGTTCTACCATTTCATGATCTCAGAGACAGACCAGGATGGGGTCATGTAAGCTTTCAGTGTTTCCCAAATGGTCTTGGGTTCCTGCCTTGGTTAGTCCCTTGTAGGATTCCAGGCTGTCCGTTAGAATTGAGACTTCTAGTCCAATTTGCTTCTGGATTTAGAGCCACATGGCTCCTGGTTGCTTCTCAACTTACTACTCATTCAGTACACTGCCTAAGGCCTATAGCTCCATTAGGTACAGAGAGGACCTCTCATCCCTGAATACATGATCAGAAACCATATAGGGAGCAACAGAACTTCCAGTTGGTACCTACCTGTTCCTTCAACTTGAACAAGGTCAGGACTATCTGTGTGTCTGTGGGATCTCTTCTTACCCTGATGCACATCCTCAGCACTCTGTCCATCTCTGCACTGGAATGCTTTGGCTAAACCTTATCCCCAAAGTCTATGGATTTGTCTGTCTTCTTAGGCCAACTTGGTAAGAAGAATTACTCACTGTGACTTTTTATTGGATTTTCTGGATAGGACTCAGTCTGGTGCATTTTCTAGATCTTTGTGAAGAGTTGTGTTCCTGCTACTCCACCATCTTGATTCTTCCTTCCTTTTCCTTATTTATATGTATATACTTATGGCTCGAAGCCTCTATTCCAACCCACTTTCCTATATCAGTCTCAGTTCATTGGACCTTGGTGTTCTCAAGAAACTCTTGATTTCTGTCCTGGCTTAGTCTCTCATTTACATTCTTACTTGCATCCTAATTTGTACTCTGCTTCATTGGGTTTTGGGAGTTTTTTTTGGATGGGAGTTTTCCCTCAGGGTAAATGATTACCCTAATCATTGCCATGTGTTGGCTCTATATTGGAGAATCAACATGCAATGTCCTCATCCCACTTGCTTCCCTCCTCATGAAAACTTCCTAGTCCATAAAATGAGTTAGTTGGACTAGATAATCTCTGAGATCCTTTCCAACTGTCAATATAGCATCCTATGATTCATGAGCTGAAAAAAGATCTCTCCCTCTTCTTAACCTTAATATTACTTTGGATCTTGGGCATTGGTCACATTCTATTTTGTGTTATAGTTAGGTTTATGGATATGTACATATCTTATCTCCTCTAATAGAAGAGAGCTTCCAGTAGTATATCTCTACTTGTACTACCCTTTGAGAGAAGGGACTATCCTGTTTATCTGTGTATCTCCCTTGATACCTAGTACAGTGCTTTGCATATAGTATACACTTTATAAGAATCCATTGAATTGAATTTATTAAAATTATGAAAGCATCTGGCACCAGAATTTAGGAGCTTGTCAAAATAGCCATTTAACTTTTTTTTGTACAGGAACCAAAAAGAGGGACAGAAATGCTTTTTTAAAACCTTTCACATATGAAAAATTTGGATTTACGAAACAGAGACATTTCAAAGAGTTATTTTTGCTGCAAAAAGATTGACTTTGGCAAAGAATATATTGTTAATATTCCTTTACACTTCATGCTTTCCTACTGATTTTAAAATGATTTAAATTAACCTAAATAGTATTTACCTATCAAGTCTTAGGAATAAACTATTTCACAAATGAAACATAGCTTTATATTGTTTAAAATACAGATATTTACTTTTGCCTCTCCACTAACTATACTGATACACATTTCCCCAAAGAACAAGTATAGTACTGTTTAATTAAATTATATATATTTTAATTTTAGAAAATATGCCAGAATGGATTGATTTGACTTTCTTTGGAAAAAAAAGCCAATTATTTTCTCCAATTCCAGCTCTAAGATCATGTTTGAAAAGAGACTTAACCTGAACAGTGGGTCAGCATAGAGATTGGAAAATAACTAAACGATCAAAATACTTTGTCAAAATTTTAGCTACAATTCTAAATTCTACACAAATGGAAATGAGTCTTTCTTTGTAGGACCTAAAGTGAGTGAATTGTGAGTCCCTGCTCCTATCTGCCCAATATCGCGAAGGCCCTGTTGATTTACTTTGCTCATAGTTTCCCAGCTGTGGGTTTAGAGGAAGCTTGTTTGAAGCCATTAGGAAACTTAGCCTTGGAGCCTTTTCCTGTTCAAATATTCAAATTTCTATTGGTTTTATAGTAGGCTTTCTTATGTGCCTCATGTTGGAGCCAGGCTCAGATGGCTTGAATGGTGGAGCTCGGCCATAAGGCCGGGGTAGGGGCAAAGTGGCTTCTGCTTCTGGGATATAGGCATTTGGGCGCTGGATCGCTGTTGTGTAAACCCCGGAAGGCAGCATGTTGCTTTTCTCTTCCAAAGCCATCTGCAAAGAAAAACTTCCTTTAGTTTGCAGAAAAAGAAAGCAAGTCACATTCGTTGGGACCATATCAGATTGGAAGCTCCTTGAAGGCAGGGACTGTCTTTTGCTTCTTTTTGTATCTCCAGCACTGAGCACAGGGCCTGTCACATAGTAGGGGCTCCATAAATGTTGTTGATTAAATATTTATTTATAGGGGCAGCATGAAGGCAAAGACCCTTGATTCAAATCCTCCTTCTGTCATTTGCTAGTTTTTTGACCTTGGACAAGTCACTTCTCAGACCCTCAATTTCCTCGTCTATGAAAAGAGAATTGGACGGGATGGCCCATTAGATTCCTTCCAGCTATAAATATGTGCTCCTATGATACCTCTTTTGGCCAGTGTAAATAGCATGGGGGAAGGGACTAAAGGCCAGCAGTGGATTCTAATGGAGAGGCAGCATGGGGCAGGGATACGGAGGGGGATGAGAAGAGAAAATGTCAGCATATGAGACATTTACCTTACATGATGGCGGGGGGGGGGGGGGAGGGGGGCTTTAATGCTCTCACAGCATAACTTGGTTGCCCATGCAGTGCAAAGTTACTGTGATTCAGGAAATTGCTCAATGGCCCCCAAACTCTTTGTATTACTCGTGTACCAACAAACAAACTAGCAGAAACACATCCCACATGAGAAAGGAGGAGCTTTCAGGAAGCTCAGGTAGCAAGGAAACACAAGGCATGATATAAAGGATATATACTTTATATAGATAGATAGATATAAAGTATATATACATATATACTTTATATGTGCATGCATATATGTGTGTATATACATATATATTTTATATATAAACACTTTACTATATATAACTGTGTGTGTGTGTCTGTGTGTGTGTATATATATATATATATATATATATATATATATATATAAAGAGAGAGAGAAAGAGAGAGAGAGAGGGAGTAAAGGGTTTTTGCACCCAGAGCCATTCAGCAAACCCTCTGGATGAAAGGGTGGCATTGGCAGGAATTCAGACACATTTGTGACAAAAAAAGACCCTTTGGGAAGAGAGGAGGCAATGCTGCCCTCAGCACCCAATAAGGTCCTAGTTCCTTTCACAGACTAAGGCAGGGCTTCTTCACCTCTTGTGTGTGTGTCATGAATCCACTTTGGCAATCTAGTGAAGTCTATGGATCCCTTCTCAGAATAAAGCTTTTAAATGCAGAAAATAAAATACACAGGATTATAAAGCAAACTAAAAATATTGAAATATAGTTATCAAAATACTTTAAAAAACAGTTCATAGATCTCAGGTTTAGAACTTCTGGAGTCTAATGGCTGCTAATTGTCATCTATGAAGTACTCTTCCTTTTTGAAGGACAGTCTTCCTGGAGTTCTCACACTTGAAAGGTATCCCTTACAGACTGAGCTGTGGTTTGCTTCCTGGCACTCTGATATTTTCAGTGTCTTTTGGGGATTCTGATTCCTGGCTGCCCACCTAACACAGGCCCTTGAATAGAGTGGATGGTCTCAGTAAATATTTGCTGAATGAGTGAATGAATGAAAAGCAGGTTGGACCTTGTGTTATTATTTTTCAATGGATAGAAGCTGGACCAAAATATACTGATATAAGAAAGTCCTTCAACCCAAGTCAGTGGATTCTCTGCAATTTGTAGATTAAGTGGCTTGGTGCAGGTCACATAGCCAGTAGGTGCCAGAAGCAGGATTTGAACGCAGGTCTCCTTTGCTCTAAGGCCAGCTCTCTTTCCACTATGCTTCTTTCATTATGCCTACAATAATTATTAAATTTCTAAAAGTAATGGTGAATTCCATCCCAACTTCAAGACAGCTCAAAATCAAAGTACGTGTGATCTGGTAATCAGCAAAGCAAACCAAAAGTGGTGTGTAGAGTCTGGGGAGTGCAGATATACATCTTTAATCATAAAGCCTTCAAGGGGCAATCATCAGTAGAAGCCAAGCTTATCGAATGATTCAAGTAGAGTTTCACTCCAGACCTTGGTCTAGTAACACTTCCATCTTCCTAGCAAAAAAAAAAAAACCCAGTTTCTAATGCCACCATAAATATTTCTTCAGTGCCTACAGGCTATAATGACATGATAGCTGAGTCCTAGTGCCATAGTGGTGCCAATTCTGATAGTACCTTTAAGGTTATAAACTGCTCTGTCTTGGAACTAAAAATCACCAGAGGACTGAACTGGATGAAATAGGCATGGGACTGAAGGGAGAAGGGTGACCTCCCATGGCTCCTGGCCCTTCCTGTGTCTTTTAACATGGATATTACAAATGCAATCCTAGGTCCCAAAACTTACCATTGTCCTTTCTGCTACAGCTAACTGATGCAAGTCTTCATTTCGCAGCACCTTCAGCCAGTCTTTCTCAACTTCTTTGCTGAGTGGTAGCCCTTGGTCTAGCCTCTCATTGCAATTTGTAAGGAATTCTTGTTTGTCCCTGACTTCCTTTTGTAGTTCAAGAGTGAGAGCTTGCTGCATGGACAGCTCAGCCACAAGAGCCATCATTTTGTGGGTAGAATCTTTTATCTTCTTCTGATACTCATTCATCTGGAATTAAAGGGATAGAAACTTAAGGAATGCATAGACCTAGCCTTAACAGACCCACTGAAAAGGAACCGACAGGAAAACCCTAAAGGATTGACTGACTCATGGGTCTGACCAATGGTTTTGCTGTTGAAAGTTGTCTCCAACATCTACTTATATTAAAAAGTCCAACACCGTAAGCATCTGGGAGAATAAAGAGGAGTGTAAGAAGCCATGCAGTTGAGTGTAGCAGGAGGGCACTAAGTTAACCACTCGGCAGGGTTTTGAAACACTAGGATCTGTTAGCAGGAAAGGGTGCAGAGCTTGCTTTAACTGAAGAGCGAAGGAATTGGCTTACACAGTTGCTAGTTTTCTGTGATGGTTAAAGCACAGTTCTGACTAAAGGCAGGGCAATCATCTAGAATTCATAGCACTTCAGAGCTGGAAGGAACCTTAGGCATTATTCAGTCCAGTTGTTTCACTTACAGGGGAAGAATCTGAGGCTCAGAGAGGTTGTGACTTATCCAAGGAAACACAACTCAGTGATTTCAATCCCTTTTAGCCTCTAATTCTGAGTTACACACAGGCCAGCAGAGGTTTTGATCCTGAAGTTTTGATTCCTCATATCTAGTTCTGTACTTTTATTAATCGTTAATCATATAGGAATGTAATACCTAGAATTATATTACAGAATTATGGCTTACTTAGCTAAGAAACAGAGAACGTGCTCAAGACCTGAGGGAATTTTATTTAAAATGGAAACAAAAATCAGAGTACTGATACTACCAAATTCTCTCTTGAGAGGCTCAGGACCTTGATGCATTCCCCCAGGGCTCTACTAAGTGTGTGCAAGAATAAGACAAATTTGTTAGTAAAATGTAATGAGGAGGAGAACTTTTTAAAAATGCTTTTTTCACATCAGCTACTCTGTTGAGACAGCCTTGTAGACAGGCTTTGCCAGGTGATTTGCTTCCAACAATACTAAATCCATCTGGACAAAAAGGCTGCAGGTATTTCTCTAGCATAATGCCCTGTAGTTTTTGTTCCACTGGCTGCAAACACCCAAGGGTAGTTGGGTCACAACAATTCAGTTAGCCCTTCAATCCTCAGACAAGTGACAAAGTGGGTGCTGGAAATCGATTCAGAGGAATAGCACTTGGTCTATTACAGTCTCAGCCCACCTTCCACACTGTAGGAGGCCTTTCCCAATCTCTCTCTCTCTCTCTCTCTCTCTCTCTTTCTCTCTCTCTCTCCCTCTCCCTCCCTCCTTACTTTCCTCTCTCTGTCTCTCTCTCTTTGTCAAAATTTTTATTTATCTTTTATTTTCACATTACCTTCATATGGAGAGAGAGAAAGAGACACACAGAGAGAGATAGAGATCCAATCCCTCTTGAGTTATTGCCTTCCCTCTGCTGGTTATTCTCTGCTTATCCTCTGCCTAGCTCTAGCGTCTTCCCCACTGGTTAGTAAGCTCTTTTGAGAACAAGGAAAGTCTTTTACCTATCTTTGTATTGCCAGGGCTTAGTACAAAGCCTGACATTCAGTAGGTGTTTCATAAATGCTCATTGACTGATTGACAGAAATTCAGAGGCCAAAGTGAATTTCCTAAAGTGTTGTTGTTGGTCTGAGCATTTCACACTGCCTAACCCAGTCCCTTGTCTACCGCCACCCTCCTCCCCAAACTCCAGTGGCTCCCTATTGTCTCCAGGATCTAATACACAGTTCTCTGCTTGGCGTTTAAAGCCCTCCTCAAGCCAGCTCCTTCCTACCTTTTGAAAGTTCTCCCATTTTATTCTTCATGTCCTGTATCATGCTGTTCTTTCCATGTCTGGTATATGTCTCATATGTACCTACTTATACTCATGGTTAGAATTTGAGCTCCTTCATCAGAGTTCTGAAGTCTTTAAAAGGTGTTTGCCTTGATGGCTTATTCTTGTATGAACTGTTTCCCTGGCTCTGCTAATTTTAATCTGCTCCATTCATGCAAGTGTTCTCAGGTTTCTATGACATCGTTCTTTTTGTCATTTCCTACATCGTAAGAATTCCATGACTTCCATATACTATAATTTATGATTCATGAAATTCATATAAAGTTATAACTATGATTCATTTCCCCCATAAACCCACCCCTCCTTTTAACTTTTGGGTTTCTGTCCAGAGCACCACCAATCATTCATGTTCATAATCCAGGAGCCATCCTGGACTCTCCATTCTCCCTTACCTCCCATAGCCAGTCAGTTCCTAAGTCTTTTTGGTTCTACCTCCCCAGCAGCTCTCTGTCACTCATTCATTCCTTTCTCTCTCCTCACATGGTGATCACTCTAGTCCAAACCTCGGTCAGCTTTCTCCTAATTGTCACTCTGTTTTCCAGTGACACTGACGTTCCTCCTGTTCCAGAGACAAGGTCCCATCTCTGAACCCCAGAACTTTTCACTATCTTTCAGCCTAGAATTCTCTTCCTTCAAGTCTCAGCTGAAGTACAACCTTCTACATGAAGCCTTTGCCCACCTTGCTTACTCTCTTAAGATCTCCCCTCTAAGATTATCTTCAATTTAACCTACATATATGTCTTGTTCCTGCAAAGTTGTATACATGTTCTCTCCCCCCTTTTAGTCTGTGAGTTCCTAAAAACAAGTACTGTTTTTTGTCCTTCTTCTAGTGCTTGAAGTGCCTGGCACATAGTAGGTACTCAATGACTGCTTTTTGTATTGTAATGACTTGTCCTCTCCTCCATTCTAATTTCTGCTCTCCTCAATTCATCCACCACACAGATTTCAAAGCGATCTTCCTAAAGCCCAAGTCTGACCATGGCACTACTTTGCCCAAGGAAATTCACCATTTCAAGATACAAACTTCTCTCTTTGGTATTTAAAGCTTTTTGAAGTCTGCCTCCAGCCTCCCTTTTCAGACTGCTTGCGTTTCTCTCTCTCTCATATACTTTGCATTCCATCCAAACTGGCCTCTTTAGTGGCCCTCATACCCAATATTCCATTTGCCACCTCTGTTTCTTTCCACAGGTTATCTCTCTTCATGTACATGGAATGTCCAACCTCCTTATCTGCACCTCTCAGAGAACCACTCACGTTCTTCAAGGTTTAACAAAAGTGCCAACTCCTTAAAGAAGCCTTTCCTGATTGCTCCAGCTGTGGGCAGCCCCACCCCTGCTCCTTCCATCACTACATCTTAGACAATACTTATCTGTAAACATGTTGTACCCCACTAGTAGAGTGTTAGCTCCTTGAAGGCAAGAACTACCTCACTGTTGTATCTGTATTCCCAGTGACCCAGTGCCTACCTCTGATGAAGTATATCATATCCTGTGTACATCTTCCTATCCTGCGGGACTTTTAAACTTTTTCCACTTGCAACCCTTTTTTGCCTGAGGAATTTTTACACAATCCCTGGGCATATAGATATATAAAATAGGTATACAAATCAGACATTTACTGATAACAAATCATAAAGAAATTTGTTTTAAAACAATTCTTTGGTACATATATATAATTTTACCATGAATTAAAGATGAAAGCAAATTTACATGCTAATGAGATGGATGTGCTTGTTTATTTTTACACAAAGAACTAAATCTTGGTGAAATATTTGATACTACAGGATGTACAGCATCTTCAACGTTTTTCAAAGTTGATCGATATTTTGATTTTATAGTTGTCAATGCTTCTCATAAATACACAGTACAAATCAGAAGTATGTTGTAGGGCCATTTCAGAAGTTGTTGAAAATCTGGTCCATTTAATGATTCTTTTAATGATGTTGTATGTGAAGTAAAAACATTGCTACTCATAACATACAGTAGTCTCCAATCTGAGCCGAGGTGTTTCTGGCAGCGTTTGTTGGCGTAGCCTGGCATGATGGCATGTGCAGTACAAAGTGCCCATGTTTGTGTTGAGAACCATGGCTTCAGTGAAGGTGTATGATGCGGCACAGGCAAGCACTGCCAGAAACACCTCATATTCATTACTTGTTTGATTTTAAATTAATTTTTGGTTATTACACGTTCTTTTCTACTTTTACTGTTGCCAAATGGGGTCGCGACCCACAGCTTAGGAAACACTGTCCTAGATATCCTGACATAGTGTGGGTAAATAATACAACATGTGGATTATATGTTTTTACTGCAGTTTATGTCTCTATGAAGATATCCTCAAGGCAGTTTCTCTTGTGCACTTCATTCTTGTTTTTATTCTATTGTTCCACTCCCACCTATAGCATTGGTCTTTTGAGTGACCAATGACTTCAGTTCTTTGAAGGCTGAGATAACCAGCACTTTTGTTCTGGCTAAACAATCAGAATTAATTTTGTTGAAGGCAGATATTCATAACAAGACAGGAATGTGGAACAGGGATAGAAGCTGTTTGTTCTTGCCCTTGGATTAATCTGCATGCTAATCACAGAGCATCATGGGAACTGAAGGAAACATTGTCATCTCCATCCCTACACAGCTACTGTGACTGTTTTCTTGGCTGGATTCCCCAGAACAAGTTTTAGGGATGCAAACTGTGAATTAGATATTTAGTAGAAGTTAGCAGATATTTTCTAACCCCAAATCAGAGAGCTGACTTGGGCTAAGGACTATGAATCAGTACCAGGAGGAAAATGGTCAAAAGAATAGAATTAATCTTAACTTGAGTCATTCAACTGGTTCATATTGATTGTATGGGCAGAAGGTGGTATCTCAGAGCCCATAGCTATGCATGAAGAATGCTGTAGCCCTCCCTTAAGGCATTTAGGTGGCACAATAGATAAAGTGCCAGGCCTGAAGTCAGGAAGACTCATCTTCCTGAGTTCTAATCTGGCCTCAGGCACTTATTAGTAGTGTGACCCTGGGCAAGTCACTTAACCCTGTTTGCCTCAGTTTCATCATCTATAAAATGAGCTGGAGATGGAAATGGCAAATCTCTCCAGTATCTGTGCCAAGAAAACCCCAAATGGGGTCACAAAGAGTTGGACACAACTGAAAAGCTGGAATAACAACAAAAGTTCCCCCTTGTCAGGGAAAGACTTGCTAGTGAATATGCTCATCTACTTTTCCAGTCATATTTCATATTGCTTTACCTTGTGTACTGCCTATTCTAGACAAACTGGCCTCTGCAGCTTACCATCCAAGCTCCTGGTCCTGTGCATTCTCTTCTTACAGTCTTTAGCTTCCTTTGTGACACTAGTTCAGTACCACTTTCTCTATAAGGCCTTCACTGATTCCACCCCCACCTTCCACCACACACATAACTTTTCATTTTCTCTCCTTAAAATTGTACTGTATAACTGTATATACTTGTTATGTACTTGATAAATGTTTAACAACCAGCTCTCCAGAAACACATGCATGACACACTTTTAAATCTGCATTATTACTATTTTTCTCCATCCCTTTAATAATTCTAGATAATCAACCAAAAATAATTCAAGCCCTGATTTGTAGTGTTTTCTGATTTCTGAGGTAAAAATGCTTAACATAAAAAATTAACAATCAGCTCAGGAACCACTTTGAGCTGGTGCCAGTGTGCCCATGCTTATCTGTGTATATGTTGTATTTTCCCACCGAAATAAAATTCCTTAGAGCAGAGCTTGTTTCATTTTAGCTTTTGTATCCCCAACACATCATCTTGCCCTTAGGAGGTATGTAATAAATGTTTGTTGAGTTAAATTGCATTGCATTGGGAGAGAGTCTTTTTCTATTCAGCCAGGAAGAAGCGAAGTGGGATCCTGTGTCCTCTCCACCTTTCAGCCACTTGTAGGATTGATAAGATACAGTTTGCTGTGGAAGATGGCTCCTGAAAGCCTTTTTCCTATCTTCATCAGGAATGCCCTTGACACATGTGTGGGTTCTTGTATTTTTTTTTAAAATGTTGCTATTTTAAATTTTTCTTTCACTTACATAACTCAGTATATCTTCCCCTTTCTTAGAGAGGAATGTTTTATTATAAAGAATACAAAAGAAGGGGGGGGAAAGTTCACCATTCTGTGCCGTGTTACATAGCCATAGATGAAAGAAGAGAAGGAAGTCCATTCTCCCGTCTCTTCTCTGGTGCCAAGCTTGATCATTATAATTTCTCAAGTTCAGTTTTGTCTTATTGATGTTGTTTCTACTTACATTGTTGTGGTCACTGTGTACATTCTATTCCTGAGAATTACACAAAGGCCATCCCAAATGGTGAACAAACCCACCCATTCAATCCCACAGCAAGAGAAATCAGAGAAATGATAAAAATCAGAATGTACCAGACAATACACGCAGTACTGAACTCTCTCACTGGTAATGCTATATCTCACTCAGGAAGAAATTCTTGGAAGTGTCTTGTAGATGCTGGAACGCAAGAGCATGTTGTAGTGCCAGCTGCTCTACATGTCTGCTTCTTTCCAAAATCTTTCTCTCCCTCTAGTTCTGGAACCATGGAGTCTTTTCTCAAAGCCAAGGGAACATCTCTCTTCCCCAAGCTTTCACCAGCTCCTCCCCTCGTGCAGCCCCAAAGTACTGAGTAAGTTATTCTCTTCTCCAATGAGGAGGATTTTATGCAAACACACCAGGCTTGAACCTTGAGCTACATGTGTATATGGGGCATTTTTTTCCATTGACCTCTTTGTAGTATTATATATTTCTAGCAGTGGGATTTCTGGATCAAAGGGTAGGCACATCTTGGCAAGTTTCTCAACATAATTTCCACAATTCCTCAAACGCTAAATTTTTACATTTTTCTGAGGTCACCTTTGACAGCTTGCTAGTTGTGAGATAAGACTCAGTTATTTTGATTTGCATGTCTCTTGTTATTTGTGATATGGAGTAATCTTTCATACAATTGTTAATAGTTTTATAGGTTATATTCATGAAGGTTTTGTCAAGCTGGATCAATAGACACTTAAGTTTTTGTAGTTTTCTTTTTGGTAATAATGAGAGTCCTGTTTTTTCCCCTTAAGCCTCTGGTATAAATCTCTTTCAGTTATTTTGAGAACTGATCCCACATTACCCTCAAAATGTGTCACCTCTAGCAAACATACAGCTGATGCAGCTCTCTGCTTGCCAAGGAAATCAACGGCTTGCTGGCCAAGGCAGTTTCCAGGATCTTTTGATTTCCATGTGGTAGTAATTGATTTACATTCCTTAGGAAATGGTGATAATTTGCATCAGTGTCTATTATTTTATTCATTTCCTACTTCTCAAAGTCCCTAAATTAATTTGATCCCAAGTATCCCTGGTATCTGAACTTCCCTGAGGGAGAAAATGAACACAAAGCTAGGAGTCTCACCCACTGTCTGGTTTAAAGATGGGCCAAGTCCAGGGAGCCGGCTCTTGCAAAAGCATCACGGAATCCCTTTGATTGGATCATAGTTTCAGAGCTGGAAGTGATTTTAGAGACCATCTAGGCCAATTCCCTCATTTTACAGATGAGGAGACTGAGGCCCAGAGGTCACATAGGTAGTATTGGTAGAGGCAGGCTATGAGTCCACGTCCCCTGGCTCTAAAGTCAGGGTTCTTCCCATTGACCTGGCTGCATCCTGGCACCAGTATACAGCTACTATGGCATGAAGGCCCTTGTGTCCCAGCTGCTCAGGTGACGTAATCTTCCTTCTCTGCTTACTGATACCACTTTAAGGGCTCTGGTGCTTGTCCAAGTGTTGAGAGTTGATTGGCTGCCCTTGTTTGGAACCATCAGCTGCTCCTCCAGATTAGGGCTGATGGTGGATGCTGTCCTCATGTACCTCCCTTATTATCTCCCCTGCCTTGATCCCTTCAGTGCATATAGTTCTCCCTTAAAAGTACCAAATAAAAAGGCCGACTGCTTTCAGCATTGCCTAGTTCTTCTGCGAGGTTCCTTTAAATGTCATAGATAAAACCGAGGACTTTTTCTAATGGTGTCTAATAACCATGTGTCAGGAATGATACAGAGAGGATTTGTACATCATGAAAGGATAACTTTTACCTTTAAGAGACACATGCAGGCAACCAAAAAGCAGAGAACAAGAGACAGAGGATCTAAGAACTAACCTTTTTGGCCAAGAGCAGCGTATCCTGCTTGCAGGTCTGAGTTCTAGTCCGGAGTCTATCTGTGAGCCGGGTGACCTGTTCATAGATGAACTCCTTCTCCAGCAGCTTCTCCTCTTTCTCTGCCAGGTGGAATTCCAGCTAGTTTGTAAATGATTAACAGGAAGAGGTCAATACAACAAGGCCATAGCTGCTGCGCAGAGTTGGTACTCTGCTGCACATTCTCAATATTCCTGAAATTACTAGTTTGGGATGTGTAAAGTTTGTGTGTGTGTGTATGTGTGTGTGTGTGTGTGTGTGTGTGTGTGTGTGTGTTAATTTATTCATATCGTTTTTATACATAGTTAAGCACCAAGTTTTTATACATAAGTAGTCCCCAAGTTATGAATTAAATTCTAGATATAATTTGGAATTCAGAACACATTGTACCATAGAAACAATGTCAATTAGCCCGCAAGAGCCAATTAAATTGAAACTATAACTAGAATCACGGACTTCTGGAATTGGAAGAGTTCTTGGCAGTCATCCTGTGAAACCTCTAACTGAAGCACAGATTCTTCTTTAAATATCCCCAAGTGGTCACTCATCATTTACTTGAAAAACTACAGGTGACAGGGAACTTACTATCTATGGAGGGAGGCCATTTTTCATCTATAAAGCTCTTATTATTAGGAAGTTTTTCTTTATATTGATCCAAAATTAGCCTCTCTGCAACTTTTATCCATCAGCCCTAGTTCTATTTGCCAGGACAAAACAGAACAGATCTAATCATGTGGAAGACCCCATGACAACCTTTCAGATATTTGCAGCTGCTCACTATGCCAGTGTGTACACTATTGTATACAGAAGGTACAGAATTAAACTTGAAGGTTGGTGTTATGCCAGTGGTTCTACAAAATGTGACTGCCATGTGTCATGCTATCTTTAGGGAAAATGCAGAGTTCCAGCTTGGAATGTCAGTTGTCTATCTCTGCTCCCATAGTGGTGGTGGGCATTCAGGTAGCAGTTGGCTATGTGGCCTCAGGTAGAAGCTCCAGAATGGTTGGGGCCTGGAAATTCAAGCACAAAAGTAGAGACGCTTGGGTGAAGATTGGGAAAGGGGCTGGGGTTGGAGCTGGAGGATGGAAGCAGAGAAGGCAAAGAAGGAGAGCAGCAACGGGTAAGGACATATAGGGGTAGAACATTTTGCTAGTGTAAATCTCCATGAATACTGCTCAGACCTAGTCTGGTTCTCCAGTCATCCCCATTCTTTTCTTAGGTTCTCCTTTGCTACCACTTGTTGCTTCCAACCAGGGATTCTTTCTTCTCTGGGCATAGTGTGGGACGGTTTCTTTCCTACTTTTCTGTCCCTAAAGCAAGCACACAATCTTTTAGGATTTTTCAAAGGCTTGCTTTGTAACTATTACCAACAAATAAGAGACATGAGTAAAAGGCTTCATTATCTTTTTTCACGTACTCCATGCATGGGGAAGGTTTTATGTTTGAGTACATGAAAAGCTTGGAGTTTTAAAAGCAGGAGATTTCACCAGAGGACCAAAGATTAGGGTAGAGATTCTTGGGTGAAGTAGCCTGGGGGATGGAGTAGCAAGGCTGAGGAGATGGGATAGAGCTTAGGACACTGATGCACAAGATTAGCACTGGGACCCAGGGTTAGCAGTACTGAGGGGAGGGGAAAGGGAAAAGCAAAGATTTATGCAGCTTTGGGAGTTTACTCTATCTTTTTCTTTCTTACCTATAGTCCTATCACCTCAGATCCTATACTAGATTGGCCCTGATGTGAAGTGAGGACCACAAACAGAATGTGTGTATGGTGGTTCCAAGTAATGGCAGGGGAATAAGGAAAGGGAAGGAAATTTCAAGCATCTAAGTGAAGAAAGAAGGGGGAATTCCTGTGGTCACTAGGTCACCTGATTCAGAGGGCAATGTAGTACTTAGATAAGGGTAAGATGTCTGTCATAAACTGGGGACTGGATAGAGTCACTGTAACCCACTAACCTCTATTTAAACAACTTCCATGTTAACCTTTTTTTTTTCTTTTTTGGAGGAGGGAAGGCAGGGTAATTGGGGTTAAGTGACTCACTCAAGATCACATGGCTAGTAAGTGTTAAGTGTGTGAGGCCGGATTTGAACTCAGGTCCTCCTGACTCCAGGTCCGGTGCTCTATTCACTGAGCCACCTAGCCACCCCCATGTTAACCATTCTTGAGGAACCATATTTTCTGTCTATAGCTCCACATGTCCAGTATGAACATTTCCTGCTAGAAGAATTCTGCTCCAGCCTCAGTATTCAGCGTTTTATATTGTTCCATTCTCTTGATATTTTTCCATTAGGGAGACAAACAAATTCATGTAAGACACCAAGGTTGCCCATTTTGGCCACCAAATAAAGGTTCTTTGGCATCTTTAATACTACAGGATTTTTGTTTCCTTGGAAAAAGTTGAAAGCAGGATTTCTAATGAACCAGTTAAGACAATTCAAATTCACATTACTAAGTTACATGGATACAAATATGATTGCCAGAAATTCAGATGTGAGCCTATATAAATTAGTATGAAAGAGTATCACATTTATGAACATCACTGAGTGGCTAACATGCACAGAGGATATGTTACCTCATCTATCTTGCTGATCATTTCCTTCAGAGTCATATCTTTTCCTCCCAGGAAGCGAGCTCTGTTCTGTTCACTAGGATTTATAATTTTTTTCTCCAATTGGTTTATTCTGTCTGTACATTGTGAGAACTATTGAACAAGAAAAGAAACATTTATTTTAAAATTATTTTTGTTCAACATTTTTTTTGTTTTTATAGTATTTTTATTTTTTCTAATTACATGTAAAGACAAATTTTAACATTCATTTTTTGAACTTTTGAGTACTCATTCCCAGTTGATAAATGGTCAAAGAATATGAACAAATAGTTTTCAGATGAAGAAATTAAAGCTATCTATAGTCAAATGAAAAAATGCTCCAAATCACTATTATTTAGAGAAATGCAAATCAAAACAACTCTGAGGTACCACATCACATCTATCAGAGTGGCTAACATGATGAAACAGGAAAATGATCATTGCTGGAGAAGATGTGGGAAAATTGGAACACTAGTGCATTGTTGGTGGAGTTGTGAACTAATCCAACCAATCTGGAGAGCAATTTAGAACTATGCCCAAAGGGCTATAAAACTGCACACACCCTTTGACCCATCAATACCACTTCTAGGTCTGTATCCCAAAGAGATCATACAAATGGGAACAGGACTCACATATACAAAAATATTTACAGCAGCTGTTTTGTGGTGGCAAAGAATTGGAAACTCAGGGGATGCCCATCAGTTGGGGAATACCACAACTGAACAAGTTGTGGCATATGAATGTAATGGAATATTTATTGTGCTATAAGAAATGATGAACAGAGGGGCAGCTAGGTGGCGTAGCGAGTAGAGCACTGACCCTGGAGTCAGGAGGACCTGAGTTCAAATCAGACCTCAGACACTTGACACACTTATTAGCCATGTGACTTTGGGCAGGTCACTTAACTCCAATTGCCCAGCCAAAAAAAAAAAAAAAAGAAATGATGAACAGGCAGACTTCAGATAAACCTGGAAAGACTTACATGAACTGATACTGACTTCAGTGACTAGAAGCAGGAAAACATCAAACACAGTAACAGCCACATTGTACAATGACTAACTTTGATAGACCTTTCTCTTCTTAGCAATGCAAGGATTTAGAACAACTCCAAAAGATGTTATCCACATCCAGAAAAAGAATGATTGAGTCTGAATGCAGACTGAAGCATATTATTTACTCTTTCTCTTTTTTTTTTTGTTTCTTCTTTCTTATGGTTTCTCCAATTGGTTCTAATTCTTCTTTACATATTATATGCCATCTTGGGAAGGGAGAGATGGGGAGAAAATGTGGAGCTCATAATTTTATGGAAGTGAATGTTGAAAACTAAAAATATTTAAATTTTTTAAAAAAAGTTTTGAGTTCCAAATTTTCTCCCTCTCTTCCTGCCCTTTCCTCCCTAAGATGGTAAGCAGTTTTATATAGGTTATATACATGTAATTGTGTAAAACATATTTCCATATTAGTCATGTTGTGAAAGAAGAAATAGACCAAAAACATGAAAACATGAAAAAAATAAAGTGAAAATAGTATGCTTTGATCTGTATTCAGACTCCATCAGTTCTTTTCTGGAGGTCGATAGCCTTTTCCATCATGAGTCCTCTGGAATTGTCTTGGATCATTGTATTGCTGAGAAGAGCTAAGTCATTCATAGCTGATCATCACACAGCGTTGCTACTACTGTGTACAATGTGTTGTATTTTTATCTATTTTGTTAAACATTTTCCAACTACATTTTAATCTGGATCAGGCTGTACTCAGGAGTTTTGCAGGCCCACAGGAGGCAAAATTTATACTTTTGATGTAGGGGACATAGAGATACTTGGGAAGACCGTCATGAACTTATGCTGTGAAATGAGCAGAATGAGAAAAACAATTCATACGATAACAACATTGACAAAATTAACAACCCTCAAAGACTTAAGAACTCTGATCAATACGATGATCGATCTTGATTCCAGAAGACTGATGACAGATAGGTAATGAAGTTATTATCAAGAATGAAACCTACATTTTTGGACGTATCTGATGTTGAGATTTTTTTTTTGCTTGACTATGAATGTTTGTTCCAAGGGTTTTTTTTTTCACTCTTTTCTTTTTTTCCAGTGGGGAGGAGAGAGAGAGGGGGAAGAAAGATGGGATCAAAAGAAAATGTTAGTTTTAAAAAATTATTTAAAAAATTTTAGGGGTGGCTAGGTGGTGCCGTGAATAGAGTCAGCGCTGGAGTCAGGAGGACCAGAATTCAAATCCAGCTTCAGAGACCTGTGACCTTGGGCAAGTCACTTAATGCCAATTGCTCTGCCTTCTCCCCTCCAAAAAAAAAAATTTAAAAGAACACCTGGCTGCCCTCGTTTTTATCAGGAGCAGATAAATTCCATCCCAAAGTAGTCTAAGAACTGGAAGATATGATTACTGAGCCAACGATCTTAGAAAAATTGTGGAGAATGGGATAGGCACAAGACTGGAGAGCAGCAGCTGTCTCTTTTTCATTAAAGGGAGGAAGGTAGAATATTCAAATGATAAGCAAGTTTTCACTATTTCATTTCCTGGCAAAATCCATGAATACATTATTAAAGACTGGATTTGAGCTTTTATAAAGGGAAATGGTGATGGTTTCGTGAATGTTTTTTTAAAATCAAGAACATGAATTAATGAAATCCATTTCATTTCCTTCTTTGTAAAGTTTACTGGGGAATGCTACAGAGGATATCTGTGTTTTGGCAAAGCATTTGACTTGCATGAAATCCACATGTATGAGATAGAGAAATATAGGTTAGATGACAGGTATGATCTGGTGACCTAACAATTGTTTGCATGACTGGACACAAATGATAATGATTTATGGATTTAAATCAGCATAGAAGGAAGTCTCTAGCAGAGTATCCCAGGGATCCTTTCTGGCATTGTGCTGTTCAACCTTTATACCAATGACTTAAACTAAGGCACAGATGACATGTACTTTTAAAAATTTATGGATGACATAATGCTGAGAATGATGGGTAATACAATAGCTGGCAGAATCTGCGTCCAAAACTATCTTCATAGGCTAGAATGATGGGTTCAGTCTGATAAGATTACAATCAATTCTATCAAATTTAAAATTTGTCAGACACCTCTAAAAAATCTCAAGTTTAACCCTCTCATTTTACAAGGAGACTCAGGGAGGGGAAATGACTTCCCAAGGTCAAACATCAGGTGTAGAATCTTAACCCAGTCCTCTAAATCCAGAGTCAATACTCTTTTCCACTGTACCATGTTGCTTCTCTTAGCTTTAAAAATCCATCTCGTGGTGAAGGTGCGGTTAGAGATTATGTGGAAAAAATACTTGAGGGTTGTACTGGATTGCAAACTCAAAGCAAGCCCCAGTGGTGTTCCATTGCTATCAAAGTAATGTAAATGGTTTGGACAGAGGGACAGTAGCCAGATGGAGAGAATGAGTCCAGAATGAGTTTCCTTCTCCTCTGCTCTGGTCAGGTCACATTTTTAGGGCTGCATGAGGCTCTGACTACTACATTTTTGGAAAGACATTGACAAGCTAGAATGTATCAAGGAGAGGGTGATGAGCTGGTTAGAGGACCAGGAACCATAACTTAAGAGGCTTTTAAGGTATGAGAGATTTATAGCTAAGAAGAGAGAAAAAAGATATGGGGGACATCACCACTCTTTTGAAGTATTTGAAAACTTGCATAAAAGGGAAAAGACGAGACTTGTTCTGCTTGTGGAAGTTTCACAGACATAGAGGTTGGCTTGATGTAAGCAAAGATATCTTCACATTTACAGTGGAATGGGTTGTCTCAGGAGGCAAGGGGATCTCTGTAACTGGAGGTCTCTGGGCAGAGTTGGGACACTTGCTTTCTGGGAGATGCTGGACAGATGATTTTCCAATGGGGAGGGCTAAATGACCTCTGTGGCTTTTGCTAATGATGAGATTGTGTGTGGTTCTGACTCTCAGCTGTGAGAATCATGGAAAACTGTAAGGAGGAGGTGGCATGTGAACCTGAAGAAAGCCTGGAAGAAAGAGGCAGAAATGGGAGGGGGAGACGCGATAGCATTCCAAAACCCCTAGTCTAAAGGAACAGCAGGTTTTTTGGGGGGAAGGTTGACTTCTACTTATCCTAATAACTCAGTTTTATTTACTGCTTTAAGATTTACAAACTGCTTTCACCATAGTCCTATAAGGTTAAAGGTAATGCGGACAATACTAAGTGTCCCAAAAGTCTTAGTTCAGTTTTAAGCTTTAATGACTTCACAAGTATAAATGCTGTATAAACTTATAAAAAAATCTGAAAAGCTAATTATTTAACGTTAAAAATACTGTTATGTTTATTATTATTGTTCAGTTGTTTCTGACTCTTTCTGACCTCATTTGGAGTTTTCTTAGCAAAGACACTTGGGTAGTTTTGCCACTTCTTTTTCCAGTTCATTTTATAGGGAAGGAAACGGAGGCAAACAGGGTAAAGTGACTTACCCAGGGTCACACAGTTAATGTCTGAGGCTGGATTTCCAACGGGAAGATGGACCTTCCTGACATCTAGCTGCCCCTCCACCTTCATCCAACATACCCATTATCTTATACTAGACTACGTCACTCTAGTCAAACTTTGTAAAAACCTTCATTATCTGTTGCTTAGCACCTGAAAAGGTTATATTTGTAATCCTGGTCTCAAGATCATCCCAACAACGAGATTTTTGAGGCTTCCATGACAATTTTGACGTCACCCACAAGAACAAACCTAATGAAGATGGGGTCAGGTGACCTTCTCTACCAGTTCATGTCATGAGAAAGTATCACCCAGAAACTATTGCACACACGGTGAACAAGAATGGTGTGCCCTGTCTCGTTAAAATTGCAAATTTTAAAACTTACGTTTTGAAACTCACAAAATTAAATAAGTAAAATAAATTTAAATTTTGATACTTCCAAAGGATGACATTTTAAATTTGTATGTAGTACTTCCAAAGTTATTAATTCAGTATATATGGTACTTTAAAATATGTTTCAATTCCATATTCCATATTATGATGACTTGGAGTCATTGAGTGGTATAGTGGGTAGAGAGCTGACCTTGGAGTCAGAAAGACCCCGAGGCCTACTTCTGACACGCCCTGGTTGTGTGACACCTGGGCAGGTGATTTACTTAAACTCTCAGTAATCTGGGCCTGGCCCTAAGACTTGGCTGCAAGATGATGTTGTAGTGGTATAGAGAGTTTCCTTAGCTAGGTTTTTCCTGAGGAAAATGGCTGATTCAGTCCTTATAAATATGATGATGAATGAACGAGAGGTGGAGTATAGAAAGGAAAGGAGGAAAAAAGAGAAATGGGGAGGAGGAAGGGACAAAAAGGAGAGGGGGAAAGAATGAAGAGGGAGCTTAACTTAAAGAGACAATAAAAGGAAAGATGCCTGCAGGGAGAGAAAAAGACACCTACACAATCATGGAAAGAGAGACAGAGAGAGGAGGGAGAGAGAGAAAGGAGGAAGAGGGGAAAGGATGAATACAGAGAGAGAAGAGGGAGGGGGGAAGGGAGACAGACACTTACTAGTGTGTGACCCTGGGCAAGTCACATAACTTCTGTTTGCCTCAGTTTCCTCATCTGTAAAATGGTGCCAGGGTTGTTGCGAGAATCAAATCAGATAATAATTGTAAAGCGCTTAGCACAGTGCGTGGCACTCAGTAGACTCTTTATAAATCAAGAGATCTGCCAGCCTCTGCCTCCCTGGAGCTGGGATAAGGTGCCTGTGATTGGATTCCTTGCCCTCTTCTTAACTTTCATAATTTTAAAATTAAAAAAAGACTAGATTCTCTTTATCTTGCCCAGAATAGCGCAGTGTGGAGGATAGCTCATTGGCCTTGTCCCTTGTACTGATTGCTAATTAGAGCTTTCACCTGCTCTAACGTGGGCCAGGACATCCTTCCTTAGGCCCGCCCGTGGCCCCTAGTGCTACTGCTCCCCCAGACTTGCCATATGAATGCTAAACTTAGTGTAGACAGTTGATCAGCAAAAGCCAGCCCACTATAGCTCAGAACTCCTGAGCTCAAGAGATCTGCCAGCCTCTGCCTCCCTGGAGCTGGGATAAGGTGCCTGTGATTGGATTCCTGGTCCTCTTCTTAACTTCTAAAAGAAGGTAAGTTTAACCTTTTATATGTGGCATCAAATTAAAAAAAAACACTAAATTCAGTTGCTTTATATTTTTCTGTCCCCCCTACCCCTTTTTTTCTTGTTCACTGTAAGTACTTAACAAATACTTGTTGACTGAGTGGACCAGTGAGAAGAAAGGTTTCCCACTCCTATCATATATTAAAAATTTTCTTTAAAACTAAAGCACAGTGTGGCTTCTAGTGGTGTCTAAGTCATCCTCTAATAGTAGAAGCAAATGAAGCATCTGTTTCATGGTATTCCTTTGGCTGGATTGCTTAAGGATTAAAATCTGTTGGAAACAACAGTTTTGGAAAAACAACATAAATCCTAAGATAATTTTTTAAGTAAAATGCTACACCAAAGTAGAAGACTTTGGAGAGAGATACTGCAACAAATAAGAGAATATGGCAACGGACTAGCATGGCCATTTGCAGAGCCCAAAATCATTTGAATTAAAAAATTTCACATTGTTTTGAATTGCTGGCATCACTGCTCAGGGCAGACAACCAGTTAATTAAGTTCATATTGAGGAAGTTTCTTTCAAAAGCTTAACACTGACTCTGGCTGAATTTCTGTTCAATAACACATTTCATTTTGTATGTAAATAGCTATTGGAAGGCTCACAATGGTAGTGAACGTATAGTGTGAATAAATGAATGCGTAGCCTTTGTTTTTTATTATTGAGCCACTGAATAACAAAGGAATTCCTCTTTTCATTTAGGATCACTATTTTCCCTGAACAGCATAAGACTATTTCATAACCATAGATTATTAATTATTATTATTATTCTCAGGCTTCTAGTTTTGTTTCTATGAATAATGCTAGTGATTAGCATCAAAGACAGAGAGTTTCTTCCATCTTGTTTCTAAGCACTAATAATGGCTATTTGAAGCAGGGACTGTGGGGTTAAAGGTAATCCATAGGTAAGTTCTGTTTCGTTGGGTGTAGCAGGAGCTGGGGCAGGACCATGGCACTTGAGGCAGCCAGGTTCACCTGGTATCCTAAGATAAGGAGGCAGGCAATTAGCAGTTGCTGTGGTTCCATTAAAACCTAAGTCAGAGACCAATGGTGCAGTTCCTAAGGGCAATCTGAGACTAGGCCAGCATTTCAAACAAATGAGGAGAGATCCGCAAACTGGAGCAGGAGTTGCTGAGGCAGAAATTTTTATCTAGGGACAATTTATTCTTGGCAAGTCACTATGATACTGTTCAGTGGGGTCAAACTCAAGCAGAAGCTGATCCCTGCCAGCAGCATACTGACTTAGAAAACCACAAATTAACATTACCAATGTCACATTTTATTTTTATTTTATTTTGTTCCACATTTCCCAATTACATTTTAATCAGGTTTAGTAGCACTCACTGGTTAGTTTTACTGCCCACTGGGGCTGGATACTTGAGATTTAGTGGATGGAATTTTGAACTTAGTCCTGGGAAGAGCTGGGCGGGAGGACCAACTCAGACACTTATGCATTATGTAACCATGGGCAAAGCACTTAACCTTTCTAAGCCTCAGTTTTATGATCAGTAAAATGGGGCTAATAATACATAGAGCACCTGCCTCATAGGGTTGCTGAGAGTTTCAAATGAGATGTCTCTGAACTGATTTGTATACATTAAAGGGTTCTATAAATCAAGTAATTATTATTAAAGCTGCCTTCCTGCCTAGAACAATCTTATGCTCTAGGATGGTGCCACATCCAGGCTGGTGAGTTTGGCTCATGATCTCTTCTCCCATGGCACCTTCCCATCTTCTGAGGTTTTAGACAGGCAAACTTTTGCTAGCAGAAAGTCTCCAAGAGACTTGGGACATGCAAGTAATGATGAGTAGATCCCTAAATTCCCTGTTCAATCCATAGACCTTCTAATGGACCAGGTATCAAGGAAGATTTGCTGCCTCTACAAGTCCAGGATAGTCTTAAAGGCAAATTCTTGTCATCTATAATAATAAGAGACAATATTTATGTAGTATTTTATGGTTTTCAAATCACCATATATATGTATATATACACATATGTACATATATATATGGGACAGCTAGGTAGCACAGTAGACATATTGTGGGCTCTAGAGTCAGGAGGACCTGAGTTCAAATCTGGCCTTAGACTCTTACTTGCTGTGTGACCCTGGGCAAGTCACTTAACCCCAATTGCCTCAGTTCCTCATCTGTAAAATGAGCCAAAGAAGGAAATGGCAAACTACTCTAGAATCTCTGCCAAAAAAACCCCAAATGGGATTAAGTAGAGTCCGACACAATGAAAAAATTCAACACAACCACAAATATATATGTGTGTGTGTGTATGTATATACACACTCCCCCACAACCACCTCAAAATATCCATAAAATATGACTCTAAACAAATTTTAGGGCTCCAGAACTCACAAAATTACAGAAAAACACATCTCCTGCTAAAGGCAGCTTGGCAGGTGGGACAGGAAGGGCTCATCATAGCATGACCAGCCTGGCCTGAAACTGTGGCTTGGCCCCAGGGCCGCCAGGACAAGCTGCTGCTGGAGCCTTCAGGAGAGTGGATTGGTGGCAGCTGTGGCATTTTCCAGAATTATCAACCCATAATAAACAAGGACAAAGTGAAAGGTCAGTGGAACTCAGCTAAATTCAGGGAAGAAAAGCAGGTTGGGCCAAACTGCCTCCAGGGCAGGGTAGCAGCAAAAGCGGCAGCCCTGAAGCTGCTTCCATGTGGCTGCTTCAGAAGCTCCTGGCCTACAGATTGCAGGGGGTCCAAGTGATCATTCAGAGGCTAAGTGCTCTTGCCTTGAGCTGCCTGGATCTGGATTGTGGTCTTGGGTGGTGGTTCTGGGCTGTGTTTTCAGTGAGCCAAAGCTGGTGGGGGCTGCAGTGGCCTCCTAATAGCCCCGGCAGCTGCAAAAATCCTAGCGATTTGAGACAGAGCTTTCCCCTCTGGAAGCAGAGTTCTACTGAGCCCAAGTAATTGACTGGCAACATGAGCAGGCAAAGAAAGCAAAGCAAACCCAGCAATGTAACTTTAGATTCCTTTTTTAGGGACAAAAAGGATCAAAGCATGGAGTGGGAGGAAGACAACACAGTCAGAACTCCTGCACCAAAAGCTTCCAAGAAAAATGTAGATTGGTTACAAGCCATAGAGCAGCTTAAGAAGGATTTTGAAAACCAAGTAAGAGAAGTGGAGGAAAAATTGGGAAGAGAAATGAGAATGATGCAAGAAAATCATGAAAAGAGAGTCAACAACCTGACTGATGAAAATAACACCTTAAAAAATAAATTAACTCAAATGGCAAAAGAGGCCCAAAAAGCCAATGAGGAGAAAAATGCCTTAAAAAGTCAAATTTGCCAGATGAAAAAAGAATATCAAAAGCCTACTGAAGAGAATAATTCCTTCAGAATTAAAGTGGAGCAAATGGAAGCCAATGCCTTTATGAGAAATCAAGATACTATTAAACAGATCCAAACAGATGAAAAAATAGAAGGCAATGTGAAATATCTTCTTGAAAAATCACTGACCTGGAAAATAGATCCAGGAGAGACTATTTAAAAATTATTGGACTACCTGAAAGCCATGATCAAAAAAAGTACTTAGAAAGCATCCTTCAAGAAATTCTCAAGAAAAATTGCTCTGATATTTTAGAACCAGAGGGCAAAATAGAACTTGAAAGAATTCACCAATCACCTCTTGAAAAAGATCCCCCCCCAAAAAATCTTGAGTGATTTGCCCATGGTCACATAGGTAGTAGTAGGTCAGGTGAATAATTGAAGCTTAGATCTTCCCGACTGCAAGTTCAGAAATTTTTCCATTATTCCATGATACAGCTAAGAGGAAATATGGGGAGAGCTGGTACAAAGTTTAGTTCTAGATAAACTTGTTGGAGTCTGGACCAGTGAAATATGGAATGGACCCAGAAATAGTTTGATTGGTAGGCCAAAAGGCTAAACATCTTTCTTATTAAGAATGGCCTTACTGCCCGGTTAACCATCTGTTTTCTTTAAAAATGTTTATATATAGGTATATATTTACATATCCATATATTTACATATCCATATATTTACATATACATATCACATACACACATATGTCATTGGGATTTCCCAAGACTCTCTTCCCCCACCAGCAATAGAACATTGCTTTGCCAAACATGTGCATTTAAACAAAACATGTCTAACTCTAGGTCTGTGATACTTTGGCCATGTCTGAAAACATATTTTATTCTGCACCTATAGGCCATTGCCTTTCTGCCAAAAGGTGGGAGAAATGCTTCACCATCAGTTCCCTGAGATCACTGTTGATTGCTTCACTGATCACTTATGTAATCTTTCCTTTATTTTAATAATGTACTTTTTCTCCTAATTCCATTTACTTCTCTGCCAATTTACAATTCCTACGAAATTTTCCTGAATTCTTTATAGTTGTAATTTCTTACAGAATGACATGTCATCATATCCATGTGCCACAATTTATCCAGTCCTTCCCAAATCAATGAGTGCTCACTTTCCTTCCAGTTCCTTCCTACTAAAAAAAAAGTGCTTCTATAACTATTTTGGTTATATGGGATATTTTCCTCTGTCTTTGACTTCCTTGGGTTAGTTAGCCATTTTCCTAAAGAGATGGTTTAAGGAAAAGTTTGAGTAGTTCAGCCCAATCTGTCCCCTGGGATTCAGATTAAGAAACCACTGGTTCTGCTTCCACAGATATAATTGAATATAACAGGAGAAAACCTAATAGAGAAGGGGCCCACCATCCATGACATTACCACCACCAACTACTGACTAACTGTCATTAATGGGCAGGTATGACCAAGAGACCTTGGAAGAGCAGTGTTTCCCGCTTCCCCCTCCCCCTGCCAATTCCAGATTAACCCTTGTAGAGAGTTGACCTGTCAAATGCCTCTTCTGCAACCAGAACTCTTGCCCCCAACATCCTTGGCTTTTGTAGATTGTTTAACATCAGAAATAGATATGATTTTATCAATGGAAATCACATTAAAGAAGTTACATTACCATTTGCTTTGCCACTGCACCCTAAGGACCACTAGGCCTTTTCATCTGACTTGCAGCTAAAATTTTCTGAGTTTTGCCTTCTCCTATTAGAATGTGAAGTCCTTTACATCAGAACTGCCTTTTTAATTTGTATCCTCAGTGCTTTGCAAATAATAAGTGCTTAATAAATGCATTATCACTCACAGATCATTCCTTGACTTGATTTTGAAAGACAGCAAAAAGAAAACTTCCTAGTTGATTGGTTCCGCCCTAGTCACTCAGACCTACCCCTTAGGAAACACAAGGGAAGAAATCATAATCTGCTCATTTATTTTGATGCAGCCTTAGGCTCTGAAACCTTAAACAGGTGTTGTGTTTGTCCTCCAACTGAGAGGCCATATTCTACAGCAAAATATGTCTATCTAATGTTCCAAACAAAGCTCACTGTCCTTCAAGATCATCCAGTCAAATGCATGAAAGGAACATCCCAATAAACACTCCTTCGATGCTTTACACACTGGACACTCTTCATCATCATCTTGCTTTCCAGCTTATCAATGTCCTTTTTTGAAACCAGATATGTCTTTACATTTGTCACTATTAAATTTCTTCTGATTTGACCCAAACCAATGTTTCTAGCCTGTTGAAAACGTTTCTGTTGAATTTGGCTTTTGATTACTTTGAAATTATAAAGCAGTCTCTTAATAATAGAGATTCACAGTTTCATGTATAATCCTCTTCTGTTCTATTCTGTATATAAAAATATTTTATTTGAGGGTGTATTTAGGTTCAGAATTAAATTATAAAATAGAATGTGCACTCTGTAAGAGAAAGGACTTTTTCATTCTTTGCATTACTAATACTTCACACAGTGTATAACTAACACCCACCATACAGAAGGTACTTAAGTGCCTTTTTTTTTTTTGGTCTTTTTGGAGGGGGGGAAGGCAGGGCAATTGGAGTTAAGTAACTTGCCCAAGGTCACACAGCTAGTATGTGTTAAGTGTCTGAGGTCACATTTGAACTCAGATCCTCCTGACTCCAGGGATGGTGATCTATTCACTAAACCACCTAGTTGCCCCCCTTAAGTGCTTTTTGAATGATTAAATTAAAAAAAAAGCATTCAGACTAACGTGGGAAGACAGAGAGAAATAATCAGAATGAAGAAATTGATGCTAACAATGTAAATAGAATAATAAAACAAAGGTGAACACAGTATAAAAGTAATAACCAAGCTTGGCTCTAGAGCAAAGATGGAAAAATGTACTCTCTTGTCCTTCACTGCATCAATCATCAGATCTAGTTAGGATGTTCTTTGGTTTGCTGAACTGTTCTTTCTTTTTAAAAATCATTGTTACAAGAGAAAACTTGCTGGGGGTTGGGGGATGTGACATTGAATGGTGCTGTTTTGGATTCTTACTCTCTTCTATCTTAATGGCTATCTCTGATAACTTTCTCTTGTTTGCAATTTGATAATCAGATCATCTCTACCTTTATCCCAGTCATTGATAAAAACAATCTATTGAAGTATAGAGCCAAGCACAGAGAGTTTCCAGTACAACTTCATCTGAAAACTCTATCCAAGTTGACATCAAACTACTAGTGGGTTTGGGCCAGTTGTTTAATCTGTTCTGAATTCATCTAATTGTACTCTTGGGCAGCTAGCTCACACTTTACTTTTATCTTGTCCACAAGGATAGCATGAGAAGTTTGTTTAATATTCCACTAAAATCCAGGTCAAATACATCTAAGAGATTTTTTGGGATCTATCAGCTTCGTAATTGTCTATGAAATTAGACTGGCATGAATGAAATTACCCTGGCAGGACCTGTTCTTGATGAAGCCATGCTGGCTCTTTGTGACCACCACTTCTTATTCGAGATGTAAGATGGTTATATACATGGTTTTCCTGTCCTTCTTTACTATATATTCTAAGATGGAGTAGTCATGTTCCTGCAATGGTTTTATCATTTCTACTTCATCAAGCAATTCCACTGTTGTTAAGAATCAGATAATCTAGAGTAGTAACTGTTCCTTGTGTTGCTTCTTCCAATTTTTTTTGAAGGACAAAATTAAGTTAAAAAGATATTATGCAGAACTTCAACATAAGTCTGGATTGAAGTCTCCCATTTTTACTATGTCATAACTCTATCATCACACTTGTAGAATCTTAAGTCATTCATTTCCTCTTTCTGTCCAGATGATCTGTAGTACAGATGACAATATCCCTTCTGTTTCTACCTTCATTGATCTTCATCCAAAGTCTCTCTGCAATGCTTCTCTCTTGTGATTCTTTCATTTTTGTACTTGTGGAACATATAATAGTACTCTGTTCTTATGCACTTTTTTACTTATCCCATTCCCTTCGAAAAAGCGGTAACCTTCCAGAGATATATTCCAGCCCTAATTTATTATCATCCCATCTAGACTCAGCATTTATTTTTTGTGCCTAGATCTCTAGTTCGAGGTACCTATTACCTATACGTGATGTATCAGTTCATAGATAATCTAAAATTATTGGTTTTATTGCTTGCTCTTTTTGCTATTTTTTTGCTATTTTTCTTCTTATATGGGAGCTACTTTTCATGGTAATCATCTTGGTAGGCAATGGGTTTTTTTTTTGTCATTTTCAGCTTAAAGGACTTTTAGCTAAATCGACAGGACTATCTCTGGCCTGGATCCCATAATTCCTATATTTTACCTTTGATCCATAAATCCAATTTATTTTCTAAGATACAATTTTACCCAGATGTTTACTTCAAAAATCTTTTGAAATTCTTGCTTTGTTCAACGACAACAATGAAAATACCACCTGAGCTTTCAAGGTCTTAGTTTCTTGCTCAAGAATTTGTAATCATCAACAAAGCTTTCATTCTTTTTTTCTATTTATTCAATTCATCAATCACTTATTAATCATATACTGTGTCCAGATGATAGGGTGATGGAACCTGGACCCCTAAAAGGAAAAGATTATGTCTCTGAAAGCAACCCAGTCCCTGAATTTTCCCATACATTTCAGCAGCCCAGATCACTGGTGCCTCTGACCAAGGAAACTGGCCCAACCCAGCCCACCTAGATCACTTAATTAGTTACTCCACAATCCTGTCTGTCACTGAGCTCTTGGCCCACCACAGACTACAAGCATATATCCACTCGTTAATCCCATCTAGATCACCTAATTAGTTCACCATTGCATCTGGCCCACCCCAGACTACTTACCACTGCTTAATCCCATCCAAATTTTCTCAGGGTCTTTTTTTTTTAAATATAAAAGTATCATTCTCACCCCCAGTAAATTACAGATTCACTAGGAATTCTGCCCACTCCTATTGGCATTATAATAAACCTCACTACCTTGACCATAATAAGGCTTGAGTAGTTGAATCTTTCCAGGCAGACTCACCCTGCATCCTTACATTTTGGGGTTCCTAGCACCCCAAACTGAAACACAGAGAACTGTACTAGACCCTGGGGGATAGATAAAGTTTAAGTCTCTGACCTTATCAAGCCTATAGGCATTTATAAGTGAAGGTTTTCCTGGATAGTCAGTTGGGCATGCTTTGTAGCAATGCTTTATAGATTTCTTCTAGCAGTACCCATATGAATTAAGCTGAAATAAGTAATAGTCATTTCATATGATGAATTTTTGGAGGTTCTTCCATAATGTACTGGATACAAGCCCCAGGAAAAAAATTCAAGGTAACAAAGGTAATAGCGATTTGGATTTGAATTTGAGTCTTTTGACTCCAAATTGAGTGCTTTTCTCCCTATTTCATGAATGTGTCAAGCCTAATTTGTCCATAAACAACTTGGTTTAACCTTATAGCCAAATGCTCAAGAGAAATAAGGTTTCTGTTATTGTCGTTGGGTTGTTTTTTTGTCTTTTTTGGAGGGGAGAAGGCAGAGCAATTGGGGTTAAGTGACTTGCCCAAAGTCACACAGCTAGTAAGTGTTAAGTGTCTGAGGCTGGATTTGAACTCAGGTCCTCCTGACTCCAGGGCTGGTGCTCTCTATTCACTGTGCCACCTAGCTGTCCCCTCTGTTGTTTTTATGAGGCATCTGAATAGGAAATCCTTTTAGGTAGAAATAATCTACAAGTGAAATAGTACCATTTCTCTTATGAATGAACTGAAACCTCAAATCAGCCTGGATTATCCAAGAAAACTTGAGGCATAAGAGTTTTTAAAGTGGGTTAGTTGAAATTCTTCAAATTCCTCACTTTATTTCCCTACATTTCCTCTTTATGCAGATTACGTAGGCATAGTAGTGAGGATGCATGTAATGGGGCTGACCTCTAGGGTCTGACCTGCTTGTTGGACACCCACCTTTCTAGTTTCCCCTGTGGCCAGGATGGCCATTGTCTCAGTAATATAAGATAAGCAAGCTTCCCCACAGCTCTTGATTATCTCCCAATAACTTTTGTGGTAGCAAAACAAGATACCATAATATCCCCTCTTACATGAGTTAGCAGTGTCATTTTCATATAGGAAATAGTGTGACTTGCTCTCAAAGAAAGAAACTATCTGACTTTTTTCTTAGATGTCTCAACTAATTTTAAGATACTAGCTGAACAGAAATTGAACCATCTCTAGTATGCAATTTACTATGCATCAATCAGATGAGGACATTAAGAAGCAATCTCTGGTTTTGAGCAACTTAAACTTAAAATATCTGTCATAGGGTTTTATAAATAGCCAATGAACAATTTCAAATACAAAGAGGGCACAGAGATCTTTGCCCAGAGAGAGTATTCTATAGCTGTGAGTCATAGGGTCCATTCTAGCAAGCTCTCCCAAGATGGGGAATGCTTGGGAATGCTGCACATAACTAATGTCAGAAAGCAGCAAAAACAAACTATAATCCAGTGATAGGGTCAAAAGCCAATGTGACATTTTAGAAAACAACAAAAAGAATGCTAGGAATTACTACTTGTTCTTCGCATGAGATACCAGAATTTAAAATTAGGCCACCCAAATCAGGGTAGAAAATATAGTGCAACCATATTTTCCTTATGGAAAAAGTTGATATAAACTTGCAGTGAACAAAAATACTTCTTAGTTGTACTCAGAATCCTTGTAATGTCTAAATTCTTTGTGAGTTAAATTGTCAATTTAGTCAATAAACATTTATTAAGCACCTATTCTGTACCTGGGAAGTGCTAGGGATTCAAAGAAAAGCAAAACAGTCTCTACCTTTAAGGCATTTGTGTTCTAATGGAGGTAGATACCATATAAATGTCTAGGTAAATACAAGATATATATAGAGTACAGGAAGGCCGTCTGAGAAGGGAAGGCATTGAGGTGCCAGGAATAGAGTCCTGCAGAAAGTGAGATTTGAGCTGAGTCTTGAAGGGAGCCAAGGAAACTGAAATGGTGGAGGTAAGGAATCAGAGTGATGACAAATACATGACTCTTGTCCTCTTTCACAAATGAATCTTGGTGCCCACTTCTTGAGGGGGAGATGATGAAATTCAAATAGAATGGTCTATAAGAAGTCTATTATCTCTACCACTTGAAGGCACTTTAGAAGATAATGATATTCAAGTGGGCTGGTCAAGGAAATACGTTAGGGGCTGAAAAATGGAATAATAATAATAATAATAGATAATACCCAAAACTCTGAACTACTGCCCCTGGTTACCTCATTTCTTTGTCTATGGCAGGTTTTTCTCTATAAGAATCCCTACCCTCTCCTGGCTTCCTTAATGGGAGGGTGTCCTTCTTAGTGGTGTCTCCCTTAAGGACTCATCTCCCTTGATGGGCATCTCCCCTTAGTGGGTATCCCCCTTAATTGGGCATCTCCCTTAATGGGGGGTATCCCCCTTAAAAAGCCATCTCCCTGAAGCAGCTGGTTCCCTTGGGGGTAGCCCTCTCCCTTGAGGGAGCTGCCTCCCTTGGGGGCTGCCACCCCTCTCCATAAGCAGGGATCTCCCTTAAGCTGCATCTCCCTTAAGGGGCTGAGGAGCCTGTTTAGTATGTTGTGTTACTCGAATTTCCTTTACTTGATTTTGAGATAGCCTGAGTGAATTCTTTTGAGTCGCCTTACACCCCAACATTTTGGGGTGCCCCTGAACCTCATCATTTCTGGTGCCCAACTGATTCTCATCAAGAGCATTCATGGCATAGGGGATAGGTAATGTAAAAGCAGTATATTTAAAGAAAACAGCGTGCTAAAGGTTAGGCTATAAAATGATGGCAAAAGAATCTTTTGTTTGAGGAAAGAACAGATGGGGGGGCGTGGTAAGAGGTCATGGTGGAAGGAGAAGTATAGCAGGCAGTTCAATCCGGGCACAGTCACATCGTGTGAGGGAGTGACCCATCCCACAGGGAGTCTAATCCTTGGCCCTGCTGGGGTGGGGAAGGGTGGGCCTTGGAGTGTGGCACCATAATGATAGGATGTTGGTGGGGTGACTTGTGGGTGATTGCTGCATGGACTGGCAGAGGACTCAAAAGTGAGGTGTGGTAGGAAGAATGTTCCTCTTGATGTTGGCTCCCTGGGGTAAAGCCCTCTTCAACTGGTGTTATTAACGGCTGTGATTACAGGTAAATAAAAAATCAATTTTAAACAAAGTTCTAGCTTCAAAGGGTATCAAAAGAACCGCTGCCTAAGCTCTTTCCTAAGAACAGCAGAAATCAGAAACAAACAAGATTCTTTGGCTAAGGGTAATTAAAGCTATAGTAGGAAAAAAATTCATGCCATGATTAAATAAATACTTGGTAAAAATACAGAAAATTTTAGTGTTGTAGAACCGGCTTAGAAGCATCCAACTCTGAAATAAATTTAACAGCACTCTTTTCTAAAAATAAAATGTGCTAAATGGGAAAAACATTTGCATTAAATATCACAAAATTCTGACATAAAGATATTGTAATTGACAAGATGATCAAGGGGCATTTCCCAAGAGATAAGTAGAAAAAGCATATGAATAAAGTGTTTTCAAAAGAATTTCAAACTATCAACAGCCATATCAGAATATGCTCTGAGTCATTAGTAAGAGAAATAGAAAATAAAACAACTCTAGAATTTTACCCTGTACCCTATGCATTTACAAAAAATGGAAAAAGTCAGTACTGGGGCTGTGGGGAGACAGGAATGCTATTACAGTGTTGATTAAACTGTGAACTGGCCCAACTGTTTTGGAAAACGGTTTGGAATTATGCAAGCAAGCTAACTAAACTTTTCACACCCTTTGATCCAGTATTCCTATCCTGGGTATATATCAAAGACCGAAAATACAAGCACAGAGTATATTCTAAAAATTCAGAGGAAGTACTTTGTTTGTGGTATCAGTGAACTGGAAATAAAGTAGGCATCTATCAAGTGGTGAATAAGAATAATACTGCGCAGTAAGAAATGATTAGTATGAGGAAATCAGAGAAACATGGAAAAATCAGTAGAAATTTATGCAGTGAAAGAAGAAAAATAAGAATAATTGTGGAAATTTCGACTGTTTTTCTTTGTTAGAAAGGAGGGTTCGGGTGGGGGGGGAGTTGTTAAGATCTAGGAGGGGAAATAAAACCTCTGTGATGTAAAAATATACGGGATCGAGAAAATGTGTTTTTTAAACAACTAAAAACAAAACTCAAGTTATTATTTAGGCCAGAGATGTTGCCCTGCAGTAGAATCAGAAATGCTTTCACACACACACACACACACACACACACACACACACACACACACACACACACACACACACACACACCCACCCATACCCCCATATGAGCTACACTGTTATTTTCAGTAAGGTAGATAGGTTAATGTATGAGAAGTTACCTCATATATACATACATATATATATATATATATATATATATGTATGTATATATGTATATATGTTGTACTTTCAATACACAGCAGCATAACTTAAAAGTCAGTAAAGAGGGGAAAAAAAACCCTCAACACTTGAAGCATTTCCCACCTGAATCTGGAGAACTGCTATCTCCATGTCCAAAGTTCTCCTCAGTGGCAACAATTTCTGGGACACATAAATCTTCCTTTGCCTCTCAGCAATTTTCAACTTCATAAATCTGAGTTTTTCTTCCAATATATGTAACTCAATATCGCCATTTCTCTTCATCATCTCTTGAATGTTTATTTTCTCATAGAAAATACACACCTCTTCCTCCCGTTCAATCAGCAAAACACCACTATGGTCAAAATAAGAATTTTGGGTTGTAGAGGTGAGAAGATTACCTACGAATTAACTATCAGGAACATTAAAGAGAAATTGAGGCTGGATTACTTCCAGGAGACATCTGAAATGGCATCTAACCAAGGGATAGAGGAGGGGGGTAGGGCTGGAGATTGGGATCTCTCTCTATAGCTCTCTCTGTTCATTCATTTACTTATTCATTTATAAACGTATTCATTACCTTTGAGAATGGAAGAAAGAGGTCTGTTTCTTCTGAAGATTCTTTTTAGAATCTTGGGATTGTGAAAAACCTTTTGACTAGGACTAAATGGGGAGTTACTCCAACTCTGATATATTAGTTGTAAGTATGAGAACTTAGAATAATTTGTAAGACACAGATATATTCCAATGAAATTCTACCTTTTTCTACAACAAGCATAATTAGGGCTAGACCGTTTCATGCTCTTTGATAACTGTTTTTATTATTTCTGTGCCTTTTCTTTTCATGCCTTCAATACATTTCTCTATATTCTCAAAGAAATTGTTTTTAATGCTTACAAAAGTACTTGTCATGATCTGTCTTTCCTTTTAGCTAACCCCATATTATTAGTATCTCTTTCCCCTTCCCATCTTTCTCCTGCCCCTTCCCCCATCTTTCCCAGTGCACTTTTGATGCACATTAAGTTTTTTCATGACTTCTGAGGTCAGAGAACATTAGTCCCCCAGTGCCTAGCACAGGGTATTATATATAGTTGTGGCGCAACAGATTGTTTTCTGTAGGTGATGGTCTGAATCCAGGTTCTATTATTATAGAATACTACAATGTTACAAGTCAGATTTTTTTTTTTCAGTTAAGAGGCAGTGGAGTAGAATGCATAGAAAGATGATTTTGAAGTAAGGAGGATGGGGTCAAATCTTTCTTCTGATATCTACAAACTTTATGAGAAGTCCTTTGATTTTTAAGACTAGGAGTTGCAGATTGGCACCAGGGAATGCAACTTTCATACCAGGAGTTCCCTCATTAATGAAATCATCAGTTTGGCTCCTCCTACCCCCTCCCCACAAGAAAAGCAACTCTGTGGAAGCTATTTACTGTTTTTGCAAGCTGCTAAAATCTTGTCCTTACTCTTTAATAGGGTTAAAGAAGCTGCCTAAAGGACCTAATTTCTTTTCAGAGACCATGTAATAGAAGAATCAAAAATGTTCACAGAAAATCCAGATCCACAAAACTGGCACCAGAATCAAGCAAATGCTCAATGGTTTGTAGAACTGAGGGTGGGAACTGTCTTTTGCCTCTTTTTGTATCCCTAGTGCTTAGCATAGTGCCTGGTACTTAATAGTAGTAGCACTTAATGGTCAGCACTTAATAGATGTTTAATGGATTGAATTAATGTCAGAGGAATTCTTAGTAAAAGCCCTGGAAAACAATATTTGCTTCTCAACTGAAATAGTCTCAAACACTTCTACATTTCTTCCTCAACAGCATTTGGCCTATATAGCCTGCTTCTTTTTATATTCAATCATGCTAGCATCAAAAATACCAAAAGAAACTCAAGTTTGAAAATGTGGCTGTGCCTAACGTTAACTACAGGTAGAAAAACAAGTGCTACAAAGCTTTGTTCTCATAACCAGGGTTCTGTTTTACCTCTCATTTCGACTCTGAACAGCTTTCTCATATTTTTTCCGGAGCTGTACCATCTCTTCCTCAATGAATGTGACCACATTCGCCAGTCTTTCAATATTGTTTAATTGTTCTTCTCTCTTCTCTCTCCTTTCCTGAAGTACTGCTATAACTTTGCACACGTCATTTTCCATGCTCTCTTTGATTGTAAGGTTGTTGGACCGTTTCAGCAGGGAATTCTGTAGTTTTCTTTAAAAATAATTAACAATGGGACAAGGAATAAACCTACATTCATTTTGTTAGCTGATAATTTTCCGAAATAAGTAGACTGATAATAAGTAGACAGATAATATATATTTCCTTTCTCATTGGGTTAGTCATTTTGCTTTTGTGAAGGTTTAGTAAAGAAAGAGTTTCACAGAAATGTGAAGTTTCATCTTATGAAATTATGCAAAAATTCTAATAACCTTACCCCATTTTCTAAGTTACAGTCTCCAAGTGCATAGATCTCAGTGACATAAAAATTAAGCTAAAATAATATTCTGCTTTTTATTTTAAGATTCTTTTTGTGTTTTAGCTTCTACAATAACCAAGAGGCTATTTTCTTCCTGTTGTTGTTCAGTCATTTCACTCATGTCTGACTCTTTGTGACTCCATTTGGGGTTTTCTTGGCAAAGACACTGGTTTGTCATTTCTTTCTCCAGCTCATTTTACAGATGAGCGACTTAAAGCAAACAGATTCAAGTGACTTGCTTAGGGTTACACAGCTAGTTAGTGTGAGGCCAGATTTGAATTCATGAAAATTAATCTTCCTGACTTCAGCCTAGGCACCTTATCCACTACACCACCTATATAAGAGACACTGTTGTTGTTCAGTTGTGTCTAACTCTTTGTGACCCCATTTGGGCTTTTCTTGGCAAAAATACTAGAGTGGTTTGCCATTTCCCTCTCTGGCTCATCTTACAGATGAGGAAACTGACGCAAATGGAGTAAAGTGACTTGCCTACAGTCGCACAAATAATAAGTATCTCAGGAGAGATTGGAACTTGGTAGGACTCTGAGTCTGGTACTCTGTTCACAGCAACATCTAAGTGGCTCTACCTTTTTGTTAAAGAAAATGTGAAATCATGGTATCCATATTAACTAGGTGGAAATCAAGGAAATATTAGTTATCGGAGAAAACTGATGAAAGGAACACAGGATCAGGAATCAAAGGATGTGAGTTTGAATCATAATTTTGCCATTTACTAATTAACTATGTGACCTTAAACAAATCATTTAACCTCTCCCTAACTCATGTTTCCCATCTATAAAATAAACGGCTCAATCTAGATTATTTCCATGGTCCTTTCTTAAGTTTATGATGAATACAAATGTGTCAAATGTTCAACCTTTTCCCCAATTAAAGCTCCTCCTGATACAGACAATCTTATTTTAATTTCTCATTAACCTTCTTAAATAGTTTTACGAGCAACATTAGCAACCACATTGAGATTGTTAAATTATCATTGAAAAAATGGAGGCACTGAAGTAGGTGATTTTTTAAAGCTCTCTTCCCATTCTAAAATGGAATTCTAGAAATATATATATATATATGTGTGTGTATATATCTATATATCTATGTGTATATACATTTCATATATATATATATGTGTATATATATATATATATATATATATATACACACATATATAATGTATATACACATAGATAGAGATAGAGATAGACTTATTTCGTTAGAATTCAAATAAACCAGAAGCTCTAGAGTTGTTCCCTTGGAAGTAGCTGTTCCAATGCTCACCTGTCTTGAATGGCTGAGCTATTCCTTAAAATTTCCATTTCATTGATTGACATTTTGAGCTTTTCCTTTACTTCATAGACTCTCTGGTGAATAGTATGAAGTAAGTTCACAAATTTGTTCCTTTCGTTTCGGATGGTGTCATACAATTTAGAAAAGTCCTTTAGTCTGTGAAAATACAAATGGTTTGGGTGACTTTATTCTCTAAAAATCATATATATGTACTTGCATTTAAATGAATAAGACTCTTTTTACCTTCGATGAATTTCATGTTTTTTCTTCTTATATATCCTGAGTTCAACATCCTTTGATTTAGTTTCTTTAAGGATGTTGGTAAGTCTTTGCTGAAATGTGAAGACAGATATATTCGTAAACGTCTACAAACTGTACAATTCTCAAATTCAAAAAATTAGCTAAATGGAATTGCAGACTGGTCATAGAAATAGTTCAGTGAGAGTTGGCCTAGTAGTATGTAGGCTGTGAAACTCAATTATGGTTCTATGACACCACTCTCACTGGTAACAAGAGGAAATATGATCACAGAATCATAGCAGTTTAGGGCTGAAAGGCATTTTGAGTTCATATAGTCCAGCATCAATAGTGGATATTATCTTTACCTACATGGAAGACAAGATGTTTGCACCATTGAAGTCGTTGAGTTGTATATCTGTACCTTTCAAACTTAGGATACTTTGCTTTTGGGAGAATAATCATGAGTCTCTCCAGCCTTATAAAAAAACTCCTTAGATAATCTCCAATGAGAATTCACTATTTAATCTTAAGTAAGGTACTTTATAAACTCTGTACGTAAAACACTCCTTAATTTATACTATTATTATTACTTGTATAAAATGTATAGAAAGGACCCTCTATTAAATTTCTACTCTGATCCCTCATTGGGAAATGTAGGTGATCCCAGATTCTTAGCTATGTTAGTGCAATTTCTTGTGGCTTGTGCCGTTAGAAAGCCCCCCAGTTTAGACTGGATGACAGCTTGTATGTCTGTTGTTTAAGGATGACCACAGTGTGGTGAATTTTTTTGGCTATAGAACCTCTGGTGAAGGGAATAAGGACAAATTCTATTCTGTAACTGGTCTAATGAGCTAGTTATTTTCCTGTTACTAGGGAGTATTTAAGCAAAAAGTGCATGATCAAGGGTAGAGGGGAGCCAGGTTTCACGGAGGGTGTGGACTGAATAACTTCTAAAGTCTTCCAAACTTTAAGATTTAATAGAAAGGGAAAAAGGAAAAAAAGAAGCATTTAGTTAAATATCAACAATAGTAGCCCAAATAGAATAAAATGAGGCATCTCAGATGTTTATTTTATTTTTCTGACCAGTAGAATATTCTGGTATCAAATGTCACTGGATGCAGTGAAGAAAAACATATGGCAGATATTTTATCTTGGGAACTTATGGTACTAATTTTCCTCATTTCCTTTGTGTGTGGGCATGTGTGGAAGAAATGTCACTGTAATCAAATTAAATTTTTTTAAAAATTGTGGAAATTAGTGTTATTTCAACTCTTATTATGTATGTTATAGCTAGTGTTTAACAGCAGGCTGAATTTGTCTAACACCAGAAAATCTTTAGATATGAACAAATTTTAAATTTGGAATTTTTCCCCTTCCTGATTGATTTGACAAATTATTCATATCTCAAGGGGAAGAATTTTCCTCTCATTTGATTTATATTCTTTCACAAAGTACTTGAAGTATCCAATATTGGTGTATAATGAATACTGACTTGTCATATAGCCTAATAGCAAATAATGACCTTCCCTAAGCCTTCCTATGCTTGGTCACAGATGGAGGGGATGTGTGACCCTGAGTTCTCAGGGGTCATGTCAGCAGCAGAGCTCAAGATCCTGGGAAGATCTTGTCATTGTTGTTCAGTTGTGGCTAACTCTTGATGACCCCATGGACTATAGCACACTAGGTCCCTATCTCTTGAAGTCTGTCCCAGTTCATGTTTATTGTTTCCATGACACTATCTATCCATCTCATTCTCTGCCATCCCCTTTTCCTTTTGCCTTCAACCTTTCCCAATATCAGAGTCTTTTCCATCGAGTCCTGTCTTCTCATTATGTGGCCAAAGTATTTAAGCTTTGGCTTCAGTATTTGACCTGCCAGTGAATATCCTGAATTAAATTTCTTTAAGTATTGGCTGATTTGACCTCCTTGATGTCCAAAGGACTCTCAAAAGTCTTCAGCATCAATTCTAAGGCACTTAGCTTACCTTAGAGCCCAACTCTCATAGCTATGCATCACTACTGGAAAAATCATAGCACCGACCTTTATCAGGAAGGTGATGTCTCTGCTTTTTAGTGTGCTGTCTAGATTCACCACTGCTTTCCTTCCAAGGAGCAAGTGTCATTTAATTTCATGGCTGCAGTTGCCATCTAGAATCATCTTTGAGCCCAAGATTATGCAATCTGACACTGCTTCTTCCATTTCTTCCCCTTCTATTTGACAAAAAGTGATGGGATGTAATGCCAAGCAAAGGCAACTTCCAAGGTTCGGATTACCAGCATAGTAAACCCCATTTATTCAGCAAACATTCACAGAACAGAGAAAGTCAAAATACAGTGTAACTTGTTCCTTTAGCAAGTAAGTTCTCAATTCAA
>CM053581.1:465708060-465762815 GCA_028627135.1 Pseudochirops cupreus | reverse complement strand
ATTTAAAGAACAATTGACTCCAATACTTTACAAACTATATGGGAAAATTGGAGAAGAAGGAGTCCTACCAAATTCATTTTATGAGACAAATATGGTACTGATACCTAAATCAGGAAGAGACAAAACAGAGAAAGAAAATTATAGACCAATTTCCCTTATGAATATAGATGCAAAAATTCTAAATAAAATATTAGCAAAAAGACCACAGCAAATCATCACGAGAATAATACACTTTGATCAGGTAGGATTTATTCCAGGAATGCAAGGGTGGTTCAGTATCAGGAAAACTATCAGTATAATTGATCACATCAACAACAAAACTAGCAGAAACCACATGATTATCTCAACAGATGCAGAAAAGGCTTTTGACAAAATACAATACCCATTCCTATTAAAAATACTAGAAAGTATAGGAATAAATGGAGTCTTCTGTAAAATAATAAGTAGCATCTATCTAAAACCATCAGCAAGTATTATATGTAATGGGGATAAGCTAGAAGCATTTCCAATAAGATCAAGGGTGAAACAAGGATGTCCACTATCACTCCTCTTATTCAATTTGGTACTGGAAATGTTAGCAGTAGCAATAAGAGAAGAAAAAGAAATTGAAGGAATCAAATTACGCAAAGAAAAGATTAAGCTATCCCTCTTTGCAGATGATATGATGATATACTTAGAGAATCCCAGAGAATAAAATGAAAAACTACTTGAGATAATAAACAACTTTGGCAAAGTTGCAGGATATAAAATAAACCCACATAAATCCTTGGCGTTCTTATATATCTCTAATGAAAGCCAACAGCAAGAGATAGAAAGAGAAATTCCATTTAAGGTTAATATAGACATTATAAAATATATGGGAATCTACCTGCCAAAACAAACCCAGGACTTATATGAACAAAATTACAAAATACTTTTCATACAAATAAAATCAGATCTAACTAATTGGAAAAACATCAATTGCTCATGGCTGGATTGAGCTAATACAATAAAAATGACAATCTTACCTAAATTAAGTCACGTATTTAGTGCCATACCAATCAATCTACCAAAAAATTACTTTGTAGAGCTAGAAAAAAAAGTAGCAAAATTCATCTGGAAGAACAAAAGGTCCAGAATTTCAAGGCAACTAATGAAAAGAGATGCTAGGGAAGGTGGCCTAGCCATACCAAATTTTTCTCATACCAAAATTTTATCTGCTACGAAGCAGCAGTCATCAAAACTACTTGGTACTGGATGAGCAATAGAGCAGTGGATCAATGGAATAGATTGGGTACACAAGACTCAGCAGCCAATGACTATAGTAATCCACTGTTTGATAAACCCAAAGACCCCAGTTTTGGGGATAAGAATGCACTATTTGACAAAAACTTCTGGGAAAACTGGAACATAGTATGGCAGAAATTGGGCATAGACCAATATCTAACACTGTACACCAAAATAAAGTCAAAATGGGTGCATGATCTAGGTATAAAGGATGATACTGTAAACAATCTGGGAGAGCAAAGGATAGTTTATTTGTCAGATCTATGGAGCAGGGAAGACTTCTTGACGAAACAAGAGCTAGAGAGCATTACAAAATGCAAAATGGATAATTTTGATTATATTAAATTGAAAAGCTTCTGTACAAACAAAGCTAATGTTAACAAGATTAAAAGGGAAGTAGAAAATTGGGAAAGAATTTTTACAACCAGTGTCTCTGACAAAGGCCTCATTTCTAAAATATATAAAGAAGTGAGTCAAATTTATAAGAATACAAGCCACTCCCCAGTTGATAAATGGTCAAAGGATATGAACAGGCAGTTTTCAGAAGATGAAATTAAAGACATCTATAAGCATATGAAAAAATGTTCCAAATCACTAGTGATTAGAGAAATGCAAATCAAAACAACTCTGAGTACCACATCTCATTGGCCAGACTCGCTCAGATGACAAAACAGCAAAATGATAAATGCTGGAGAGAATGTGGAAAAATCTGAACATTAATGCATTGTTGGTGGAGCTGCAAACTGATCCAGCCATTCTGGAGAGCAATCTGGAACTATGCTCAAAGGGCTATAAATGAGTGCATACCCTTTGACCCAGCAATACCACTTCTAGGATTATAACCCAAAGAGATCAGAGTAGTGGGAAGAGGACCCATATGAACAAAAGTATTTATAGCAGCTCTTTTTATTGTGGCAAAAAAAAGGAAAACAAGAGGATGCCCATCAATTGGGGAATGGCTGAACAAGTTGTGGTATATGAATGTAATGGAATATTACTGTGCTGAAAGAAATGAGGAACAGACAGACTTCATAATAACCTGGAGGGACTTATGCTGAGTGAGAAGGGCAGAACCAGGAGAAATTTGTACACAATCACAGACACAACATACATGTGATGACTAACTTCAATAGATTGGGCTCCTCTCAGCAATACAAGGTTATAGGACAACTCCAAAAGACTCATGATTGAAGGAGACATCTACATCCAGAGAAGGAGATGCAGAGTCTGAATGCAGATTGAAACAAACTACTTGCTCTGTTTCTTTTTCTTGTTTTGTTTTGTTTCTCTTTCCCACTGATCATTCCATCAGTTACAATCCTTCTTTACAACCTGACTAATGATTAATGGGAAGATATTTGTAGATCCCATATCCGCATGCATGCCGCCATGATGGTGGGAGAGAGGAAGGGGGAGAAAATTTGAAACTCAAGGGACTATGGAACTGAATGTTGTAAACTAAAAGTAAATAAACCAATTAAAAATTTTTTTAAAAAGTAATTAACTGCCCATTGTATAGTCATTTAATCTAATATTATATGCTATGGAAATAATTCACAAAATTAGGAATAACTTCACTATGTAGATAGTCAAATTGTCATCTCTTAGATTCACTAAGATTCCACAAAGAGATATAAACAGGAAAGTCCAGAATGAATATAGATTTCCCTCTACTATCCACTGGTAAGGGGGGAAAAATGAGGGCTCAGGAGAACCTTTTTCACTGGCTAAAAGCGAGAAGGTTTTTGTTCAGGTCTTTTCTTACCTACTGTCCATGTTTCTAGGTTGGAAATCACCCTATGGAGAAAAATCGATTTATGTTATTCACAAATATGAGCATTAAGAGGAAAAAAGGAAGGTTATAATATCACACAAAGCAATTACTACTTAAATACCTCAAATACTAAAGAGTATGGTAGAAATTGTTATCTGCTGAGAGCTTCATGATTTAAATTAACCTGGCAAAAAATGTGACATTAAACAATTACAAAATCACCTAACACTTTTTCATCTTAAACCTCTGTGGCAATTTACAACAATTACACTTCTCAATTACGGGAGAGAATAGAAACAAAAGACAGAATAGAGGTCAGAATTTGGCCCACACTTCTACCCCAATGAGATGACTCAGTTTGTAGAAATTATATTAATTAAACCTTCAAAGTAAGGCCAAGTTTGCTAGCAATCTAAAACTTCTTAACCAGCCTACCTATTACTGGTGGGGGACAAGTGGAGGTTAACAAAGCTCAATATATAAATACTTTCTTAGCATTGTCCTCATTACAGCTACCTCCTTCCTACCCCAAATTACCTGCTTTTGTAATGGGATCCAGATACCAAAATGCAATAAATGGACTGTTCTATTCTGCTAAGTATACACAATTGAAGAAAGAGCTAACTTAATCATCTCTCATTAGCTTGGTTAAATAAGGTTCTTTCAAAGAATGATATCTAGTTTATTAATACAGATAATAACACTTGGGGTTAACTTACTTTAGAGCATTCTCAAGAATGTTCCTGAAATATACAGTAGATCTTCTTTTTCCTTTTTTCTAGAATGAGATATGTTAAAGATGTGAAAGATAACAGCCATATGGAAAGGGGTTACCTTTCATATTTATAATATGATGTCCCAAAGGTCAGATCTCCAAAAATGGGGGGAAATGGCTATTTGTTTAGTTCCCCAAAGCTGGAAATATGAGTTTATGAATAAGGGAGGGTAGTAGGGAATAAACATTTATATAGTGTCTGGTATGTGCCAAGCACCGTGCTAAGGGTTTTACAAATATTATCTTGGTTGAGACGTACAACAATCCTGGGAAGTAGGTGTTATTATTATCCCCATTTTATAGTTAATGGAACTGAGGCAAGCAGAGGTCAAGTGACTTGCCCAAGGTCACACAACCAGTTACTGTCCAAATCTGCATTTGAACTCAGGTCTTCTTGACTTTAGGCCCAATGCTCTATCCATTGTTTCACCTAGCTGCCCCGCCTAAAGATGAGGAGTTCTATTATCTCCTGCTACTATGGGAATTTTAATTTTTTACATCTTGACTAAGAATATGCATAGCACCCCAGAATCCTATAGCCCTAAGCCATCAGGAGCAGCATGGACTAATGGAAAAAAACTGAGAAATGAGAAGACTTGGACTGAGTTCTAATCCCAGATCTGCCATTGACTATTATGCAATCTTGGGAAATGTAATCATTAATTCTATCTGGACTACATCTTCCTCATCAGAAATCGAATGGGCAAGGTAAGATGTTTAAAAAAATGCTCTTCTAAGTCTAAAATACATATTTTCACCTTCTGTTTTGTGTAAATCTAGAATTGTTACCCAAAGACCTCATCAACCTCATACGTACCTCTTCGGAAACTAAGTTCCTCCACTCTCTCCTCACCACATTGTTGCTGTACTGTAAATGGGGTTTAGCATATTTGACATATTCCAAATTGGAGTTCAGTTTTTCCCAGTAGCCCTTAAAGCTCTGCACCTGTAAAATATAAAGATATAGCATGAACATATCTCAGAATTAGGCCCAGATGCTCCCCTAACTCTTATAAATAAAAAACAAAGATAAACAGTTGAGGCTGCTACTTCATAAGAAGAGAACGGAGATAAAAACTAAAACATAAAAGTTTCAATTGGTCAAATAATTAACAAGCATTTATTAAGTGCCTATGTTATACCAGATATACAGTAAACACACATACAGAAGGAAGTAAATTTATTCTTTACCTGACATATGATCACTCTCTTGGTTGGAATATTTTGCTACTCTGCCATTTTGCTGACTTGATTTAATTAGTGGGGATATTCCTTTCACCAATTCAATCTCTGTTCTATTCTTGCCCATATCTTTTCCAAAATTCTTCATATCGTACCCACTTAATGTCTTGAAGCCTTGTAAGAATATACGATCCTAGAATTTTAGAGTTTGAGGGGGCTGTTAAAAATTCTTAACCTAGGCTTCATGAACTTTTTTTTAATTGTGATAACTATATTTAATAGAGTATTTTTGCATTTAAAAAACATTATTCTAAGAAGGGGCCCATAGGCTTTATCAGGCTGACAAAGGAAGCCACAATATAAAAAGAGGTTAAGACCCTCTCATCTAACCCAAGCTCTCAAACCTAAGAGAATCAAAGCTCAAAGAATTACTGGTTCTTTTAATGTCTGAGGTAACAGAGTAGCTCTGATGTGCATAATCACTCTAAAATTTAAAATAAAATAACTAAAAGAACATGCCTTAGTCTAGCTAGAAAAGAACCTTCTTCATATTCTCTCCATCTCACAACCAATAACACTTACTTTTATATTCAGTGAATAACCTGAGACTTTTATACTCATAGCTTAATGACTTATAGCTTAATTATTTATAAAACTGCTATGTTTTTTCCATCCCAGAGGTGATAATAGTAGTAATTCACATTTAAACAGTAATTTTTAGTTTACAAAGCACCATTCCCCTAAGAGGCAGGTGGTATTCAGTATCATCTCCATTTTACAGATAAGGAAACACATTTAGAGAAGTGCCATAATTTGCCCAAGATCACAAGGCCCGTTTCAGACCTGAGACTTGACCTCAAGTTTTCTACATTCTATTGCTATTTTCTGCACCACCACGCAGGCTCCCTGTAGATTTCTCTGTCTTACAGTATGCCCCATCACTCCTTGTAGAGTCACAAAAGAAGGCTAACCAAAGTTGTGGCTTCTTGGATGAATTTATTTTATCCATTAAGCTTATTTACATTCTCACAATACAACAGAGAAAAAGTAAATTAAACTAGCCTCCTAGTCAACAAACAACACATCAAAGCAGAATAGAAAAATAAAATTATTAATTCATTTTGGGGGCAATGTAGTCTCATGGGAAAGAGCAATAGATTTGAAAGGAGTGGACGCAGGTTGGAATTCCAACTCTTACTTGAACAAATCGCTTAACTTTGAGAGGGGTTCCATTTTTTCATTTTTAAAATGGACTTTAAAATCATTAAATTTATGTCTCTAAAGTAATGGACTAAATGATGTCTAGAGTTCCTTCCATACTCTAAATTCCATTAACATTTAATCATCTGTTATGCTGGTACTTAAATTCTGTATATTTTAAGAGGTAAATTATTGGAGCAAGAAAACATTCACTTAATAATTCGAGGGATATGACAGAAACATGAAAATACATTTTGCCCTCCAATAGTAACACAATGACAATAGGGTAGTTTTTTTTCTATACATAATGAAAGATTTGCATTCTATTCACACTTCCTTGCCCAGACTCCCTCCTGACTGCCAGCTTGCATTTATGAACTTTCTGGCTGATGCTTAGAGTTCGTACAATCTGTGACCATGAAACTGACTGAAGATAATTGCTCCTTGTGGGGATTGAACTCACACTCCTGGCTTCATTTTGAGACAGAATGGAGCACATGAATAATGTAAACAAAAGTAGCACAAGGCAAAAAATCTCTTTTACAGATTGTATAATCTGTTAAAATCATAGGATTAAATAGCATTTATTGGGCAGTTATCATGTGCCAGGTACAGTGCTGGGATTACAAAGTCAAAAGCAGAACTGTTCCTGTCCTCCAAAAGCTTACGTTTTGCTGATGGGAAACAACAGGTGCAAAACATATCATGATAAATGCAAAAATACTGAGGGAGTGGGGGACAGGAAGCGTATAAGGGAGGCAGGAGGAGAAGTATCAAGAAGAGACTTTCCGAGAAGATGACACTGAACTGAGCCTTAAAAGGAGCCAAGAATTCAAGAAAGACTGTCCTTGTGTACGTGTGTGTGTGTGTGTGTGTGTGTGTGTGTGTGCGTATCACTAGCCATCATCATAATTCACATTTAAACCTGGTCTCGACTCAGGGACTAGGAGTTCTTTGAATCACAATGGAGCCTCCACAGAACACTTTAAAGTCATACCACTGCAACCTGTAGTTTCAGAACCCTGACATATACTCCGGTAGCAAACAGTTAGCAGAGAGAGCAAGACACAATCCAGCATGGGAAATTGGAACATCTGATTCTAACCATGATTCTGCAGATTATCTTTCATTCATCTTTCCTTGCCCATGAATTCTAAACAAATCTATAATGATTCATCTTGTAGTTCCTCATGTCCCTGCTTCCTTCCCAAGGCACAAATGGTTAAAACGGGGCTTCTCACACAGTGGGGATTGACTAAATGTTTGTGGAACTGAAGTATTACACTAATGCGGAAAAACTATAACTCATCAATGGTTAGGCCACTACTGTGGTGCCTCTTTTTCTGTGATCATAACTACTGTGGGGGTGGAACAGAATTTATAAACTGGAATATAAAATAATTAAATGGTAATCACCTGACATCTAGTGGTCAGTTAGGGTAAATCTTCTGAAAATTCATAGAGTAAATTATTACATACTATGATGTATTAAAGGTCATTTAAATAGTACTGCCCATATTTGGAGGAAGAGATCTTATGAATCATATAATTCATACATCTCATTTTATTAATGAAGTAACTAAGGGCTAGAGAGGTAAAAGTGTTTGCCCAAAGTCACACAGGTAGTCAATGGAAGTCTGGATTAGAATCCAGGACTGATGGCTTCAAATGAAGTACTCTTTCTCCTACATCTTCATTTTGAGGCTCCTGTCACATGACTCTTACCTACCAGGCCTAGTGGCTTCATCCAGCCTCTAACTGCACAAAGGTCCCCAATAATGGTGCACACCCAGGAATTACTTCATGCTCCAAAATCATCCCTTCTCTGGTTGCTCTCCATCCAAAACTCTCATTCTCTTAGGGTACTATTCTCAACTAGGTAGCAGAAAAAAAAGGTAGAGGGTGATTAGAATGAAATAAATCATACAGAGGTGTGGATGACTGGTAGATAATAGAAGGATGTTAAGCAGCGACAGTGAAATGAGAGTGAGGGTCAGGGAAGACGTCATGGGAGATATGATACTTGATCTGTACTTCTAAGAATGAGTAGGATTTAGAAAAGGTAAAGAAGAGGGGAGAGGGTATCCTAGGTTATGGCAAGGAAGGGAAAATCTATTGTGAAGAAAGGTTCAGAAACAAGACATTCAGAGAAGAGAAAAAAGAGACCAGATGGACTGGAGAAGGGGGTTACAAATGTGAAGCAATGAGAGATAACACTGAAAAGTGGTTTGAGCAAGATAATGGAGGGTGGATCTTGAATGTCCAGCAAATGCCAGGGTTTTTATTGACATAAAGAAATGGAATTAACCCAACAACAGAACGTCAGGTGTTGTGATAGTTCACTGAGGAAGATTTGGAGGCAGGAATTCCTCATATGCCATACAGCAGAAGAAATCACCATATCCCACCTAGGTTAAGGTCAGCCCTAGATCCACGTAAAACTCAAAATGTTAGTCAACCCATGACCAACTTTTTTTTAAAACATCTTCAGCATGCCCTAAATCAGGGACACAAAAGAAAGAGAAGACATGTTCCCTGGCTAAAAGAAACCTGCTATCTTACTGACTGTGCAAACTTAACACCTTTATAAAAAACACAAATGATGCATTATAAAGGAACAGGCCCATGAATATAATGCCAATTGAATACCTCAAATATGAGGGGAAAAAGTGAGGTCAAGAAGAGATCAGAGCATGGTGGAGATAATAAGGAAAAACTTACTAAAGGCGGGGAATTTTGAATCAGATACGAAGGAAAGAAGGGAAGGGATTCCAAGTCTCTCTGCTTAGTAAAAAAAAAAAATCTCAATTTTCTCCTAAGCTTATGTAGATAAATTGTATGGCACAGTGGATAGGGAGGTGGCCTTGGCACCAGCATCCACTAGATTGGGTTCTTGGACACATACTGACTCTGTGACCCAGGGCAAGTAACTATCTCTCAATGCCCCAGGAAGTCCTGCAGAGCAAGTGCTCATCTGCATTGGTAGAAGGGACTTTCCTCACTGAGTGCTCCTTATGCCAGTGAAGCTATAGGATCAACCCCTTTTCCTCCTACCAAAAATATTACATGGGCAGCATATCAATACCCATTTGTTGTTGTTCGGTAGTTTTTCAATTCTGTCTGACTCTTTGTGACCCAATCTGGGGTTTTCTTGGCAGAGATACCGAGTGGTTTGCCATTATCTTTTCCAGATCCTTTTACAGAGGATGAAATTGAGGCCGACAGAGTTAAGTGACTTGCCCAGACCAGAGTCGAATTCAGATCTTCCTGACTCCAGGTCCAGCACTCTATCTGTGTGACTTAGCTGTCCAATACCTAATCGATACATAATGCAGTCTCAGATATTAATTAAGCCAAAGAGTTAAATTAAAGTCTTGATTCTCTTGCAGGAATTAGGTTGCCAGATCCCCTTCACAATTTTTTATACAGTGTTCATTTCTAATTAGTGCCAGGAGAAAACATCTACCTTTCATTTCTAAGAGGTATGTTGGCAGCAAAAACGTCTACTAATTAACCAGGATCCTCCTGCGGAGAAGGGAGCCTGCCTAGAAAGAATGGTTTTATTCTGTGCCCAAAGACAGGGTTGGCAAAGCTGAAACACTGATCCAATCTTGCTAGTCAGGGGACTTTAAAGGCACCAGTTGTCTCAGGAGCAGCTTTTACTTGTGACATTTATAAATAGACTGACTGTCTTATCCTCCAATGGAGAAAGACTAAAGGAAAAGAAAAAACATTAAAAAGTACGTATCATCTGAAAGAAGTACGCTATATTAATCTGAGCTCCTCTGCACTGGGACATCCACCCTCTACAAAGAGACAACCTGGTCCTCTGTGGAGCCTTGATGTTCCTGAGGCCACTTCATGCCAGTCTAGTTTGCAGTGGTTAGAACAAGGGTGACAGTTTATGGTTCATACATAAAGAGCACCTCTGCAGCATTCCAAAAAAGCCACTCTAGGAGCACAGCTATTTAACCAGAAAGCTTCAGAATGCTCAAACTAAATTCCCCGACACTACTGGGTTTTTTGGTCACTCACAGGCCTGATCCCATTGCTGATCAGGACAGAAGCTTTGACAGAAGCTTTTGACAAAAGCTTTTGCTTCATTTTTTCAGACCTGGGCCTTTTTACCCCTCCTTTCCATGGTCTGGTAATCACTTGATTCCAGGAGTCCACCATATTGGTATCAGACTTAAGGCAGACACCCAGTTGGCCTTAAACCCACTGCAACTCAAAACTCCCAAACTCAAGTGATCCATCAGCCTCATCCTCCCATGGTGGCAAGGATTACAGGCATGTCCTGCTATACTCTATTTTTTAAAAGCGCACTTTGCTATTGATTATTGCAGATTTAGAGCATGTAGGTGGCCCAGTAAGATAGAATGTTGGACTTTAGATCAGTGTATGTGTGTGGCCCTGGGCAAATCACTTTATCTCTCTCAATCTCAATTTCCTCATCTATCAAATGAGGCTAACAATAGCACCTACCTCACAGTGTGGTTGTGAGGATCAAATGAAATCACATGGAAAATGCTCTGCAAACACTGAGGAACTACAGAAATGCCAAGCTATTATTTGGTACTTTCAGAGATATAATGCAGCAGTGTTTGCCTCTCTTGGTTTTAAGTGCTAAATGCATGTGGTATGTCTTCTGCCAAGACTTAATGGATGGTGCAAGAAGATTTTAAGAAATAAAGAACTGCAATCTTTCTTCTCTTTTGGACTTAAGTCTCAATCTCTTCAAGTGTCAGTGTGTCTGTGCCTCTGTTTTCATTCTGATGGAGGATTCATGGGGAAGCATGCGCAAGATTTATATGTGACATGCAGTTATGGAGTGATCACTTTAATGGTGAAGTCACATAAAGAGCTGCTACCTAAAAGGTAAATGAGATTATGGGAAAGTTGCTCTTAAAGAAAAACATCCGAGAAATAGCTCATCAAAAGCTAACCTGAAAAGTCCACAGATCTTGCAAGTTGGCCTAATATAAAGGTGTGGTTACGCATTAGACCCAAGGTGTGACTATCATGTAAGCTTTCTGAATGGGCTAAGAGTGAAAGCATGTAGAAAGAGAAAGTTAGAAATCCAGTACAAGACCATAGGGTCATTAATTACTAGCTTAACAAAAAGCTAGTAAATTAGCTGTGCTTGAAGCTAACAACCTAGATGTAGAAATGGGATGGAAAGAGAACTTACAGAAAAGTAGCTACAGAGATGTCAGGACAAGGCCAGTAGAGGTCTCTGCAAAATCAGCAGAGGAAAATCCATCCAGCAAGGCATCTTTAGAATATTTCTCCAAGAAAAGAAAGTGTCCTCTTCAACCAGGGTTCCTAAGACATGGCTAAAGCAAGGAACAGAAAGAAAGAAAAGGCTGCCTTTGCTAAGCTATGCCAGCCTATCTGTGATTAGAATAGTCAGTATTGGTTGTTGTCCTTTGTTCTTGAAGAAGACCAAATGACATCACGATGCTAGAGTCAAGTTGCAGTGTGTCTGACTATGGATGATCAGACCAATACGCGCTTGGAATGTTCTACCACAGCTCAGACACAAATAGTCCACGTGACCATTTGGAGTGTATTCACCAAATTTGTGCAGTTCAAGTTTCTTTTGGGCTACTTCAATTCTGCTTTGCTCATAGAGCATGGCACCTTCTCTGATGAGGGAACACCATCCTGAGCAGTCCTGTGCCAGTGTTTCCCATGTCACACAATCAGTTCCAAAGTTCTTAAGAGAGATCTTGAAAGTGTCCTTGTATCACTTCTTCTGACCACCATGTGAATGCTTGCCCTGTGTGAGTTCTCCATAAAACAATCTTTTTGGCAAGTATATGTTTTGCTTTCAAACAACAGGGCCAGCTGTAATGGTACTGGTAATTTGAAGATCTTTCCTGCCCCTTGAAGTATGGAGAGAAGAAGTATTAGACTGACTACCAAGCTGAAGGTCTACAGAGCCATGGTCCTGACCTCATTGTTGTATGCCTATAATACCTGGACAGTTTACGGCATCATGTCAGGAAACTGAATTGCTTTCATTTGAATTGTCTTAGGAAGATTCTGAAGATCGCCTGGTGGGATAAGGTACCAGACACTGAGGTCCTTTCTTGAACTAAACTGCCAAGCATTCAAACTCTGCTTCAGGGAGCTCAACTCCATTGGGCTGGTATAGAGGCAAGCACCCTAGCATACCCAGGATGGCTGCTAGCACAGGGTCTTTGATCTGCTTTTCTAAAGGAAAGCAACTCAAAAAGGGGTTAACAATCCTACTTTAATCAAACATATATCATTTACCTAGTTCAGCAGAAAAAGTCAGTACCCTGAACTTCAGAGAATACAAACAGAAGTTACAAGCAGACAAAAAAATATAGACCAGCAGATAGGGCTTCCAGCTGTCTGATCATTATATCCATACTTAGTCAGTTATCAGAGAGAGCACCACATTCTGGGTTTTCAAAGCTGAGGAGCTCAACGACTGCCCAGAGTCTCATCTGGCCAAATCACACAACTCTTCCCATGAGTGAGCAAAACCTCACATCAGGAAAGAAAGAAAGGCAACCTATGCATAATAGAGATCTGCAGGTTCATGTACAATCTTTATGTTCTATTATGTATATAAATGTGCTCATCTTATTTGATCTTTATTAATTTCAAATTATAAAGTGAGAAAAAAGTGACTCAGAATGAGATGCAACTACACTATTTACATACAGATTTTAAAGCTAAAAGGGGCCTTAGGTTCATTCAAGTGCAGCCTTCTCATATTACAGATGTATTAGGGAAAAGTAATGCCAGGACCCAGCATAGGGGAAGTGGGTGGGAACAACACGACTGAGTGTCTCTAGACCTCTGTACTACCAGTTTAACTCTCAAACACTGAATGACAGACAACTTTAAACGAGAAGGTGTCCAGTTTACAACCTCTCTAAGCAGTCCTAACTCTGGGCCAGTCTCTGTACCAATTTCCACCCTGTTCCTGACTCTGTGTTAAAATCGGGAGAGAAGATGAAAGGGAGGGCATAGCTCTTAGAATCTACCCCAGCTACAAGAATGGCTAGAAGCATGTCTCCCTTAGGAATAAAAATATCTGGGAAACAATAACTAATAAAAATATTTGGAGCTGTATTATTAAAAACCTTTGTTTCTGAGAATGAATGAAAAGGAAGAACGGGAGAAAAAGAAAAAAAGAGGTGGGGAAACTGGAAGGAAAAGCAGGGAGTGGCAAGGGAACATGACAAGCAAGGTAAAAATAATCCACTTTTTCCCCTCGGGTCAGGACTAATGTCATTTGTCACAGGAAATATTGATGGGTGGGAAACTGTCAACCAAATTTTTATTCCTCCTCCTCTTTCTCTGCCTCCCTCAGCCCAGCCCACTCCATAGTAGGGCATTGGTTATCCACACTTCTGCCCAGCAACACAGTTTTTCTGTCTATGCTTCAATTCCCCTCTTGGGAACCAAAAATCATAACCACCAAACCCTTCCCCCAGCTGCTGTTTTCCCACCCCACTGCATCACAGTGACCTCAAACACTTCCCAGCTTTCCCGCCAGCTGTCTAGGTCCTGGTCTAATATTAGTGTGTGTCCAAAAGAATCAAAAGTCAATAACGGAAGAAAGCACAGTTAGCTGACATGCGCTGCTTACTGCCAGAAATTGAGATTTCCCAGTACACGCCAGCCTATAATTAACAGGAGGCACTGCCAAAAACAACAAAGGATCTTCAAGGAAACTCTGCTCAAACACTCCCTAGTTTTAAATTACATACATATCCTGCTCTCCTCCCTCCTTCTATCTATTGTGCTTGACAATCCTTCTGAAACCACTGGATTCCAGAGACATGAATAGATGCAGTTCATGGACAGGAAGAGATGTGCGAGATGACTGGGTCCAGATCTTAAGCCAAGATTTACAATTGCTGAATGCACTGACAGGCTGCTCTGGGGATGGGAAGGGAGCTGGAAGGGTCTGACTTCAGTGTCTGCCATCGGTTGTAAGGTGGCTAAGATGGGCTATTAGGAAATGGTGTGGAAGGGGGCAGAGAGAGGAGAAACAGGTGTGAAGTCGACACCAGGAGCATTAATTCTATAGGAGCATCAACTCCTCTTCCTTTTGGGGTTCCTATGATCTGAAAAACATAAAGATAGGAAAAAGGAGCATCCAAATGTGGGAAAAGAGGCAAATGGCCAGAAGAGTTAAGCTGATTAAGAGTGCCCATAAGTTAAGCTCACATACTATTTTGGCAAGGTCTAGAAGTTCACAAAAATGAGGGAAGCAGTTAGGTAGCACAGTGGATACAGTGCCAGGCTTGATGTCAGGAAGATCTGAGTTCAAATTTGACCTCAGACACTTACTAGCTGTGTGACTCTATGCAAGTCACTTAACCTCAGCTTTCTCATCTGTCAAATGGGACAAATAACAACACCAACCTCCGAGGGTTTTTTTATGAGAATCAAATGAGACAATAATTGTAAAGTGTTTAGCACAGTGCCTGGCACACAGTTAAGTGCTATATAAGTGCTATTGATGGTTTGAATTAAGGCGGATATTCTCTTCTGTCTTTAGGAAACTCTCTTTAATACAGTAACTTTTAAAAGGTTACGGTGTTTGTATAATCTATACCAGATTGCTTACTGTCTCAGGGAGGGAGCAGAAGAAGGAGCGAAGGATAGAATTTGGAACTCAAAACTTTAAAAAAAAACAATGTTAAAGGTTGTTTTTACAGGGACGGCTAGGTGGCGCAATGAATCGAGCATCTGCCCTGGAGTCAGGAGGACTTGAGTTCAAATCCGACCTCAGACACTAAACACTTACTAGCTGTGTGACCTTGGGCAAGTCACTTAACCCCTATTAGCTGCCTTCCCCTCTCTAAAAAGACAAAAACAAAAAGATTGTTTTTACACATAATTGTGGGGAAAGATACTATGATTTATAGCCTAAAAAAATAAGGTTATGGTGCTATGCAGAGTAGATATGCATCAGTTCAAACTGGGCATCAGGTTCTCCCATGTTCCATCCTCTACCATACCTGTTAGGCTTCTTATAACCTTTAATTGTCAACCTTGGAAAGAGACAAGGTCATTCACTTTGCATTTCAGGTCTCCACCAGAGCCTTACCTTCATGAGAGGTAACAAGATCTCTTCTGTCACCAAGGTTACTCCTGGAATTTCCTATAGTCAGAGAAAATTGTTAAATTCCCATTAACACCAACTCACCATAAGTTAAAGGTGGCAGGAAGTGCTTTTCATACTTTGACATAGATGAGAGACTGTGCCATTTGCTTTGAGCAGAGTTCAAGGCTAAACATCATGATTTTCTAATCTCTACCCAGAAGAAGCTGAAAATAGTTTTATCTTTGAGGTCAGACAAGGAAATGTTCTCCCAAGTCAGGATTAAAATAATTGATAGAATCTAGATTGCTTTAAATACATACATACATACATATATGTATATATGTATGTGTATATATATATAATATAATGGAAAAAACTGAAGACATTCTGTTTTTAACATGGTACCATGCACAAATTTTTTAGTTCATCAGTTTTGCAAGCAAATGAGGTGGATTGCATTCTCTTTATCAAATGGTTTGGGAATTGTGTGAACAGGAAATGTAGCCATAAGATCAAGAGAAAGCATTTTCTATCTATAAAGATTATCACTATTTCCTCTCTGTTCTTGTTTATCTTATATTCATTAAAATTGTCCCATGCCTGTGTTCTAAGGAACATCACTTACTGGGTAATCTTTAATGGAAAATAGTAGTAGAGAAGTAGTAGTAGTAGTAGTAGTAGTAGTAGTAGTGGTAGTAGTAGTAGTAGTAGTAGTAGTAGTAGCAGTAGTAGCAGTAGTGGTAGCAGCAGCAGCAAACATTTATAAAACTTGTAAGGAGTCTGTTCAAATCCAGCCTCAGACACTAGCTATGTGACCCTTTAAGGGAAGTCACTTAACCCTGTCTGCCTCAGTTTCCTCATCTGTAAAATAAGCTGGAGAAGGAAATGGCAAACTACTCCAGTGTCTTTGCCAAGAAAATCTCAAATGGGGCCATAAAGAGTGAGACATAACTGAACCGACTAAACCAAAACCAAAACCTAAGGATAGTGAATCTTATTATCTCTAATACTGCTGGAAAACATAATAATAGTGGTAATGAGCACTTATGTAACACTTAAAGGTTTACAAAGCAAATATTATAAATATAATCTCACTGTGTGTTGTCTCACAACAACCCTGGGAGGTAGGTGCTATGATTATTCCCATTTTACAGATGAGGAAACTGAAGTAAAGCAAGGTTAAGTGACTTGCCCAAGGTCACACAGCTAGTAAGAGTCTGAGCTCACATTGGATTCAGGTCCAACGCTCTATTTTCTGTGCCACCAAAATGCAGCATTATCTTTCTTCTGTGAGTACAAAACGCACCATATTCTTTGGTGTCCTTACAAATACAGTATTAGAGTATTCTTTTTCACAAGCGAGGTGAACCCTTTACTTCTGCTGTGGCCATAAACCAACAAATCTTTATCTATTGCCCATTTACCAAATGCGTAGCCAGCACCATGCACATTTACAAATGGAGGAAATAAGAGGTTAACCAGTGACTGTAACTGCCAAAGACAAGCCATTGAAATTAACACATTAGCCCTTAAACTGCAAAGTGATTATAAATGGTTTTCTAAGCAAATTTCTTAGCATATGCAAATACTGGTCACATTTTTAAAATGTCTATTATAATGTGACTTCTCACTTTCCCAAGAGCAAGGGACCAGACCCTGACTAAGAGAGACCTTAACTACAAACTACCATTTTTCTTTATTCATCCAAGTGAAAGGCTCTTTTTCCTGAGTCATGATGACATCCAGCTAAAACATCTGTCTGTGATACGTGGGTAAGTTACCCTTTCTCTGTCTCCCTGCATCCCTGGCACCAATAACGAGGTACTTTTAAAAAATCAGTTCTAACTAACAACAACATAGCGGGAATAAATGGGGTGGTTGGAGAAGAGCAGAGATCATACATCTCCTGGTTTCAATGTGGTTTAACCTGTAAACTTTCTGTTGTATTGCTATAGATTCTGCATTCATTTTGAGATTGTAGTTAAATAAAAGGGATGGAAGGACAGAGTGGAAGGGGAAAAAATCATATCACATAGATTGAGAGGTTGGCAACTGTTTAAATACAGTCTGAAGTGGGAAGAAGGGCTTTTAGAAATGGGTAAACATTAGGCCTTCGTGAAAGTTTGAATAGTTTAGAGATTAACTTATTTTCCATTTTGCTTCAAAACATAGCTAGTATTTACTTTTTAGGGCCTATTTTCACAGACTAAATCTTCTCTTGTCAGACTGACTCCCTCTTGCCTCATGAATCCACTTTAAGCTACTTAACCTGGCATGGGAGGCTCTTCCCAAACTGGGCACCAAGTCAGCCAATAAGTCTAATTCAGTCAGAAGTAGTGCAGAGCGATGAATAGAGCGCTGGGATTTGTGGTCAGAGATCTGGGTTTAAATCCACTCTCAGACATTTAATGTCTAAGCAACTCACTTAAGTTCTCTGTGCTGTAGTTTACTTACATGCAATGAAGGCATTGGAATAGATGGCCTCTATAGCTCCTTCCAGATCTAAGTTTATGATTCTACGAACCTACTCTTAAGAACCTACTATGTATAAGGCCCTGAGGATACAAATAAAAAATGAAAACCAGACCCTACTCTCAAGATGTCTGGTTTTTTTTAAAGCAAATTGGGGCTAAGTGACTTGCTCAAGGTCACACAGATAGTACGGGTCCGAGGCTGGATTTGAACTCAGGTCCTCCTGACTCCAGGTCTGGCACTCCATATCAGTGGTTCTCAACCTTCCTAATGCCACGGCCCTCTAATACAGTTCCTTATGTTGTGGTGACCCCCAACCATAAAGTTATTTTCGTTGCTGCTTCATATCTGTAATTTTGCTACTATTATGAATCATAATGTAAATATCTGATATGCAGGATGTATTTTCATTGTTACAAATTGAACATAACCCACAGGTTGAGAACCACTGCTCTATATACTGTGCTACCTAGCTGTCCCAATATCTATGTTTTATGGGCATTTTCTCTTAAAATTCCCCTCCAAACATTTTCTATCCCAGCCAAACTAAACCATTCATTGTCTCCCATTCATGTTCCATGTTTTTCCATCTTTGCTCACATTTTTCCTTTTGTGCCCTCCCTTCCTATTAAAATCCTACCCATCCTTTAAATCTACTCTCTACATGAAGCTGTCTTTGATACCCTCAGGAATCTCTTTCCTCCATTAGACCTTAAATAATAGCACCTTATTTTCAGGTCTTGTTCAATTATCACATATTATTTTATATTATAGTTATCTGTGAATATGTCGTATCACCGTACTACATTGTAAACTTCATGAGAATATGGTCAGTGTCTTGTTTTACTAATTGGTTTCATCAATTGTAAAATGGAAGAAAATGTTTAAATGAGATAATGGACACAAAGCCATTTTTAAAGGGTTATACAAATTTAATCCGCTCTTCTCATTGCAGACATCCTAATGCAGGGGAAAGACCACCAGGCTTAGAATCACGGAACATAGGTCTGAATCTTGGCTATGACATTTACCAGGTCTCTGACCATGAGCTAGTCATTAAGCTCAAGCAGCCTTAGATTCTACATCTGTAAAAATGGGAATATTTGTATTGCATATTTCACAGGGTTGTTTGAGGGTGAATAGGATTTTGTAAACCTTCAAGACAATCTGCTCTATCTAATCTCTTTACCTTCACCCGTTCAACATAATAAATGTTGGATGGAATTGCTACCTGGTATGGAAACACTGATGTATTTTCATTCAGAGTGCCTAGGTTCAGATTCCATCTCTGTCACTACCAGTGTGACCCTGGGAAATTCATAACCTCCTTGTGCCTCAATTTCCTCTTTTGTAAAATGAATGTTGGATTAGATGAACTTTGAAGTCCTTTCCAGCACTAATTCTAAGAATGATAAGTGTGAAAGGTTATCACTAAAGTCATTACAGTATTCTTAACACTTTGGTTGCTTCAAATGGGTTTCACCTTCCTTGCATCAACCTTTGCCTCAAAAACTAATGGTTCAGTCTTGACATATAAATTCAATAGAAGAAGCAGGGCAGTTTTCAGACACATTGTTTTTACTTCCCTATTCCCACAAATTGCCAGTGTGTCACGCTGTGACCCAAAAGAAGGGTACAGCCTTTCATTTAGACTTCTTGATAGGAAGAGGGTCCTGACAGGCAGGAGGAAAATGTTTGGTTGGATTGCGTTTGCTTTATAGAAGTTATCTCATCCCACATCTCGACACTCCGCCAATGGATGCATTTTTATAAGACTGAGCTTTATTCATTTGGGCCTTATCAGTCTGAAGCTTTGGGAACTTTGGGAGTGGATCTACATATTAAGTCTTTGCTAGACTACAGGATTGCCTTATGGGACAAAAGAACACACAAAACAATAATGTCACTGGCACAATTAGTGGATGGCAGAGCGGTAGAAGGGAGAGCTGCCATTGCTATAGGCCTTCAACAGCTACAATCAACTCAAGTCCCATTGCTCTAACACTAAGCATATTATAAAAACATCTTAATATCATAGCCATCAGAAACTGTACTGACTTACTGTATTCCAGGAACGTAATGAGGAATGTGGAAGAAGTTTATCCGTGTTACTTATATCTAGACAGAATTTCCAGTATAAGGAGGCTGGATGGATAAAAAGAGAGTGTTTAATAATAACAGCACAGAGGAAGCTGCAAATCATCAGAAAGACATATTTTCCATGGCTTCTCTCCCCGCCTCTAAAAACTGTCCAGCATGTTGATTTTGGCTACTTATTATATTTTGAAAACCATGATCTTTTAGGTCAATTTTTAAGTATAAAGTACCTATAATAAACACGTCCTTAATCCTTGTTTTGTTCTGGGAATTGTAAATAAATTTTTAAAATGAATATATAATAAATATATGTTTGCAAATTACATGATGCTCCCATGAAACAAAATAACAAAGGAATTTTGTTATCTTTATGAAAGCAGTTCAGAGCTATTCTAAGAGGATTACACCTTATAAAAAATCATTGACACAAGCTTTGGGACTAGGATCATGTCTCATCGATCTCTGAATAGCTATTGATTCCCACCTAGTCACAGGAGAATGAAATTTAATTAGCCACTGACTACAACAGCCAAAGTAAAAACACTCCTAAGCATTAATACAACAGACTGAGACATCATCAATTTACTGCGTCCTTGAAAGCAAAAGGATCAAATTTTAAACTGCAGTTATCAGCCACACTTACCAATTATAAATTCCTGAATAGGGTCAAATGCATGACAGGTCCACAAGTTCTCAAAAATCCATCGAATGATCTTTAAAAAATGAAGAAGTTAAAAAAAAATCTGTTGGTATTTTTAAAGGCAAGTCAACTTTTTATATATACAATTTTAATTCATATATCCATTTAGAATTTTTAAAAAACATGTTTCTTTGCCATCTTCAAAGGCTCATAATGCAAGATTCTTTTAGAGGTAATAATGCATTATAACTCATTCATTCATCCTACAAGGATTTGTCCTATTAGGCACTCCCAGGACACCACGACAGAGACAAAAGTAATCCCTGCTCTCAATGAGCTTATAATCTACCAGGAAAATGAGGTACTTCTGATATATCTATCTAATAAATCCCCTTAGATGGGTAGTACCAAGAGAGACTTGCCTTAAACTGAATTCCATGTTGTGATAGGTCTTGTTACATTTATATGATCTATGTCTATTACTCTGGTATATTTATTTCTTACGTGGAGCAAATATCCAGCCCCACTCACATCATAATCACTTCAGTGACACAGAACCTCATCACTTTATTGAACATCTAGTGTGTGCATGTCAGACAGTGACAGGCATATAGCTATTTAATTAAGGAAAAGGGAAATCTAGATTGTAGGCACATCTTCATGGTTCTATTGTTCAGTGAAGTTGAATGGAGTTGTTATAATTGCAGAGTTTGAGAACAGAGTAATGGACTATGGTAAGGAGAAGAGGTGGTGAAACACAATTCTGGCAAATAAGAATAACAAGTATAGTTTCATCTACTGAGAAGATTCACATGGCTTTGCTAGTCCACATCTAGGTTTTAAAGTATAAGCTGCATTCTAACCTGGACTTCTAGGACTCTTGGATTTCTGCCCCGTGCAAGCACACAGTGCAACACAGCCAATCTCTCATAGTCCAGTGGGCTGCTCCATAGGAAATGTAAGAAAGATGATTGGTTAAAGCTCACTCTAAAGAGCTTTCCAGAGCACCAGTCCCAAGCCAAGGCCCCTGAGAGTGACTGTAATGGGCAGTCAGGAAGCAAATCCATCTTTTCTTTCTCTCCTAGGGAGAAGGCAGGGAAAAAAGTGGAATGAACAAAGGCAAGAAACTACCACCTCCATACTTGGCTGAACATTTTAAAAATTGCCATTATACCTGTGAGGAACAGACTGTGGCACATCAAATCAGGATGCTGAGTGTTAAGAAGGTGAAGGAAATGGCCAGGCAGGTAAACAGCCACATAATAGTCTGTAGAAAAGAAAGACACTCTCTTTGTTTTGGGCAACCAGAATTCAGCGCTTTTCTGATGAAAATCAATTCAGGAACCTGCCATTAACCCCAGTAGACAGATCATTATTTTTTTAATCATTATCACAAAACCACAGACCTCTCTTTCAGCCCATCTTATCAATTTAGAGCCAGCCACTTGATAAAGATAAAAGCAACGATAACAAAGAGGGATAATTATATAGTGCTTTACAGTTTACAAAGCTCTTTAACCAAAACAACCTCATTTGAAACTGCAAGGTAGCTACTACACAAGTATCATGAGCTCGATTTTGCAGGTTGCTATTTATGTGTCTTTTTGACAGTTAAGTCAATGGCCTTACACCTAATGAATACCAGACGCCCTTGAGTCAGGTCACTCCTGACTCCAGGTACAGCACTCTTGGGTACGTCCAACAATTTCTTCTCAATGAACATCTCTCTTAGGTGCTTTTTTTTCTGTTGTGTTTGTTGTTGTTGCTGTATCTTCTGGAAAACTCAGCTGAATCTTCTCAGTGGCTGAAAATATAACTATAACTGCCAACATCTAGTTTCCTGCCTCAATTTCCTCAGCTGGAAAACAAGGATTGTGGAACCAAACAAAAATAAAATTAATTTGGAGGAACAAAATATCTAGGATCTCAAGGGATAGAATAAAAAATAGAAACAAATGAGGACTTCCAGACATCAAAATATTCTAAAAAGCATTATTCATCAAAACTACTCGGTACTGATTTAAAACACACACACACACACACACACACACACACACACACACACAGAAATAGAACAGAACATGAGGTAAAATCAGAAACAAGTGAATCCACTTAGTGTTTGATAAAGTCCAAAATTTTAAATTATTTTGGAAAGAAGCTCTTATTTTATAAGATTTTCTGGGAAAGCTGGAAAGCAATTTAGCAGAAATTAGATTCAGCCTAACAAAGCATCATAGATTTGAAACTGAAAGAGACCTCAGACACTATTTAGTTTAACTCCCTCACTTTAGATATAAGGAAACTGAGGTCCAAGGAGGTTAGGGTTACTTGCCCAGGTCACACAAACAGTAAGCAACAGAGGCGAAATTTGAACTCCAGAATCAATGGTCTTTCCCCTATACCATGCTGCCTCTTAACATCTTATACCATATACCACAAGAAACTCAAAATGGATACATGGCCTTAACATAAAAGGCCAAAAAACTCCCCAGCAAACTAAAAGAGAACTAGATGGGATAACTTTCACCATTGTGGCTAGGAAAAGAGTTCTTAACCAGACAAAGGATAGAAGAAAACACAAAAGAAAAATTCATTTTGATTATATGATATTAGAAAGTTTTATTCAAATAAGTACATATAGAATATAAAGGAAAGCAATTGATTTTGATTGGGGAAACATTTTCGCAATAAATCTCTCCAATGGGAATTTAATATTTGAGATTTCTAGATATTTAGCACACACATATAAGATAAAGATCCATTCCCCTCCTCAATGTGTAAGTAGTCAAAGAACTTGGACACTTCTCAAAAGAACTGAACTCCATTACCAAGTATGAGAGATTTTTCCAAATAACTAAGAAGAAAAACAAAATAAATAACTTAGACACTTTACCTCACACCCAGCAAATTGGAAGATAGGAACATATTATACACTGTTGGTAAAGCTGTGAATTGGAGTACTCCCCCTTCTCTCTGCCTCCTAGTTTCCCAGCCCAAAACCCTCATTCTGAAGGAGACCTTTCCTGGAGTCTCCCCTCCAGCTGTTAGGACCTTCCAATTACTCTGTATATATCTTGACTATTCCTAGTCATTTCTATGTTGTGTTCACCCATTAGAATGTGAGCTCCTTGAAGGCAGGGACTAGTTTTGCTTTTCTCTTTATGCCCAGCACATAGGTGACTGACAACTTTGTGCAGCTCTACCTTCCTTAAAATCCAGTTCACATGCAAGTTATAACATCACCCTCACCATGTCATCGGTCTTCTTCAAGAAAGAAGGATGAACAACAACCAATAAATTCTTGTTGACTAACAATCTCACAAATGTGACAAACTCCAAAGAAGTCAAAGGGTAAAAAGATAGGGTTTGCACGTACCAAAATATTTTGTAGGCACATTTTTTATGGTAGCAAAAGTGGAAGCAAAGCGGGTGCCCATTACTTGAGGAATGAACAAAGGCATTATGTTATATGAATATAGTGGAATATTATGGTACTGTAAAAAATATAACAAATATGAAAAGAGAAACATGGGATGACTTATATGAACAAAGACAAAGAAAAATAAGCAGCACTAAAGAGATAGATTACAATAACATAAAAGCAACAAAAAAGGCAAATGAATTCAAAATTAATGCAATTAATAATACTGAAACCAGATGACTACCTGGCTACACAAGCCAGATATGGCAGATGGAGGACAGAAACATTTGCTGAATTGGATTGTTTTGTGCTTGACTATTTTGATTATAAGAGAATGTACAAGTGGGGTCGGGTGGCAAATGATATACAGGGTGATGTGAAAATGAAGAAATCAGTTTTTCATACGAAGGAAAATGGAGAAAAAACATCGTACAATACCTATCAAGTGCACCATAACTGAAATCACAGTTTGTAAATAATTGCTATACCTCACATGTGATAGATTAATATGTGACATATTAATTTTATAAGTACAGTTCATAACTTTCATTCGTAAATCAGACTGCTTTACCTCTCTAAGGAAACGGAAAAGGATGAGAAAGAGCTAGACATTAGACACCTCTGCCTTTATTTTTCCCTTCAGACACTTCTACCCTGGACAAGTTACTTAACTTCTTACGTGTTCTGGGCAAGTCTCTGAGACTGTAATGTGCAGAGAAGGTGCCAGTCTGCCTTGGTTGAATAAGTGTTCTCATCTGGGGGTTGCTACAGGAGATCAGCATGGAAGCTTTGAATGGCTCTGTACTCAACCTAAGCTGATTTGTTACTCTTTATGTAGCCTAATGACTCTGCTCCTGGGGACTGACCTTACGGGTGTTAGACTTGTGTGGACACATAATGAGCTTAGGTATTTCAGAACTCCCAGTTCAAGCAATCCATCATCCTCTCCCTCCCCACAATGCCTAGCATCGAATTGTTATGTGATCCCTACACTTTTAAAAAACACTCAACCTAATACCAAAAATATCTTTTCCCATATTTATATGATGAGAAGCCCTAAGGTGACTCCAAATTTTCTATAAGTCTCTTATGGTCCCAAGAATAACCTATACTGACTATATGATTCTATACTTATTTCCTATAGGCTGTCGGAGAACACCTTATTTGTTGGTAACATTTTTACATCACCCTGGAGAAATCAGAAACATTCACAACATGACCCTTTCATGACTATTACCCTAAAATCACGAGAGGCCATACAACCCAGTTTTTAAATAAAAAGGAGAATGACTTTTTCCTAAAATGTTCCCAGTTGGTTAATCTCCTTCAGAGATTTGGCTGAGACTTCATAAGTCAATGATTACAGTAGCAATAATAGCAGTCCCAAAGTGGCAGCGTAATTACAGAATTTAGGAAAAAATGTTCTCTGGAAGACTAGAGAATAACATCTACTTGACAGGAAGAGGGGAAATGCCAAGAAAAGTGCAATTCAATCCCCTACCTAGATTAAGAAAAGTAATATTCTTCATTGATTGGTTCTCCAGGATTCCAAGATCAGTAGTGAAGGTCTTGCTATACCCTGAGGAAATAAAACAGTACACCTACTTATGCAATACAAAATAGATGACAATAGAAATAGCCATAAAAAATTCTACATAAGAAAGTTACTGTCGCCTAAAAAACTGGAAGCATTTTGTAAAGTGTAATACAGGGTAGAACAAGGACATTTTAGGTTTATAGGCTCACATCATCCTCTAAAACCCAACAATACATTCGGCTTATCTTCTGAGTATATCCACAAGGAAACAGTTATGGGGTTCTCATAATTCTTATCTGTTACTTATCATTATTGTAGGCCTTAGGGAATAAATTTGGGAGGGATCAGAAGGAAGACTCAGGGAAGAAAAGTAACTAAATCACATATACCTATGACAACCATAAATCCTGCATTTTCTGAGAAAGTTATATTAAAAACGGAAGTTAGTTTTATCAAGGTTTTACGAAAAGAATTATTTTCTTGTTAGGCTACATCTATGAGTTGAAGGGCATGTGCATATACTCCATTGTTCACTGCCATCTATAGGTGATCCTTAGTTAACAAGATCCTATAAAACTATTCTCTTGAGCGTGCCTAGGAGGCACAGTGAATTAGAGCACTGGCCCTGGAGTCAAGAGGACCTGAGTTCAAATCCAGCCTCAGATATTTAACACTAGCCGTGTGACCTTGGGCAAGTCACTTAACCCCAATTGCCCTGCCTTCCCCCCTTCAAAAAGCAAAAAAAAAAAAAATACAAAATAAAAAAATAAAAACTACTCTCTTCTTCCTCCAAGGATCTCAATTCTAGTCTGAGAAAATGCTAGAATGTGGCATGCCATTCACATAAATCACAACTATGCTGAGTTTATTAGGTTTCATTCCCCATTTTCCTTACCCTGATGTTTCAGGCGATTCCCTCTTTATTGGTTTTAAATTTTAAAATATAATTAAGTTATGAAAAACTTTTCCCATAGCTTCAAACCATAAAAGTAAAGTCATTTATTCCATATTTGAAATAATATACAAACACATTTGGGTCTTAATTTACTTTTATTCTTCTATTATGGAAACATTTTTCTATCATGGAAAACAGAAGGGTTTGTTTGTTTGTTTGTTGGCATTGACTTCAAGGCGAAGATGGTGATATAACTCTTGCAGAAAGGCTGGATCCAATGCAACCTTGCAGATAAATATAAAAAAAGACTTACTAAGACTTACTCCTAAATTATTTTAAATCAACCCATCATCAGTTATCCATAATCTGTACTATGTACAGGATACATAAATTAGTATCATTCCTTGGCACTGATTTCCCTATAAATTGATAGTTGATAGCTAGATACACACTTATCTGCTAAAGCAATCAAATGAAAACATTTTTGGACTAGGTTTCAAAAATTTCTTGATTTACTGACTTTTGTGCCACAGATTTCCTACCTATGAGATGGAATAAACTGATCAATTCACCTATTACATAATGGATGATGAAATAATTAATTTTTAATTATAGGAGGTAGGAATTAGACCTGTGATTTCATTGATAAAGAAAACTCCCAGGTAAGGAAACTCCTCTTATCAGAGCAGGACAGAAACTTCTCTGAAATGTATAGGCCAGAGTACTGAGAAACTCTCCATAGTCACACAACCAGCATGTGTCAGATGTGGGACTTGAGCCAAGCCCTTTCTGACTCTTGAGACCAGCTTCTCTGTCCACCATGGGAGGCTGTTGGCAGCCTGTTGTTCAACTGTTAGTCATGTCTGACTGGTCATGACCCCAGTTGGGGTTTTCTTGGCAAAGACACTGGAATGGTTTTGCCATTCCCTTCTTCAACTCATTTTACAGATGAGGAAACTAAGGCAAACAGGGTTAAGTGACTTGCCAAGGGTCACACAGCTAGTTAGTTTTTGAGGCCATATTTGAACTCAGGAAGATGAGTCTTCCTGACTCCAGGCCCAGGTGCTCTATGCACTATAGTACCACCTAGATAACCTAAGATACCAGAGTGGTTTGCCATTTCCTTCTCACTTCACAGATGAGAAACTGAGGCAAACAGAGGTAAGTGACTTGCCCAGAGTCACACAGTTAGTAAGTGTCTGAGACTGGATTCGAACTCAGGAAGATGAGTCTATCCACTACCCCACTGCTCTATCTGCTACACCATCTAGCTGCCCATACAGCACTTAACTATAAGGCAGTAAATATTAATAAGTGTGTACTCTCTTTCTGAAGAACAGTAATGCTATTAGCATGACTTGTATACCCTAAGATCTGAAGAAACATCGTTCCAGTCCAAAAAGAAATTATGCAAGGTCAAAGGATTATTGGCAATAACTGAATATTTTGTCTTACTGTACTTCAGAGATTTGTTACTCATTACTATGAAAACCACCAACATTGAGAAACTAGAAAACACTGGAAAGACTAAAAAATGCAGTTATAATGAGACTTTTTAAACCTACCTTCAGGATCCTTCTACCATTTTGGAAAAATAGACAAATAAGAGTAAAATGCAGGCCAAGAACAAACTCGCAGTCCATTGGACTACACCTAGCTCTGATACTCGTTATGTAAACACAGGAAAGTCATTTTAATTCCATGAGTACCACTTTTCTCATCTGTAAAGTGGGAATAAGAATAACTACCTCCCAGGGGGGTTGTGAAGATATAAACCTTAACATGTTACACAAGTGTCAATTACGATTATTATTTTGGGTTTTCCTCCCTCCAAGCCTCTTCTCACATTTTTCCCCTAACCCCACTATAGGCTACTCCTATTCCAAATATGCTGTGCGAGGCCCACCATGAATAACTACTTCTCCTACGAAGTTTTTTCTGATCCATCATCCCCTCCAGCCTCTCACGAAACTAGAAATGATCTTTCCTTCACTTCTCAAATTTCAATGTCCTCTTTTACATTTAACCTGCTCTAACTGATGTTATGTTTATCCTTGTGTATGTTATCACCAAAGTGAGGTGGATAGGTGGAAAGGACAGATAGCTGGGCCTGGAGTCAGGATAAACACAAATCCAGCCTCAAACACTGTGTGACCCTGGGCAAGGCACTTAGTCGCTGTCTGCCTCAGTTTCCTCATCTGTAAAACTGGCATAATAATAGTATCTCCCTCCCAAGGTTGTCATGAGGATCAAATGAGATAAAATTTGTAAAATGGTGAGCATCGTACTCATAGATGTTTAACAAATGTGTTCCCTTCCATTTAATTTGTAAACCAGCCCCCTGAAGTAATCTAATTTATCTTGGTGTCTCCTCTAGAGTCCTGGGCCATGCACTGTACGTAGTAGGTATTTAATTTATTCTAGAAACATCCAGTAAAGTACCTTTATGGAGGTAAAACACTGAATATGTAACTCGCTCCTCAGCATCCAATTTCTTGTTGTAACATACACACAAACTCCCTAGAAAGAAAACAATAAACAAAGATGTCACAAACAGATTTGTATCCTCAAGAAAACACAATCAAAACTACTTGAAATCATGCTTTTCTAGATGTTCTTTCATTCTATAGACAGATACCCTTTTGTTACACTGAGCATCTCTAATCTGGACAGAAATCATTAGTAAAATAAGCCTTAGCTGCAAAGAAATAAGCAGACATACAACCAAGGGTATGTTGGAGCCAGCTGGAACTAGCCTGCAAGAGATGATTGTCAAATTCCCATCGTAAGCACTTACACCTTGGAAACAGGTATATGCTATAAATCAAGGCTTGACTTCGTGTCTTGCTGATTTCTAGACTAAGAAAGTGATGAAGAAAACGTTAATAATGCAGTTTAATTTAAAAGTGTGTTGAATGTATATTTTTGAGAACTAGTTTTTAAACATTTACCAGCATACCACTGCATACAATAGACAAATTCAGTTATTTTGATGAATATTCAGCTAGTGGATGAGCTTTCAATATCGTTTATAGCTTTATGTATGACTCTGTCTCTTGGATTTATTTTTATATTTTCATGTTTGTGCTGCATTCATCATGAGATTACATAATGACTGAGTTCATGTTTTTCATTTCCCCTAACTTTTCACAGTGCCTTGAATAGTGTTTCACACAAAGAGTGAACTCAACAAGTATTGTGAACTGACACATGAGTTTTTGTCAAATCTTGGAAATGATATAATTCTATTCTAAGTCTGAGGGAAAAAAAAAGATGAATTTGCACTATCTGCTTCTATCCCACAACTCATTAATCTTATTGGAGGTTTTTTCTTTTTTCTTCTTTAAAAAAAAATTCCACAGACCAAATGGATGAGGCATTTGGTCTGTGAAATTTTTTTTTAAAGAAGAAAAAAGACTTGTGTGATATTTCTGTACTTCATTTTAACTGGAACACTTACAATTCTGTGTTCATATTCTGTATTTTAAAGTTACATTTGTACTCACAGGCCCTATTGCAATGGAAAGCGGTAAAGTGCTTATAGTCTATCTGGCCTAGTCACCAAAAGAACCCAAAGGCTCCCAAACCCTCTCCCAAAGAGAAATACCTTCAGAAGAGTGAACTGTAGAAATGCCGTATGTCCTTGTTAAAAATATTTTTAAAATTCTCCTTATAATTTACATAAATGGTTAAAAAACAGACATAGATTTGTCATCAATTTTATTAAAAGCCATCGTATGTAAAGCAATTTCTTTATCTGTAATACGATGACAGATGAAGGCAAAGCATCATCTACCTTAGTTGGAATGGACCTTAGAAGCCATCTAACCCAACCTATATCTGAAAGGAAACTAATTGCCTAGACAACAGCCCAGACAAAGGATCATACAGACTGCTTGAGGGCCCCTCTTAAGAAATCTGGCCTCATTACTGCCCAAGGCCATCCATTACAACTCTAATTGTTAGAAAGCTTTTTATCCTTGTCCTACCCTCTGGGACTATGCAGGATATGTCTACCCCATTTTCCATATGTCAACTCTTCAAATAATTTAAGATCTCATCTCTACTCAAGGCTAAATATCCAATATAACCAGTCCTTTTATAGTCTCAAGCCTCTTTGCCATCCTAATAACGTTCCTGAGGACACCCTACAGATTGTTAATGCACTTCCTAAAATATAGTTCCCAGAACTGAACACAATGCTTCAGATGTGATTGGATCAGGGCAAGCTACATGAAACTATCCCTTCCTGTGTCCTGAATACTATGCCTCTCAATGTAATCTAAGAATTTTTTTATTTTTTATTTTGTTTTGTTTTTACTGCCATGCCTCTTGGTTGACTCATATCAAGCTCACAAAATACTAAAGCCTTCTGATTTTTTTTCACATAAATTGTCATCTGGCCAGAGATCCTGTGCTTGTGAAATTGATTCTTTTTAACCCAAGCATAGAACTTTCCATCCACCTCTAGTGAATTTTATCTTATTAGATTTATCTCTCTGTCTTAGACTATCAAGAACTTTCTGGAACTTCATCCTATAACCCAATGTGTGAGTTAGCCTTTGTGTAATTTTCAAATCTGATAAGAACATAAATAAGGTAGTCATAGAATATAATAATAGAAAGCTAAAGTTAGACCTTTTACCTTTGAGTCCCTAATCCATGAATTTGCTACCTGCTCCTTTCTTTTCTTCATAGCCTACACCATTTTAGGAATTCAGCTTTTATCCAGATTGACAAATTCTATTGATTACTTGTGACCACCAAACCTATTTTTGAGCTTTGCCCCAGACTCTTCCCAACAATTGCTGCAATGCTCCACCCCACCCCATCCCTTTTTTACTGCTGGGATATCCAAGGAATCCAAGGAGGTGAATGCTTCACACTTCTAATTCTTCACCAATAAGAGAGTGACTAAATCCTTATACCATATATACTACATTGAGGTAAAAGGAAAAGAAAAAGAAAAGATGTCCAAATACCCTTCCCTTAGTCATCATGTCAAAACAGATATTTGAGTCATGTTCCTGTTTACAGTGTGATAATTATACCAACATATTACAGTACCAGGAATCCCCAAGAAATTCTGCATTTATGCAATGCTTTCTTTCGCAAAGTTCTCAAAAGTCATTCTCAAAAACCATTACTTCTCTCATCATTATTCTGAGTCAGGTCGGAAATTTGGAGTGATGCTAAAATGTGGCAGAAGGAAAATACGCCCAGTAAAAATTCCTTGAGGTTAATTTTTAATATTAAGTAGATCTAGATTCATTGAGTAGGTCACAATCCATCCCAATAAACATTTATTTTACACTGACTACATACAAGGCACTGGGGATACAAAGACAAAATAAAATCTAGTTCTTGTTCCCAAGGAGTATATATTCAACTCAGGATACAACATGTATACAGATAAGCATTACTAGGACAGTGTGAGAAGGAAAGAATATTAACAACTACAAGGAAATCTTGCGGTTTATCACCACCACAACCAATGTAACACATTGGTGTAATTACCATACTATGAACAGGAACATGACTCAAATGTCTTTACTTACTTAATGACTAAAGGAAATGGTATTTGGACACTCAAAATCACAAACCAGTGTCTAACTCAGGGTGATCCAGGATGGTCAGTTATGTTAATCTACCATAACTTTGCAGTTCATGAAAAAATTGAGGCAGGGAAAAAAGTCATAATTTGAGAAGCAAAGCTTCTTGATGAAACCCCTGTACCTTGTGAATGTGCTAATAAATTTCCACTGAGGAAGGGGAGCATCAAAGAATATCAAAATCAACTAGATATCAAGGAATAATTTTTTAACAATAAGAACTTACAATATTAATTTTTCATTGGATATTATCATTTGGAATAATTGTAACAAGTTGCATAAAACACCAAAACATGAATGTAATTTCTTGCCCAGGAACCAGAGAACCAATCTCATGGGAATTAATAAAAGGCAGCCTTTTGAATTTTGTGAAAGTGACATAGGATTGGAGTTCTTTTCTATCTATCCCTCTCCAGTAGAAGGTGCCTCAAAAGGGATTTAGTCAGCAGATTATTGGCTATTAAAATAGACTCAGTCCTTAGCTAAATTTCATTTTAGAGCTAAATACTTTAGAGGAAAGGAATGAGAGTTTCCTCCCTTCTGTGACTAGGGAATTTATATTCATTTGTGTGCATGCTGAGAAGAATTAAGCTTATTATTTTGTAGATAACTACACTGGACTTGGACATGATGGACCAGACCACCTGTCTTGTTCTATCCTTCTTTCGCCATCTCTCAGGAAGTGATTCTTTAACCACAAATACAAAACAGGTCATTTGAAAAGGCCTTCTGTGAACCTCTGAACTGACAACTCATCATTTAATTCCCTTGGTTGGAAAACAAAAGTGGGTTCTCAGAAGTGCTTGATCTTAGCCAATCTGGAAGCATCCCATTTGACATAGACAGCATTCTGTCTCCAGGGTTGGCTGTGGAAAACAGGGCACATTTTCTTCTCTCACAGACACTGAGAGAGGAAAAAGCAGACTCATTCACAGCTTGGGCCATCTAAACTTATCAGAGATTTTACTCAATATGACACGGCATGTAGTAGCCTGTTTATAAAATCATGCAGTAGACAACAAAAATAGAAAAAAGTGAATCAGGAAAGTACCACCTCAGAATTCAAAAAAGAAAGAACAAACACATCACAGAGGTTATTTTTAAGAGGACCATAGAAAGGAGTTTAACACTGCTGAAAGGCAGGTGGTAAATTAGTCATCCAAATAAGGAATGTTGAAGACAGTTAAGGGACTTAACTATTTACTCTTTAAAAATACAGCTTTTAGGCAGATGCCTTTAGGATAGTCTTTCTTCTCTTTCATCTTCCTTATTATATATACACAAAGAAACATTCCTTAGGTTTCCAACGTTAGACTGGAAGAATCTAAACAATGACTATTCCAATATCATGCCATGATCACAGGAAAAAAATGTGCAACATACTTGACATCTGTCATACATTGAGTTTCAATTATGGCATGTATAAAGGTTGAAATAAGTTGCACCATTACAAGAATACTTCCAGGAAATGCAACTATCTTTTATACTCTTTTGACAAACTAGGTGGAAGTTTCTAACAGATGAATTGAATATCCAACACCTTACAAGGAACAAATGGATGGAAAAAACAAATTTAATAGACATTGACTGTCCTCATCATTGGACACAGCCTATGAACTCAAGGACCTCACATTCTAATAGAGAAAAACATAACATAAAGAAGTTTTAATTACAAGGCAGATGTAAGGGTCCAATGGTATGTTGGCAAAGCAATGTTAATGCATCATCTTTAACGTGATTTCCATTGGTAAAAACCATATTCTTTTTGGATGATGAGCCACGTGACACTGTCAAGGACTATGGTGACAAGATCTTTTTTTTCTGAGTCTTTAATAGGGATGACTACTGAGGAGGTGGAAGCTACAGCTCTTAGAGGCAGCTCCCAGGTCTCATTTCTACAAGGGTTACTCCCCCAGATGATGACTAGAAGGATTGGGATGGAAATAGAGCTGGTGACCTGGGGAGTGTTATTGCCAGGGTTCTTGGTCTTACTAGCTCATTAGGAGCAGTTAGTTACCACTTGATACCCATCTCTACAGTGGTTGTTTCCCTGGGTAATGGCTATAGAGGCTGGCCTAGTGCCTTTAGGGGAGAAAAGTGAGGGGAGGGGACAATGTTAGCAATACTGCTAGCAATATGCTGCAGCATTTGTTTTAGGATTTTCATTTCAGTCTTACTCCATTGGCTCATCACGTTATGCATGTGTCCTTGAAGATGAAATCAGTGAAATATAAACTCTAGAATATCTTGCCAGGATGGAAAGGCAACCACAACAACAACAACAAAACTGGGTGAAAGATTGTATGTCTGTTGTCAGAGGATCCATGTAGATAAATTTTGAGAGGCTCATCAATGGGTCAGTTACAAGGTCACTGGGGAGGGTGCAACAGAAACTCTCAAAAGCCATTTACAAAGTTATAGACGGATTCTGAGGTTGATATCACTGGAGGGAGAACCCACATAGATAAAATTTCAGATCTTAAAGACTGAAGAAATGTCTCAGAAAGTTTTAGAACACTATTTATGAGATACAGGCACTTCCACATAACATTGGCATCAGGATAAAGGGCTAACACAGTATGAACAGACTTTCAGGGTTGGAAGAAATCTCAGAGGTCACCTAATCCAACTTCTATCTGAGCAAGAATCTATGAAATAATAAAGCATAAAGTGCTTTCCAAAACTTATGAGTATTATAAAAATATTAGTTTCTATTGGCTGGTGTATTCCTCTATATCACTGACAAGTGGCCATCGGGCTCTCATTTGATGTCCTTTCATGAAGAAGAACTATATCTCGTGAGGTAGCCTACTATACATTTGGACAGCTCTGATTTTTAGGGAGTGTTTCCTTGTGTCAAACCTGAATGTGCCTTTTTTTGCAGCTTCTCTTTGTCTCTAGTTCTGCCCAAGCAGAATTCATCAAATCCTTTTTCAGCATGACAGACCTTCCATTATTTGGAAACAGTTATTATCTTTTCTTTAGGCTTAAGATGTTCAGCTCTATCACCAAACTTCATGTGGCAAGATCTCATGACTCTTCTCAATTCTAGTTGAGAGCATCTCAAGATGCTCTCCAAGTTATCTATCTTTTTCCAAAAAGTTGGCCCCCAGAAATGAATACAACTGTGGCCTGAAGTGGGTAAAATACAACAGAATAATCATCTCCTTAATCCCAAACAGTATGCCTTCCTTAAGGTGGCCTACCATTATATTAGCTTTTTTGGCTGTTACATTATACTTTTGACTCATATCGAATATATAGCCCACTAAAGCACTTAGTTTTTCTTTAAAAGTAATGTTGAGCCAAAGCTCCTCCTTATTGCACTTGTAAAAGCGATTTTTTTAGCCTTTGTTAGAAATGTAAGACTTTACATTTCTTCCTATTAGATTTCATCTTGTTAGATGCAGCCCAATATTCCTAAGCTGTGGAATTCTTTGTAGTTCCTGAGTCAGTCATCCAACATGCTAGCTATCTCTCTAAGCTTTGAGCCATCTGCAAAGTAGATGAACATGTCATTTATACCTTTTCCTCTGTCACTGATAAGAATGTTAAACAATACAGAGTACTCTACTAGAGACCTTTAAAGCTGATGTTGAATTCTTAATGATTCTTCTTTGGGACTTGCCATATATACCTATTTCCAAATCCACATCTTCCCATTTTAGCCATAAGCAACCCTGTTATATCAATCTTTCATTGATGGAGTACCGTGTTCTTAAACAACAGCGGGTTTAATTTTCATGTAGATTATATAATCTTAAATTAGTCTCACTCTGACTCTTGACCACAGATTGTCTTACAAAATATATGCCCAAACTCATTATGGTGATGCAATCCCAGCTTAGCAGCAGAGGCAGAGGTTGGTGGCTCTCTTGAACACATGCATTCTGAGCTACAGTGGGTTATCCTGATTGAGTATTCTCAATAAGTTTGACATTAACATGATAACTGTCTAGAAGCAGAGGAGCCACAAGGTTGCCTAAAGAAGGGAAAAACAGCCCGGGTCATCAATAGCACTGGTCAAAGTTTCCATTCTGATCACAGTGGGACAAGACTGTGAGTAACTCCTGTCCTTCCAGCCCAGAAGAAATAAAGAGATCCTGTCTCTACCCATCCCCATAAAGTATGACCCTCTGATAAGGGGTATCAGGTAAGAATGTATAGATAGATCAATCACTAGTACTTCAAAAATAATGTAAAGTATATGATATTCTAATGATGGTTCACTTTCACTTTAGGACAACACATTTGTCCTATAGAAAGTTGTTTTTGGAAGAGGGGATATAGTTTGGCATGCTAAAATGTATCTGTGATCCCACTGATTTGAGCCTTCTCGCCAGTGATGCATATTATAGACCGTTCACACCTGCTTTCCTGTATGACTCTTGTCTATGTACACTCTTAAATCTGACTGGGGGGTTCCCACACACCAAGATGGGTGAGAGAGAAAAGGATGAATTCTTTCTCCTGACATTTGAAAGAAAATCATATAGCACTTGGACAATTCATCTGTTATCATCATTGACTAGCAAGGGCATCTTCTTCCTTGTCTATAGACCTCCCTTCTGACATCCCTTTACTTCAAATCCTCTTTTAGTTTTCTCTTTTGTTATGTTACAACCTTCACATACCTTCCAGGTACCTTTTTTGTTGTCTTTTGTGTGGTATTCAATATTCTCAAATGGATCTGGGATTTCATCCTTTGGAAGCTCCCTCCAAAAATATGAATTTCAACTTACCCATACCTGCCCATCCAGGTGATTCTTGTCGATGGCTTCCCATAAGCTGACCACACAATATGCCTTCTCCTGACATTGCAAAGAAGCCAATGGAGCACTCCAGCAGTATGCCTATAATCCTTCACCCCAATATACAAGCAGCCCAGCTTTCTTTTTTATCCTACATTTCCTTTGTGTAATACTCATTTTTAATTCTTTGGACACTGAGAGTTTTGCATTAATCATAGCAATACAACAATACTAGCAGAATGTTGGTATCAAAGAAGTTAAAGCTTTGTTTCTCACACAAGTTTGAGGATATTCAAATTCATATTAAAATGAACTATATTATAACATGGTTCTTTTCTGAAAACCATGAGTCAGCAATGTGACAATTTTTCAAGAACTCTAGTATACATACATTATGGTGACTAAAAGCAAAGGTAAAGATAAACCTGGTACTACCTGTGTGACTGGTAAAAACACGTAGATTCAGATCTTTGGATAACATTTCTCGGTTTTGAGAGTCTTCACACCCAAAATTCACAAGCCTAAGAGAAAAAAAAGGGACAGAAAAATATTGCAAACGGTTTTACATAATACACTGTGTTCTTTCACGCAAGTTATGGACAGTCACTGAAATATAACAGGGATAGATAGATACAGCTGGAAGAAATCAGGGGTCCTGGGTTCTAGTCCCAGTTCAGGCATGAATAATCCCTATGATCATTGTGGGCAAATCTTTTACCAGCTCTGAGCCTCAGGTATCCCACACACACCTATGAAATAAGGAACTTGGACCAGAGGATCAGTCGGGTCTCTTTTAACTCACTCATTCATTCTAGCTTTATCACTTCCTTCATCCTAAGCATCCCTGAAGAAGCAACAGTAAACTGCTCTGTTTAACCTATTTATGCATAAGAAGGAAGGATGGAAGAAAACAAGGATTTATTAAGTTCCAGGCACTGTGCTAAGTTCCAGGCACTGTGCTTTACAAATATGATCTCTTTTGACCCTCACAACAACACTGGGAGGTAGGTGCTGTTATTTACAATTGAGGAAATTGAGGCAATTGAGGTGATGTGACTTGCCCAAGGCCACAAATCTAAGTATCTGAGGCCACTTTTAACCTCAGTTTATCCTGACCCCCAACTCAGCAGTATTCAGTGAGCCAGAGAGCTGTCTCATAAGAACTAGGGAAAATGGTTTTATTTTGAACTTAAAGAAGACAGCCAGTGACAATTTCTTCATAGTAGTTTATGTCAATCAGTGAAAACATTCGTGCTAAATTACTTTAGATGCTTTTTGAAAATACTTCACTCCTTTCCATATACTTAAAAAAAAGTATGACTATCTTTAATTATTCAGAAACAGGATTACAACTGACTCACTTTATAATGAAAATGATGGGTTGGTTTTTCACTTTTGATTTTTTTTTTCTATCTCTCTTACTTATCTTTGTTCAAACATTTTTTAAAAAAAGTTTTACCAAAAGACAATGAATAACACTATGGGGTTTATAACAAGGGGAAGAAGTACCATAAAAGGTTTCTGGGTAGTCCTCACAAATATTCCTAACTCTGTCTTTTCTTTCTTTCCTGTGATCTGGTTCAATAATAGTAGATGGGTGGGAATGTTGACTTTTAGAATGAAATCATTTCATTTGCGTAAAACTTCCTTTTATTAACAATAGGTAATTGTCAGTGAGTTAACATTCTATGACGTCTCAAAAAAGAAGACGAATTTTACAGTGGAAGTAGCATATCTAAAAGCCAGCATAGATGAGACTAATTAATTCCAGAGAAAATAGCACATTATTGCCAAAAGGAGAAATCTGAGCCCCAAAATATTTAGATTGCCACTTTTTTCTCTAAAGGCAAAAGTCCTCTAGTTATTCCTGTTTCTAGCTGGTGCTGCTAAATACAAATGATTGAGGTATTTCTCTTCTCACCCCAAAATACAAACTGGACATGGCAGTAACATGCAAGGAAGTCAGCATGCCAAGAAAAAGAGAGAGAAAAATTATCTTCATGTTCTGACTCAAGCAGAATTGAAAAGTCTCATATGGTTAAAAAAAAAAACAAAAACCAAACAACTCTACTAGCAAAATAAATGCAACTTAGATTTATAATGATTCTAATTCAAAGTGATGGTTCTAGCATGTGTAGGTACCCTTGTGTAAATTCTTTCAGATGCCTATCATATCTCCTTCCATCACACGGACATTCATGCCATTCTATCTTTTGGGTAAAAGAGAAGATAGACTTTTTAAAAATGAATAAGTGCTAGGAGAGGCATTTCTGTGCTCTAGGCTACTTTGGAAAATTACATGCACACATGCACACAGTGTTGGTGCCTAAAGGAATAGTTCAGCCTTCACTGTGATACATACAATTTGACTTTTCACAAAATTAATACCTATATGATGAGTAGCATTCTTGACATTAAAAACATGGCATTTATAAGGGAAAAAAACGTGAAAAGGTATTCTCTGCTGTGCCCTCTACATGTGACAGTTGCCCCACACTATCCTAGCTCTGCTTAGAAGTGAAAGCCAGATGAGCTGCATCATACTCTTGGACAATTAGGAGGATAGAGTTTTGTTCCTTTATTTTAAATATGACTTATTCCTTAATTGAAAACCAAAAATAGTTCTGGGGAACAAAGAATGAAACCTGACTCTCTCCTCAAAGCAGAGACAAGGGACACAACGTGATATTTTTGCTTAATAGATTTTCTTTGTTTAAAGCCAATCAGAAGGAGAAGATTTAAAGAGACTGCTGTTACGTAAAATCAAAACTAATCAATAAAACTCTTTTTTCAAAAAAGCATTGTTTACTTCTAACCATTTGATGATCAGGATGGATAGGAAGCTTTTCTCTCAATCACAGGGGAAAAAAAGAAAAAACCTCCATAGACCAGAATGCATGGAAATACTTCATAGAATCAGAAAGACCCTGTAAATCAGTGTGACTAACTTTACAGTTATGAAATTTGAGATCCATTCTTAGAGAAAGTGGTTAGTTGAGCTATGATCATTCATCAAGAATAATAGAGAAATGGATTTTCCCCACAAAGAAAACTTTTTGTCTTCCCTTCTGTTACACAGATAAGTTTCAGGAAAGTCCTGTGTTTATGATAAGATACAATTCAATACTTGCTACAAGTCAACTGGGTGTCATGGAACTGCACTAAGTATCATAGGGACTAAATAAGACATGACCCCTGTCCTTAAATTTGCTTCAATCCAGAGGGAAGGTGGGAACACAAATCACTCTGTCCACTTATCTATTAAAAATTCAAAAGTAATCCAAGAATTGCTTACGTTACTCCAGTGTTGCCAAACGAAATGTCCAAGGGAACTTCAAACTTGAAAATCAGGAGTGGGGGTTAGAGGGAAGCAACAAAAAATAATATTAACAAAAGGAAAGGGAAGCATCATATCTTCAGACAACTAAGGCTACCTTTGCAGACACCCGAGCAATTCCAGCTTAGTCATCATCATCACTTGGGATTATTCAAAAAAGTTCAATCACAAAAAGCTTGTTGAGTTTTTTTTTTTTAATTAGTATTTCTTGATAATCAAAGCCTCATGCATTTTTCTTAATGGGTCCATTTCTATCTTTTAAGGTCAGACCCAACAAACCTTTGCTAGGAACCTTTTTTGAAGTTGGTTCCTTTAAAGAGCCCAAGGAAAGCCATGGCCATATAAGACTCATAATAGGCCTCTGGAGGAATACATAGCAGCTGTAATAGTATACTTCTGTGGCAATGTCAACATAACTTTAGAAACTGAATAAAACTAATAAAGTACCTTTTTAACAAAGGTAGATCAGGACCAACTATATGCTATAACACCCATGGAATACAATCTCAATTGATAGTACAAGTGTTATTCCTTAACTATAATGTTAACCAAGCATTAGCTTCATGAGAAATGATGTTGCCTGACATTTGAACTAGTGATGATTTTTTTCTGATTAACCTATACATGTTTACATGGCATCCCACAACTATGTTAATGTCCCCAGTTTATTCTGAGGGCAAATATAAAGATATTTAACCACTTAAGACTACATAGCCTAATTTTTTTACTAACTCTACTCTTAGACCTGAGATGCTCTGACTCCTAAAAGTATATTTTATTACTAACCTTTTCAATTCCCTTCTTTATGTAATACATAACCTACCTGGAAAGTTCTCTAGCTGTCTAACTGGTTGCTGAATGCTTAAATACTGTTTTACAATGTCACTGGTAGTTCCAAAATGCAATCTACTATACAAGTTCACTTAGAAGGAAAATATATAAGTAAAGGTTGGACTTACTATTAAGCTAAAATTCTCATCGGCATAAAACTGGATACACTTTAAGATACTTTCTGATTTCTAAAAGAAAAGCCAATTTATGATCAAAATTAGTGAAGTGATACACAACAAGAGAGGTCACCACTGAAAACTAAAGAGGTAAACAGAACTAAGAAGAGAATATTTTTACCACTTTTTGACAGAACTACATCTCTAAATAATGTAGCTTAAAAGCAATAATCATAATTATATAGAAAATTATAATTATATATTATTCAATTTTATGTAACATACATAATTATATAGAAAAAAACAACTGGATTCCTTTTCTTTTTACCTGCAGGACGAAATAGTATAATCGCTGTTCTGAAATGTCCCATTGGGCCCAAACAAAGTCCTCAACAACTCTGTCTCTTGGAAGGTGACCAGAATTTCGAATCACCTGATGGGGTAAGACGGGTTTTTTTAGATCTTATATAACTATTTTTAAAAAGAAAAATAGTAACTCGCATCAGCAATCAAGAATCTCCTGGATAAAAATTGCTCTTAAATATTTCATTAATCATTCCTTCCAACTATTCTTTCAGGTGGGACTTCATCATCATTTTCATTTTACAGAGAAACTGGCCCCAGATGGGCCAGGCCACACCCACTGCAAGTCAGCAGGTGACTCAGACTCCTATATAACCTAATGAAGCCATTTCAGTTTTGAAGGCAAAGGAGAAATAAGCTCGCCCACAGCTACAGTCAAATGCTTACCTGAAACAATACAGAATTATAACACCGGAAAGTACCTGAGAGGTCGTCTAGTTCAACCTCTTCATCTTATAGGCAAAGAAAGAGAGGTTAAATGATTTCTCCAAGCCCATCCAAAGGGTTACATGCGGAAGTAAACCTCAAACTCAGGTCTCCTTATTAACAATTCTGAGTTTTTTCTACTACACCACTGGTTCTCAAAGTGTAGTCCTGGTATCCAAAGGGGTTTACAAGGTCAAAACAATGTTCATAATAATACTGAGACATTTTAATTTCTAATGTGGTAAATACTTAATAAATAAACCCTATATAAACAAAATCTCTTGAGGTAAAGAGGTTTCCCCAATATTTAAGAGTATAAAGAGGTCCTGCGACCAAAAAGTCTGAGGATCACTGTGTTATAGAGTGCTACTCCATAGTAATTATAGAATTTCTTTTATTGTCAGCCCCCACCCCAATTTACTCATCTGGCCTTAGATAAAGCTCCATAGGGGCTAGTAGACCAAGAGTAGAAATAGACCAAAGGTACAAGCAAGGTGAGGGAGCTTTAAAATAGCTATCCTGTATTTTCGCTTATCTTCATACTTCAAATTTGGGATGGATTTCTCTTCAGGGGCTGACATGGAGCATATGGGGTTTAAATGAAAGGTTTTGCCTATTTGAATTCCAGTGCTCCATCCACTATAACGTGCTGCTTCATTTAAGGAGGATAGGAAACTAGTCTGGGGTACCCACAACCTGGAGACAGGCTGAATGGAGCAACAATTGCCTGGGCTGGCTTCCTCCCATCCCCAAGGGATGGATCCTAGCTACCGAAGAAAGCATTCTGCAAGAGGCAAATAGATACCAGAGACATTTGCCTCCCAATCTGGGACATTCCAGGCTGATTTCCAAGTCATCTGTAAATAACAGAGGTGCCATAGTAGAAAGAGCATGCAATTTAGAGTCAGGAGGAAACCTGGGTTCAAATCACTCTCCAACACTTTCTAACTGGGTGACCAATTCAACCTTTCTGTGATTCCATTTCCACATATGTAAAATGTATATAATAATATTTGTAGTATATATTTCACAGGCCTGTTGTGATAATCAAATGAGATAATATATGTAATGTACTTTGTAACCCTTGAAGCATTATGTAAACATTAGCTATTATTCCCACTTCTTATATTATTAGTATCCTATAATGGGAATGGGAATTTGAAGATTTTCCCTGCCCCTTAATAGATCCAGGGCAGAGTTTGAAGCCCTGCCCTTCTTTGAAAGTAAACTCTGCTCCCTAATAGGCTGAATATAATCACATGGAGCCTGTGATAGAGGGAATTTGCTGAAGGGTGGGGCAGAGCCCACAGGAAGCTTCCCTGCTGCGAAGATAAACTCTGCCCCCTGATAGGCTGAATGTAGTCACATGGAGCCTATGGTGGGAGGAGTTTGCTGAAGAGAAGCAGAGCCCACATGAATTTGGTTGAGAGCTAGCCAGATGGTGGGGGACAGAGGAGCTCAGGCAAGCAGATAGAGAGGTTTGTGAGTAAATATTGATCTCGTATTGGTTTGTGGGAAGGCTGAAGGATGCTGTGGCTCAGCGGTATTATGGCTTCTGAATATCTTTGTTACTATGACGGAATCAGCTTACTGGTTTTGGGATTCAGTTTTCTGGTGTCTAAATAAATGCGTCAGTTCTATCTTCTCTCTGGAGAGTTTGGTATATTTTGTGATCAAATGTCACACGATACTTATAGTTACAGTCTTTATTGTGATCGTGGGTGCTGTAAATATTGCATTGGTGCTACATATCCTCATTTGATCAAACCTATGAGTTTGTAGCAAATTTGAGGGAAATCATGGAATCTTAGATTTAGTGGAAGAAAGGATATAAAAAGTCATGTAGTCTAACTCCCTCTTCTTATTAACAGATAAGGAAACTTGAGGCCTGGAGAAGGTAGACAAGTTCCAATGCAGAATTCAAAGCTATGTTGATCAATTAACTCCAGCACCCTTTCCACAGCATCACACCGCCTCCTGACAGTTTATATCCCTTTCAAATGAAAACTTTGGAATATAACTTCCCTTAGTAGTAAATTGCAGCTAGGTGGCACAAGTGAATAGATCAGTGGACCTAAAATCAGGAAAACCTGAGTTCAAATACTGCCCCAGATACTTACTGGCTATGTGACCCTATGTGACCATGGGCAAAGTCACTTAAACTTCTGTCTGCCTCAGTTTATTAATCTGGAAAATGGGGATATTACCTACTCCTTAGGGGGGGAAAAATGAAAAATTATTTATAAGCAACCTGCAAACCTTAAAGCTTTCTATAAATGCTAGCAATTAATGTCATCACCATCATTATATAAAGCTATAGGCTAAAACTGTGAAATATTTTTATATCCCAATAGTATAACTGTCTTTTTTATATAATGATAGGAATGAATTGTTTATAAAAGAATTTTGAATTGCGTGGGTAGAGAATGGTTCAAGTACTTACCACCCTATTTTCATCTTCCCTGAAGACTTGGATATGAAATTGTTCAATATCTTAAAAAAAAATAAAAAGGAAGCAAAATTCAATATTTATGACAAATAGAACTAAGGCATCCAGTTAATGATTTGGCACAGAAGCAGTCATGAACAAAGCCCTGTGGGAATACAGATTAAATGACAGGACACAAAGCAGTCCAACTCCAGATGGTGCCCTCACAATAAATGCTCAATTAAAAACAGTGCCCTTTGCCACCCATGGTCTCTTTCAAGCCCTGCGTTTACTCAGCACTAAAATGTCCATAGTGCATAATGCTTTTAACGTTAGCTGTGCTCCTCTCTGAAGTACGAACCAATTATTCACACATCAACTTTGGAAAAAAGACGACGCAACACTGTAGTTTCAGATTCAACATATATATAAAGAATTCATAACACTAGAGTTCCACATATAGTACACACATACATACACACACACACATATAGTTATGTATGTATATATAAAAAACTAGACCATTCAAATTAATATACCTCAGGGGGAAAATCCCATTACACAAGATAATTGAGGGAAGAAGGAGGAGAAATCTAACCTGCGGCAGTCTCATCATGATAAAACCTTCACATGGCTTTAAAATAACCTTATGGACAATCACTTGTGCGTCAGTGAACAAGTGACATCACCATTACCAGCCCTCTTTATAGCCTGCTATCAAGTATGTGTGCACTGCTGGTCACCACACAAACTCAACCCCATATTCTTCAGGAGAAAAGCCTATATTGGCTGCCTCCTGACAACAGCTTCTATTTCTGACAGCAGATTCAGTAAAGCTGATAGCATAAAAATTCTCCAATATGTTTGCCTATTTTGAAGGACCATTTCCAAAGTTTCACCTCTTCTCAGATGTGATCAAGTAGCTCACATCTCCATGTGAGAAAACTACAAAATGTATGAAGCAATCAGAAGTAGTCTGGAGAAGTCACCTCTGCAGGAAATCAATGCTACTATTAAATTTACATTCAAGGAATGGGATGCTATCCCTAGTTGCATAAGCCACCCACATAAGCTTGAAAAGCTCAGTAAGTAGGTCATTTTTATTTGTAAGGCTTCAATATTATATAGGTCTTGTGTGTTGGGCTTTGTTTTTTTTTTAACCAGGATATCATACTAAATGAAAACTAAGGAGACACTTACATTTCTCTTCTGAAATCAGTAACAGATGGCTCTCTGGGAAAGGATTTCTTTCATCAATTGGGTAGAGAAACTGTAAAAAGCAAATTATTCAAAACCATAAGCAACTGCCTTACTAGCACAGATATTCCAAAAGTAGCATCTGATCAGTGTTCTGCCAGATACAGAACTTATTTGTGACTATGAAACATATTTAGAGGATATACACACAAAATGTGATGACTATATTGGGAAGAAGGGGAAGCCAAATATGGTACAATAGAAAAAAAAACAGATTTTTTAAAAAATCAGAACACCTGGATTTAAGTCCCAGTACTGCTACTCATTAACTATGAAAATGATCAATATTTAATTATTCCCAAAACATTTATTTCACTCACTTCTCTTGGTCCCAGTTTTCTAAGCTATAAAATGAAAGGACAGGGCTAGATAATCACTCATTCCCACTAAGGTTCTTTCCAGTTCAAAATCCAAGGATCCTATATTTATGCTAAGTTAGGCTCTACCTATATGGAGTCTGTAACCTCTAATAGACCAAAAGGTGAATATTCTGAGTAGTAAGTGGTTGTTTTCTTGAGGACCAAACAATATATTTCTTAAAGAGCTAATTTTAGGATTTAATATAAGAGGAAGATATAGATACATACTCCTTCTCTCTCTCTCTCTCTCTCTCTCTCTCTCTCTCTCTTTCTCTCTCTCTGTCAATATATGCCCCTCTGTCTCTGTCTTTCTCTTCTCTCTCTTTCCTCTGACTACACACACACACGCACACACACACACACACACACACACACACACCATAATGTCTGACTATAAATACAAATTAGGAAGTCAGAAAAAAAAAAGAAAGAAGTAAAACAAAAGGACCTAAGAGAAGAAAAAGGGGCAGGTAGGTGGTACAGTGAATAGAGTGCCAGGCCTGGAGTCAGGAAAACCTGAGTTCAAATATGGCCTTAAATACTTACTAGCTGTGTGACCTTGGGCAAGTCACTTAACCCTGTTTGCCTCAGTGGATTCTGGGAAGATGGTAGAATAGATCAGAAAATTCTAAGCCCTCCAAATTTCCCCCACAAACAAGATAAAATAGTGCTTCAGGGTGAACATAGAGCAATTAAAAATAAATAAGAATTGGGGCAGAATAGTGGTCCTCCCGGGACAACTGCAGAAGATTTGAAGAAAAATCCCAGGACTGAGGTTGGTCCCTATGAAGAGTAAATACCTCCAGGCTAGTTTCTCTGAAACAACAAGTGGCAAGTCCTGGGGCTAGCTAAGTGCAGAGATAACCTGGGCCCCAGCCACAGGAACTTTCATTTCCGGGACAATGTCTGGAGTCCCCAGCTGAGCCTGGGAAGATTGAGGGAACTTCTGCTGATAAGGAATGCCAGACCTAGTTGTGCTGCTGACACATGGCCCTGGCAGGGAAGGAACCAGCACTCTCCCGGGGAGTGTACAGGACACCACTGGCTGTGAGCACTTACGGGAGAGCAGAATTTTTGATTTCAGTTCCAAGCTGTAGGGGAGAACTGAAGGAGGACCAAAGGCCAGAGGCACCATCCCCTGTATCCCAGGACTAGAGATGACTACAAAAAAATAAGCTGCTACAAACTAAAAAAATGAGCAGGCAAAGGAGAAAGAATCCAACCATCAAAAATTACTATAGGAATAGAGAAGATCAGAGTTCAACTTCAGAGGAGGATACAAAAGCAAAAAAAGCCTCTCCTCCCCAAAAGAGTAGTTTCAAATGGTCACCTGCCCAAAAAGAATTCACAGAGGAACTTTAAAAAGACTTTAAAAATCAAATGAGAGACATTGAGGAAAAATTGAAAAAATAAAAAAAACAATCCAGAAAAACAAGAAGATTATGGAAAAAAAAAGCCAACCAATTAGAAAAGGAGATCCAGAATCTTAATGAAGAAAATGGCTCCTTGAAAATTAGAATTGGTCAAGGAGAAACCAGTGAAGTTATAAGAGACCAATAAATAATAAAAGAAAATATAAAGAATGGAAAAGTAGAAGGAAATGTGAAACATTTTATAAGAAAAACAACTGATCTAGAGAATAGATCAAGAAGAAAAAACATAAGAATAATCAGACTACCCTAAAAACTATATGATCAAAAAAAAAATCTTGATACAATAATATAAGAAATTGAAGAAAATTGTCTGGAACTATTAGAAAAGAGGGGAAAGTAGAAATGGAAAAAATTCACTGATCACTAACTGAAAGAAATTCTAAGAGGAAAACCTATAGGAATATCCTAGTCAAATTCCAAAACCCCCAGCTCAAGAATAAAATATTACAAGTGGCAAGAAAAAAAAAATTTAAATATGGCAGTACCACAATTAAAATCACACAAGATCTAGCAGTGGCAACACTAAAAGACTGCAGGTCTTGGAATACTATATAATGAAAAGCAAAAGAAGTGGGGCTATGGCCAAAAATATCATACCCAGAAAAGATAAGCATAATTCTAAACAAAAAAAAAATGGATAGTTAATGAATTATCAGACTTTCAGGATTTTGTTTAAAAATAAAAACCAACCTGAGCTTAATAGAAGATTTGACATATAATATCCAAGAAAAATATGAGGTAAATATAAAAGATTAATTACAAGGGACTCTATAAGGACAGATCATTTACCTTTTATATGAAGAAATGCAAAATGTAGACCGAGATTGTTCTTACTAACTGGGTAGTCCATAAGAAAGATTGGGGTGGACCTGGGTATGATTTTTAAAAGTAAAACCATTCAGGAACAGTTAAAAAGAGTAATCATTTTACACAAATTAGGTGTGAGAGGAAGAACTAATGAGAGGAATTAGATGGGGGAATGAGGGCTGGTAGTTCTGGAACTCTACTTTCATCAGGAATGGGTTTAAGAGGGAACAATACATAGGTATCTAGAGGGGTATAAAAGTTGTCTAAATTCAGAAAGAAATAAAAAACTTAGAGGATAGGGAAGGGGGAGAAGATAAGGGAGGGATTTTTAGAGGGGAGGGTAAGGGAATAGCATGGGAGGTAATAAAAGTGTGTTTAGATTAGGAGGATAAGAGAGGGATCCTTGGAGTGCAGATGGCAAGGCAGGAGGTAGAAGTAAAGTAGAACAGTCAGGAGGGAAAGGAAATAAGAGATACACACAAACATAGAGATCAAGAGTAGAATTTATTAGGGGAAAAAAAGCAGGGGCAGCAATTATGATCTCAGACAAAGTTAAAACTAAAATGTATTTAATCAAAAGAGAAAAATAGGGAAACTACACTATATGTCAGTTATATTAGTCAATATTGTTTTAGACCAGCAGTTCTCAACCTGTATGTCGTGACCCCTTTGGGGGTCAAACGATCCTTTCACAGGGGTCGCCTAAGACCATCGGAAAACACATATTTCCAATGGTCTTAGGAACCAAGACACCGCTCCTCTATCTGACTCCAGGTGGGTCCGCCCACATGCAGATATACCCACATACAAGTATTAAAAGGTCACAGCATTAGGAAGGTTGAGAACCACTGTTTTAGACAAATTATTTTGACAATTTAAAATAACTAGGCAGCATAAGGTTAGAATGTTGCTGTAATGCAGGAAATGACGAGTTGGTGGACTCAGAAAACTGTGGAAGGACTCAGACTTATGAAGGAAGAGGTTATCCACCCTCAGAGAAACAAAGGGCAAAGAAATATAGTACTGTCTTACATAGATGCATGTGAATGTATATGTCTATATATAAGTATGATTATAGATATCTAAGTATACGTATGTATATGTAATTGTATGTATGTATGTGCATATGCATGTATATATCTTTGGGTGGTATGTATGTGTATATATGAATATATTACATTGTATAAATATCATATACATACATAAATATATCCATACTTAGTTATACCTTCGGGGGGGGAGGGGAAAAAAGAGGGGAAAAAGAACAAAGTAAAAGCACACTGCTGAGAACAAAAGAAAACTTAGACGGAAGCAAGAAAACAGATAAATCTAAACACAATGCTTAGTATTTATTATAGGCTTTCCTGAAATGGAGATTTATTGTTGTATATTTTGGATCTTCTTTTATATTCTGCTGTGCATACAGCAATGCTTTTTTCTTTTCTTATTTTGCATTTGTTTTAATATTCAAGTTTATAATATGATTCTTTTTCTTTTCTTATTCTTTCTTTCTTTTCTATTCTATTTCTTTTCTTATAGTGTTTAAGTTTTTTAATTTGTTTGAATTTTTTTAAAGTAAAGAAAAAAGATAAAAGAAAATGAACTGGAGAGGAAAATGGCAAATCACTCTCATATCTTTGCCAAGAAAATCCCAACTGGATCACAAAGAGTCAGACATCAAACAACAGTAAAAATAGAAAAAGGACACTACTTCATCCTCAAGTATTTTTTTTTAAGTTCAAATAATTGATAATGAAGAAAATTTGCTATCATTACACCATGTGATGATTTCAGTAATCTAAATAATTCATTCATCATTCTTTCAAAAGTCAGGTAAACCGAACCAGCAATAATGACTCACTAAACATACTAAATATCAGATACTATGCTAGGTGCGAGTGATACAAAGACAAAAATGAAACAGACCCTGACCTCAAGGAGTTTACATTCTGTTCAAGGGAACAGCATGCACACATGTAAGTAAATATAGAAGTTTTTTTTATATAAAGTGATTTTGAAAAGGAGGGCAATAATAACTGGAAAGAAGGAATCAGGAAAGGCTTTCTATCAAAGGTAATGCTTAAAAGGAATTTCAAAGGAAACAAGAGATTCTATGAGTCAGTGATGAGGAAGAAATGCATTCTTTGCACAAGAAATGACCCGTAGAAAGGTACAGAGAGGAGAAATGTTATGTTATACATAATGAACAATAAGAAGGCCAGCTTTGTTGTGTTGTAGAATGCAAGAAGAGGAGTAATGCATAATATTATCAGCTAATGCCATTAGAAAAATAGTACTTTAGAAATAAACAAGAAAATAGTACTACATTATCTGAAGCATGCTTTGTTCCAAAGACCTAGGCCTGGGGCCTAAACTGAAAATGGATTCTTTTTTTTTTTTTGAGGGGAAGGTAGGGCAAGTGGGGTTAAGTGATTTGCCCAAGGTCACATGGCTAGTTTTGTGTTAAGTGTCTGAGGCCAGATGTGAACTCAGGTCCTCCTGACTCTAGGGCCAGTGCTCTATTCACTGTGCCACCTAGCCGCCCCCAAAATGGATTCTTTTCCTCAAATTATCCTCCTTTCTGTTACTACCGTCTTTCTTCAAAAGTAGTAGAGTAAACAAATCTTTTTTGTGGAATGTTTGTACCCACATTGGTCTATTAGAACATATATGAGAATATCAGCAGCTCAAAGTTGCTATTATTAGAACCCATAACTCAAAAGAGATTTTTAATAATATACATATATGTTAGAATTGCAGATTTAACTCAGGATTCATGATACGTATATGTTACAATAGAAAGGAAGGTAGTTATATGGTGGACCAAGGGTAGCACTAACTTAGGGAAGATTTAAGTGTAACTGTACTGGGAATTCAAAGAGTATGACTTGATCTCAATTTTCTTATCACTGCCCTTGAGGCACCTACATTCCATTGAGGAGATATAATATATATACAAGTAGGTAAATATAAAATCAGTCCACCAATAAGCTTTTATTAAGCACATACTCCCTGCCAGCCACTGTGCTAAGTGCTGAGGATAGAAAGGAAGGCAAAGAGCTTGGAGTCTAATGAGGGAAAAGTACATACAAAGTAATAGAGAAATTTTCAGGAGAGAGGACTAAGAAGTATGGAGAATCAGGAAGGGACTTCTATAGGAGCTGATATCTGAACTGTGCATTCAAGAATGCTAAGAATTTCTCAATTGTGGACATGAGAGGAAAGTAAATGCCAGATATGGGAAACCACCTGTGTTACAGGCTCAGACAGAAGGTGGAATGACAAGTGTAGGTAACAAGGAGCAGGCCAATGTGATTGGAATGGAGAGATGCCTCTGCATATAAGCTTAACTGTTTCACTTTGGGAGAACATAATAGAAGCATTGCATATAAAAAAGTCACCTTAAGTGAATGTATTTATATTTTTAATGCTATATAAGAATATTTTTATCAGAAGAAAGTACAGCTTTACTTGGAGTTTCATGCCTTTTGATCAAGGTGATTAGTGACAAATTAGCTTACCTGTACCCAGATACAGCTATCTACAGCTTTCAGGACCTTCACATTGTTAACTGGATGAATTTCAACCAACAAAGTCAAGCACTTAGAAGCTGCAAAGAAATTAAAACATTAGGTGATTAAGACTTTTGCAAAGTAATATTCTGTCTTTCTCAAAAGTGAATGGAAGAAAAAATTGCAACAAACTCCTTTAAATTGAATACAAAGCTAAGGGAAATTCGGGCACTAATGTAAATTACATTTTTTTTCCTACTCTTAACCTTCACATTAGTAAAAATTATCGTCCAAAAAGTCCCTGAAAAACCATTTTCAGAAAAGTACAATGGGGACATTGGCTTCATACTACACAAACAGAATTCAGTTTTACTTGTGGACAGTAACTTACGTATTCCTTTCCATAGCCCAAACAAGTTTTCCATAATCCAAGAGTATCCAATAATGACAAAGGGCCAGAGCAGAGGCCCAGGCTTCAAAACCACTTGACAAGTCCCCAAAAGGTGGCATGTCAATATGTAATCTACCCATCCCAGAACACAGAAGTAGTTTTTCAAGAGAGGCAAGTGCAAACAAAGACGTCCTTGATCAGCCCCCAGAGGACCCTGGAGGGGAGGAGGGACCACAGTGAACAAATGCCCAGTTTTGCAAGAATTGTTTAGACTGTGATAAAGAATCACATTTGAAACAAAAGTAGCTTCTCTGACAAAAGTCAGCTAGTTATCAGGCCTCACATTTTCACCTGCTAGAGGAACAGACTTGATTAGTAACATTAGGTCACTGGAAACATGATAAATCAACTGAATTAGGAGGTAGAATTTCAGGAATAAAATCCCAAAAAATGTTAAGCTGGAAATTAACGGCACTTTAATAGCCCAAATGGATTTAAAATGTGGCAGAAAAGGGATTTCCACACTGATGAAATGAGTCAAAAGTCTCCAAACAGCCATTTTTAGAGAAATGCACAGGGATTTTGGCTTTGTATGACACAAACAGAACCCCATTTTGTGTCTGGCCAGCAGCTAAACTGATTCACCCCCAGCTTAGTTCCATGGCAAATACTATCAGTATACAATAATAATGTGATTTTTTTACTGTGTATGTGAGATATCACACAATCTGGAATGTGCTCCAAATTATTTTTTCTCTAATAATGGAATCATATTTGTATTAACTGAGTCACTCTTTTTTTTCAGCTGTCCTGTTCTCCTCCAAGTGCCATATGTGCATTATGCACTATATAGTTAATAGACAATGTTTTTATATAACACATAGCTAATGTTAGAATGAAGTTCACAGCTATGGACCAGAATACAAAACTATTTGGTTCACATGGAGCCTGAACCTATGTCTTGGCTATATCATTACATTATTTTAAGCAATAATAGATAACCATTCACAAAAAAAGTTACACTATTATACATCTTTAAAACTAAGGTTCTTAAGGCCATTGTCTTTCAAATCTCTTCCTGCTTTAGTTAAATATTCCTTCTCTGATGAAGATTGTACCAAAATTTAAAAATATGATTATACTAATGAAGTAGAATTTTATTTAGAAAAATTTCTTATTATAATCCTATACGACCTTTAGGTGTATTAGAAATGTCATGGGAAGCAAAAGAATTGAATTCTAGGACCTGCTATCTCATCATATGGCAGTGGGTGAATCACTTCAAATGAGATAATATTCATAAAGCAATTACGATGGCATCAGGCAGATAGTGGGTGCTCCATGAATGGTTATTCCCTTCCTTTCACATTACTTCTGTTGGCTTCAGTTTTAAATACGTCAAATAAGACTGGATAAGATGGCCTCTAAAGTTCTTTCCAGTTCTAACATTCTATAAATCTATGAAATAAGTACGCAGCACTGAATAAAATTTTAACAGGAGTTCAGTGAATAAGGGATTCATGTGGGCTAGAGTAAGTAAAGAAGACTTTACAGAGAGACTAGATTTGGATAATGGATCAATCGATGACAAAACAGAAGATAAAACATTTCTTCAGTCCCTTGTAATCTTACCTGTCTTTATCATACTATTGAAACTGCTCTTTTCAAAGTTACCAAGGACTTTACCTAGACACTAGATTTGGGTGATAGGTGGATGGGTGACCAGACAAAAGACAAAACATTTCTCAATCCTTTGTAATCTGGCTTCAGTCTTTACCATTCTATTGAAACTGCTCTTTTCAAGATCACCAATGACATCCTAGTCTCTAAATTTAGCAGCCCATTCTCCATCTTCATCCATCCTGATTTTACAGCATTTGATAGGGTTGACAATCCCCTTCTTGGAGGATCTCAGTCTCTTCCTCCCTCAATTTTTGAGACTCCACATTCTCCTGGCTCTCCAACTGCTTATTTTTGACCACTTCCTTTAACCACTTTCAGTCTGTCTCCTTTGCTGGCTCCTCTTCTTCTTCGTAAATTTTTGAAGTGAGTATTTTCCAATTCTCTATTATGCCCTTGATAACTCTGTCTCTTGATATCTCTATTTGTTGCTATAGTTTCAAATGTTACCTCCACACAAATAACTTCCAAATCTGAGCTCCAGTTCCATATTTCCAAGTGCCTACATAATGCTCTGACTGCATATCTAACCAATACCTCCCCCTTGACATGTCTATAACTGAGCTTATCTTCCATCCAAAAATCTGTTTCTTACTTCACTAAATTTCAGTTAGTTGTTTCACCATTCTTCATTAGTATTATCTCTTTTTAACTCTTTAACTCTTTTTAACCCTTCCCAATTCCCTACTTCTCAAATACAATTGGTCCCATTGATTCTAACTCCACAATCTCTTTACAATTCCTTCTTCACTATTCCTACTACCAACACCTTAAGCTCCCAAGAGATCTTTTCACTTCTCCTTTTTTTGCTCCTCCAAATTAACCAAGACAGGGCATGAAGAGGTTCCAGCTTTTCCCTTCACCCCTCCCTTCCATTCCTTCTGCACAACGGAAGGGAAGTGTGTGTGTGTGTGTGTGTGCGTGTGTGCGTGTGTGTGTGTGTGTGTGTGTGTGTGGTATACATATATTATTCATACATGTATATGTATCTATGTATGTGTATATACTTGTACATTATATGTGTGTATATGTGTTTGGTAGGTACGAACATGTGAACTCCATTTCCCATGAGGCCCTAGGCCCAAATAATGGT
>CM053581.1:465629540-465697525 GCA_028627135.1 Pseudochirops cupreus | reverse complement strand
AGGACTTTTAAGCATTCTTGATGAAAAAAATAGAACTGAATAGAAAATTTGACATTCAAATACAAGAAGCAAGAGAAGCATGAGAAGGTAAACAGGGAAAAGAAATCAAAAGGAACTTATCAAAATTGAACTATTTACATGCCTACATGGAAAAATGATAATTGTAACTTTTCTCAATATGAGGATAGTTGAAGGGAATATAAATATATATGTGTACATTCGCATATGTCTATATAGGAGGGTATATATGCATAGGAATACACATGTGAGTATGTGTATATATGTGTACATAGACAGAGGGCACAGGATCAATTGAATAGGATGGGATAATATTTTAAAAGGTGAAATTGAGAGGTGAAAGAGGAATAGTATGAGAGGAGATAAGGAGAGACAGAATGGGGTTAATCCTCTCATATAGAAGAGGCAAGGGATAACTGTTACAATGGGGAGAAGAACAGGAAAGCAAAAGGGAATGGGTTAACCTTACTCCCATTGAATTTGGCTTAGGGAAGGAATGACACACTCTAAATTGGGTATCTTGGCCTACAGGAGAGAAGGGGGGAAGAGGATGAGAGGGTGGAGGATGGAGGGAAGGGCAGGTTGGGGGGTAGGGTTGTTAGATGCATACACTTCTGTAAAGGGACAGGGACAAAATAGAGAATAGAACAAGTAGGGCGTGGAATAGGAAGGAGGGAAATATAGTCAGTCTTACACAATATGTCCATTGTGCAGATGTTCTCCGTAACTACACATGTATGGCCTGTATTGAATTGCTTGTCTTTCCAGTGGGGGTGGATGACGAGGGAGGAAGGGAAGGAATCTAGAATTTAAAGTTCTAAAATCAAATGTTAAAAATATATATGTATATTATTATCATTATTATTATTTACATGCAACTGGGAAATAAAGATATACAGGTACTGGGGTAGGGAGATCCATCTTACCCTACTGGAAAGTCAGAGGGGTGATGGGGGAGGATATAGGAGAGAGCAGATTGGGGGAGGGGATATACAGTAGGATCGCTGTTTTAGGGTGGTGGGTAGGGGAAAGACAGGGAGAAAATTTATAACTCAAAATCTCATGGAAATGAATGATGTAAACTAAAAATAAACAAAAGTTAAAAAAAAATTTTTAGAAATATTCTCCCCTCCAATCACTCTTGAAACCTCTCTACCTTGACATAACTTATAATATAGTATTTACTGTTATTTTGGGAATAACTTTTTCTCCCCCCTTATAATGATGCCATGAGAGACTTTTAAAAGATAATTTTAAAATGTTTCAGTTTGCAGGTCTTTGTAGGTCTCAACACCTAGAATTGTGCCTTGTAAGAATTTGATTTTACTATTTTAACTGAACTGAGAAGGAAAAAATATCTTTGTAGGAATACCCCTTTTCAAAAAAAAAAGAATATCCCTTTTCTTTTCCCTAAGATTACTTGTCATTCTCAAATCAGTGAAAATTTAATGAAAGAAAAGATTCTCAATTTGCTATAGTTTAGAAAAGGCAATAATTGTTCCATTAAAGGTCATTTTCACTTGTTAATAATTGCTGGAGCCTGCAACAGCCTAAAAAACTATAGAAAATTAAGAATTCTACACATTCCCTATCCAGTGAGTTGATGATCTAATTTGGCAGATGGAATAGACTCAGACGCTCAGAATAACTTTGAGGGGGAGGACAGGTAGTAACAACAGTGCAAGGATTACCAGTTCCTACAGATGACAAATTGCTTTCACTCCAAGTTGCACAAAGCTTTAGTTAGGAATATTTAGCAACCCAGGAAATTCAGAGTCAAATGTTTCACCATAACTTTTTTTGCCCATCAACCCTTTTGACCCTCAATAAGCTTGTTTATGTCACACAATCTATGAATAAGTTTAATTCCATCTTTGCTTAATCATTCTTTATGACCATCCTCCAATTAAATACCATTGGAAAGTCCAGAGGTGGAAGTGTTGCAATTTCAAATGAGGAAATATGGCTTAAGTTCAATATATATTCAGCACTGTGAAAAAAAAAATTTGATAGAAAAGAACTTTCAACACTAACCCTGCTAAAATGGGGAAGCTAAAATTTTCTTTTTTAATGACTGCAAAATCACTGCTTATATAAGACAGACACTAGTGCATCACATTTCTTGTTTTATGTGCTGCTACTACCCAAGTGCAAACACAAAGTGATGCCATTTGTAGGAAGGTAACAAATGATCAAATTTTTTTAAAAAAATTGTTAGAGATAAAAAGTACTTCTTGCATTCCAAATTATTTTAAAAAAGGGCAAAAAGACAGTGCTTTGTATGTAGCAAACATTCAATAATTAATGAATTGAGATAAAAGCATCACTTTCCTCCCCCTTCTCCAAAAGGGGAAAGATAATTCAATTCTTAATATTATACATGACTGTCCATAGGTCCATATTTGATTCCTATTTTGAGAAGCCTGTATAAGTATCTTTTAAACAATCCCCACATAGTCTAAGGCCTCATTATTATCAAAGGGCACTCTTACCAAACCAATAGAAAATGAACATCATTATGTGAGTAGCATTCCCTAGGCAAAATGAGCTAAAAAAGGTTTTTCTTAGGTCAAGAAACCTTGAAAAAAGTAAGCATTAGAGAAAATATCTGAATGAGTAAGAACAAAGGTGATCATCCAGCCTTCACTTACAGATGTGAAGATGAAAAAGAGCAACCCACTACCTTCTGAGTCAGTAGATTCCACTTTAGCATAGCTCTAGTTGCTAGAAAATTATCCTTACTGCAACCTGACTCTGCAACTTCTGCTAGTTCCATCTTCTGGGGCCAAGATGAACAAGTCTGATCTCTCAACTATATGACAGTCCCATGAATACTTTAGGGCAGCTAACATGTTTCTATTAAGCACCCTCTGCTCCAGGCTAAGGATACCTAATTCCTTCAGTAGATCATCCATCAAAAGATGTCCAGCACAGTTTCCCCTCCTGGGATTGTAGGATGTACTCTAGATGCCAACAACCTTCCTAAAAAACTAAAAAGGGCCTGAAACTAAATGCAAAATTCTCTAGATAATCTGATGAAGGCAGAGAACAGCAGAACTAGTAAGTCCTGCATTCTGGACCCTAGTCCACTATTACTGCTGCTTAAAATTGCATTATTTTTTGGCTACCATGTTACTGCACTATTTATTCATATGTACCTTGTAGTCCACTAAAAGCATCAAATCTTTTTCACATGAATGTTTATAAGCAGATATTTGCAATAATTAGGGATATTTGCAGTTACTCTAGGTGTTTAAATTATTCATGTTTTCTTAACAGTGACAACTGAGGAGGTCCTCCTTACCAAAGGATATACAAAAGGGATGCACTTAAAATGGGAAACAATGTTTCATAGCAAATATTGAAAAAATGTATTGTTGGTGTTGAGAAATATAACCAAAAATTATTTTTAAATTAATTCGTTGTGTCATACTTAACAACATTTAGGCTACAACTGCATCTACTTGTTAATTCTTGGAAAGAAAAAAGACTAAGTAGTGGTTTTATTGACATAATTTTTCTGATATTGTCCAATAGTATGATAAACACATCCTTTGCTTCAAGTTTTACTTCAGCAACAAGCATATTGTAAAAATATTTAAGGGATTTATCAGTTTGCTCAAGGGACTCAATCCTTTGATATTCAAATTATTCTTTTAAAAAGCCCAACTGATTGGGGCAGCTAGGTGGCACAGTGAATAGAACACTAGCCCTGGAGTCAGGAGGACCTGAGTTCAAATCCAGCCTCAGCCACTTAACACTTAGTAGCCGTGTGACCTTGGGCAAGTCACTTAACCCCAACTGCCCTGCCCTCCCCTCTCCAAAAAGCAAAAAAAGAAAAAGGAAAAAGCCCACCTGATCAATAAAATATGGAAAGGACAGAGATACTAATTTTCAATCAGGAAACACGTGGCTGTATGAATAGGAACTAATTTGATTGGTTGCTCCTTTAGTGAATATTTTAAAATTATGATGACTTTCACTTTCCTATCCTACCTTATTGAGAAGCAGCTCAACAGAGTAGCTCTAGGCCCCATGTCAGAAAGACTAGGGTTTGAATCCCGCCTTGAACACATACTGGCCACTTGAGCAAGTCATTTTAGTATCCCAGAAAACCCCAAGAATATAAGTTACAGAGCAATTGATGATCTACATTGGTAAAGGGAGTTTCCTCTCTGGGAATTCATCACACAAATGAAATCAGCAGCAATACAACAACAAGAACAAAATTTCCCAGTTACAGGGACTTGGATAATGAATCCTCAAATAACAAGAACCCCTTACATCCTTGATTATTAACTCAACCAAATAATAAAGGAAAAAGTAATTAAACAGGGAATCATGAGTTGTTGGCGGAGGCTGCTTCTGAGTTTGACTGAAAAAACACAGTGGCAACATAATTCAAAAACATTTTTACCCACTGAAATGGGCTGACATGGCACATACCAGATTTCCAACATAAAACGACCAAAGTACTCACAGGTACGGAGGCCAAATGTTGCCTATAAAGCAGATTTACAAAAAAAAAAAAAAAGTATATAGAAAGATCTTTCTGAATAAGGCAACTTTTTATGACTAGAGGACGGGCACCACTTGCTACCCCCTTTTTTTTTTACCCATCTCTATTTAATAGGCAATATTTAAGGTCTAGATCTTGTTGACAGATTACAGCTCTTTTTTTTTTAAGCCTTTCCTTTCTGGATTGAACTAAATTTGTTCCACTCTCTACCCTTGTCATGACTCTATTCTCCCATCTCCCCATTTCTGTCTTTGCTTACTTCCATACTCCCAAACCAACAGCAGTCACTGCCATGATTCCACCAGCTCTATGACCTTCCACTTCCACCCTCCTAATCCTCAGCCCTAGGCATAAATAAAATCCATACCACCCAAGTTCTCTGTGCCTGCTCCCAGACTGCTAAATCTCAGCAGAGAAAACAATGACTAATTTCACTATTATAAACACATGTTACATAACTTCAGCTGGGTCCTCACAACTCAGCAATTCTTATCTGAACCATCGGCAATAGTCCACTATTAGGTGTCTCCCTATGTCCAATTACTCCATCTTCCAATTCAGAAGTACTCACTTATTCAAAACTCTCTCTGCTCCTAGATGCCTATCAAATATAGTCCATACTGCCAAGGTCCTCCACAATCTGACTCTCATTTTAAGAAAAGTTCTCCTCCCCACATGCTCCACATTCCAGCTAAATTGGATTTCTTGACATCCCCCAAACACATCCCACATTTTTCTGCCCCCAGTCTTTTGTTCACTCAATTCCCTATGTTCACCCCACCCTCATCTCTACCTATTGAAATCCTATCTTTCAAGGTCCAGTTCCAAAGCCATCTGCTTCCATTAAACCTTCTCTGGTTATCATTCCTCCCCAAGCTAGAATTTTATTCACTCTTCCTAGAATTCTCAAGACATCTTGTTGGTAACTTTCTCAGGTACTTACCAAATTATTGCATTTCAGTTATTGTATTATAGTTACATTATTTTGTTATAATTATTGGTATGATCTCTCCTATGAGATTATATAAACTTGAGGACCTTATCTCTTCATCTCTCCCAGATTTTAGCATAGCTCCTTTTTTAACAAATTCTTCTAAAATAAATGAATTTACAATAATAATGAATGATACTTATGGAGCACTTTAAAGCTTGCAAAGCACTTTATTATCTCACGTAATCCTTTGGACAACCCTGTGAAGTAGATGTTGTTATAATCCCCATTTTACAGAATAGGAAACTCAGACTGAGAGTGACTTGCCCATGGTGATATAGCTTTAATGCCCAAGTAGAAAATTCTTTTAGTCGTGGAAAATTCAACAAGCCAATAATTCAACAGGGTCATACGTAACTTTTCAATCACTACATTCATTATTGAAATGTGTGGCATTTCACATTTCCTGTAACTTTTAATTAGCAGTCACCTGTCACTTGGTCATCTAGATTATAAACTAAAACAGAGTGTTACTTTGTGGTTGAAAATAATTAGACCTGTAGATCCTTATTAATTTTTAAAATGTAATGCCTGAAAAATAATTTGAGTAGACAAATAAAATAGAAACAAGTTTTTTATGTAAAAGCTTATATTTGAACAAGTAGTAAGTGTGATATTACAGATTATTAGCATGTTAAACTGCCTCCTCAAATGAACACAGGTTATTCATAAGCAGTTTATATTGACACACTAAAGATTTGTTTTATTCTCTTCTTCCTCCCCCCCAAAGAAGTTTTATCCAAAAATAATGCAACTAGTAAACAAATTAAGCCTTAGACTAAGCAAACTTACATTATTGCTGCATTTATTGGAAGCAAACCCACAAGTATTGGAATGCAATACATAAACATTAATCTACAATCTCTTGCCATAAAATATAGTGGCTACAGGAGGAATAGAGTCCTACCACATGAAGAGATTCACCCCTAGAAGTCATCGTAATCAAGTATTTTCAAGAGAACAAGAAGGAAGAGTTAGGTGAAATGGGGAGATGGGTGATAGAAAACACAATAAAACAGGTTGGGTCTAAAACAGACAGAATGGGGAAGAGTAATAGTGCACTGAGAGACACTCTGATCACATGACTCCCCTATGCAAAACCATCACAGGCTCCTCACAGCCTTGAAAATAAACATAAACTCTTTCCTTGGTCCAACAAACTACCATGATAGGACTCAATCCTATCTTCCCCACACTACTCCCCTTCACCCAATCTCCTTCCGACCAAACTGGCCAATTATCTGATTTCTTTCTTCTCTTTCCCACCTCCATGCATTTGTCTAACCTGCATTCAGAAGCAATTCTCTCTACCTCTTGAAATTCCTACCTTTCTTCAAAGCCTCCCCTACAAGAAGCCTTCTTGAACCTCCTAGGAAGAGATGCTTCCCTCCCTCCTTAATTCTCTCCTTATTTGACTTGTTCTATACCCTTATCTCATTCTAACTTGTATTATAATTATCTTTATAGGTTGTATTCCCCTGTAAGATTTCAAGATCCTTGAGATTAGGGAATGCCTAGAGCACAGCAGATGCTTACCAAATGTTTAACTGAATTGAGATTAACAGTTAGTTGGGATGGTAGGTTCCAAGAGTACCATTAAATGAAAAGGACATTATAAGAGAGTGGAAATGATTCAGCAATACCCTGTAATAACTTTTAGAGTGGAAACCAAGTCAGCCAAAATCTCCATCATGAAGAGGAAATAGATTCACGGCAGAAGAGGCTTAGAAATTCATCTTTCCCTTCTCTCCTACAATCAGTCTCTGACATTTGTTTTTGTTCCAGATGAAAACCAAAACCTCATTTGTCTATGATCTGTGACGATACTTTCTGGAAGAAAAAAAAATTAAAGCTGCAGGCAAGGATTTCATCACCTTATTGCCACCTACTTCTTAATCAGCACAGACAGAATGGAAGCGCCCAGACAGCAGGGATTGTTTCATTCTTTGTATTAAAATCTCCAGCACCTAATAGTGTCTAGCACGTAGAAAGCACTTAATAAACGCTTGTTTATTGATTGATAAATGGAGTTCTCAAGTTGGTAGTTTTGGTCATGGATGAATATTTGGTCCACACCCAAAATGTTCTAGGCGCTATACACATCTACTCCAAAGACTCTCCCTGCCCTCCTAGCAACCATATTCTAAGGCAGGCTGTTCCGCACATCACCCACACACCTCTTATTTACATCATTGGTACAAATATTCCAAATACCTGGGTGTAGATTGTGCAGCTGGAAAAAGGCGTATTTCTTTCAGGGGTGTATTTTTACCTTTTTTTCTCCATATTGTGTGGGCTGCTTTATTTGGCAACGTTCTCTAAGATAGTTTCATTTTGCTGCCTAGCGAAGTTTCCCACTAGGAAAAGCACAACTCTGACGTCTGTCAGAGGAACCTGACCTCCGCCGACCTCCACTGGGTGCCAGCGAGAGTCAGGGCCGGAGGTGTAGGTCATCCCTAGGCACTAGGGAATAAAGACTTCAAGGTGAGCAGCTCAACCTTAATCTCCGAGAGGATGAGGTTTGGGGGAAACAGAGGTCCGTGATGCTCACCCTCCACCCACCCCCACTCCGCAATCGGCCGACAGCTGGACTAGGAAAGTTGCGAACCGTCTGGAGACCCTACCACAAGAAGCTTCCAGTCACGCTTCCTTTCCGCCTCACCTAAGCCTGCCCTCAGGCCAGCCACAGGAGCAGCTGCCTCCGCAGACAAACGCTCGGCTAGCCAAGGTAGCACGTCCTGCTGAAGATCAAAAGCGGCGCTCAGCTGGAGAAGCATAGTGCCAGGCTAGGCTGCCGCAGCTGCGGGGGGCCTGGACCTGCTCCAACCCCACGCGCCAGGCGCATTCCCGGACACCGTGTGCGCCGCCCTTCGCTTCCCAGGAGCTTTCTGCCCGATTCTCTCCCTCCTCTGCGCTCTCGCTTCCCAGGACCACGCTGGCTTCAGGCCGCAGCTTTCGGTTTTGTTCTGCCTAGGGTACTGTCTCCTCCCACTGGCGCCCGCGCCTGTCAGTCCTGAGCTCTGGTTAGGGCGCTAGCCACAATAGGGAAGCACCTGGGCCCCCAGGAGAAGGGAAGGGAGGGCAAAGAAGGGAACTGTCAGTGAGAAGGCAGGTAGAGGACGCGCGCCCCACCGCCGTTCCTCTTCACACTTGCCTGGACTCTGCCCAGATTACCCTGGCGGGTGGAGAGTTGTATTATTATTGCTTTTTCTTTAAAAGTCCTGAAGAAGGTGTGGAAGTTTGGGGGAGGGGAGCACAAAAGTTGCTGTCAGCGATTGTGTTCAAAAGTGTATGTAGGGCAGAGTACAGAGCCAAAATAAAATAATAATAATAAATTAAAAGGAAATAAAATGCTGCCCTCAGGCTCTAAGAAGTTTGTTAAGGTGTATTGCTTTTGATTTTTAAGTGGTGACATCTTGGGAGGTGAGGAAAGGGACATCGTGGAATATTCCTTAGAGAATTCTCTCATTTCAAAAGTGCTTCAAATATTCACCACTTTCTCAACGAACAAGCCATTTACAGGTGTTTCTGTTAGCTAGGTGAGGTCCCTAGAAGGCTCAATGAATAGAGCTCTGCTCGAGCCTGGTGTGGGAAGACCTGAGTCCAAATTTGGCCTCAGACACTTACTAACTGGGTGACCCTGGCCACCTTAACTTCTGTTTGCCTTAATCCAATGGAGAAGAAAATGACAGATCACTCCAGGGCCTCTGTCAAGAAAACCCCATACAAGTAGGACCCAGGTCCTACAACAAATTGATTAGGCATGAAGTATACAAAGGCGAAACAATCCCGGCTATGGGGGTGGGGGGGAGAGGGCTACGTTACATTAGGGAAACAACATATCCACATATGTAGCATGCCCTCTGCACTGCCTCCCCCAACTCATTTGCATTCTTAGGTTGAATCCACAGAACCCACTTGTTCATCTTGGGTTCAAGGTAGGGAAAACTCTCATGGATATTCAGTCCAAACACTATAGCTCAAGAACCCCCACTGGCTTACTTTCCATTAACAATGTCAGTAGACTCAATTAGGTCTCAGTGAAATCATTTAATTACTCAAATGATATTATAAGAGTAGTTGTTACAAAATATTCCCCCGTAAATCTGGGGTACATTTCTCTCACAAATACCCACAGTGTTCATAAGGAGATTACATCCTATAACTGCATCAACTGAACTTGTGGGGAAGGAGGATCTCATTACACCCTCTTACACTTCCTCTAAGTTAAATATTTGCTGTCTCCAACAAATCACCTGGATCTTTTTGACATAGTCCATGTGGCACAGTTGACAATCTGGAATTAACATTGTTTAGTATAGATAAATGTCTGCCAGTGGGTCTGTCTTGTGTGCAAGCACTAAAATTAGTTTGCTTATTCATCAAAGAGTGAGGGGGCAACTTTTCATCACCTTCAGGTCTCTCAGCCCTGTCAGTAGAGCCATACATGTTCCAAAAGCTTTGTTAATGCCAGGCTTGTACACTGGGACATGAGAGGATCAGGGTAGAATTTTATTTTTATTTCCATTTTATTCTCTTTATTCTCTTTGGGTTGGGAAAGACCTTCATAAGCACTAAAGCAAGTGGTAACCTATAAAAATATTTTGAAATTATTTCTGTTTGTTAAGGTTTAACATTTCATTTGTGGGATCAATCCAAGATACAAGCATTTATCAAGCACCTGCCATATGCCAGGCACTGTAATAAGGCAATAGGGATACAAAGACAAAAATGTCTTTATCACGTTTGTCTTAGTATCCCTGACACCTAAGACAGAGCTGGTGCTTGATGCTTATGTAATTGAATTGTTAAATTAAAACAAACCTCCTATATGTCGATGATTTTAACAAGGCCCAGAATGTCAAACAGCCTATATAATCTCAAGAAAGATCAGACTAGCCATCCATATAAGAAAAACAAAGTGGACGAAGAATCTTTATTGCCCAGATTATGACATTCAATGGAATGGCTACCCATTAATTCATTATTTCAGTGCATATATCTTGTATGGATGCTATAGCTTAACAATAAACTAGGCCCAGGATTGAATAAGAAGAGAATAGACTTAATTATCTTGGCATACTGTGTAATCTGTTCATTGATCCCAAGCTACTCCTTGCCACAAAACACCATCATTTAAACACTTGAGGGCTGGTATATAAATGTGAATCATGGAACACTTTAATCTTAGGAAAATCACAGTGACAGATGATCTGAATATGTCAATGGAAAGAAACATAGTGGATAAAAGTAGGTCGAAGCCATTATCAATGACAACTTTGTACATCGAGAATGGAGGAAAAGGTATCACCAATGTTATGTATGACCAACAAAAGAGGTCAGGGCAGTCTTTTAAGAAGAGGGAGAAACACAGATGTAAAAGCCTGAATGTTGCACTATTATCCAAGCCATATATAAATTTTTTTTTAAATAATGAAGACCCAGTTATTTCACTGCTAGGCATGTACTCTAAGGAGGTCAAAGATAGGATATACACCAAGTATATACCCACATGCACCAAAATATTTATAGTACTTTCTGTAGTAACAAAGAACTGGAAACAGAATAGATGCCCATCAATTGGGGGATGACTAAACAAATTATGATACATGAATATAATGAAAATGTTACACTATAAGAAAAAATGTGAAGAATGCAGAAAACCATGTCCCATCCTGTCTCCCCTTTAGGGCTCCTTGCTGCCTCAGCTACTTGGGGAATACAAAATGTATTTAGGTAAGTAGATAAAAACTAATTTCAGGAAGGAAAGAGTCTATTGTTTTCACATAGGGGAAAATATTCCCATAGGACAGAGGACCTAAATTGAACCCTGACTCAAAAAAGTGGAAGTGATATGGAAATATAGTCTATACCTGGAGGACAGCTTAAGAAAAATAAGCCAGTTCAACTGAACTATAGAGAAAAGGAGTAATAGGAAATAATTCTGGAAATGTAGGTGAAAGTCAAGCTGTGGATAGCTTTAAATGCAAGCCTGAATAGTTTGCAGTTTATCCTAGAGGCAATAAGAAGTCATTGATGGCTTTTTAAGCAAGGGAAACTTTTAGGAAATGATATTCCTAAATATCAATTTGACAGCTATATGGAGAATAGTCTGGATGGGAGACATGGGTAGAATGGAAGTAAGGGGATGAATTAGAAGGCTATTGCAAGGTTTCATGTGCATTGGATAAGATTTGCACTAAAGTTGTGACCATATGAGGTAAGGAAGAAAGAAGGAAGGGAAGAGGAAGGAAGGGAGGAAGGGAAGAAAGGAGGGAAAGTAGGAAAGAGGGAAGGAAGGGAAAAGGAAGGAAGGAAGGAAAGAAGGAAAGGAAGAAGGAAAGGAAGAAGGTAGGAAAGGAGGGAGGGAGGGAGGAAAGAAGGGAGTGAGGGAAGAAGGGACAGAGGAAGGGAGGTAGGAAGGGAGGCAGGGAGAAAGAGAGGGATTTACTAAGCACCTATGTGCAATAAACACTACTATGTGATAGCACTTTCCAAATAACTCATTTTCCTCACAATAACCCTTAGAGGCATGCGCTAATTATTATCCAGGTTTTGCAGGTGAGGAAACTGAGGCAGAGGTTGAGTGACTTGTCCAGGGTCACACAACCAGTAAGTGTCTGAGACCAGATTTGAATTTAGGTCTTTCCAACTTCAAGTCCAGTGCCCTATCCACTGAGCCACCTAACTGTCCAGGGCATAAATTTAAGGGATTCAGGAAAGCAAACTAGATATGTTAGAAACTGATTGGATAAGAGAGGGAGAGAGAGGGAATTGAGGATGACTCAGAAGGGCAAACCTGAATGTGTGAAAGGATGACGGTGCCCTCAACATAACTTCTCTAAGCAATGAAAGTAAAATGTCTTTCCTTTTATGCATTTCCCATTTTCAGAATCAATCATTTGCTTAAAAGGTCAGGTTGAAAAATTCAAAAATATGTAAATATAAATGAATAGGTCAGGTCGGAGTTGCTATAATATGCAGTGCCTTTTGACATTGTCTTTTCCGCATGTTCGGTGCTCGTTTTTGCCCGTACTTACACTCTCCGGCAGCCTGACTTCACACAGGCGGTTCGTTCTGCAGTGACGCCTACATTTTTAACCAGGTGCTTCCTGTCTTTTTGAATATGGTCAGTTTCTTTTGTGTGTGTGATGTTGTTCAGGACTCGCCATATCCGGTACCTACTAACTTGCTTCTTGGGGAAAGTATTCAGGAACTACAGGCATGAGGTTTCTGAATCATCTCGAAACCTTTCTTAATTCCAAACCACATTTTCTAAAAGTTGCTTCCCCATCCTGCCCCGTGGCACTCTCTAGCCTGGAGTCCCCAAGCATCAGGGTGTAAGCTGCCTTGGTGACGGATCTTGACAACTTTGTTGTAGGACTGTTCTACTTCATGCGCTACCCTTCAGTTATCCTCACAGTGTTCTTCCTCGTGTTTACTATGACTTAGTGGTCATGAGTCATCGGGAGATGACCAAAGGACCCACGAATGAAATGGCTTGTTTTCTTTTGGCTCATAACGAAACTAACCAGCAATTCCTTTGTTTGCCTTTCTGAGGAGAAGCCATGAATTATCCTTCTATTTAGTTTCAATGTCTTCATACTTTACTTTCATTTATAATGAGAATGTAAAGATTGAGATGGGCAGCTTAGTGGTGAAGTGGATAGAGTGCCAGGCCTGGAGTAAGGAAGACCTGAGTTCAAATATGGCCTTTAATGCTTACTAGCTGTGTGACCTTGGGCAAGTCACTTAACCCTGTTTGCCTCAGTTTCCTCATCTATAAAACGAACTAGAGAAGGAAATGACAAATCACTCTAACATTTTGGCCAAGAAAACCCTAAATGGGGTCATGAGGAGTCTGACACTACTGAAATGACTGAATGACAACCAGTCATTTTGTATCTCCAACAGTGTATCAACTCACGCACTTATCATTTAACAAAGAGACCACATTTAGTGTAATTTAGCTAAATTAATATTTATATATATTCTAGGAACTGGGTTTTTTCTGGTTCCCTTTTCTGCCTCTAGCAGGGCCAATTTGTATTTTGTTTTGTTTTGTTTGCTGGATTGTCATAACCAAACAATTTATTACCTGATGGTGCTCAGAGAGCAGGAGCTGTCTGTTGCTAGAACCATACTATGGACTTTCCAGCATGGTAGGACCTATCAGGGATTTTCCTTTTCTCAAATCCTTCAAGAACTCAGAGTCACCTCCTTCCTATGATAAGGCTTTGTTTTTGCATATGAAGAACATACAAAGATAAATAAGACAATCCTTTGCCGTCAAGGAACTTAGAATCTAATATATATAAGATCTATAATAAATCTAATAAGAATCTATAAGATTCTATATATATATATATCTATATATAATCTATGTAATATATAATATATCTATATAATATATAATCTATAAATATATATATATAAAATCTATAAGAAATATAAGATCTATACCTAAAAGAAAACAGGATTAGAGTCTGAGTACTTGCATTCATACCCAACTCTACTACTAACTTTCCATGTAATCTTGGGTAAATTACTTAAATTCTATGGGGCTCAAAATCCCTAAAGTCCCTTCCAGCACTAAATCATATGATCAAGGAAATGTGGTACAAAGTAGAATGTGGTAAATGCATGAGAGACACAAAGTGCTGTGAGAGTTGAGGAGAAAAAAATCATCTCTGGGTAATCAGAGAAGGCATTATGGAAGATGTGAGAGTTGAGCTGGGTTTTGAAGGATGAGTAGAATTTCAGTAGATGGAGAAGGCAATTGGGAGTAGAAGGTAGAATGTTCTGGGCTGAATCTAACTCAGGTCCTGGTGGTTTATGTTTGATACTGGAACAAAATGGGACACTCCTAGATCAATTCAATAGTTAACAAAAAGAGGAAGATATTCAACAAGGCTATGTATGCTTTGAGGATACCCTAAGCTGATTCAGCTGAGTGAAGCTCTCCTCCCTCTGAGTTATCTGTTGTGGTCCACCAGCCAAGCCTCTGATCATGCCTGGCTCTCCTTCTGGCTCTTTTGGAACCAGGTGGCCAACAATACCTTTTAAGGAAGAACTATCTTAATGTGAATGGTGAGGAAGGGGGCCAAAGTGAATTTTGAGATATTGCTCCCACCAAAGGAAAGTCCAGGCACAAGAAACAGCGTGAGCAAAAGCATGAAGGCAAGAAAACATTTGGGGAACAGGGAATAATTTAACTTGGCCATAACATAAATTACATGGAAAGAAGGGCTGTGGGATAAGATTGGATGCCTCCACTGATGTATGGAAATTTAACATACTTTTTAGAACATTTATTTTCTTTCACCAATGCTCCATTACTCTATCTTAGCCCAAATGGAATAACTTACAAAGCAATATTATTCTTGCAAACATAACGAAAAGTAACCCTTAAAGAGTCAATCTAGGAAGATTTTAGCTTCATCTAAATTAAAGGAGGTACTAGGCTTCTGAAACCAAGAGAACTCCTGAATTTAAATTCTGCAAACCACAATCCAAATTGAAGACTTATCTTTCTATTCTCATCAAAACAGCCTGGGGTTGATTTTTTTAACAGTGTAAAACTCCTACCTGCTTTAATCACCCCCAAAGGATGGCTGAAAAAAATAACAAAGAAATTATTGTGAGTTACTAATCACCAGAAGGCAGTTTGTACATTAGGCTAGGATACGTTCCCGGAAAAAGTACTCTAAGTAGAAATACTAGAAGTGCATGTCTCTGCAAGAAGCTAGCTAGCAGCTTTGTAAAGAGGACAGAGCCTCAGGAGTTCTGTTCTATAACCACAGAGAGCATAGGGCTGCCAGGGTATCAGAGACAGGGTGTAGAATTGGAATGCAGAAAAACTGCTGGCATCTGTCTGTCAGTAACCAACCCAGCCTTGATATGGGGAGCTGCTTCCCACATGTAGCATTTCATCTTAAGTTTCATAAGCATTTTGTGATGAAAATAATGAACACTATGATCCATGTATCTGTTTTTAGATAGGTACTAAATACTTTAGGGTATTCCTTAGGCTAGAAATTGTGGTTCTCACCTTCCTCCTCAAGATTTCAGGGATAGCGAAGGTTGAAGCATGTTTTTCCAGAGTGCTAAAAATTTGATTATCCAGCAGTCTGCAGATCTCAACAAGCTAACAGGATGGACTGAATTTAAGATGAATGGATTTGAGGTAAATGTTAAGTAAAGCTACCTCCCCTTTAGTGTGTTAACAGAACTGAGCTTTGTTTGGAAAGGTCACATCTGGAGTACAAGGTGTCCTAAATGTCTTAGTGAAGTTTTAAGCTTTAAGACCCTAAGCTTTAATAGCTTAAAATTGCAATAAGACTTTTTGGACATCCTGTATTATGGTCGGTTCTGGGTGCTATACTTTCATTCAATAAACATTTATTAAGTGCCTATTATATTCCAGATGCTAGGATAGGTGGTGGAGATACAAAGACAAAAATAAGAAACAATCCCTTTCCTCCAGAAATTCATATTCTACTGAGGGGAAAGCAGCATGTACCTTAATAAGTAAGTTTATAAATATATGAAAATAAACACAAAGAAATTTGGGAGAAGGGAGAGAATGAAAGAAACTGTGTAGGAGGTGGCACTTGAACTTGAATTAGGGTGGAAGACCATTCCCAGAGGGGGAAATAGCCTGTACAAAGATCCAGAGGTGGGAAATGGAATGAAGAAGCCCATTAAGGGTAGGACAAGTCACTACAATGGAAACTGTATGAATTTGTTAACAAAAACTTATACAAGGGTGGTATCCCCAGGGAAATTGCTGCTTTTAACGGTTTGGGAATTTTGTTTCTTTGATTCTAATAGTGTATATTTGTGTCTCTTCCAGTATCTACCCCTCAGGGTTTGGTCCTAGGAAGGAACGTTCTGTCTGTCTTCTTCTGAAAAAATGGAGAAACCTAATGAGTACTCCCTTGGTCTGTGTTTAGCTATGGTCAATGGAAAGGAACTAAGTGACTTCCCTGAATTGATCTGATTGTGTAAGGAACACCTGAGGATGAATTATGGTGCCAAGCTAGGGTAACAAAGAGAACATATCCCTGAAGCTACTCCTGTTCCCACTTATAGGAAACTGTATCCAGCAAAGGAGTTAGGAAGATTTGAGCTCATCTTTGTTCTCCTACTAAGAAAAACCAGATTGTCATACCAAATGACTTTGACCAAAAGTCACTAATTTGATATACACATTGGTGTCCCCAGCTGTAAGTGGAAGGGTTGAGTTTGATGATTTAATGAATCCCTTTTAAATCTGTTCCTAAGTATAGAGAGATGAGGGGAGGGCTTGGGATGGAGCCATGAGAAATCTTCGAAACAGGGTGTGGAAGAAGACACAATAGGGACAATAAAGAAACCATCAGAGAGGTAAGGGAAGAACCAGAAGAAAATAATGACATGGAAGCCAAAGGAAAAGAGAATACACTCTTTCTTCTCTCCTTGGTCTCTAAGGCCATGGCACTGTGACTGGGCAGGGGGGTGCTGGCTGCGGCCAAAGGGCTGCTGCCCCAGCTTGGAGCCAGAGCTCCCGGCCTGGAGCGTAATTTTGGCCTCAGAGCTGGAACACCATGATCATGGAGCACTGGTGGAAGGTCCCGCTGGCAGCTGAGGGCCGGCGACGTGGCATCTGCCGGCTGGTGGAGGACACCCAGCATCAGCCACAGGGGACCATGGAGCTCATGCTGACCCAGACCGTGGAGGGTCTTGGAATTCGAGGTGACACTGTCACAGTGAAGAAGTCATTGGGCTGGAATAAACTACTTCCTCAGGGTCTAGCTGTGTACCCATCACCAGAGAAGAAGATGTTAGAGGCAGAGAACCAGTTGTGGCAAGAGGGAAAACTGGAGAAGCTCCAGACTAAGACTGGTGTGATGACAGTGAAATTCTTGAAGAACTGTCACCTGGAGGTGGGAATGAAGAATAATGTCAAGTGGGAGCTAAACCCTGAAATTGTCTTCCGCCCCTTCTTCAGAAATCTTGGAGTGGTAGTATCCCCACATGCCCTAAAGGTACCTGAAGAACCAATCACAAGGTGGGGTGAGTACTGGTATAAAGTGATGGTGAATGGGCTTGACACAGTGAGGGTCCCCATGTCTGTGGTGAACTTTGAGAGGCCCAAGACCAAGAGATACAAGCACTGGTTAGCCCAGCAAACTGCCAAGTAAACGGTCCCTACCAGTAAAGAACTTTTCTTTCCACCTGTGGCAATCAGATAACTCTCCAGGCCACTGCTCGGGAATCCTGGAGCAAAGATAGATCTATACCTGATATTGCTTCCCTAACTGTGAGTTATTTGGGGTCTGAGTGTATAAGGGCATCAGAGAGAACACCACATCACTTTCCCTGTGTTTGCCACTTTACATGGTAGATGTGTTGAGCACCTTTTACTTTTCATCCCCTGTCTTTACTGTGGACCTGCTTAGGAAGCACTGGAGTCAATAGATGTGATAAGAATTGGAATTTTCCATGGGGCATCTTCCAAACTGAGAGTCAGGCAGAGCCCATTTGAATGAATAGAAATGGAAGTCCTAACTAGCATCCCTAGGATCTCTCTGTTCTTTGTGGGCCACGAATGGCCTTCCACCTGCATCGTGATCATCAATAAAGAGATTGTGCTCTACGGACATGAATAAATAAATAAATAAATAAATAAATACACTCTTTGTCCCAGTGATTCTGAAGCCCTAGCTAACATTACTCCAAGCTTATTCTCTGCTCCTACCCAATCCTTTATTCCCATATCCTTCAATCTCATCCCAACGTCACACTCTTAAGTCTATCCATTCCTTCCACTGTGCTCTTTGGAGTGCCTACTCCATAGGTAACAAACTTGCTTTCATCTTAAACCTTTTCCTTTCTCACTCCTTCCAACTTCTGGGTTTCACTGAGACCTGGCTCTCTCTTGATGACCCAGCTTCCCGGGCTACCTGTTGCACATTCACTCATACCCCCAACTCACTGATTGAGGTGGTGGAATTGTAATATGCTTTGCTCCTTGTTGCCAAATTTTAGCTTTCCCTCTCCCTCTGTTACTCAGTAATCTCTCTTCCTTCAAGGTTCATTCAATTCCTCTTTACTACCTAGTGGAGATTCTGGTAGCTGTTATAAAACTGACTTCCAGGATTTCTCCCTCTTTCTTTAGTGAGTGAAGTGTAACCTCTACTTTGATCCTCCCTCAAATACCTTAACCTCCCAGTTTCTCAATTCACTCACTTTCTGTGACCAGTAATGCTCCTCCACCTCTGCTATGCACAGAAATAGTCATGCCCTTCATCTTGCCATCATTCACAAATGTCCAACTCTCACTCATGTTAATGTTCTCTGAAATTTCCTTATCTGATCAGATCTATTGTCATTCACCACTCCCTCTGCATTATGATCCCTAAGCCTCTCCTTCATCCTCCCCTCCAATCTCTCTACCTCTCAGTTCTTTCACAGAATATCACCAACGCATACATTACAGGCACTTCCATCTTGGTAGACCCCTCAGTGAACCAGTTCAACTCTACACTACCCTCTTCTCCCAAGTCTCTTGCTCCTTTATCCTATCACCAAACTTGCCCTGCCAAGCCTCAGCCTTGGCATTCTCCCACCATCCACTTCCTTTGCTCATACTTATATACAATTTAACAAAGTTGGAAAAAATCATGAAACTATGATGACTGAGTCCGTTACAAATTTAGGTCATATCCTCTCCACTGGGCCCTCACTATAAGCAAAGCAATGCTTTCCTATTTGATTCATTAACCTCCTCAACACAGCACCTTTTCCAAACCTTTTCATCCCTCCTCAAAACCCTCATTTCTCCCCCTTCCCACCACCTTCTCAGAAAACTTTGTTTCATATTTCACTAAAAAGACAACTGAGACCATTTATCAAGTGCTCCCTGTTCTCCACTCCTCATCTCACATCGCTTAGATGTTTTCAGCCACTCATTTACGTGAAGAAGTGGCCCATCTCCTTGCCACGGCAAACTTCTCTATAAGCATGAATGATCACTGCCATTGCATCCCATCTTCTCCACTTTCATCTATCATCTCTACTCTCTCACTAATATTCAGTCTCTTCTCTGTTGGTTGCTTCCCTCGTACTTAATAACATGGTCATGTCTCCCCCATTTAATCTGTGTATGTCCTCTGGGCTAACCAGAGAATAAAGGAATCTCTCCTTCCTTTTATATCTAACCTACTTTTAAAAGGAGACGCTCCTGTCTATAATCCATGCCTCCATTTCAATTCCTCTCAATCTTTTAAGTCTCTACAGTCTGACCTTGGACCTCATCATTCAATTAAAACTGCTCTCTCCAAAGTTACAGATGATTTCTCAATTTCCAAATCTAATGACTTTTTTCCCTTAATCCTCATCCTTCTTGATTTTTCTATAGCCTTTGATGCTGTCAGTTACCCTCTTCTTAATACTCTGTTCTCTAGTTTTCATAACACTACTCTCTTCTGCTTCTCTTCTAGCCTATCTGACCACTCCTCAGTTCCCATTGCTGGCTCTTCATCCAAGTCACATTAATTAACCATGGGTATCCATAGGGCTCTGTCCAAGGCTCTCTTCTCTTCTTCCTCCATAATATTTTACTTAATGATCTCATCAACTCCAATGAATCCAATTTTCAACCCTATACTGATAATTCTCATAGCTACTTATCCAGCCCTAACCTCTTTGCTAATTTCCAGATTCACATCTCCAACTGCCTACAGGTACATGGAACCAGATGTCTCAAATTCAAATGTCCAAAACATAATTTACTTATGTTTCATTCAAACTCCTCCTTCTTCCTAATTTTTCGTTGCTGTTGAGTACCCCACCATTCCCCCAGTAACCCTGGCTTCTATTCTCAACTCCTTATTTATTCTTACCTCCCATATCCTATCTGTTGCTAAACCCCATTGATTCCACCTTCTGGACATTTCTCTTTTATACTCCTTTCTTTCCTCTGTCACTGACACTGTCCCAGTAAGGTCCTCATTACCTCATTCCTGGACTGCTTCAATAACCTATTGGTTGGTCTCCCTGCCCACAGTCTCTCCACACTCAGCTATCAAATTGATCTTTCTGGACAAGTTCACTAGGAACCTTGCCTGCTACTATTGGCATTTCAATAAACCTTGCCACTTGATTGAAATATAGTTTGAGTGCATGAATTCATTCCAAGTGGACACCCACCTAGTACCTGACATTTTAGGGCTCCCAGCAATCCCAAACTACATCAGAATTCGTTACAGAATATCTATACATGCTCCAATATTTTCCAAGGTACTAGTATGACATGTCATCATGACTCACTAGCTTTTTCTGTCCACGTGACCAGAAGTATGTATGTTCTAGTCTTTCTTTGTTACATGTAAAATAAAATGCATAAAGGAAATTTATTATACCAGTTATAAACAATTATAACATAAGTTACAAAAATTTTGCAAAAATCAATTCATAGATCCCCCTTGAATCTTTGCCTTGAACAATCTGTGGGTACCAGTTCACCATTTGTGCCATCTATCTTTCTTTCCTCTCACTATATTAATAGATTTTGTACTTATCTGCTGTATGTTTTGTATATGTAATACCCCTTGGTTTATGTGTTGCTTGCCCCAAAAGATGTAGGTTCATTGAGGAAAAAAAATTCATCTTTCTTAAGTGCATGTCTAACCATCTCTTTCTTTCTTTCTCTCTCTCTCTCTCTCTCTGTCTCTGTCTCTCTGTCTCTCTGTCTCTCTCTTTCTCTCTCTCTCTCTCTCTCTCTGTCTCTGCCTCTCTGTCTCTTTGTCTCTGTCTCTGTCTCTGTCTCTCTCTCTCTCTCTCTCTCTCTCTCTCTCTCTCTCTCACACACACACACACACACACACACACACACACACACACCATTCAGCAAACTCCAGCAGTTCCCTATTACCTCTAGGATAAAATATATAATCCTCATCTTGGCAACCAAAGCCCTTCATAAACCCGATTCCTTCCTAAATTTCCAGTGTTCTTACACCTTATTCCTCCTCAACCCCCAAGTACTTTGGGATCCAGTGACACTGGTTCTTTGTTGTTCTTCACCCAAGACACTCCTTTTCCCAACTCAGTGCATCTTCCCTGGCTGTCCTCCATGCCTAGAATTCTCTCCCTCCTCTTCTCCAACTCTTGGCTTTCCTGACTTCCTTCAAGTCCCAAACAAAATTCTACCTTCTACAAAAAACTTTTTCCTGTCCCTACTGCCTTCCCTCTGTGGATTATTTCCAAATTATCCTATGATATATCTTATTGTACTCAGTTGTTTGCATGTTCTCTGTCCCACTTGACTGTGAGCTCCTTGAAAACAAAGACTGTTTTTCACTTTTCTAAATATGCAGGACCTGGCATATAGTAGACGCTTATTAAATGCTTGTTAATTGGCTATGAAGAATAAATGAGTGGTTAACAACATCAAATGCTTGAGAGAAATCAAGAAAGAAGAAAAGTAAGAAAAAAGTTATTGGATTTGGCAATTAGAAGTCGTTGGTGACACTTACAAGCAGCTTCCTTTCCTACCTTAATAATAAATGAAGATGCAGTGTCTCAATTCATGTGGTCTCATTAGCAATAGGTGGAATGGCACATTTTACATCTCAGAGCCTCTTCTTTGCCTGCAGTCACCATTTCAGGTTTGGCACATTGCCAGAGTTCTACAGTTGAGGACTTCAGGCAGTAGAAAATACTGTCTAAAGAAGAACACTTGAGTGGCTTTAGACAAAACAGAAAAGACATTTAAAAACCTGAAGCCAATGAGGTTTCAACTTAATTAATTCCAAGGTAAGTGCTTTTTCAGTTAAAAGATGCCAGTCAATCACATAGAATCAAATTGTTGTTTAATTAGTAAAATAGAGCAAGGTTAGAGATGAAAAACTTAAAAAATTATTTTTTAAATGGTGTATCATGTATTACATATATACATACACGTATATATACATGCCTATAGACACATTGTATAAACATGTATGTGCATATATGCACATATGGTTTTATATAGTATAAATACATACAGATACATATGCTATATATACAGGTGTGTATATATATGTATATATACACACACACACACAGCATATATATGTACCGCATATATAATACATATCCATGTATATATATATGTACACACACAGCAGTTAGATGGCACAGTGGATAGAATGATGGGTCTGGAGTCAGGAAGACCTGAGTTCAAATCCAGCCTCAGACACATACTAGTTGTGACTCTGGGCAAGTCACTTAACCCTCTTTGCCTCAATTTTCTTTTCTGTGAAATGAGCTGGAGAAGGAAATGGCAAACCCCTCTAGTATCTTTGCCAAGAAAACCCCCAAAAAGGGTCACGAAGAGTGAGACACACGTGAACAACAAATACCTATGAACATATGTGCATGTACGTACACGTATAAAACTCATCTTTTGGATGGGTTTCTTCTAACTTCTAAATAGTTGCTGTCTAACCTTAAACGCAAATTTCAAGACCCCCAAGCAAAATATTATAATAAAAGGTCCCATCTAAATGGGGCTAAATGTTCCCTAAATGCCTTTACTAAGCCTGTTTGGCTGCTCTCTTGTCTTTCATGGGTGGCAGGGTCCGTTTAGGCTCTAATTACACTGATGAAACTAAGACTTTTTTTCTTTTTCATCATCAGGATCAAAAGATATAATATTTGTGAAGTGCTTAACATAGTGCCTGGCATATAGTAGGTATTAAATAATAATGATAACAATAATGATGATGATAATAATATAAATATGCTATGATTTATGTAGCACTTATTATAAGCCAGATACTGTGTGAAGCACTTACAACTATTATTTCATTTGGTCCTCACAACCACTTTGGAAGGTAGGTGCTATGAATATCAGCATTTTACAGTTGGGGAAACTGAGGCAAACAGAGGTGAAATGACTTGCTTAGAGTCACACAGCTAGCAGTGTCTGGGGACACAACTGAATTTAGATACTCCCTAACTCCAGACCCAGTACTCTATCTACTGCACTGCCTAATTTGTTCTCATCCCCCTTCTCCTATTCTCTTTTTTCATGTCTTAGATTTGTCAGGCTAGAATTACATAAAGGCACAGACATACTTGGCACTGATGGTTCAGATAAGGGCAGGACAGAAAATTCAAACCCTTATCTAAAGTGATCAAATTTTCCTAATGTGGCAGCTGAAGTTCATAACTCAGAGGCTACATGGTGTATTTCTATGAAATCATCTTAAAGGAAGAATAAATTAGCTTCCTACTTTTTTGTATTTTGAATTATTTTTATCTTCTGGTTACAAGCAGTGTTTGGTTACCAAAAAAATGTTTCTTCTTAAGAAATAAAACTATAAGTCTATTGTGCTCTAATTAAGTCTGTTTAACTGAAGATCTATCTCTGTTTAGGAAAAAAAATCAGTAGTAGGGATAAAAAAAAACAGATTTCAAGAAGTGGGAGTAGGAATTGAGAGTGGGAGGTGATGTAGTGGTGGTAGTAAAAACCACTCTGCTGGAAAGTATGTCAGGAAGAAGAGGAGAAAATCCCAGAATCTGCTGTATTTACTATGAAAAAAAGCATTTGATTTGGAAGAACAAAATGTAGACTTAAAGATCCCTTCCCAACAAGCCATCCTCTTGTACATATGTTAATATCATATGTGATGCCTCAATACCTACAATAGCCACTTCATTGATGATAGGAGCATTCCTGAGGCCTCCTTACCCCCTGACCTTTCCAGTTCTGGAATCAATTAAATCAGTTCTATCATGGCTCCTGGAAAAGGTGTGCCAATGTATTCCCCTGTTGCTCCATTCTTCATTCTTGTCCCTTTCCAAACTCAGATATCCCTGCTCTATATGTGCTGTCCCCGATATGTGCTGTGTGGAATGCCTATTCCTTGAAAGCAAAGATCCTCTAATGTTTTGGATTTATTAGCTATTCCAATCCTCCGACGGTAGGTAACACCACCAATAACAATAATAGCTAACATTTATGTTAAACTTTAAAATTTTCAAAGCAATTAGTATTATTATTATTATCCCTAGATGAAGAAACTGAGACGTGTAGAGGTTGAAGGATTTGTCTAGGTTTCACAGCAAAAAAGTTTCTGAGGCAAAATTCATGCTTTAGTCTTCCAGACTCCAGCTCTCCAGGTACTCCTGTGTATAATTGCCTCACTCTTCAATGGTTAGTATACTTCTGTTTTACTCCCCATGCCTGGCATTTCTGAACCCCCACACTTCTAAAAAAGCCAAATGCCTCTCCCTCATTCTAGATGTCCATCCACCTCAACTATACTCCCAAATGTCCTTCTCTGGATTTGCCTTGCTCTTTCGAAAACGGTGTCTTCCGGAATGCCTGTTCCATTTCTTTTCTAACTCTTTCCATTTTCTGGTCTTCCCTGAGACCTGCTTCCCACCTGAAGATCCTGCTTCCCTGGCCACCTTTTCCATCACTGGCTATACTTTCTCTCACACTCCCAACTCACTGATTGTGTTGGAGAAGTTAGAATACTCCTTGCCCTCAGGTGCCGTTTCCAAGACTCTTCATTTACCAGTATCACTCTTCAGCAATCCCTCTTCCTTTGAGATTCATTATTTGCACCTAGTTCTCCTCATACCTGGCTGGCCACGTCTTTGCAGTCTTGATCATTTTCCTTGTCATGCTCCCCAACTGTAAGTGCCCTCCAGGTTCTATCATGGGCCCTTTTATCTTTTCTCTCCATGCCAGTGGTTCTCAACCTTCCTAATGCCAAGACCCTTTAATACTCATATGTGGGCATATCTGCATGTGGGCAGACCTGCCTGGAGACGGATAGAGGAGTGGTGTCTCGGTTCCTAAGACCATCAGAAATATGTGTTTTCCCATGGTGTTAGGTGACCCCGGGAAAGGGTCGTTTGACCCCCCCAGGGGTCGCAACCCACAGGTTGAGAACCACTTCTCTATGCTATCTCTCTTGTTGATTTCATCTCCCAAGGGCTCAGTTATTATCTCTGTGCCAATGCCCAGCCCTAGTCTCTCTTCTAACATCCATTCTCACATCACTAACTGACTACTGGTCATCTCTGGATGTCTCATAGGCATTTCAAACTTAGCACGTCCAAAACAGAGCTCAGTATCTTTTCCCCATGTCCTTCCCTCTTTCCAATTTCCCTATCCTTACTCTTGAGGACCCCACTATTCTCTTTGAGTGACACATTAGAAATGTTGGTGTCCTCTTCATTCCTCACTCTCACCCCACATATCTCATTATGGCATTTCTACGTTCCTTTCTCCCCCCACACACAGCTACCACCCTAGTTCAGCCCCTCATTACATCTTCTGTGTACTATGACAATAGCCTTCTAATTTGTTTTTCTGCCTCAAGTCTCCTCCCACTCCAATCCACGCAGCTGCCAAAGTGATTTTATTGAAGTGTAGTTCTAATCAAGTCACCACCCCCTCCTCCAAATTCCCATTATCTCATGATTAAATAGAAACTGCTTTAGTTGGTGTTTAGAGCTCTTCACAACCTGGCCCATGTTTATCTTTCCACTTTACTTCCCTCCTCTCACTCTGCAGTTTGCACGTAAGTCTAACTATAGTCACCTACTTGCTGAGTGTAGCCCACAACTCTGGGCCTTTGATGTGCCTATCCCCCAGACTAGAACATTCTACTTCATCACACTCATCTCTTATATCCTTGTGTCCTTTCAAGACTCAGTTCACATGCCGCCTTTTGTAAGAACAGTGGATAGAGCACAGGGTCTGAATTCAGGAAATTCCAAGTTGAAATCTTGCCTCAGACATTTACTAGCTGGTTGATACGGGGCCAGTTATTTCACCTTTCTCACTTTCCTCATCTATAAAAGGACAGCTAGATGGTACAGTGGATTGAGTGACAGACTTGGAGCCAGGAAGATTCATCTTCCTGAATTCAAATCTGGTCTCAAGACACTTCCTAGATGTGTGACCCTGGGCAAGTCACATAACCCTATTTCCCTCAGTTTGTTGATCTGTAAAATGAGCTGGAGAAGGAAATGGAGTATCTTTGCCAAGAAAATCCCAAATGGGGTCATGAAGAGTTGGACACTACTGGGGGGGAAAAAAATACCTGAACAACAATATTACAAAAACAAAAACCTATTTGTTTACGGGTTATTTATTCTATTAGAAAATAAGCTCTTTGAGGACAGGGGTCATTTTTGTATTTTTGTCTCTTTCTTTCTGAGCATTTAGCACAACACCCAGCACGTTTCATAAATGCTTATTGTTTGATTGACTGACTGAGTGGGTTTGTACCCCATTTCTAGAGCTATGCTTAGAGTTATAAAGCTTGTGCTCTACTTTGCATATATTTGAAAGACCAGAGATCTTCTCCATACTACTGTAAAGCATCATAGGCGGATAATAGTGAACTGAATGTAGAGCCAGGGTAATTATAATGCTTTCTATTTATACAGAGCTTTAGATTTTTCAAAGAACTTTGGGATAAATCATCTCATCTCATCTTCCCAATAACTTTGTAACAGAGACAAGGAATTTAGTATTATTCCAGTCTAGCATATAGAGAAACTGAGACTCAGAAAAGTTAAATTATTTGCCCAAAGCTACATAGCTAAGTGGCAGAACCGGATTGTCATTCTTTTTGTATAGACCAGTTGGTTGGACTGAAAGAGTTTAAAGTTACCTTCTTTTTCTAGAATTCTGTGATTCAGAACATCTAAATCCTAGTTCAGGGTTCGCTCTGCTACATTATGCTGTATATTGCTATGTTTGAGTAGAATATTAGAGGAAAAAATAGAAAATAATCCAATATCATAAATGACAAAGTGGTAGAAAATTTGTGATGCAGATGATGCGTGAGAATCTCAGAGAAGGGAAAACAACAGACTGAAACAATCTTTTCCTCATGCTTTTTAAAAAAATTTCATTCGTGGTTCAACAAGTACTTATTAATCATCAGCCAAATGAACTGAATTTGCCCAGCACGCACAAAGAGCTTTTTTTTTAGACAGATGAACAGACTAAATAAAGAATTTCTGTCATTCCCCTTTCCGCATTGTTGTTGCTGTTGTTCAGTCACGTCTGACTCTTTGTGACCCCTGTTGGCCATACTGTCCATGGGGTTTTCTTGGCAAAGATACTGGAGTGGTTTGCCATTTCCTTCTCCATTGGATTAAGGCAAATAGAGGTTAAGTGACTTGCCCAGGGTCACACAGCTTGAAAGCGTCTGAGGCCATATTTGAACTCAGGTCTTCAGGACTCTAGGCCCAGCGCTCTATTCACTGAGCCATGTAGCTGCCTCTTATTTCAGTATTAGTCTTAACATGAATTAAGATCAAATCGGGAGGTGAAAAAAGGTGAGGCGTTTTTAGGCAGCTTTTAAAATCTTAAAGATCTCTCAAAGGGAAAATAATCCAGATGCTCCCTATTATAGTTTATCCCCCTTCTTGTTATTTGATCACGTTTCCTCTTATTCTGTCCTCACTAGAAATGAAGTTTGTATAAAAAGGTACCATAAAAATGCATCTCAAGAAAGCAAGCAATTTATTCTTTTCAAGTAATGGCCAGTATTACTTACTTCTGAATGAATAACTGAATAAGGATTAAAGCTATTCTTACATAAATTCTTGAATTATGTCATTATAAATGTTATTAAGTACATGTGATCTGCTATTCATGTGCTTAGATAAAGAAAGGCCTTAATTGATTTTATCTCTGTCTGCTTGCTTCAATAATGTATTTAATGGAGTAAAGGAGTACAATGGATTGCAAATAGGACCTCTAATGACCTGGGATAGGCACATTCTGATCTACTTTGTGTTCATCAGACACCATTCATTTCCAAAGAGTTTCCTAGATATTTTTCCTATCCATTATTAAACCTATGAGTTCTTTTTAAAACAGGATTGCAACCTGTTGAATTCTGATTAATTTATAAGGAACTTTTTCAGGAATGTTTGGTTTTCCAGAAACTTCATAAAGCTTTGTAATGTGGGGCTTTTTTCTCTTAAAAAACATCAAATCCTATTTGCCAACAGTTACTTCTAATACTAAAGTATGCATATTTGATTTGAAACACTGAACAACCAGAGCATGAGAGGACTCTAAATTGGAGAACATTATTCCTAGTCCATTGAATACACTTGAAGAACGTTGTAATGCCTAAGTAAAATTAATTCCCCCCAAAAGGCTAAAAATATCCTATTGGGGTTGAGATGAGGCTAAATTTTTCAAACTCCTACTTACATGACAATTTTTTCTCCTTTTTTTTTTTAAATATTCTCATAATACATTTTCTTAAAGCTGTTTAACAAAACTAACATTTTATCCAAATCACATATATGTTTTCAGGCAATTAAAGACTGAAGAAGGCACTTATACAAAATTATATTTTCATTCAAGTTTACATATTGTCTTTATGAAATTCTTTAAAATAAAACATACCACTTAAGTCATTTAAAAAGGAAATATGTAACGGATTTTTTTTTTAATGTCCAGATTGCCATGTGTTGTGTTCATGGAAGATTTTTTTCCAGACTTCTGATCACAGTAGAAGCTACCAGAAAGAGTCTCCAAAGCAATTCATTAAAATCTTGGCAGTCTGGCTAACAGCTCGTAGCTTCTTTTGAAAGCTGTACTTATTGAAGCTGAGCTCTCTTCCAGCAAATCAGTCAACAGAGAATTTATTGTCATTGCCTCTTGAGGGACAATTCCTTGAGGAACTGTGTCAGCCAGTCTAAGGCCTTGAATAAACAAAAAAAATGTAAATAAATTACCCTTCACAAAAGCATTAGGTTGGTGGGCTCTTCTGGATGCCCCTAGGAAAAGAAAATTCTGTAAAATAAAATATTTTGGAAGGAGGTGCAAAGCTCTCCATTCAAGGGTTGATGGAATTTTTCAGACTCGTTCCAATGGGGGAGGGGGGTGAGGAGAAAAAGAGAGAGAGGATAACAGGCTTTCTTTTAATTATTGAATCACAAGAATCTCTTTTCTCTGGCAGACTTTTATAGTTTGAAAATATACCATAAGTGATCTGAAAACAAAAGCTTTACCTTTTCAGTTCATACATAGTATTTTCTGCATTTCTCACTTGATGACCCCCATTAAAGGGCTTCCTAGCTTCCCTTCTCTGCTTTGATTTAACAATTATGACTAACCAAGTAATGTTGCTCAATTACCAGGAAGGAGAGCCATGACAGTGTTCCATGGTGTCCTTTTCTCTTCCTCTAGCCTTCTCCCAGGGACCCTATCTCTTTGGTCCCTTTGTTCTCCGAGTGAATTAGTTTCTGCAAGCATTGCTCAGAGGTCTATGAATACATACTGATTTGTTAGCTGCTCAAGGACTGACTTCATTTTGGGGTTTTCTTTTGGTCATGGTAGTGATGGAGTTTTTTCTTTGTTTCGTTTTGTTCATTCATTTTATCCTGGTAGAACCAAATTAGTACACTAGCATGGGAGAACAAAAATTATAGCATAGGCATAAGGGATATGATTCAACCTGCCCCATATGCAAATCCATGCCTTAAAGAATCATTTTGTAATAGAGTTCTACAATGCCAGCAATTAATAATTGTAAAACCCTTCTGTATGTAGAAGTGTATACAGCTCAAGTGTTGATTCTAGAAATTTCAGGATTCTTAATGGACAGTCTTCTAATCAAGCAAGGAAAATTAACTTTACCCACAGGCCCTTTCTCCAAGGCTGCTTTTAATGATGGCAACTTTGGAGAAAGGGACTGATTTAAAGTGTGGTTAGTAAAATATACATGCTTTTAAACACTAGATTGGTCATGCCCCTTAAGTTGCTTCTCTTTTTCAGAAATTTACTGCTCCCAAATTTTAATTCATCTCATCAGTCATGGATTTTTTTAATTTAAAGAAACTATCTTCCTCCCTACCAATTCAGATGAATGGGTTTTTTTTCTTAGCCAAACTTCCCTATATCTGCCAAAAGATAGAAAGAAAGAAAGAATAGATAGATAGATAGATAATGTGTTTATGTATACACATACACACACATATGGTAGGGAGATACTACCAGTGGAGGTAGGCACCTTCTCTGTGATAAAATATAAAATACTCTTAGATTCAATTAAATTGGAAAAAAAGTTCATAGGATATATTCATTTTTCATGTAGTTCCCCTTTCCCTGGGGAGGAGGAAAGAAAAAAAAAAGAAATTAACATGATAACTTTATTATGTATTTAAAAGGAATAGCAAGTTGTGCATAATAGATTTGCAGTTTCATGTGCAATCATCTTTTTTTATCCTACTGTTATGCAAATACTTGCTTTATTTCATCAGTAAAAAAATAAAAAACTTGAAAATTTCCTAGATCCTAGATTTGCATTTAATGGCATCTGAAACCTATAATACGTAACCTTTTCCCCTAGGACTTCCAGAGCTTTCCTAGATTCTAGACTATTGATTATCTAGATCAGTGGTTCTCAACCTTCCTAATGCTGACCCTTTAATACTTGTATGTGGGCATATCTGCATGTGGGCAGATTTGCCTGAAGACAGATAGAGGAGCAGTGTCTCAGTTCCTAAGACTATGGGAAATATGTGTTTTGTGACAGTCTTAGGCAACCCCATTCGAACCCCAAAGGGGTCGCAACCCACAGGTTGAGAACCGCTGATCTAGATTATTAATACCTCTAGGAGAGACACAAGCAGATAGTATTCTCTCCACATTGGAGTATTTTGTAATGGAATCCCTTTTAAGAAGCCTGCCCATATGAACTCACTAACTTGAGAGTTAGAAGTTGTTGTTTATTCAATTAGTAGTATCCAGCTGTTTGTGACCCCATTTGGGGTTTTCTTGATAAAGATACTTCCAGCTCATTTTACAGATGAAGAAACTTAGCCAAACAGGGTTAAGTGATTTGCCCTAGGTAACACAGCTAGTAAGTGTTTGAGGTTCAAATTGAACTGAGGTCCTCTTCACTCCAGTGCTGGCACTCTATCCATTGAGCCACCTAGCTGCCCATAGAGTCAGAGGAACCAACCTTTGATGGGACCTTGGGCTCCATGACCCTTGTGCGAGAAATTTAATGCTCCTGGGGCCTCACTTCCCTCATCTATCAAAGAGGGATTTGGCCTGGATAATTGATAAGAACCCTTGCAACTTTAAAATAATTCTATAATATAACTTGATAGAAGCAAAAGAACCCAAAATGGGTCCTCATAGTCTCCTGCTAAAAGAACTAGGCCAACAAATAGAGGGCCCAAAGAGCCTTCACTTTCCAATCTCAGTTAACAAGAGAGTATGTGAAGCCACAGATAGAGAGAGGCTTAGGGGAAAATCCATATTCTTGGAACTAAAGAAATGCAAAGAATTTAGCCATGAAAGCTATCTTGTGTAACTTAACAAAGTAGGCCTGGCAAGATGCCATGATTCTAGGCTAACATGAAGAATTTTCAAGCAATCATTTCACTGATGCTTTCCAACCCAACCCACACAAACAGCAAACAGAAGGTTTTCCTACACACAACTGAGTGAAAGTCTGGGTTCGACACTGCTATGAAAATTAAGACTCAATCAATATTGCTTATTTTTGTTTCAAGAAAAAAAAATACTTTTTTTGAGGTCTCTTTCTATCCCACAAAAATCCTAACATATACTTATGATACGGAATATAGAAAAGTAATTCTCCCTCTGCCTTTCAGTCATTAGATTTACTCTATGGACACATCTGGCTCCAGATAAACACTAATCCCACCACCTAATAAATATGAGACAAAGTAAAGATCCATAAGCCTCAGAGGGAATACTACATTATGATGTATTTTTCCCTTCCTCTTGCAACATATTAAATATGTTATCAGTAAAAATAAAGCACGTTGTCATCTCACCTGTCCCTGCTGTGGCTAAGATAAAAAGTTTCCTAAAGGAAGATTTCTTACTGGAATTCTTGAATCTAAGTATTATTACTCAGCTGATTTCCTAGAGTTCATCAAAAGATCTGGAATGATCTATGGAACATAAAACATGTCAAAGCTCTGAGAGGCAGCTCACCACCAAGCAGAAGGCATCTTTCTCTATTAGCCAGGTTGTCAATAGACAAAACAGAAACAGAGGTCAGAGCCACCCCCATTTGGCTGGGATTTAAGGATTACAGGCAGGGGCGTGCTGGAGCCAGCTCTAACCCTCCCAAGAGATGATTGTTAAATTTTCAGTGTGTGCATTTATACCTCAGGAAAATGCCACAAATCAGGGCTTGATTTATTGTTTTAATGACTGTCTAGACTAAAATGATAGAGAAAATGCTAATGGTGCAGATTAAACTTTAAAGTGTGTGTAGTTACAGTGTTGTAACAGGCATGTCTGAGTAGGATTACATTCCTACACAGGGCATTCTCAAAATGCCTAGGCCCAGAGCTTGATACCCTTATTGGAGTAGTTCCCAGAATTCTCTTTCCTATACGGATGTATACTGATGCTGGGAACCGAAAGGAGACATCTGACAAGGGGTTGAAGTTTTTAAATGGAGATATTCTGCTGGAATTAGTGGCCACATGAAGAAAGAACTAAGGGGCATCAGAGACTGCAGTGGTACTGTCTTGGGACCCAGGAGTCAAAATGCCCCTATAGTTCCATGGAGCAAGGAAAACAGACAGCTGGACTGTGATGACCAAGCAACAATCCCAGGACAGATGTAAGTGCTTATCACACTTTGCCCACAAAAGAACCTTGCAGTATACCTTCTCTTTTGGAGTAGTGAGTTTGGAGGGACTCATTTCCCAAACTGTCCTAAGGACCATGGAGATCAGAGTGTATTCATTTGAGGATCTGTAAAATAATGTTTCTCTGTTATTGTACTATTCTTTCAAATCAATCAATAAAGCATTTATTAAGTGATTATTACATTTTAGACATTGTGCTAAGCACTGGGATACAAAAAACAAAGGAAAGGAGTCTTTGCCCTCAATGAGTTTATATTCTAGTGGGAGAGACAGTATGTATGCATATAGGTATATACAAGACTCATACAAAGTATATGCAAGATAAATTTACAGGGGAAGCCACTAGCAGACGGGAAAAACTGAGAAAGGCCTTTTGCAAAAGGTAGCACTTGGCATGAAACTTAAAGGAAGCCAGAGACTGTAAAAGGCCAAGAATAAGGTATGTTCGAAGATGTAGGGAAGGAAGATGGAACACATGGTGAGGGACATGAGTAGGCCAGGTGACAAGATCGTAACTTTCATGGAGACACACAGTGTGTAAGAAGACTGAAAAGATGGAAGGAAGAGGTCCAGTTGTAAAGAGTTTTGGGGTGTTTTGGAAGGCAAAGAGACAAAAGAGGAAGGTATTGAAACAATCTAGGTGAGAAGTGGGAAGAACTTGAAGGGTAACGGCTATGAAAGGAAAGGGGACATAGATAAGGGATGTAAAGAAGAAGCAAGATTTAACAACTGTTCAGATATGTAGGGCGAGTGAAAGAGTCAAGAGTGACCCAAAGCTTGCAAACCTAGATGACTAGAAGGGTGGTGGTGTCTTTGAAAATAATAGGGGGAGGGAACAAGGATTTATTAAGAACTCATGTGCCAGGTAGAGTGCTAAGCACTTAACAGATATTATCTCATTTGATTGACTTTTGAGGAAAAGATAACAGGCTGTTATGAATACATTGAGATTGTAATACCTATGGGACATCCAGCTGGAAATGTCTATTATTCAGTGACGTAGACTGTAACTCAGAAGAGAAAGTAGGACTGGCTACATAGATCTGGGAGTCATCTGTTATTAAGATGATAATTGAATCTGTAGGAGTTGATGAGATACATAATGACAGAGAAGAAAGAGGAAAAAAAGAAGAGGGTCCAAGACAGGGTCTTGGAGTACACACAGCGAGTGGGCATGACAATCCCAATTAAATGTTTTATTGTTTCAATGTTATTCTTTGGCTAGGTCTGTTAGTATTTTGAGGAACTAAATATCTAGAACTGAGTTGACTTTAGAAGTTCCCAATTTTGAATAAAGTTGATGCAAAACAAGTGAGATGAAACAAATTAGCATTTAAAATTCTTCCAATCTGAACTCAAGGTTGAGAGAGTCTATGGAGACAGTATGCTACATGAGCAACAATATCAACTCAGATGAGGTGGCAAAATCTAAATCCTGACTTTGTAACTAATTGAAGGTTTGACACCTGCAGTGTAACGTCACTAGCTGTCTATTAGATATCTGGAATTGAATGTCCCATAGGCATCTCAAACTCAAATGTACAAAATACTAGTTATCTCTCTTCCCAAACCCATTCCTCTTCCAGACACTCCTATTGAGGGAATCACATTCAGGTATATGGAATTTGCAAGTGGAACATAAAGCAGAAGAGAATAAACTTGCCTCTCAAACATCATGTCGTACTTCCTTCTACAACTCTTTTTCTTCTATTGCTAAAGCTAAAGTTTATGAAAATATCAAGTTTCTTTTCTCAAAGAGAATATTATCCTTAAATATTTCTCATCTGAACTTCTCTCAATAACTCATAGAAGACAGAAAAATACACACATAAGTCAATCTCTTTTTTTAAACAATCATTTCTTTTTAAAATTTTAAGTTTCTAGTTCTCTCTCTTCCTCTCATCATTTCCCTCCCCATTGAGAAGGTAAACAATTTGATATCTATTATACATATGAAGTTATGCAAAACATATTTCCATATTACCCATGTGGCGCAAAAAAAACCCAACCCACAAATAAAATAATAAAAACAAAGATTAAAAAATATGTTTCAATCTGCATTTAGAGTTCATCAGTTTTCTCTCTCTCTGGAAATAGATAACATTTTTATCACGGGTCTTTTGGCATTGTCTTGAACAGAGTAGCTAAGTCTTTCACAGTTGGTTATCCTTACTATATTGCTGTAACTATGTACAATGTCCTGGTTCTGCTTACTTCACTTCGCATGGGTTCATATAAGTCTTCCCAGGTTTTTTCTGAATCCATCCTGCTCATCATTTCTTATAGCATAACAGTATTCCATCACAATCATTTACTACCACTTGTTCATAATTCCCCAATTGATAATTCCCCTCAAGTTCCAATTCTTTGCCACCACAAAAAAAGGCTGCTATAAATATTATTGTGCCAACAAGTCCTTTACCTTTTCTTTGATCTCTTTGGGATACAGACCTAGAAGTGAGATTGCTGAGCCAAAGTGTATGCACATACCTTAAAACTCTTAATGTATTTATCATATCACTATTATGTACTAGTTATCATATTTTCATTTTATCCCCCATCAGACATCAAGCTCTATGAAAGGCTGGCACTGAATCTTATAGAAAATGTTTATTTCTCGCAGTATCAAAAAAGAGAGAAGAAAACCTCCCCCTTTGCCACTACTCACATCAATACAACTATCTCCCATGTAGTCTCTTCTACTCCATCGAGAGAGAGAGAAAGAGATAGAGACAGAGACAGAGAGAGAGAGAGGGAGGGAGGGAGAGAGATCAACCTAAGCCAACCCCTAAATAAGTGCTAAATCAGGAAAATCAGTCCAGTTTTCAATCATAAAGAATAGAATAAACAGTGCACTGTTTAAAACTAACAACAGGGTCCATTGGTAATCTGACCAGCATAAATCCTTGCACGTTGTAGACATATAATTAATCAACTGGTTGGTCAGTAAGCTCTTGTTAAGTACTTACTATAAGTCAGGCAGCATGCTAAGCAATGATGATGCAAATAAAGGCAAAAACATGGAACTCCTTGAGGAGCTCGCATTCTGATGGGGACAACAGGGCAGAGAGACAGAGACAGAGACAGAGACAGAGAGAAGAGAGAGAGAGAGAGGGAGGGAGGGAGGGAGAGGGAGAGAGAGAGACAGACAGACAGAGAGAGAGAGAGGGAGTGAGAGAAAGAGAGAGAGAGGGAGTGAGAGAAAGAGAGAGAGAGAGAGAGAGAGAGAGAGAGAGAGAGAGAGAGAGAGAGAGAGAGAGAGAGAGAGATCAACCTAAGCCAACCCCTAAATAAGTGCCAAACCAGGAAAATCAGTCCAGTTTTCAATCATAAAGAATAGAATATATATGTGCACTGTTTAAAACTAACAACAAGGCAGAGAGACAGAGACAGAAAGGGAGAGAGAAAGAGAGAGAGAAAGAAAAGAGAGAGAGAGACACAGAGAGAGATTATATATAGCCAAATATATATACACATGCACATATATATGTAATATGCAATGAAAGAAAGAGGTAATCTCAGAGAGAAAGCAAAAGCACTAGGATGGAGGTTAAAGGAAGAATAAACAGGAAAAGCCTCTTACAGAAGATGGAATTTGAGCTTGAAGGAATCTGGGGAGGCTAGGAGATGGATACAAGATGATTCATTTAAGGATGGGGAAAATATGGATGGGTTTGTAGGCAACATGAAACAACCAGCAAATATGGCAAGTTACTGAGAGTGAGGATGACAGAGATGGAAATCTGCTAGAGAAGATGAGATAGAATGGAACTATGTGTGCAGGAAGAGAAACTTGTCTTGGCAAAAAGGGTTACTTCTTCATTTCAGACAGGAGTGAAGGAAGAGATAGTGGGAGAAGATGTCTGAGTGATGTGAAATGAGGTTTCTCATAAAATGACCTCAAAATTTTCTTTGAAGTTATGATTCAAAATCCTCAGCTTGGGGCAGGGTCATGGGATGGGTTGGGAGGCTTGAGAAGGGATGGGAGGCTTGAGAAGGGATGAAAAGGTTTGGAATGGCTGCTGTGGGTGAGAACTCTGGGGAGCACGCATGCACGAGCCATCTACACTCCAGTGTGCTTGACCGGGCAAGTGGAAGAGGAGGAGGGAGCAGCGGCTGGGGCCCCACCCTCAGTGGAAGAAGCCCAAGCTTACACAAATAGCAGTGGAGGAGAGTGAGCTGCAGAAGAGTGAGCTGGAGAAAGTCATGGTGGCCCAAAGGAATGGAGCCTTGGGGGAGACGTGATGAAGAAAAGTACAGGTCATAATGAAGAAGGGGCAGAAGGTGTGTTTTATGGTCTCAGCAGAGAGACTTATTCAATACCTTCCCAAAAGCAAGGACAAGGTAAAATTATCATGTCTGAAGGTACCCTTAGCTAGGCCTCTTAAGCTTTAACTGTTTTTAATTTTCTTTACTTTTAAATTAAGTAAGAGGGGATCTGTGAAGAAGAAATGGGAATGTTTTTTGTGTCAGGACAGTCAGTTCTTCTATAAAGTGACATATGAGTTCCCCAGAAACACCATGATATGCAAAATTTGGTCCAATAATAACCACAAGGCTTACAAGGAAAATGGGTTGGGGGGAGGGAGGGGCAAAGCTCAAAAATTCCATCAGTAACACATTAAAAACAAAAAGAGACAGGAACCCAGTAAAAATGGTAGTACCATTTTGTGGATGATAAATGGTTAAGAAATGTATATGTATTATGAGAAATAGTGGCCAAGTTTGTGACTTCAGGCTTTCACTCAACAGATACCCTGAGCAGGTCCCAACTTTGGGATTCGGACCAGAGGCCATGGTGAATGACTAGCAGCCCTCCTCCACCCTCCGCTCCTACAGCACCAGAAAATATACCATAAATATGGTACTTTACCTTGACAAAGTTTGCTTGTGGAAGGAGGTATTGGAAGGATTGCAACTTGTGAACTACTGAAAAGTGGGGCAGTTTTCTGTGTTCTCTCATTTCTTTCAAAAGAAATCACGCTAGAATAAATTCAAAGTTTCAAAACAATGGTTGGAGCAGAACTGACTACCTAACCTGGTCAACTTTCTCCCTGGGAATGATGAAAACATAAAGGGAGGCCGTCTGGTTGTGAGCAGATTGGAGGAGGGGCTAACATCATGAAGGGAGGGGCAGCCATTAATCATTTTAATTATCATGAGAGAAATGGGTCATAGTACAGAACTTCTTAAACTTTTTTTCCACGCATGACCTCTTCAGTGTTTCTTAAACTGAGGATCTCAACAGAACACACTCTTTTCAGAGAGAATTAAATGGATCTCTATTTAATTACAGAAAGAAAAGAAAAGCTTCTCTGGTAAGTTGGATAGTGCATTGATTAGGGAGGGGGAAAGGAAAGAAAGAAGCATTTATTAAGCTCCTACCCAGAAATATTACTTAGGTTGACCCTCAACAGCCCAGGGAGGCAGGTGTTCTTGTAATTCCTATTTTACTGTTGAGGAAACAGAAACAGACAAAGGTTAAGTGACTTACCCAGGGTCACACAGCTAATAAGTACTGTCAAGCCTGTACAAAAACTTGGGTTAATAAAATAATCAATAAATAAAATAAGACATTTAGCCTCAGCATCAAGGAATGGTGATCTGGAGCAGCACATTGTCTTACTTAGACAGGGGTTATATACATAGAAGAGGAGGGTGGCTAGGTAGATTGAGAGGTGGATTTATTGCAGGGTGACAGCACTTTCCTGAAAAAAATCTCAGGGTCTGTCTGCTTCTAGTAGACCAGGCCCTGTAGGGTCCTCGGAATAGCCACACTGCAGGAAGGGAAGGGTTACAGGAGTGTCCTGGAGCTCTTTCTGTCCAGAAACTGGGGCAGCTAAAAACTGCTGGCTGCAGCAGAGATTCCCAGGAGTTTATCTTGAGGCTAAGGTAGGGGTGGGCAACCTGCAGCCTTGAGGCCATATGTGGCACCCTGTGTCCTCAAGTACGGCCCTTTGACTTCTGTGAAGTTTGAAGTCAGTCTAAGGGCCGCACTTGAGGACCTAGAAGGCCACATGTGGCAAGGAACAAGCCCATCCCTGGGCTATAGGATGATTAGAAATTGGTAGTCACAACCCAATAGGGGTCCCAGAGTTTGCCAGGAATTGACAGTGCCTAAGGCCAAATTTGAACTCAGATCTTCTTAACTCCAGTTCCAATGCTCTATCCACTTCAATTTGTAGCTGCCTTAAGGAGGTATAAAAGGATTGCCTTGCTACCATGAGGGCCCATTGAAATTATAAGTTTGTAGTAGGCCTAGTCTACATAATTTCATGATTTTTTTATCCAGTTCCATTCAATAGCCCATGAATAAGAGCAAAGACAGTGAGTGGATGGTGGGAAAAATCCAAAGTTTAAGCTTGGCAAGGCATGGCCAATAATAGGCTCTGGGAACAAGGAACTCTGGAATACAGGACAGTGTAAAGTCAAACTAATTCCCCAAGGGGTTGAAATAGAGAAGGAAGGAGAGTATAGTCAGGGTAGGGGTGGTAGGCTAGGAAAAAACTGAGGAATAGAAGGTTTGAAGGTTACAGAAAGGACACAGAACAGGGGTAGTGGTAGAGTGAAAGATTTTATATGATAGAAAGATACACTATGATAAGAGATTATGATCAGATAAGGAATTCTGGAGTCGTGGACATGGAAGTGAACCATTTGTGGATGATGGCGGGATTAAGGATGTAACCATCTCTGTGTAACTGTGGTGTCATGGTGGAGCAGGTCAGAGGAACTGAGTAGACTGAGGATGGGGGATGTTAGGGTACTTTGAGAGAGTACCCTATGAATGCTGAAATGCCCTTGTGCAAGGAAAAGGAGCAAGCCCTTATCATGTGCCTACTCTATGCCAGGCACCGTGCTAAATGCTTTACAAATGCCATCCCGCTTGATCCTCACAACCACCCTCTGAGCTAGCTGCACTTGGGGGTTACGATCAAGACTATGAGGAAGTGAAGAGTATCTTGGGGAATTGGTTTTGTTGTTCAGCTGTGTCCAGTTCTTTGTGACCCCACTTGGGGTTTTCTTGGCAAAGATACTGGAATAGTTTATCATTTCCCTCTCTAGCTCATATTACAGATGAGGAAACTGAGGCAAACAAAGTTAAGTGACCTGCACAGGATGTAAGTGTCTGAGGCCAGATTTGAATTCAGGAAGATGAGGGTTCCTGACTTTAGGCCCAGGCACTGCACCATTAGGAGGTTTATAGACAACAACTATCAGGATCTTGATTGGGTGCTACATTTGAATTGAATGGACCTCAAAAGAGGAGAGGTTTCTGGCTGATGGTGCTAGAGGGAGTATCTGAAATTATTATTTATTGGAATGGAATCAGAGTCAAAAAACATTGACTAAGTGCCTTCTATGTGCTAAGCACTGGAGATTCAAAGAAAGGTATAAGGTAGTCCCCTCTCTCAAAGAGCTCATGATCTCAGCTCCACTGACTCCTCAGCTTCCTTCTAGTTCCTAAGAGGCAAAGCAACAGATAGGGGAGGTCCAGACCAAATTGGGCTAGCATCACTATTTTATATTCAGTAGGGCCAGGGAAATAGCCTTTTCTAAATATATAAACCAGTTCCAAGATCCTTTTTTGATTATCCTAATCGTGGAGTGGCTAGGTGGTGCAGTGAATAGAGCATGGGCCCGGGAGTCAGGAGGTCCTGAGTTCAATCCGGCCTCAGACACTTAACACTCACTAGCCGTGTGACCTTGGGCAAGTCACTTAACTCCAATTGCCCTGCCCTCCCCCCTCCAAAAAAAAAGCAAAAATAAATAAATAAAATGAATATTCTAATCATGAATAAGGTGCAAAAGTATGCACGTGAAGGTTGATAGAGTTCCTTTGGTCTCACAGATGACATTACATTCATTGGTGGATCTCAGGGGTATTAGATCTCCTTTGCAGGATTCCACCATCTTACCAGAATGCATCACCAGGATACAATGGAGCCACCAAAAATCAGGAAGAGAGATTTAGGTTTTCTGAAGCAGTGACTATATAATATCCCATCTAAATTCTTCTCCCACCCTTCCCTTGTCCCTGGTCCTGTCCCTCTTCAACCTGTGTCTTGTTGCGAAAGAAGTATAACTAAAAAAATGTAGTACCATTGTCTTCATTTTCCTTCTCCCTCCCTAAATTCCCTGTGCATTTGCTATACTTTGCCTCCCTTCATCTCACATACTGTTACTGCATTTGTGCCAAGAAAACAGCTGTTGTTTTCCACCTTGGAAGACAGGAAAACTTAGCAGCAGGTGAAAAAATTTTTAAGAAACAAACTACAGTGAGATCTTTGCAACTTATATAATCGTCCTTCTAGCAATTGCTCGAATTGGCTTGTGAACTTTTTCCTCCAAATCAGGAGCACAATAATCATCATTTACAGGGCATGTATTTGTCTTTTCAAAGATTCTCAAAGGACCTTTTCAAAACATAAATATGCATTTCTGACACACAGATGGGAACTGGCTTTCCCAGGCCTACTGCTAATTTTTGAGCTGCCAGGAAAAAACTGGAGCTAGGAATATGTAGCTGCAAGTATGCCCATCTCTAAACACTTATCCAACGCTTACCCTTACTTCTCATTTCTGCTATTTGCCTCCTCGTGGATACCTTTCCTGCTGTGGAGACTGCCAGGGGCTACCAGAGAGTGAATTAAATGGGGGTGGGGGGTTTTGGAAAGGGACGGCATTAAACGTGTATTGCCACCCTCACATTTCAGTTCCTAGAAAGATATCATAGATTGAAGCACCTTAATGGCCATTCAGTTAACCAGCTCTCCTCACAACAAAGCAAGGAGGTAGGTACTGTCATTATGCCCATTTTACAGATGAGGAAACTGAGACTAGAGAGGCCAAGTGTCATACAGCTATTAAGTACTTGAGACTGGATTTGAACTCAGATCTTTCTGCCACATGCAGGATTTTATCCTCTGTGTCACATAGTTGCTTCTCTGTGGGACCTCTCCTATTCTCTGGGTCTATTTTGTAGACTAGAAGTTTTTATTTATTTTTATTTTTTCGCTTTTTGGAGGGCAATTGGGGTTAAGTGACTTGCCCAAGGTCATACGGCTAGTGAGTGTTAAGTGTCTGAGGCCGGATTTGAACTTAAATCCTCCTGACTCCAGGGCCAGTGCTCTATTCACTGTGCCACCTAGCCACCCCTAGTTTTTATTTTTAAACAATATTTTAACTACATGATATGGGATGACTTTAGAATGGTCAACTATCTTTTGTTCTCCTTAGACACTAAGATGTCTTATCAGAACTCTATCCCCTTGCTGAAGTTCTTGAAAACAAATAAAACCATATCACTGCTTTTTCCTATCTGGGTTTTCCTGTGCTGAGGCCACACTTAAGACATGGTATTTCTCCTCAAGTTGTCCTCTGAATTTCCACATTTCCTCCATCTTCTAAGACTCCAAAGCACAAGTCAACAGGTAGCCTTTACTCTTGTCCAGATCTTAACAAGAATGGGGTAAATTTCGTAGCATGCCTCATGCTGCCTCCACTAAGCACAGTCTTCTCAAGCCTAAGCATTGCTACGATGTTCAGTAGTATTTGCTTAAAACTCTTAAGCTGTAAGGAGTGGGTCTAAACTTCTTTATTCCTTTTTTTTGCTTTTTGGGGCGGGCAAGGAAAGACAATTGGGGTTAAGTGACTTGCCCAAGGTCGCATGGCTAGTAAGTGTTAAGCGTCTGAGGTCACATTTGAACTCAGGTCCTACTGACTCTAGGGTCAGTGCTCTATTCACTGCGCCACCTAGCTGTCCCTCTTGATTCCTACAAAGCCAATACATTCTTGAGTACCTCATTCTCAAAATATCAAAAAAAATTAAGGATTAAAAAATTTTATTAGAAATGCCCAGGGGGTGGCTAGGTGGTGCAGTAAATAGAGCACTGGCCCTGGAGTCAGGAGGACCTGAGTTCAAATGTGACCTCAGATGCTTAACACTTACTAGCCATGTGACCTTGGGCAAGTCACTTAGCCCCAATTCCCTTGCATTATCCCCCCAAAAAAGCAAAAAAAAAGAAATGCCCAGAATATGAAAGCAGTTAAATTCAGTGTTTAATTAAGGTTGCCTAAAAGTGGATGATTACCTATGAATTTGTAATCATTGTTTCATTCCTCCTCATTATTCATCATGCTCAGATCTAACACACAAACGCACATACATTATTTTTTCAAGTAAAATAAAAACCTGTTTTATAGCTGACTTTTTCATTTCAAAAGAGACGACCCCTGCTGTACTGAAATGAAGCCACTTAAAGCCAAGCTTTAAGGTGTTCAGTTTCCTCTTCTGGAAGTCGTCATCATTTTTAGTTATCATGGTCTGCAACTGCTAAATTTCTTGTTCCTTCTTGGATCTCAATTCCCTTTTCATTTCATTTAACCTTGATCAGAACAGATTCCAGCCCAGAAACCATATATAGAAAAATACTTTTTATAACACCTCAGCAATCGTATTAGATTTCTGTTTCCTGGCTGATATAAAAAGAAGTGGTCTGTCACCACTAAGATACTATTCATGGCCTTTTTGTTTCTGGAACAAAATAGGAAGACTATAAATATGAGAAGGGAGGGGTCATTGTCAGCCGTGGGGAACAGGGAAGGTTTCATGTACCTGAGCTGGGCCTTGAAGGAATGGAAGGATTTCAGTAAAGAAATGGAGGTAGTGCATGCAGGCAGCGTGGACATGTATACATAAGTGGAGGCAGGAAGCAGTAGGACAATAATAGGGAACAATTAGTAGTCCATTTTGGTTAGAATGTACCATGTATGAAGGGAATAGAAAGAAAAAGGCCCAGGAATATAGACTGTGGAGAGCCTTAAACACTAAGCTAATAAGTTTGGATTGTAGCCTATTCAGGCAATAAGGAATTGCTGAAATTTTTGAGCAGAGAAAAAAAACATATAGTCAGATATGTGCATTAGGAAGATTATTTTGGTAGTTGTGTGAAGGATGAATTGAAGAGAGGGAAGGGAGATTTGGAAGAGGTAGCAGCAAGGCAGATGGCAAGATGTTTAGATATCCATGGTGGATGGATGTGAAGAAGGATCTAGGGTCATCCAGAGATAGAAGCACCGTCTTTGGAGACCTGGTCTAGGATTGTGTTCCAGATGGGGAAAGATGGGGAGCAACAGAACATATGGCTAGATATATGGATGATAATATGAAAAAAGGCTAGAAAAAAAATTTTTGAGCTAGATTGTGAAAGGCTTTGAATTTCCAGCTAAGAAACTTGTATCCCATCTTGTAAAGATACCTACAGTTTCTGAATAAGGAGAAATGACAAAGCTAGACTATATTTGAACTCAGGTCTATCCTGATTTGAGGTCCAGCAACTATCTCCACTGTAGTCCCTAGTGGCCTGTAGGGCATTCTGCCGGATTAAGGGAAGGAAGAAGCCTTAGATCATTTGATCTCACAGATGGCAGCTGCTAATTTCCCCCAACCCAATCCAATCCATACTCCCCTCTGTTTTCCTCTTCCAGCCCATCCTTGTTCTGCCTTCCTGCTTCTATGAACAATTCCACAAAGAAATCTCAGTTCATTCTTTCCATCTTCCTGTTCCAATCAAAGGGAGCAGAACAGCTGTCCTTTGACCGTTGGGAGATCAAGACAATTCCTCTTTCTCCTCATCTACCTCAACACTGCACCGTAAGTACCCCGGGTTTTTCCATTCGCCTTGCAGCTAAGATCTCTTACACTATATTCCCCAGTAGACTGTGACCTCTCTGAAGGCAGGGACTATCTTCCTATTTGCATTGTATCCCTTGTGCTTATCATTGTACTTTTCACATATTAAGAACTTAATAAACTCTTTTTTTTCTTTCATTCATTCATACACTCCATGCACATGGTATTTCTAGGCAAAAGTCTTTCCAAAGGCAAAGGAAATAGAATTCTGGGAAGTAAATGACCACAAACATTTTCTGGCTTCCTCAGTCTCTGATTCTCTTTACCATGGTCTTTCCAGGTTCCATGTAGATTTAGAAATCAGCTCCATAGAGGTGATAACTGAACCTATGGGAATAAATAAAATTTCAAAGTTTTTAATAAAATGTTGCTTATTAGAGCCAGTATACATCTGAAGTGAAAAGCATGCTGATAGAGGATGTTCCAAAAGTCTTCATGAAGTTTTAATAGTTTAGAAATTAAGAAATTTTCCAGGTTTTCAGAGGCTGGGGATGAAGCCAGAAGGAGATTTCCCCTAAATGAACCCAGGCTTTTCGGTCCAGAACAGTCTTTGATTCAAGGTCCAGTGCTTAGCATGCATAGAAGGTACTTAATAAATGCTTCTCAGTGAGTTATAGTTATATCTTTATCTCCTATACATATATTTATACTGACAAGGCATTAAATAAAAATTATAATTTAATTCAGTTGGAAAGGGTGTGACTTCCTTTAGAGCAAAGATTGTCTTCTGCCTCTTTTTGTATCCCCATCCCCAGTGCCTGGCATACAGGTTTAATAATAAACAATTATTAATGAATTACTATATATTTATATATGTGTATATAATATATATAATGTGCATATTATATATAATATGTATCTATCTATATCACAGTGCCTGGCACACAATAAGCACTTAATAAACACTTACTAATTAATTACTATACATATATGTGTGTATATAATATATAATATGCATATTATATATATATTTATATATAATATGTATCTATCTCTCTATCTATATCACAGTACCTAGCACGCAGTGAGCACTTAATAAATGTTGACTGGATACTGGATTATATGACAAGTTACTTAAGTAAGGCCTACTACAGAAATGACATACTGCCTTGAAATTACATGGTGCTGTGCTCTAAAAGCTTTCCAGACTTTTTTCTAATGAATCTTTATAATAGCTCTCTGAGGTAAATAAGGAACAATTGTAATTATTACCACATTACAGATGGGTAAACAGAAACAAAGAACTAGATTAAATCAGTCAGGAAATAAGTCAGGCTGTGGGCCCACAAATAATTCTAATATAATCTTCCTCTGCTATCTTCCCTCTTTTTCTTTGGTTCATAAGAATCCATGTAAAGTAAAGGGAACTCTGTGTATTTTCTGAAGGTAATATCTTATCTTTTGTGCAAGCAGAGGAAAGTTATAACAACATCAAAGAGGGAATGGATGACTTTGATAAAGTTAGACAGGACCCATGCAAATTTAGGTAAAGCACAATTGAATTTTCCTAATTAATTTTATCAAAGTCTTCCCATGCCAAATTCTATCAAAATCTGTTAAGCCAAAATGATGCTGTTTTTGGCTCTGGGCAAGCAGACTGGTGGAGCAGTGTGACACCAAAGGGCCCAATTAGATCGCTGCAAAACCCCAAAAATGCTCGACATTTGGGAAGTACTCAGCAGCTGGGAATTTGCTGAATGGCAACAGCTTTCAACAAAGCAAGCTAAGAAACCTCTGGCCACAAACCAGCTCCCTGACGTAAATGCCAGAGCCACCACATTACCAGAATTAGCAGAGAACTGTCAGAAGGGTGGCCCCAGCTGACTGCTCATGGATTCTACTGGGCCAACACCTCATCTAGAAATGGTAGGCCTCTTAAAACCCAGGAACATCATTTACTTCTTATAACATTACCTTTCAAATAGCATACAAGAAGACAGGAGTCTCCAGGCTGGAGATAGTAACCTACTGATAGATTTTCAAGATGGTTGAGATCATACTCCTACTTGAGACAGTAGCTCCTCTCTTGTTCAATGTAAAGAATTTTACAATTACCTTACTGATTCCTGCCTGACCTGGGTCAGAAGAAGCAATGTAGAACAGATGATCAAGTCAAATCAAGTAATGAGCATCTATTAAGCCTTTACGGTTTGCCAGGTAGTGTGCTAAGAGTCAAAGTCCCTGCCTTCAAGGAGTTGGCATTCTGATGGAGGAGATGACATGCAAATGGCTATTTACATAAAAAGATACACACAGTGAATTTAAGTTAAGCTCAAAAGGTTTTTGAAGGAAGTGACTCATACAAACTATTGTTTGTTGTAGTAATCAAATAAAACTTGTAACAAATTTGATCTGATCTATATTTAGTGACCCACATAATCATTGTGCTACATAGCAATTAGACATAAGTGGTAAGCAATTTACATAAATGATTGTAATTGGTGTAGTTTTTATACAGTCCAACTGGGAACCAACAGCCTAGCTATTCAAACAGGAACAATTGTATTCACTTCCACATGCATTCTAAGTACCTGTTAGGTCCTGGGGAACACAAAAACCCAACTGATTCTAGTATTTAGTGAAAATTCTCATTATGACAGATCATGAAATGTCCAAATGCATGAGTGAATAAATGTATACAGTACAGACTAAATTTAAAACTTTACTTCTTTCTCTTTAATCTTCAAGAATCTATACTAAAGATCAGCAGTTCTCTTTGATACTATATACTTCTAAATCATTATCACCCTAGACATAGAAAAATGCCCAAATGATACCTCACATTTGTTAAAAGATTAAGGTCTGTGATACAAGTCCTAATAACTAGAGTTATTCCCTCACCCCAATCCCCTGACTATGCCCTAGGGCTGAGAATTCTTATACTAGGTCCCTGTGTCAACATTCTATCAATCCTGTCCCATTTCCTCTACTTGAGGGGTCCTAGAGAAGAAGTTCAACTATTGCCTCTACTCCATCTCTACTGTGACTGTCCCGGGTTTTGGAGGCCTTGAGAGAGTAGAAATTCTGGGTCATAGATATACCAATGACCAAAAAAAAGGAGGAGGGGGAGGTGATCCTATATATGTTAAAATATCTATAGCAGCACCATTTGTAATAGCAAAGACCTGAAAACAACACAAACGCCCAACAATTGGGGAATGGCTGAAGAAATTCTGGCACATGACCATGTTGAAGTTTTACTGTGCTATATGAAATGATTTAGATGATGAATACATGGGAAGATGTATATGAACTGATCCAAGATCAATTAAGCAGAAACAAGAAAACAAAATGCACAATGACAATTGCAATGGATGTAAACATAACAACCCTGGAAAAGGTCAGACTGTCCTCAGTAACCTCTGGGATTTGTAGTTCTACCTTGCTCAGGAAGAGATGAAGCTAATGTGAAATCAGTTCTGGAGGAGAAGGGAAGAATTTTTATCTCCCAGCTGATCTTTTGGGCTCTCAGGGAGAGCAAGGAAAAAAGGAGGGAGGTGATAGTCATCCCACAGCAACGCAGCAGATGGTGCCAGCCACATCTGAAGTTCCATTCTGTAAGACCGTGAGAGATGACCTCCAACCAAACAGGCAAGCTGGGAGGTGGATGTGACTTTGGGTGTTTTATCAAGGGCACTTGCTCAGCCTGGAGCAGAAGACCAAGAGGGAAGAGAGAAACGATGGAACAATGGTTGGGCCTGGCCCCACCTCAGCCTTATACCTCTCTTTGTGTTTTTCTTTTATTTATTCTGCTCGAGAATACATTCACTGGATTTTATATTTCTCATAAACCATTGTGACTGACCCAGATCTTGCAATGTCCCTTCGCTTGCGGCCTGTGGGCAAAATGGAAGCCACAGAGAAGAGAAGGACCTTTCCTTGTTCAGAACTGGGAGCTCCACCCTCCGGTCTATTGTGAATAGATTTTTGCTCTCTAATTAGGGGCTTATAATCACTATGAATTTGAGCATAAATCTATCACATGAGGCCATACTACAGAAAAAAATAATAAGAATAAAACATGCAAAATAGCAAGTTACATAAGTATAATGGCCAAGCTCAGACCCCAAAGGAGAGATACGAAAAAGCACCTCTCCCCCTCTCCCACTTTTTGTTTCTCGCAGAGGTTGATGTCTATGGGTGTGGACCACTGCATATAATCTCAGATTTTTCTGCTAAATTGATTCTACTGGTTGGTTCTGCTGATTTTCCCTCTTTTAAAAATTCTTTGTTAAATGTATATGATATGGAAAAAAAATAATAAACATGCCAGCGTTTAATTGAGTGCTTTAACATTCACAAAATTCTTTACATGTGTCATCTCATTTGATCTTCACAACAACTGCTGCTATTATCTCCTTTTTAAAAATGAAGAAATTGAAAAAAGAACAAAGTAAAAAGTATACAGCAAAGAACAAAAGAAAACCTACAAGGAAGCAAAGATGGACAGCTCTCAACACAACATAAAGTATTTATTATATAGGCTTCTTGAAATGGAAAATTTATTGCTATATATTTTGAATCCTCTCTTACATTCTGCTGTGTACATGACATGTTTTTCTTTTCTTATTTCATATTTAAGTTTTAATATTTAAGTTTATAATGTTTCTTTTTCTTTTCACATTATTTGTTTTAATATTTAAGTCTAAAATACAAAAGTTTTTTTTAAATAAGGAAATTGAGACTGAGAGGTGGAGTTAAATGACTTGTGTAGAGTCACACAGCTAAGTGTCTGAGGTCACATTCGAATGAAGGTCTTCCTGACCCCAAGTCCAGTGTTCTATCCACCACATGACCTACCTACCTAAATGAAATACATGAAAAATGTTTTACTTTAAAGAAAAAGAAAAGAAAAGAAAATTTCTGGTCCATAAGCCTCACGAATTGCTTAGGAGAGACCTAGGAAGAGGAGGCAATAATCTGATTATCATGCTGTAGGTACAGGAGTAGGAGAAAGTCAGGCCGTTGGTGGTACCATACAGGAGGGGAAAAGGAAAAGTAACTATGGGTTCCAGATCTCCAATGGGAATCTTAAAACAGAAATGAAAAATTTGAATTAAAGGTCAGGAAGGTCCACACACCTTTTCAAAAATTCAGTTGCCAATACTTACCAAAGAAGGTACTTCTCTTCTCCTAACTAGTGTCCCTTCTAAACCTTCTCCTGCTAAACCAAGTTACATTCAGGACCAGCCTAGATGAAATATGGGTTTAGGGGATAGGAGAAGACTGCCCCATCCAAAGAAATATCTCTTCCTGATCCGCTGCATGGTATCTGAAATTCCTTTAATGAAAGAGACGGGATAGTGGAAAGAACACTAAACTGAGAAGGAGGAAATGGGCTATATTTAGTTCTGCCTTTGCCACCAATTACCTTTATGACCTTGGAGAAAATCACTCAACCTCTCTGTATAGCCCTCTCTTGACCTGTAAAATTAGGGGGCTAGACTGTGATTTCTAAAGTCTCTCCTAACTCCTGTCATTCTATGGATCTAAAAGTCTTTTTATTCTGCAATGAGAGGCAAAAAATGACTTCAAGTAAATGCCACAGGAAAGCGTAACCATAGGAATGGGTTTCAGTCAAAGTAGAAATGACTGATGTCAGATCCTTTCCTGTTTCCATCTTTGGAAAAGTTTAGAGAGCAGGAAAGTACTGGTTACTTAAAGAGCAAAAGGAAATGTCTCTGAGAGCAAAAAAAGAGAACAGAAATGGATAAAGTGAATACAATGGAGCACAAACTCAAACTGTTTCACAATTTTGCCTCAGCCTGAGCTTGCCCTGTTAATTTTCAGTTGTCCCAGGACAAAGAACAGATCTCCATCTGGTTTGCTTTGTAAACCTGCACCAAAACTATGCTTATATCATTTTATTGATTTGGCTGCTCCTGAACCGTAATCTCTAACAAGCCTCCTCCTCCTGGTCTTAAACCATTAACATTAATACCCAAAAATAACAGGACTGACATTGTTAAAATCCAAAACTAGGTAGCAATGGAAGCCAATAAATATATTCTCTAACATACATGATCTCATTTTAACAACCCTTTGAGATGGACCATGAAATTATTATTCTCCATATTTTACTCATAAATAAAAGTTTGAGAACAATTGTTCATATATTTTGATTGCTTTTGCATTGGGAATTGACTTTTCATCTTATATAGTTCTATTGGTTTCTTATGTATCTTAGATATCAGACCCTTATCAGAGATATTTAATGAAAATATTTTTCCCAATCAACTACTCTTTTTTATCTCGGGAATATTTTTAAAATTACAAATACTATTTAAATGAAAAGTACCATCATGTTGTAATTTATAATTGGATAAATTTAAGTGGCATGCACCAAATCATACATCTAGTAACAAGGAAAGGCTGAATTCAAATTTCATTTTTTCTGATTCCAAATTCAGTGTCTTTCTCACAAGACAATAAGTTCTCAAGAAGATCTTGAAAGTCAGGCAATTGATAAAATGGACTAGCAAGAATCATTGCAAATTCTCGGTAGCATAGTAATAGATTAAAGGCTATAACTTGAAATATTAGTCTAGCAATAGGATACAAGATGAATTAGAGAAGAGAAAGACTTGAGTCCAGGAGAACAGGTAAGAAGTTACTAGAATATATCCAGATGTGAATCATGGACTTTGGTTTTAGCAATGAAATTGAAATAAACTGTTTCATCCAAATAACATTTTAAAGGAATAATCAAATAGGATTAGGTATCAGAGGAAACAACATCGGCCTTGGTCTACTTCCATGACTTACTAGTCATAGAAATAGCAACCTTGGACAAGTCACTTAACCACAATGAATTCCAGTTTAGAGGAAGAAGAAATGTTAAATTTTGTATTCTTGTCCTCAAAGGTCACTGCAGATGTTGAATGCAGCCATGAAATTAAAAGATATTTGCTCTCTTGGAAGGAAAGCTATGGAAAACCTGGACAGCATACTAAAAGGCAGAGACTCACCTTCCTGACAAAGATCCATAGAGTCAAAGCTTTGGATTTTCCAATAGCAACGTATGACTGAGAAAGTTGGACCATAAGGAAAGCTGAGTGACACTTTTGAATTGTGGAGCTGTAAAAAACTTTTGAGAGGTCTTGAACAAGAGAGAAATTAAATCAGTCAATACTTAAAGAAATTGATTTGGACTTTTCACTGGAAAGACGAAACTGAAGCTGAAACTTAAATACTTTGGCCACATAATGAGAAGATTGGACTCCCTGGAAAAGACACTACTGTTGAGAAAGATTGAAGGCAAAAAAATGGAACAGCAGACGATGAGACGGATATTGTCATGGAAGCAACGAACATCAACATACTGCAGGAGATAGCAGAGGATAGAAGGGTCTGGCATGCTATGGTTCATGGGGTCAGGAAGAGTTGGACATGACTAAACAACTGAACAACAACAGAAATAAAGACAGTTATATTTACCTTGCCTATGAAATAATTTATGTGAAAATGTTGGTGCTCTCTGTAAATCTGAGACATTATTATTGTTGTTTGGATGATGATGATGATGTAAAGAAAAGAGATGACATCAAGATGTCTGGACTGCTTAACTGGGATAATGATAGCTCCATCATGCCCTATATTTTTCATATGGTTATTGGGAGGAAAGAATGAAATGACAGCTGAAAGAATATTTTTAAAGTGGTAAATTTATTTTTTTTATTAATTTTAAATAAGTACTAAAACTTAAATACATAATAAGAAAAGAAAAAGAAACATATTATAAGCTTAAATACCAAATAAGAAAAGAAAGAAAGCATTGCCAAATGCACAGCAGAACATGTGAGGTTCAAAATATACAGCAATAAAAGTCCATTTTAAGGAAATGCATATAATAAATATACACATTGTATTCAGAGCTGTCCATCTTTTCTTTGTTTCCTTGTGAATTTTCTTTTGTTCTCAGCTGCACACTTTTTACTTTATTCTTCGCTCCCCCTTCCTGCCCCCTCTCCCCCAAGAAGTCTACAATTAAGGGTAGATATATAAATGTATGCATGTATGTATGTATATGTATATATACATACATATAAACAAATATATACACATACATATATTTAGATATCTATAATTGTACTCATATATAGACATATACATTGGCATGCATCTATGTAAGATGGTACTATCCTTGTTTGTTCTCTGTTTCTCTGAGGGTGGATAACATCTTCCATCATAAGTGTGAGTCCTCCCATATTTTTCTAAGTCCACCAACTCATCATTGCCTACACCACAGCAATATTCCAACTTTATATTATCTAGCTATTTTTAATAGTCTAAAACAATATTAATTAATATGACTGACATATAATGTTGTTTCCCTATTTTTCTCTTTTGATTAAATCTAGCTTAGCTTTAACTTTGAGAAAATGATTACTACCCCTGCTTTTTTCCTAATAAAATCTGTTCCCGATCTTTATTGTGTGCGTGCATAATTTCCTGTCCCTCCTGACTTCTCTGCTTCTACCTGCTACCTTGCTTTCCTATTACTTGACCCACTCCTGCCAAGATCCCTCCCTTATCCTCTCCCCCTACCCTTTCCCTTTACCCTCTTGTTTCTATCCAAATTTAGAAGGCTTTCATAGCTTTCCAAATATATATGTTATTCCTTCTTTATCCTATTCCTATTAATCTAGACACCCTTCTATACCCCTCACTATTCCCTCTACTACTATTCCCTCACCTTCTTATTTCTTTATAAACTTAGAAGACTTTTATTCCCTTCTAAATGTATGTATTGCTCTCTCTAGATAGGATGTGAATAGGGTTCCCTCTAAAAATCCCTCGTTTATCCTCTCCCTGCTCCCTATGCCCTTAGACTTTTATTTCTCTCTGAATTTAGAAGACTTTTACACTCATATATATACATATATATGTATATATGTATGTATGTATATATTGTTCCCCCTTTAACCCATTCCTGATGAGAGTAGGTTTTCAGAACTACCAGCCCTCCTCCTCCAACTAATTCCTCTGTGTCAGTTCTCCCCCTCCACGCCTCATCTGTGTAAGATAATTACTCTTTCTACCTTTTCCTAAACAATTTTACTTTTTAGAATCATATCATACTCAGATCTATTCCAATCTTTCTTTTGAACTACCCAATTACTAATAACAATCTTAGATATACATTTTCCATTTCCTCATGTAAAAAAGTAAAAAGTCTCTCCTTGGGAATTAGTCTTTGATGTCTACTTTATATTTCTCTTGGATCTTACATGTCAGATTTCCTATTAAGTTCAAGGCTTTTTTGAAACAAAACCCTGAAAGTCTGGTAATTCATTGAATATCCTTTTTTTTTTCATTCAAAGTTATGTTTGACTGCTGGGTATATATCTTCGGCTGCAATCTCAGTTCTTTTGCTCTTCAATATACAGTGTTCTAAGACCTACAGTCACCACTGCTAGGACTCATGTGATTCTAATTGTGCCACCACTATATTTGAATTGTTTTTTTTTCTTATTGCTCATAATATTTTCTCCTTAAGCTTGGGATTTCAAATTTAACTATGATATTTCTGTAGGTTTTCCTTGTAGGATCTCTTTCAAGTGGCGATTGGTGGATTTTGTCTATTTCTGCTCCCCTCCTCTTGTTCTGACACATCAGGACAATTTTCTTTGACTATTTCTTGTATTACTGAATCAAGACCTTTTTTTAAATTGTAGCTTTCATGTAATCCCATTACTCTTATTGTTTTCTCTTCTCGATCTGTTCTCTAGATCATTTGTTTTTCTTATGAGATGTTTTACACTCTTTTCTATTTCTTCATTCTTTATATTTTGCTTTACTATTTATCAGTCTCTCATAACCTTACTGGCTTCCCCTTGCCCAGTTCTAATTTTCAAGGAGTCATTTTCCTCCTTAAGATTCTGGATCTCCTTCTCCAGTTGGTTGACTTTCTTTTTATAATCTTCCTGTTTTTCTTGGATTGTTTTTATTTTTTTTTAAATTTTTCCTCAATCTCTTTCATTTGATTTTTAATGCAAAGTAAAATAAGAAGAACCAATAAACAATATACATAATGACTACAACGATGGTTATAGAAAAGACAAGAACAAAACAATTGAACCCTCTAGTGCCAGAATATGGGGGATGGTACCTCTGGCCTCAGATTCTCCTTCAGTTCTCCCCTCTGGTCTGGAACCAAAACCAAGAACCCTGCTCTCCTGTAAGTGCTCACCACCAGCAGCGCCCCCACCCCGCTACTTCTTTGTATTTATTATATTTGTCATTTCTTACAACACAATAATATTTCATTATATTTATGAACAACAATTTTTTTAATAAATCCCCAAATGATAAGCAGCTACTTTATTTACAATTCTTTGCTATTGCAAAAAGTATGGTCATAAATTCTGGGGGATCCTTTCTTTTTATCATTGACTTCCTTATATGGCCTAGTGGTTGGATCTAAGAGTCAAGGGATATAGACCAGGGGTGGGGAACCTGTGATCTCAAGGCCTGAATTAGTAATGAAATTTGGAGGTGCCCCCTGTGTTGGCTTGGTTTTTGGGTTGAGTGTTAAAACCCAGAGCTTGTGAATCCCACTTGTGGGACGGACTTGTTGATGTGAAGAGAGAGGGCTGAACTGGGAGGAGCCGTGAATCGGGAGAGAGGCCCAAGCCTAGAGAAGGCCAGAAGGACTTTGGGAGAGCAGTATCCAGTATCATGGAGCCTGAGTTGCTGAGAGAAAGAGTGCTGCTGAGAGCCCATTGGAACTGCCCAGGACTTTTGAGAACTGCCACCCGGAACTGCCAAGGACTGAGGAGGCATGGCTGTGATGCCGGTATTTTGTCTGTCTGTTTTGATGTTGTTTTGCCAGATTTACCTGATGGAGAAGGACAGTGCTGCTGTTGTAGAGGTCCTGGAACCTGGCTGTTGGTTCAGAAGCCCTGTGGTACCTGCACAGAAATCCTGGAAGAGGGCCTTGCTGATACAAGGCCACATGTGGCCCTCTAGGTCTTCAAGTGTGGCCCTTTAACTGAATCCCAACTTCATAGAACAAATCCTTTCAATAAAAGGATGTGGCCTCAGGGTCACAGGTTCCCCACCCCCCAGATAGACATTTGTTACTTTCATAGCATAAATATAAATTGCTTTCCATATAATTGGATCAATTCACAGCCCTCCCAGTAGTATATTAGTGTGCTTGTCTTTTCTTTATCCCTTCAACAGTAACTATTCTTAGTCTTTTGTCATCTTTGAAATTTGCTGGTTGTGACTCAGATTAGTTTTCTTTTGCATTTCTTTTATTATTGGTGATTTGGAGAAATCTTTCATATGATTGTTTCAGAACTGTTTGTTCATATCCTTTGAATACTTATTGACTGGGGACTGGCATTTGATCTTACGAATTTGTGTTAGTTGCCTATGTAACTTGGATATCAGATCCTATTATGAAAATATTTTTTCCCAGTTAGCTACTTGCCTTCTTAAACTAGGAGCATGTTTTTAAAGTTAGAAGTGTCATTGCCATGCTACAATTCACAGAAATACTGCTCAAGTATTTGTTTGTTTTCCCCAATAAGATAATATGAATAAGAATAAAGTAAAATAAAAATGTTCTTTGATTTCCTTCTAATTCTTTACAATTTCCATATTCTTTTTGTATGGAAATATATTACAACTGTTCTCAGAGTAGGCCAAAAATAATTATAAAGGGTAGAGGATATACTTTCATTCAAAGGGATGAAATACTTCACCTGTTCCTCATTGCTTCCTGAATAAAGTTGAAACTCTTTTCAACATTCTAGGTTTCATCTGGGATCCAACCAACCTTTACCACCTTTTCTCATTCTGTTCTGTCCAAATCCCTGCCTTCTCTCTTGCCAAGTTAGACTACTCAAAATTTGCCTGTCTCTGCATCTTTGCCCAAGAATCTCACTCTGCTTGGAATGCACACTCCATTTTCTCATTCCCTAAGCCCCAATTTCTATTGGTTGAAACGCTACCCATACTCCTTTAGGATAAGCATTTAGAGGGCAAGCAATGTCATTTTTCATATTTGTATTCTCTGTACCCAGGACAGAGCCTTATACATTGAAGTCACTTAATAAAGGTTGGGTTTGAATTTGAATTAGCCCAAATGCCAACTTCTCAATGAGGTATTCTCTGATCCCAGTTAGAAAGGATCCTTCCTTTCTTCTATCTCACCTAACACACTTCTTTTGTGAATTTACCATATTTTATTTTTTACTAAGTTTATTTATGGACCTCTCTTACTTTTAGAACTGGATTTCAAATTCCTTCATATCAGTAAGCATTCCTTCTTTATCTTTGTACTTTTCTGTGTGCTTTGCACATTATAAACACTTAAGAAATGTTTGTGGAATTGTTTAATTGAATTCTCTTAGGCCTTACTTTCCCAAAAAGAATTATCTACTGTTTTTTAGAAGGATAAATAATCAGAGAAAATAGTCGCTGACACTCCTGTAAATTTCTTGCTATTCTATTACCATATTGCTATAGCAACAAAAACATTTATGTCGAGTTAACAAATTAATGGAAAAATGCTACCAGGCAGCTATTTATTACATACATTTATGAGGTTTTAGGCCACTGAATAAATGGGAAGCACTGGGCACTGCTTGTTACTGATTCTGTTTTGTTTCCGTTACTATCATATACAATAAGATGAGTCTTAGGGCAGGGAAAACAAAAGAAGAAATAGAACCTCTTTATTTCTATTTTACACTTGAATCAAAGGCTAAAACAAGAATATTTGAAAGAATGGTTGGAGCAACAAAGTATGCAACTTGGAATAAAATATTAGCACCTTCTAATTTTTATTCAGCACTTTCCCCACCACCATAACTCTGCCAAGCAAGCTTGCCTCTTTCTGCAAGGCATAAAATTTAATCAAGACGTTTAAATTATTGTTCCTGATCTAATATATCTCTCATTAAGGAGATAGTAGAATGTAAACCATTACTTGAAAAGAAAAAGAACTAGAAAAGGGAAAAGAGAAGAGTAAAACTTAATGAGAAATATAAAGTTTCTGAGAAAGAACACAGTACTCTGCCCTGGTCAGATAACACCTGAAGTACTGTGTCCAGTTCTGGGCACATTTTAGGAAGGATGGAGGGAAGCTGGAATATGAACCTATAATCATCTTATTCCTTGTCTTTGTAGCTATTCAAAAGTGGTCATTTTTTTTCCATGTAATACTGAGCTAAATGAAAAAGTGCATTCAAAGCTATTCACCTTCATAGAATCCCAGAATTGGAAGTGACCTGAGTGGTCATCTAGTGCAATCTGTCCCTGAGTAGAAATCCCCTCTATGACGTTCCTGACAAGCTATCATTGATTCTCCACTTCAAGGCCACCAATGTAATGGACTGCCTAACATGGCTCACTTTAGTTTTGGATAATTCTAGTTAGTAAGTTTTTCATTATACCATACTGCCATCTGCATCTCTGCATATCTATCAATTTCTCCTAATGCCTTTAAAGGCCAAGCAAGACAAGTCTTCTTCTTTTTCCTATATGATAGTCTTTCAAATATTTGAAGATAGATGCCTCATCTCTGTTAGGTTTTCCCTTTTCTAGCCTAAACAACCCTGAATCCTTCCACAAATTCTCTTATGAATTGAGCTAGCTATGTTTCTGGCTGATTTTACCCTCATATTTTCAAGCTCTGAGTTAGGTGTTAGCAGAATATCTTAGGAGCAGCTAGGTGGCATAGTGGATAGAGTGCCTGGGCCTGGAGTCAGGAAGACTCATCTTCGAGACTTCAAATCTAGATTCAGACATTTAGTAGCTGTGTGACTCTAGGGAAGTCACTCGATCCTGTTTGCCTCAGTTCTTCATCTGTAAAATGAGCTGGAGAAGAAAATGGCAAACCAGTATCTTTGCCAAGAAAACCCTCAATGCAGTCATGAAGAGTAGGACACAATTGAAATGACTGAATAATGAAAAATATCTTAATTCAAATGGTTGTGGCAAAGAGGCTACTTTGAATTGACTGTAGTCACAGTCAATGAGACTGGAGATGTGCAGTGGACTATATTTTGGTAGGACGGAAAGGGAAGGCAAGGTTAATGAAAAGAAGGAGCTCTATCAACCCACAACAAAGAAAGATAGCTTTAGGGAATGGAAGATGAAAATATAGTCATTAGTGGTACAAATGTATGTAGATTATGAAGTATTTATCTTTTTCCTTTCTCAAAATAGATTTTCTTTGATCCTTGAATTGACTTATGCTAAAATGTGCCTTATCTCTTAGAAGACCACAAGATGACCTATTTTTTACTTGTTAGCCATAGACCCAAAGGCTTGCCTTATACCCCACGTGTTATGCGATGGTTTAAACTAACTTTATTGATTGAGAGCCTAGATACACATGGCATTTATACCACTAGTATTTGACCTAAAAAATCCTGAGGGATATGTGAAGAATTGCAATAAGCCCATGGAATGGTAGTAGGGATGTGCAAAAAGTCCCACAAGCAAAAGTCTTTTTTTTCTCTTGCTTTGATTTGAAAAATGATTGTGATCTGCAAAAGGAAATGGTTTTTAAAATGGTTTTAATTGAACTGTTGTATTACGCAGCCAGTGAAAACAGAAAACCTGAAATCAATGGATATAATCAATTCAGCACATTTCCATTCCCTTTCCTTAATAGAAATTCAATAGCCCATCCTAGCACCACCCCCCCCTTCATCTTTCTGAAGGCTGTTTCAGGTTTGTTTGTTTTTCGCTTTGATTTTACAAAGGATATCATTATTTATAGTAGTAATATTATTAGCCCAAATTTATACAGGCTCCCAAAGCACTCTTCTTCTGTGAGTGCAGATGCATATATTCCATAATCCATATATTCCATAACTAAAGTTCAGGGAGGTATAAATGACTTGCTTATTTATAATCACAAGACTAGTGAGTGAAGGTTGGACTTGAATAAAAATTTTCTAACTCCAAGTCCAGTGTTCTGTATACTTCAACAAACTTTTTTCAAAGGTATTTATGAAAAGTTGACTTTATTATCAAACTATAGCAATAAGCATTTCCTATGATATTAAAAATTGTCAATATGTATTTATGATATTTTGATTTTAAAATGATTATAAAATAGGCTGCAATAGGAAATCCTTGAAAAGTACACATTCTGTAAAGTTATTTTTTTCCTGCCATTTTAGTCAATCAACTAGCATTTATTATGCACTTTCTATTAAGTACTGTGCTAATCTTCTGGAACTAAGATGGAATAGAGATACTTATATATTGTGATACTAAGCCACGGCTGGCCTGAGGTGGTACAGTGATATAAGTTAACTATCTCTTCCTGAGTCAGTGGTTCTTCTGTGAATGTGGTCTGAGGAATACAGTCCTGCATCTATCCTGGCTGGCTTGTTCTTTGCAAGCCCTCATTGTGATTTATAGTGGTATGTTAACCAGGAGTGGTTAACATTGGAAAGGATCCTTTAAACTGTGGGTTAAAACACTCAAATTCTATAATGACTTCTGTGGATTAAAATCAGTCCTCTATAACTATCCTAGTTAGTTTCTAGGGCTATATCAGAATTCAGTTTAACAATATTTATTTAATACCTAGTTTTTGCTGGTATAAGATAAAAAGAATAAAATACAGCCTTTGCTTTTTACTGTTTCTTTAGGAAGACGAGACATAATGCATATAAAATAAATAATAAAATAAATGCATAAAATACATATAAAATAAATGATATATGATTTTAAAAAGCCAAATTTGTAAAGACAGAAATGAAAAGAAATCAAGATAGATGGAAATCAATATCTGACCTGGAAAAAGCATTATGGAGAAGGTGGGCCTCAAGCTGGATCCTGAAGAATTAATAGAATATGGATAGATCACAGAAGCATATATCCATAGAAGCATATATCTAAGGGTCATCTGATCCAGGTGCTCATTTTAGAGATGAGGAAACTAAAGCCCCAGGAAATCAAGTGACTTGCTCAAGGCTACACAGTCAATATTGGAGGTGAGAGAGATGTTAATAAATAGAAAAGAAAGAAATATGACTTTTTAATCCGAAGAAAACCAGAAATAAGAGCATAGAAGATGAAATTAGTATGCTATATACCAGATTCAGGTCTATAGTGAGAAGACAAGCCTGACCAAAGGAAAGGGCTCAAACTGAAGAGTGAAAAATGAATAAATGATGCCCAACATTTATAGAGTTTTATAGATTTCAAAGTACTTTCATGTAATATGAACTCATTTGATCTTCACAATCTGTTAAGTTTGGAAGAGTGGTTGCTGTTATCCCCATTTCATAGATGAGATGGTACAGTCATAAGAGTTAACTGTTTCTTCCCAAGTCATTGGTTCCACTGTAACTGTGATCTGAGGGATACAGTCCTGCATCCATCCTGGCTGGCTGGCTCCTCGTAAGCTCCCATTGTGATTTATAGTGGTGGTAGCTATGGCAACCAGAAGTGGTTAACATTGGACATGGCTTTGCCAAGGTCACAAGTCCAAAAATATTCTAATGGCATTAGAATCCTGGTCTTTTGCCTTATAACTCAGTGTCATTTCCCCTATAATTAGGTTAGTTGGTGAAGCCATCTCTCGTTGAATGACCACTCTCAAAGAGGATAATCAGCATCAATCTGGAAACAGACCATTTATAAACCATAGGACTCTGACATCGAACCCACTCTAGTCCACATTTTTGTCAATTTATTTGAGAATATATGAAACATTGCAATCAATATTGTTGAATTTAGAAGGGCAATTAATTTAAGTCTATGTGAGTTATATTATTAAACAGCGAATTAACTTTTGTTAAATATGGAGTACAGACTATAAGATCTGAACTGGCATATTTTAATATAATCATAAGAATTGATGTTCTTATTTTCATAATAATAATAATTCTTGTTATTATATTCTCTTTTATTCAACAAATATTTATCAACTACCTACTACACACAAGGTTCTAGGTTAAGCAAAAAATTAGTAAAATTTAGTTCTTTGTTCTCTAAAGCCTTAAATTCTAGGCAACAATTACTACAGAATTCTACCCAGAAACTGAAAACTGCAGCAATCGCTTTCACCTCAGCTCTTGCCCAATGCCATTAGCTGTGGTGCTCCTGTCCTCTCTGCCAGTGCAATGAGGAGGCTTCACCTGGAATATACCCTTTTCACCAATATTCTAATGAGAACTCTGGATCTCATTTAATCTAAAAATTTCTCCCTACTTGCCCTTGCTTTTCCCCTTGTCCTATGACTCACAGACTCCTGCCTGCCTCTCACTTTTCCAATCCCTGTAACTTAGAACTGTCGCGTGCATATGTAAAAAAAATAAAAATAAATCCCTTTTCCCTATTACTTTTCACTATATTCTTATCTCTATCCATCCCTAGTCCCTTTCCTTCTGTGCCCTGCCTTTCCATTGTACCTCCTAGAACCCTTTTTTCTATTGTTCAAAAACTCTCCTTTATTCTACATATCCTCCTTTTACACTTCTTTCCATCTTCTGGCACTCCCAGGAGCCTGACTTTCTTCTGAAGAAGCATCATCCCTTATCACTCACTGTTTGCAATTTTGGCTGCTCCTTCTTTCACATACCCTGATACACATGTAGAAGAAGAAGACATACGGTAAACTTCTTGATGTCCATTCAAACTTCTAGGCCCTCTCTATCACTATCACTTAGCAAACTCTCCTTTTTGAAAATTTACTCCATAAATTTATATTGCCCTTTTCTAGTCTTTATTGCAATCATCAACAGAAACTCCAACTCACTTTCTATCCTCCTCCTTTTATAAAAATTTATTTATTTGTTTTTGACATCCATTTTTTTAAAAATTGAGTTATGAATTCTCTCCTTCCCTCCAACACCTCCCTCAGCCATTGAGAAGGCAAGAAATTTAATACCAATTATACACGTAAAATAATACAAAACATATTCCCATATTAGCCATGTTAAAAAAAAATTAGGAAGACTTAACTCTTCTCAGCTATGCAAGGACCTAAAACAATTCCAAAAGACTTATGATGGGAAATGCTATCCACATCCAGAGAAAGAAATATGGAGTCTGAATGTAGATGGAAGCACACTATTTATTCTCTTTTTTTGGTTTTGTTTTGTTTTTTCTTTCTCATGATTCCTCCCGTTTGTTCTAATTCTTCTATACAACATGAATAATGTGAAAATGTGTTTAATAAGAATGTGTATATAGAGCCTATATCAGATAGCATGCTGTCTTGGTTGGGGAAGAGGCAGAGAAAATTTAAAATTTATGAAAGTGAATGCTGAAAAATAAAAATTAACTAATTAATTTTTAAAAAGAGGAATATATAGAAAGTGTAAAAGGACTTATGATAAAAAATGGTATCCACCTCCAGAGAGAAAACTAATGGGAGTCTGTGTGCTGATTGAAGCATGCTTTTTCTTTACTTTCTTTATTCTTCATCATAAGTCCTCTGGAATTGTCTTGGATTGTTGCATTGATCAGAATAGCCAAGTCACTCAGTTTCACCCTCAATTTCCAATTCTTTGCCACCAAAAAAATTAGCTTAAATATTTTGTAGGTGGGGCGGCTAGGTGGCATAGTGAATAGAGCACCATCCCTAGAGTCAGGAGGACCTGAGTTCAAATCCAGCCTCAGACACAACACACACACACAAAAACTAGCCATGTGACCTTGGGCAAGTCACTTAACCCCAATTGCCCTCCAAAAAAAAAAAGGCAAAAAAACCCTAAATATTTTGTAGGTCCTTTTCCTTTTTCCTTTGATCTCTTTGGGATAGAGATCTAGTAGTGGTATTTCTGGGTGGTCAAAGGGTAAACACAATTTTATAGCCTTTTGAGCATCATTCCAAATTGTTTTCCAGAATGATTGGGCCATTTCACAACTTTGCCAACAGTGCATTAGTGTACCAATTTTTACACATCCCCTCCAACATTTGTCATTTTCTTTTTCTGTCCTACTAGCCAATCTGATAGGTGTGAGGTAATATTCCAAAGTTGTTTTAATTTGCATTTCTCTAATCAATAATGATTTTCCCCATTCTACCTCTCCCTTTCCTCTTCTCCCAATGCAATCCTCTTTCTCAACCCTTCATTATTTTTTAGGGAGGAGATCATCCCAACATAATCAATTCACACTTGTGCCCTCTATCTATATATACCTCTAACTGCACTAATAATGATAAAGTTCTTAGGAGGCACAAGTATTATTTTCCCATATAGAAACATAAACAGTTTAACCTTATTAAGTTCCTTAAGGTTTCTCTTTCATGTTTACTTTTTTATACTTCTCTCCCACCTTAATTTAATGTTTTATTCAGCTCAGTCTTTTCATCAGGAGTGCTTTAAAGTACTCTACTTCATTAAAGATACATTTTCCAAAGGAAAAAAAAAAGATACATTTTCCCCCCGAAAGATTATACTCAGTTTTGCTGGATAGGTTATTCTTGGTTGTAATTTTAACTCCTTTGCATTCCACAATATCATATTCTAAGCCTTCTACTCCTTTAATGTGGAAGCTGCTAAATCTTGATCCTGACCGTGGCTCCATAGTATTTGAATTATTTCTTTCTGGATGCTTTCAGTATTTTCTCTTTGACTTGAGAGTTTTGGAATTTGGCTTTAATATTCCTGGGAGTTTTCATTTGGAGCTCTCTTTCAGAAGGTGATCAATAGATTCTTTCCATTTCTATTCTAGTTTCTGGTACTAGGCTATGAGCACAGTCAGTCTTCCTTGATAATTTCTTGAGATAAGAAGCTTAGACTCTTTCTTTGATAGTGGTTTGGTAATCTAATAATTCTTAAATTGTCTCTCCTTGACCGGTTTTCCAGGTCATTTGTTTTACTGATGAGATGTTTCACATTTTTTTTTATTCTTTTGACTTTGTTTTGTTGTTTCTTGATGTCTCATGCAGCCATTAGTTTCCACTTGCCCAATTCTGCTTTGTAAGGAACTATTTTATTCAGTGAGCTTTTATACTTCTTTTCCCATTTGATCAGCTCTGCTCTTTAAGGAGTCCTTTTCTTCCATGAATTTTTGTACCTCTTTTTAAAATTTGGTCAATTCTACTATGTAAAAAAATTACTTTTTCCAATTAAATGTAAAAAAAAATTCAGCATTCTTTTTAAAATTTTTGAACTCCAAATTTTGTCCCTCTTTCTCCTTCTCTCTTCATTGAGGCTAACAATTGAATGTAGGTTACAAATGTGTAGTTATGCAAAACATATTTCCATATGAAATCATGTTGTAAAAGAAAACACAGACAAAAAAAGAAAAAAGTTTTTAAAAGCATGCTTTTACCTGCATTCAGACTCCATTAGTTCTTTCTCTGGTGATGAATAGCATTTTTCATTATAAGTCTTTCAGAATTGTCTTGGATCAGTATGTAGCTAAGACTAGTTAAGCTATTCACAGTTTTTCCGAGTTTTTCTGAAAATATCCTTTTTGTCATTTCTTATAGCCCAATAGTATTCCATTACAAGCATATATCACAACTTGCTCAGCATTCCTCAATTGATGGGCATCCTCTCTATTTCCAATTTTTTCCCACCACAAAAAGAGCTGCTATAAATATTTTTGTACATACATGTCCTTTTCATACATATATGCACATACATATGTACCTGCAAATACATGCACACACACATACATATATACACTTATGCATATATAAACTGTGCGTGCGTGTATACATATATATATATATACACACACACACACACACATACATACATACACACATAGACACATACCTATCTAACTACTTGGGATATAGTACTAGTAGTGATATTGTTGAATGCCAATTCTTCTTTTTAAGGAGTTCTTTTCAGGAAATTTTTGTGCCTCTTTTAACCAAGCTATTGACTCTCTTTCCATGATTTCCTCACATCATTCTCATTTCTTTCCTCAATTTTCTTCTACTTCTCTTATTTGATTTTTAAAATCCTTTTTAAACTCTTCCAGGTATTCCTCTTGGGCTTGTGTCCAATTCACTTTTTTTTTCCTTTGAGGCTCTGTTTGTAGCTCTTTTGACATCATTGTCTTCTTCTGATTTTGTGTCTCAATCTTCCCTGGCACCATAGTAGCTTTTTGTAATCAGGTTCTTTCGTCATTGTTTGCTCATTTTCCCAGTCTCTTTCTTCACTTTATGTTAGAGTTTGGCTCTGCTCCCTTGTGAGTGACAAGCACTCTTCTCTGCCCTGGAACTGTGATCAGAGACTATATTCCCCTGTGACCACAAGCATTAACATTCCTCTTTGCTCTGGAACTGAGACCTGGAACTGTGCATGAACAATGCAACAAGGTCCTGCACCCAGTGCCAGCAAAGGGTCCCCTTAATTTCTTTCTGACCAGTTGTCCAACCCCCTAACGGGCTCTGTGCTAAAAGCTCCTGAGGGTATTGCTGCCTCTATTACAACAGCTGCCTCCAAAGCCTACTACTTGACATCATGTGAATTCTGGGCTGTTTTAGGCTGGTCCCTTCCTTACCTGTCCCACCCCTATCCCCCTACCCCCTGGCATCATAGACTTCTCCTGCCAAACTCATAAATTGTCTTAGGCTGGAAAAATGTCTCACCCCAACTTTTTGTTGGCTCTTTCACTCCAGAATTCTATTTGAGGCATTTGGAGTTAAGGAGTTTGGTGTTTCTGAGGCACTTAGAGTTATTTGGAATCTTTGGAGAATCCAACTGAGTTCCTGCCTCCACTCTACCTTCTTGGTTTTCTCAACAAGCATTTCTTCATCCTCTTTCAATGAGTTCTCCTGGCTCACAATCTTCTTTTCCACTGTACTCTTTAACTTTATCCTTGATGACCTCAAAAATTACATTGATGACCTTTCAGACACCTAGCTCTCATTACCTCCACAACCATTCTACCCTAGTTACTCCAAGGGTGATCATACCATCAATTTCACCATCACTCAAATTCTACTGCCAAGATATTGAATTCTGAAAGTGCTCTCTCTGATTACATTCTCCTTTCTCACTGCCTAACTACACCTTAATCCTCATCTTCCTTCTCTCCCAATCTATCACCCCTCTGTTCTGGCCTCTGTTATACTTTGCCTTTTACCATCTTGACCCTAAAGCTTACCAGTTCACCAAGATGCAGTCCTTCCCCCTTGAATCCCTTTCTCCTTATCCTTCCAGTGGTCATGTCCTGACAGTTCTCAATAATGGACAATCTCTCTTTATCTACTTTTTCTACCCCTACTCCTGAGGCACTAAGGTATGCTGGATACATTCAGAAAAATGTGTCATTGCACTCACTAAAAATTCATGTTATTTACTTTTACCTGCAACCTAATACACCAGCAAGTCTTTTGCTTATTTAACCCTTCCAATATCCAATATTTCCATTTCTCATCACCTGAGTCAATTTTTGGGGTGTCAGGTAAAAACTGAGTTTCTTTTATTTGAATCACTCTTGGTGATTTGAAGAATGTTTCAAATGGTCATTTATATGTGCGATTCATCTTTTGAAAATGGTTGGTGGGGCAGAGCCAAGATGGCGGCATAGCAGCAGCAACATATTGCACCTCTCACATAGCCACCCCAAAATACCCATAAAATAGGACTCTAAACCAATCCTAGAACTCCAAAACACACACAAAGATACTTCCCTCTAAAGTCAGCTCGGCTACAAGGAACCATATCAGCACTGCGAACAGAAACCAGCCTGGCCTGAAGCCGCAGCTGTGCCCCAGGGGCAGCTGGACGGGAGAAGCTGAGGAGCTTCAGGTGAGCAGATTAGCAGCAGCTGCGAGGGTGAATTGTGAAAGGGGCAGATAAGCAGTCTGGCCAGAAGGCCTCCAGAGTGGAAAAGCAAAAGGCACAGGTTTTGCACCCGCCTCGGCTTTGCAGCTTCCCGCCCCAGCCTGCAGGCAGCAGGGGGACTGAGCGATTGTTCTCAGGCCAGGGCTCTCGCGTTGAGCGGCCTGGATCCGGATCGCCATCTTGGGCCTCAGTCTTGGAGTCCTCGCTATCCAGTCAGCCGGAAGTACATAGGAAGAGTTCCCAGCCTCTCCCTAAGAGCTACAGCAGCCGGGAGGACCCCAGCGATTTGGGACAGAGTTTTCCCTTCTGGAAGCAGAGCCCCACAGAGATTTAAAAAAAAAATCA
>CM053581.1:465601875-465629040 GCA_028627135.1 Pseudochirops cupreus | reverse complement strand
GATCCATCTTGTCCTAGTGGAAAGTCAGAGCAGGGTTGGGAGAGGATGTAGGAGAGAGGAGATTAGAGGAGGGGGTATACGGTGGGATCACTGTTTTGGGGTGGTGGGTAGGGGAAAGACAGGGAGAAAATTTGTAACTCAAAATCTTGTGGAAATGAATGATGTAAACTAAAAATAAACATTAAATTTAATTTAAAAAAAGAACTTTCAACATCATAAAACTTACAAACCAAAAGAAAACCTTTTTTAAAAATAAAAATGTGATTATATCAGTAGCTACTGGGAAAAAAAAGTCAATATAAACTTAGAATCTGAATCTGAGACTAGCGTACTACTTATTCAGAAACACTGCATCTAGCACCCTTACAAATATTTGCTGGTAACAAACACCAATAATAATAATAATAGAGAGAAAAAAGTTCTGTTTACAATAGCAACAAGAATCATCACATATTTGGGGATAAATCTACTTAGCAATACATAAGACCTGGGTAAGGATAATCACATAACATTTTTTCTTTGCTTGATCTGTGACTTTTCTGACATAGCCAGCTCTTGGTTGAAATAATGGCCAGTATAAAGGATAACACAAGTAAATGGAGGGATATTTAATGTTCATGAATAGGTTGGATTAATAAGTAAAGATAATACTCCCCAAATTAATTTGTCTATTCCAAGTGAGACCAATCAAAAGCGAAAAAATAGGGAACTAGAAAAAATCATAGGGAAATTTATGAGGAGAAACAAGCATACAAGAATTACCAAGAGGCACACAGAAGGAAAAAGTTGATAGGAGTTGGTCTTATGCTTTCAGACATTAAATGTGACTGAATGGACATAATATTGTGTTCACAGCAGAAGAGAGAAATTGAAACTGAAAAGCTTCTGCATGTACAATATTAACATGCCTATAATAAGAATGGAAGTGGTCAAATAAAAAAAAATTGCACCAAATTTCTCTGATAAAGTTTTGGCACCCAAAATATGTAAGCAATGTGTGTGTGTGTGTGTGTGTGTGTGTGTGTAAGATAGCCGTTCTCTGATAGATAAATTCTCAAAATACATGAAGAAATAGTTCTTAAAAGAACTGCAGAGTATTTATGACCACATTAAAAATATACTCCAACTCATTTATAATAATAGAAATACAAATCAAAACAAACTGGGGGCATCACTTCATACTCTGTGAATTGGCAAAAATAACTAAAAATGGCAACAGTCAGTGTTGGAAGGTTTGGAGGAAGACAGGCACTCTACTACATTGTTGATGGAACTGTGAAATAATATGACCATTTTGGAATTATGCAAATTTTGGAATTATGCAAATAAAATGAGTAAAATAACCACGCTCTTTAACCCAGAGACTCCATTACTAAGCTGGGCTTATATATGAAGGAAGTCATTGATAAGAAGTCTCCAAAATACTTCCAAAAATTTATAACAGCACTTTTTTGTGATAGCCAAAAATTGGAAACAAAGTAGATGGCCTTCAGTTGGAGAATCATTAACACATTGTGGTACATGAATGTAATGGGATATTACTGTGCTTTAAAAAAGTATGTGTGATGAATACAAAGAAACATCAAAAGATTTATATGAACTGATGCAGACTGAAGCAAACTGAGACACAGTAACTTCAACAATATAAATGGAAAGAATTGCAACAAATTTTTTTTAAAAATAAAAAAGAAATATAACCAAATTATATAGATCATGTGAGACTCAGATGAAGAGATATAAGAAGATATCTCCAACCTACTCCTGGGGGAGATGGGACATAGTCACAAGTATCACCCATTACACATGTTTTTGGACTATTGATTGTTGTGTTGGACTTTCCCTCCCTCTTTTTCCCCTCTTAAAAATGCTATTTGTAGCATGCAATGACTCCATGGGAGGAAGAGGAGGAGGGAGACATGGTATACTATGGAAATATAAGAAACAGAAAATATTAGTAAAAATTTGTTTTAAAAAAGAATAACTTGAAAAATGCTCAATCTCACTAATACTCAATTTAAAACAACTCTGAGACATTCCCTTATACCCCTCAAATTGTCAAAAAGAAAAAAAACCCATCATTTAGAACATAAAACAATGCTGGTAGGACTGTGGAGAAAGAAATACTCATTGCTAATGGAATTACAAACTTGTAGAATCTTTTGGACAGTAATCTATCTGTCAGTACACAACAGTTACACAAAAACCATGTTCAGTCACTAATAATTGCCTTGGCAGGAATATATACTGAAAGTATTGTCACATACAATGCTACTTGATCAGAAATATTTATGGCAGCATTATATATTATTGTAAAAAAAAACTAGAAATAACTTGCCAACAGGAGAGAAAGTTAAATGAATTACTGAATTTTTTTAAAATTAATTTATTTATTTTCTTGTTTACATCATTCATTTCCATGAGATTTTGAGTTACAAATTTTCTCTCCATCTTTCCCCCACCCATCACCCCAAAACAGCCCTATGCCACTGTATAACTCCTCCCCCAATCTGCTCTCTTCTATGTCCTCCCCCATTGCCCCTCTGACTTTCCAGTAGGGCAAGATGGATCTCCCTACCCCAGTGCCTGTATATTTTAATTCCCAGTTGCATGTGGTTAGTAATAATGATGATAATAATAATAATAATATATATATAATATATATTTTTTAACATTTGATTGTAGAACTTTAAATTCTAGATTCTTTCCCTTCTTCCCTCATCACCCACCCCCACTGGAAAGACAAGCAATTCAATACAGGCTGTACATGTATAGTTATGCAGAACATCTCCACAATGGACATATTGTGAGAGACTGATTATATGTGCCTCCTTCCTATCCTGCCCCCTCCTTGTTCTATTCTCTACCTTGTCCCTGTCCCTTTACAGAAGTGTGTGCTTCCAGCAACCCTCCCCCCCGACTCTGCCCTCCCCTCTGTCATCCCACCCCTTATCCCCATCCCCCCTACTCTCCTGTGTGGCAAGATATCCAGTTTAGAGTTTATGCCATTCCTTCCTTAAGCCAAATTCAATGAGAGTAAGGTTGATCCTTTCCCTTTTGCCTTCCTGTTCTTATCTTCCATTGTAACAGTTATCCCTTGCCTCTTCTATATAAGATGATTAACCCCATTCTGTCTCTCCCTTTCTCCTCTCATTCTATTCCTCTCCCACCTCAGAATTTCACCGTTTAAAGTAACGTCCCTTCCTATTCAATTGATCCTGTGCCCTCTATGTACACACACACACACACACACACACACACACACACACACATATATATGTATATATATATATTCAGATATGTATTCATACACATATATATACCCTCCTATATAGACATTATGTATATGTATACATATATATACATTTGTATTCCTTTCACCTATTCTCATACTGAGAAAAGTTTCCTAAGTTACAATTATCATTTTTTCGTGTTGGTATATAAATAGTTCAACTTTGGTAAGTTCCTTATGATTTCTTTTCCATGTTTACCTTCTCATGCTTCTCATATTTGAGTATCAAATTTTCTTTTCAGTTTTGCTTTTTCAGCAAGAATGCTTGAAACTCCTCCACTTTATTGAATGACCATATTTTCCCCTGGAACATTAAACTCAATTTTGCTGGGTAGGTGATTCTTGGTTTTAATCCTAGCTCCCTTGATCCCTGGAATATCATATTCTAGGCCCTTCGATCCCTTAATGTAGAAGCTGCTAGATCCTGGGTTATCCTGATTGTGTTTCCACAGTATTCAAATTGTTTCTTCTCGTCAACTTGTAATATTTTCTCCTTGATCTGGGGACTCCAGAACCTGGCTATAACATTCCTGGGAGTTTTCTTTTTGGGATCTTTTTCAAGAAGTGATTGGTGAATTCTTTCAAGTTCTATTTTGCCCTCTGGTTCTAAAATACCAGAGCAATTTTCCTTGAGAATTTCTTGAAGGATGCTTTCTAGGTTCTTTTTTTCATCATGCTTTTCAGGTAGTCCAATAATTTTTCAATTGTCTCTCCTGGATCTATTTTCCAGGTCAGTGGTTTTTTTCAAGGAGATAGTTCACATTGCATTCTATTTTTTTCATTTGTTTGGATCTGTTTAATGGTATCTTGGTTTCTCATAAAGTCATTTGCTTCCATTTGCTCCACTCTAATTCTGAGGGCATTATTCTCTTCAGAAAGCTTTTGAGATTCTTTCTCTGAATTACTGAATTATTGAATGTTAATGTGATATAATACAGTTAAGAATTAAGAACTATAGAATATGAAGTATACTCAAAAACCTAGAAATTTTGAAATGGAGCAAAGCAGGAAAAATTAGGATCAGAAGGAAGAAGTACATATCAACTATGACTACAAAGAAGAAAAATAAATGAGAATAAAAGGATATAGAAAAAAAACTTGAAGCAGTCAGGTGGTGCAATAGATTCAGGGCCTGGAGTCAGCAAGACCTAAGTTCAAATCTAGCCTTTGTTATTTACTAGCTGTGTGATACTGGGCAAGTCATTCAATCTCTTTTTGTCTCAGTTCCCTCAACTGTAAAATGGGGATAATAACAGTACCTCTCTGTGCTGTTGTGAATCAAATGAGGTAATATTTGTAAAGGGTTTAACATAATACCTGTAGATACTATATAAATGTTTACTCCTTTCTCTTCCCCTTGAAGAGGACTTAGGCAGAGTGAGTGATAAATTATTATGATGTATGGTTATTCATTGTAAAAAATCTTTTTATAAAAAGGGGAAAGGGTCTACATGTGCAAAAATATCTATAGCAGCCCATTTTGTGATGGCAAAAGATTGGAAATTGAGAGGAAGTCCATCAGTTGGGGAATGGCTGAACAAGCTAAGGTATATGAATGTAATGGAATACTTTTGTGCAATAAGAAATGATGAACAGGAAGATTTCAGGAAAAACTGGAAAGACTTGTGTGAACTGATGCGAAGTGAAATGACAGAACCAGGAAAACATTGTGCATGGTATCAGCAACACTGTGGGATGATCAACTATGAATGACTCGGCACTTCTCAACAACACAATGAACCAAGACAAGTATAAAGGATTCACAAAGAAAAATGCTATCCACATCCAGAGAAAGAACTGATGGGCTCAGAATGAAAATCAAAACATATTTTTTCACTTACTTTTTTCCTTTTTTTCCTTTTGATTCATTTCTTTCACAGCTGTGACTAATACAGAAGTAGGTTTTACATGATAGCACGTGTATAACATACCAAATTGCTTAGTATTTTCAGAAAAGGGCAGGGGAGAAAGGGAGGGAGAAAAATGTGGAACTCAGAATCTTGTAAAAATGAATGCTAAAAACTGTTTTGACATGTACTTGGGAAAAATACTATTAAAAATAAAAGAAAGAAAAAGGAAAAATAAAAGAAAGAAAAAGGAAAAATAAAAAATAATCTTTTTAAATGTAAGTTGGTAGGAAGCTAGATTTGGTGTTGTTCAGTCTGAGCTCATTTGGGCTTTTTTTGGCAAAGATACTGAAGTTGTTTGCCAGCTCATTTTACAAATGAGGAAACTGAGGCAAACAGGGTTAAATGATTTTCCCAGAGTCACACAGTGACTCTAGACCACTGGCCCTCCTTGTTGCCTAAAAGCTAAATTTAGGTTGGGGTAAATAAAGGGCCTGGCCCAGAAGTTAGAAGACATGGAGGCCACCTTAGCTTAACTCTTTAAGACCATAAGATAGTCTCAGATAACTGATCTTTGGCAGATTTGTTTTCCACACAGGGCACGTCCACATCTACATAATGAAATTCAAATTACAGGCCTGGATCAAAAAAATTTTGCTAAACAACTTTATTCAATTGCATTGTCGTTCTATGTACAGTTTCAATAAAATATGTAAAAGGCATAGAGTTCTTTATGCAATTAAGGAAAGGATCCCATTGAGTTTTTGGTTTCATGCATTCATATGTGTGTTTAATCTTCATCAAAGTCCTTTTTCAATGCATCATCACTGCATGGAAGTGACCCTGGGTTCTTTTTCCAAGGCTATACCAGAAAAACATAAGCCCTGGTCCATCCTACCCAGCTCTGAGGAAAGGCTTTGAGAGACAGCTTTTGGATATCAATGATACAAATGACTGCCTAAGTCAAATAAGCTTTTCGCCAATTTGGCCGTAAAATGATTAATTTTTCAGCCATAGCAATTCTCTGAGATCTACAAATTCATAAAGGGGTTACAATTTGTATCAATGAAGGGGATACCTTGTATAGGGATGACTGATTGAGAAACAAAAAGCTACTATTAGAGTAATGGAAGGATTGAAGAATTTACCTCAAACTCCAGGTAGAGACCCCTATGTAAAAAAAATCCAGAAACATCTGTTTAGTATTCTTACGGTATTTGCACATAAAAAAATTCACTTACCCTGAAATTTAAGAAAGCTTTGCTATATCTGATATGACCCAAAGGCAAAAACCTCCATTTGGGACTTCCCTCCCTCCAACCCATTCCACCCCCAGTCTCAGTAAAAGGAATATGTTCAATTGTTTGACTGTATTCCTGACATATTCCTGAAAATCTTCCATCCTATATAAGCAGTTTGGACAAGGCTGTAGAGGCCCAGGCAGTGTGCCAAGGGACTGTCCCATAAGCAATGTTATGACCAATTAAAGAACTAAAAGTTTTCAAGGGGCAGATAAATGTGCCAGAGAACAAGAGATAACACCTCATCTCACCAGTTAAAATGCCAAGAAGTCCAAAGTGGAGAATGAGAATTGAGGACCAGAGATAGCATCCCAGAAGGGAATATAAAGAGCAGAAAAAGACAATTGGACGCATGCTATCTCTATCTCTGTTTATGGATGTGGCTCCTTATATCAGCCCACAATTACACAGGTCCAGAATATATAATCCTGGGGAAATGAACAGGCATATGTAAGAGGGCCAAAGGCAGTCATGTCTTATTCTTACATGGACTGGCTGGCTGCACAACACATATCCTAGCTGGTATCATTGAATAAAATGGAACTGAGGACAGGTAGTATATAAAAGGTGCTAGTTACTGCTGTGTTAGGGGGAGCACAATAATTTTGTCTTGAGCAGATCTCAAACAGCTGAGAGATTGATCACCTCATTCACCTTGTCAGAGCTTGATGTAATAACGTTTGACTGTCACTTGTACAAGCACAGTCTTGACACTACAAAACATACCCAGACTCATGAAATCATAGATCTTTGAAGTACATACTGAAATAAGGAATTTGCAGATTCTCTAAAATAAGTTTGTAATTATAGACATTGATGGTAATGTAACTAACATTGTAACCTCTCTTGTCCTTATGATTATTCATTGAAATATAAGTAAATCAATCAAAAACATTTATTAAGTGCCAGGCAATGTGCTAAGCATTGGAGACAGTCCCTCCCCTCAAGGAGCTTACACACAGCCTAATAGAGAAGACAACACGCAAATAAGTTTAGACAAAGCAAGCTATATGCAGGATAAAGAGGAAATAATTCACAAAGAAAAGGCACTGGAATTAAGAAGGGTTGGGAAAGGTTTCCTTTAGAAGGTGGGATTTGCATTGAGACTTAAAGGAAGCTGGGGAGGTCAACAGTCAAAAGGAGGGGTCGGAGGTGTACCAGGCATGGAAGACAGAGAAAATGCCCAGAGTAGAGAGGCAGTGTCTTGTTCATGGAAGAGCCAGGAGGCCAGCATCACTGGATTGAAGTGTATGTGCCAGGAATTAAGGTAGAAGACTGGAAAGAAAGAAAGGACTATTTGTCTGTCTACTGAAGGCCACCCCAGCCAAGATCTGGCTCCCTCCCAGTGGGTTCTTTCACGCCTCATTAACACTTCCACTAGAGGGCAAGCTGAGGTAGGAAGAAGAGAGAAAACACCAATACTCAGTTTTACCATCTGTTTTCAGCTCTAGTAAGAACGTCCAAGGAGGAAGAAAAGTTCAAGACTTGAGACTTTGGACTTAAATGAAACTTTGGGGGAATGGTATGGGGATGCCATTCATGGCCAAGAATATTTTGCCACCAGTTCCTGAGAAAACCTGAAAACAAACTACACAGGAAACAGTAGCAGCCTAACTGTGCTCTCCTTCTGACTCTATTCTTTCCACTGCTGAAATTAAAAGTAATATAAGGAAAGTAAACAATAGCAAACAGCAAATATATTTAGGACTCAGTCCTGTCTACTACCTTAGGGAAGCATTCAAATGATTTATCATTTTAATTGAAGGGTTTTTAACCTGAGCTCCCCAGACCTAGATTTTAGGGAGTCTTTGAACTTCGATAGGTGAAAATTACATAATCATTTTTCACTCATTTTTGGTTTTCTTTATAAGCCTATGTACATTATTTTAGACATTTAAAAACATGATTCTGAGGAGTCCATAGGTTTCACCAGGCTGTCAAAGGGCTTCATGACATATTAAAAAAGTTAAGAATCTCTGCTTTATATGATCTTGAAATCCTCATATGAATATGATTTCAAAGCCCGTTTATCACACAACTACCATCAGCAATCTCATTAGCTTTTCTTTGCTGAATGAAGTACAGGACCATATTACTGAACAACACAATGCTTCAGAAAACATTGTGTTCCCCTCATGACTATTTTGATCAAAATCAACAGCGATTTTTCTTTTGAAAATATCAGTTGAAATTCTGCCAGCTTCCTGGTCAAAAAGCATTGCAATGGTTGTTTCTCAGTCCTTTGTAGCTCTTTTTTCCTATCATAAAGTCACTTATAAAGGACAGAGGCCAATTAGGATGTGGTTCTTGAAAACTACGCCAAATTCTGTGACTTATCACCCCAAGCCAACACAACGGCTTTTCTTCACACACGTCCCTCCTGTCATTACAAATTAGTCTCCCTTCGTGACCTTGAGATCAACTCCAATGACTGACATTTCAGTAGTGATTCTTATTCTTAACAGTTTCCAATCTCTATTTTAAATACTTCTAAGTGAATTATAAGAAAATTTACATACTGTGTCAATGCACTTGCATTGACTTCTTGCATCTATTTAAATGCTCTTAAAGCAAAAGAGTCGAATTCAAACTGAACATCAGTTAAAATTTAGTACTGAAGTAATGTCCCATATATACATTTTTTGTTCCCACTGCCTGATTCAGGTACTGAAATATGTGAGATATTGACATGACATGGAATTCTGAAACTTATGCAGCATTCTGAGTCTCTTAAGAAAGGATGATTCCTGATTCTAGCTTGCATAAATTTGAATCAAATGTTAAACATTTGCTGGTGGATCTGTGGATATCAGTAATTATTTTTTTTAAATGTCATACTGTTTTAGCGAGAAATCTTACAAGTTCATTATTAACCAGATGTTAAATTGGCTTGTTTTTTCTCATGCGAGAATTGTCAAGCTACTGCATGAAAAAAGTATACTCATTTGTGGTAATAAGGATACCTAGGAAATAGTTATGAGACTTTTTGACTCTGCCAGTATGAATTAATGTGTGAAAAAAGTTCAGCATAAAAAATCCAGGCTTATCAAAATAAGTTTCCGTTTCGAACATTGAATAGGTAAGGCATTATAATACATACATATAATACATCATTATACTTTATTAAATATGTATGTCGCTGAAAGGTTCTAGAGAAATAAAACTTATGGAAATAAAACTTTAGAGTGGTGCAAAATTTTAGAAATCATATAGTACTTTCATTTTACAGATAAAGGAAAAAAAGTAGTGATTTTCCAAAAATTAAAAAGTCATTTAAGGTAACAGGATTAGATCACCTAGTTGAGTTTACTTTCATTTAAATCACTCCTCCCTTCAAACAGATAAAGGGTGCTTGCAAAAATGCATTGTGATTTGGTGTATTGTAATTTGGCCTTGAAGTCACGAGGATCTGAGTTGAAGTCCTGTCTATGAAAAGTACCAGCTGTGGTAGCCTGGGCAAGAGTCTCTAACTCTTGAGAACAATTGTACTGGCAGAAGGAGTTGCCTTATTGAGAATTCCCAACACCAATAAAGTCATAGATCTTAAACAAAAAAAGGATTGAGAGGAATCTTGTTATTTTTTAGGGAATCCTGTCATACACCATTCCCTAAAGTGAATAATCTATTTTTTATGTAAATCCCCACTTTCTAAACCATTCCATTTATGTATTAGGTTATCCTATAGAAAAGCTACTTAACTGGGATTTACCTGAGGAAGACTGTCAAGAATTAGCTAAAAGTCTAAATTACAAAATATTTTAAAAGAAAATAATTGTGATATATATTTACACACACACACACACACACACACACACACGAACCAAGTTAAACAAGTATCAATCTAGAAAAGATTCTGCTTTAAAGAGATTAGAATGACGTGTCAAGATAATGGCAATGATAGAATCATGAGAATCATAGAATGATATGTCAAGACATCTGCTTATGATCTTGGCCTATGATGATAACTGATGACCTCTTCACCCTAGAAACTCCTTCTATCCTTGGACTTTGAACATTGGAAACAACCTCTGCTCCAAGGCCTCTCTCTTTGATTGACTGGTTCCTTCCAGAAGCTCCATTTTAAGAAGAAAGCCCATGCCAATCTCATTTACATTCTTCTCCCAGCTGCACTCCCTACAATGACCACCCAGAGGTAACTTCATCTTCCCCTTCTCCTTTTCAGCTTCCTTTTATGTCATCTTCCTCATTAGACTAAACTTCTTGAGGGCAAGGATTATCTCTCTGCTTGTGTTTGTACTCACTTCACTTAATATTGTGCTTCCTCTATATTAGGTGCTTAATGATTGCATATTGACTTGACCTGACTTGATGATATATTTAATTCAATTTATCAAGCATATAGGATTTTACTAGTGTGGGTACAGCCTTGTAATGCAGACTAATCCCCTCTACACCCCAGTAATGAGCTGCTATGGCCAAAAAAGTTCATCACCTGGTGCCAACACTGCTCAAACATCAGACATAGCCCATTACCTAGCTGGTACTTGAAATGGTAGAATGTAATAGGATCTTCTAGAATTTGTACTCCACTGGACAAGCCTTTTAAAACCCCATAGTCATCTCCTTAAGAATGATTTATGTGGGACATTGGAGCAAGAATAGTACAAATGGGGACAGCTAGGTGGCACAGTGGGTAGAGCACTGGGCCTGGAGTTGGGAGGATCTGAGTTCAAATGTGGCCTCAGATACTGACTAGCTGTGTGACCCTGGACAAGTAACTTAATCCCAATTGCCTAAAATAATAATAAGAAGAAAAATACAAATACTTGATGTTTATAAGCACTTTATGTGTTTATTTGTTTATAAAATACTTTTACCACAGCAAACCACATGTTGCAATGGAAAAGAGCCTCTGGGATTTGGGTTCCAGTTCCAGTTCTGCTACTTGGTACTTGTGTGACAAGTCATTTAACGCTGCTAGGCTTCAGTATCCTCAAGTATAAAAGGGGACCAGGGGGAGGGTGTAGAGCTAGACTAAATGATCTCAGTTTCCTCCAGATCTGAATCTGTAATCTTATAAAGTAGGTAGTACAAGTATTGTGGGTCTCATTTTGCAAGTGAGTAAACTAAGGCTCAGAGAGATTGAATTGTTTGATATTGTAAAATTAGTAGGGCTCATAGCTGGAACTAGAATCCAGGTGCGCTGATTACAAGCTTAGAATTTCTACTATAGCATATTGTTCATACTGTAATACTATTTTTGTTGTTTTTTGTTCAGTTGTTTTCAGCATGCCTTGACTCCATGATACCATTTGGAATTTTCTTGACAAAGATACTAAGTAGTTTACCATTTCTTTCTCCAGCTCATTTTACAGATGAAGAAACTGAGGCAAACAGGGTTAAGTGACTTGCCCAGGGTCACACAGTTAGGATTTGAACTCAGGAAGATGAGTCTTCTTGACTTCAGGTCTAGCATTCTATCTACTGCACCACCTTGCCTTGTGTGTGGATGAATGTTTCTAAGGTAAATGGAAATAGTTTAAGCTCTTAAAATAAGTGAACATTTACTTTCCAGTCTTCTTTGTGCTATTTCTTTAATAAGTCTTTTTTTTTCCAAGATAGGTTAAAAACAAGCCTCAGTCCCAACCCTAAATTATCATAAGTTATGAATTTTTGAAGTCTAAATTAAAATTAGTGTAATTAATTGCATAGGGGTCCTAACATGTCTCCTTTAAAAAAAAAAGTGCCGCCTCTAGTATATATATGATTCACAATTTCCTCCACAAAGTCAATATAAGCATTTTGTTGTTTTGATAAGGAACAAATGGGGTAGGGGCTTTGTCATTAGCAATCTTAGAAGTGGAAATTTGAAAATTTTCCTTCAGACCTTCAAATGGACACTCATAATTCTGAGTTTCATTTATTTGTGTGGTTGCCTACATATTTGTCGCTAGTTAAAATTTATAAAGGAAAAAGAAAAATCCCTGGCTCTGAGATCCATTCTTCAAAACACTCTGAATCAGCTTTGGTTTTGTGAACCAACAATTATTCTTTGCTATTATTGATGTGAGGAAGGAAGGGTTTAAAGATGCCCCATATACTCTGGGGAAATTCCACAATAAAGCACTATTTTTACAAACCCAAAATTACAATTAAGCAAATAATTGACCTAAGGTTTCTGTGACCACTCTTAAAGATTAACCCATTCAGTTCATTTGTAGAAATACAGGTTGGGAATCAGATAGACTCAAGATCTGATCCTTCTCTTTTTTACCAACTAGCAATGCTGTGTTAGCTAAATTACTTCGCATCTCTTAATTGTCAAATAAAGATGAAAATACCTATTCTGCCTTGCCCACAGGTAAAGAGGTAAAAATGACACACATTTTAATAAAATAGAAGTTTTAATAAAAAATAAAATGCAAAAATAAAATTAAATAAACAAATCAATTTAATTTAAAAAATAAAATGAATTTTTAAAAATTTTAATTTTAAAAAAGTTTTAATAAAAATAGGTTTTTTTAAAAAGTACAGTTTAAAGAAAGAAAACCTAAGAGAAATCATTGTAACATCATTGGTAGGTAGGTCAGAATCTTGCTGTGTTACATTACTCACTACAAAGCAGAATTCAGTAAAAGTTAATTATAAAAAGCTAGTTAATTTAAAACAATAGGATTGACTTCTGAAAACAACCTTATGACAAAGGTATGGTGTGCTCACAACCTTTTATAAAAAGAAGGCATATAAAGGAGGTATAATAATAGCAATATTCTCTATTTACAGCAAGGATATCCAATTCAATAGGAAGGGGGTTCACTAAATTGTACATTAGGATTCCTAAAGTTTACATATTGACTTAGAAAAAATAAACCTACACATTAACATTATCTATGTTCAAATTTATTTTAATTTATTTTGTAAATATTTCCCAATTGCATTTTAATCTGGCTTGATCCAAACCACGGTGTGTTGTGGGTTGTGTTTGATACCTCTGATTTATAGGATTGAGGTAGGAGTAATAAATATACTAGGATCTTGGCCATGTGGATCTGGGAAGTCTGGGTTTTTTTGTTTGTTTGCTTATTTTCCCTTAAAAGACAGGGAAGCTGTCCCTGAGACTTAGTATCATAGATTTGGATTTGGAAGGAACCTTCAAGACTACTTAGTCCAAATCCCTCATTTTATAGATGATTCAGCTGAGACCCTGAGAAATTAATGATTTGCGTAAAAAGCAGCAGAGCCAGGATTCAAATCTGGGTCCTCTGACTCAGAATCTGTCCTTGTACCTTCCTAAGTCACCTTGATGTGACTTCCCTCATCTACATCATAAAAAAAGTCAGCTGGCAAGAAGTCAATGCCTCTCAGACCTGATGAATATTATTGCACTACCATGTAAGTAGAAATTTGGCACATGGGCTACAATGCTGGTTTTGGAAGGGGAGTTTAGAGAGCTAAACTTAGGGTCAGGAAGAGCTGAGTTTGAATCCTGCCTCAGCTATTTACCAGCCATGTGACAGTGAGCAAGTCATGTTTCCACATCTCAGCCTGTTTCCACGTCTGTAAAATGAGGGTATTTAATAGCAACTACTTCCTAGGATTGTTGCAGAGATTAAATGAGATAAAATGATCAAATGAGATACATAAAGCTATTGTTAAAGTAAATTTAAAAGCTACCTACTAATTTGTAAAAATAAGAGGGTTGGATTTAATGTCCTCAAAGGTCTATGATCTCTTTTTCCTCTAAATCTATGATCTCTTCTGACTCAAAATATCCCTCTCTATGGAGATGAGTATTGTCTGAATCAGCGTGGTATGCTTTCCATGTTATGTCAAGTAAACTTTTTTGTGGTTAAGTATTAGATGGCCTGTAAGTATCTCATTTCATTCCAATTCAGACCCTGAACTACTGGACAACCCCAGAAGAAGGGAGAATCACTTTCTCTCTCTCTGTCTCTCTCTGTCTCTGTCTCTTTCTCTGTATCTTTCTCCTTCCTCTTTCTCTTTTTCTGAATTAAACATCATTTATTTGGATTTCACACTATAAGTGTGACTTCCTCGAGGTATATAGCAGAAAAGAGAATTTGGGTCTTCTGTATCCAAGTCAAGTATGATAAGTCCCTTAAACTGGTGAGCTTACTATCCAGTAACCATAATGTAAAACAGTATAACATGGTAGAAAGAACCCTGATCTTAGAATCTGGTGAGGCTGAGGCCCGTATCTCAACTGTAACAGTAGCTAGAATGCTCTAGCCAAGTCACAAACTTTCTGAGCCTTAGTTTACTCATTCGTTAAAACGAGATACAGGCATGCCTCATTTTATTGCAATTCCCTTTATTGTGCTTCCCAGACATTGTGTTTTTTACAAACTGGAGCTTTGTGGCAACTTGGCATCAAGCAAGCCTACTGGCACCATCTTTCCAACTGCACGTTCTCACATCATGTTGCTTTGTCACATTTTTAAAATCTTTACAATATTTTAAAATTTTGATTTTTATTATTATATCTGTTATGGTAATCCGTGATCAGCGATCTTTTGGTGGCACTCTTCTGATTGCTTTGGGGCACCACAAAGATGCCCTTATAAGAAGATAGCAAACTTAATGGATAAGTGTTGTGTGTGTGCTGACTGCTCCACCAACCAGCCATTCCCCCCAGTCCCTCTCCCTTTCCTCAGGCCTCCCTATTCCCTGAGACAAAACAGTACTGAAAAATATTACAAGAATTTAGTTGACAAAGCAACAACCAGGTTTGAAGAGATTGACTTGAATTTTGAAAAAAGTTTTATTGTGGGTAAAATGCTATCAAACAGCATGTCCATACTACAGAAAAAATGTCATGGAAGGGTCAATCAATGCAGCAAATTTGATTGTTGTCTTATTTTTTAAAATTCTCACAGTCACCCCCTGATCAGCAATCGCCACCCTGATCAGTCCATAGCCATCAATATCAAGGCAAGACCTTCCATCATCAAAAAGATTATGACTAGCCAAAGGCTCAAGTCACGGTTAGCATTTTTGGGCAAAAAAACGTACTTTTTAATTAAGGTATATACATTGGATTTTTTTTTAGACATAACACTATCACACACTTAATAGACTGCAGTATAGTGTAAACATAATTTTTACATGTACTGGGAAACCAAAAAGTTCGTGTGACTTGCTTTATTGTGATATTTGCTTTATTAAGGTTATCTGGAACTGAATCTACAATATCTCGAAGGTATGTCTGTAATACTTGTCCTACCTACCTTATAGGACTTATGAGTAAAGCATTTTGTAACTCACTAAGTTAAGTTATTACTTAAGCTATGGAAAATTAATTACCCAAAACCTCATCTAGAGAACTCAAACTATGTGACATTATATATAACCCAGGGTCCTTTGTGAAACAGCCAGACATGGGATTGATGTCATAGTCAGCTTCTGGGTGCTTTCATCTGCAAAACCTGTGGGTGATACTTCCACTTCAAAGAACAGGAAATGCCTCTAACAATGAACAGTGAACCTAACAGAGAGTATTTCATCAAAGCGAAGGACTCTAGAGCTAGGAAGAACCTAAAAAAACGTCAATCTACTCCAACCATCACCTCTTACAGATGAGGAAACAGAGGTTCTAAGAGGGCTTGCCCAGTTGTGTGGGCATTTACATAATAAAGACCATTTGACATTAAAGTCAAGCTTCAGCTGAGCCCTGTTACATTGGAAAGGCCATATCCTAGATATGGTGAAAGGGTATGGAGGCAGCTGTTGGGATAAATTGATAAAGGAAGCATTACATGGCATGGTGGGAGCAGTAAAATACCTGAATGATACTTTGAAGGAGTAGCTTGAAGTTTATGTAACAAAGATGGAAAAAGACTAGACCCCACAGGGCAGATAGCATGAAGCAATCTGAAATGGAGTGGTCCAAATCTGACAGTTTCCCCAGCTCCCTTAAACACTCAGTTCAAAGTCTCCCTTCTGTATGAGGTTTTCTTCATCTCCTTTGCTACAAGATCACCCATACCATTTTAGCTACTCTGTATAGATGTTGTTTGTACTTAAATATTTACATGTGATTTTTCTGATTAGAAGTTATGTTTCTTTAAGACAGATTTCTTTGTTTTGTTTTGGGGTGTTTTTTTTGGAGGGGGGAAGGTAAGGCAACTGGGGGTTGAGTGACTTGCCCAAGGTCACACAGCTAGTTAAGTGTCAAGTATCTGAGGCTGGATGTAAATTCCCGCCCTCCTGACTTCAGGGCCAGTGCTTTATTCACTGCACCAACTAGCTGCCCCAAGACAGGTTTTGTTGTTTTTTTTTCTGTTGGAAGGAGGGATGGGTTGGATGGGAAATTTGGCTTTCTTTGTATTCCCAGTTCTTAGCTTACTGTTTACTGTTGTTTAGTTTTTTCCCATTCTACATCATCCCATAGACTTTTGTTCACAGAGTTTTCTTGGAAAACATATTAGAGTGGTTTGTCATTTCCTTCTCTAGACTGTCTCCATTTTACAGATGAGGAACTGAGGCAAAAACGGGTTAAGTGACTTGCCCAGGTAAGTGTCTAAGACAAGATTTGAACTCAGATCTTCCTGACTCCATGGCCCTGTGCTTTATCCACTGTACCACCTACATAGTAAGCATATAATCGTTGTTGCCACCAGTAGGCTTGGTCCATTCATACACAGGTTAGGTATGTATGAGTCTGGAGTAGAACCTGATTCAAGTAGACCATTATAACATGTCCACTTTTTACACCTCCTTCAGTGGGCTCTGAAGAGAAGAACCAACATTTCTGGGCCCTGCAGACAGGCTATAGTGAATCCAATGAACTACATTTTTCAGTGTGTTTGATCACATTGCATGCCTATGAAACTGACCTCAGTCACTGTCACAGATAGGCACTACTAGTTATACCTCTTTCATTCCATGTGTCAAACTCACAGGAAATAATACCCATAGCAGCAGCATTTTTAAATATTTAAAGGGAAATGATAAATATTAAAGAACTGCCTAGCCATGAAAATCCATAGACTTGTCTTACAAAAATAGCCTTTTCTGCAGAGAGTAATGGTAGCTTGAGAGCCCACTCTGGGTGAATGTGCTAAAACACAAATCTGGGGCCTTAAGCATTTTAAAATGTGTAAGGGAGGACAATGAGGGATATTCCCATTGCAAGATGGTGATTATTTTAATGTGTTAATTATCTGGGCAGTGGGGAAAGAGGTGAGATTTGGCAGAATAGGATATAATAGCCCATATGGTGGGGGGGCTGGGGGGTGGGTTTGTGCCAAGTGGGCAGAGGGGGCAGGGGAAGGAGGAACAGAGGAGAAGGAAGGATGATGGGGGAAGGAGGGGATCAGGGTGGGGGCTGAAGGAAGGAAAGCAGAGATGTGAAGAATTAAGAGGTTCTTTTAGAAACTCTCTCGGGGGAGAGAGAAGGCCAAAGAGAATAAAGGATGAATTGATAGAGAGCAGAGAGGCTGGAGGGAATAGCCCACTAGAAAAGTCTTAATAGAGAGTGCAGGAAGAGAGAGGAAGAATCTATGAAAGACAACTGGAGAAAAGAGGAGCCAGGAAGAAAGGGTGGAAGAGTGGAGAGCAGGAAGGAGGGGGCGTGGGGAAGGGCAGCTTCTGTTCGGGGATAAGTTTAGATGAGATGCTCTATTTCATCACACAGGTTAAAAACAATTGCTTGACTACATGCTCTTTTTCTTTTCCATATTTGGATTTGTTTCCTCTTTCCCATTGTTCATTCCATCGGTTACAACCCTTCTACACAACCAGACTAATGTCCAATAGGAAAGTATTTGCAGATCCTTTATTTGATTGCATGCTGTCATGGGGGAGAGGAGGAGAGAGGGGAGAAAATTTGAAACCCAAGGGATTGTGGAACTGAATCTTGTAAACTAAAAGTAAACAAACAAACCAATAAAAAATAAATTTAAAAAAAAACAATTGCTTGGGGAAAGATTGTTGATTTGACACAGCTATAATGTACTTTGGATATAAATTGGATGTGAATAGATTAGCCACCATTGCCCAGAATTCCAATTCAGCATGTCACCTTGTACCCTAAGATACTAGCACCATCATGCCTCTAGCTCATAATCTTTAAGAGTGCTCAGTTGCCCCTCACCAGTAGTCCCTGCTCCTTCCTCATACACACAAATCTAGTGTGCAGCAATTCATTGCTAATTCCCACCAAGCCTTCCTTTTCCATGACCTGTCTTCTCACATCCATTGCTATAGATTTTATCAAAATGAGATATTTGTAAAGCTCTTAGCACAGTGCCTGCACATAGTAGGTACTTAGTGAAAATACTCTTTCCCTTCCCCTTGCCTTATCTAGGTCCTGAATCCTGGACTCCTATGATAGTACCCCCAACTCCAACCTTATATAACAACAGTGTGATGCAGTAGGAAGATTGCTATCAGAGAATCTGGGTTTGAATCCTAGCTCTTTCATTTACCCTGTGTGAGTGTGGGTAAATTACATAAAAATAATAACTAGCATTAAGATAGTACTTTAAGATTTGCACTGTACTTTATGTTATCTTATTTGGTCCTCATGCTACCCATTGAGGCATGTGCTGTTTTCAGCCCCACTTTACAGATGAGGAAGCTGAGTCTGAGACAAGTTGAAAGACTTGCTCCGGGTTGCACAGCTTGGAAGTGTCCAAGGCAGATTTTGAACTAAGGTCTTCATGATTGTAGCCACCTAGCTGCATGGAATGGACATGAGCTTGAATGGGCTTTGGGAGATGGTAGAGAATAGAAGGTCCTGGCGTGATTTAGTCCCTGGGGTCACAAAGAGTCTGACGCCACTGAACAACAAAGCTGCCTCTTAAATTCTCTCTGACTCACTTTCCTCATCTCTAAAAAGACGAGATTGATTTAATGACCTCTGAGTCCTGACCCCTTCCTGCTCTGAATCTATTACACTATCATCTTTATGTGACTTGAAAATTCCTTGAGCATTAAAAATTCAGGATAATTTTACTAAAGCGCTTCTCAGTTGCCCTGTTTTTTGCAAAACAACTAAACCAAGAACCACTAGATAATTAATTATATCTACCTTGTCTAGCTTATGAACGTTTTTCATTGTGGAAACCCATAAAGTAAAATAGAACAAGACGTTTAGTTTTCTCTGAGGTTTCCCTAGAACACGTCTCTAGTTAGCTTCTGAAATGTTTCAAATGATAGAGCTCATTAGCATCCGATGGTTGAACTTGACATTGTGGTAAGTGTGGACACAGGAAAGTGAGACAAATAGATTGCCACCCTAGTTCACAGGGTGAACATTCTTCTGGCATTCTCTGCAGGGGCAGCAAAAATTGAGAAACGAAGAGAACTGAGCTGCTTATTTTCATTCTAAGTGTCGAGTGCCACTGGGCTTCTGAGTTATCAGACTGTGTGACACTAGTATTGATCTCATTCAAGTCCACTTCAGGGTTGGGAAAGTCCCACAAAAGCCAAAATAATTCTCTAGGACTGCAGGGGGGGAAGAAGGGAATGAGCATTTTTATAGTACCTACTACATGCCTCGCACTTTACTATGATTACCTCATTTGATCCTTATAACAACGTTTGCAGATAAGTGCTATTATTACCTTTATTTTACAGTTGAAGAAATTGAAACAGAGGTTACGTGACTTGGCCAGCATTGCAAGTGTCCGAGGCAGGATTTGGGCCTTCCTTTTGGCCCTCCCCACTCTAAGGCATATTGTCCCTGTTTTCCCTGCCCTAGTTACTAGTTATTTTGCAAAATAATTACTAGTACTAGTACCTAGCTACTAGTTACTTTGCAAAATAATCACTAGTACTAGTAACTAGTGACTAGCAAAATATTCATCTATATTTTACCATCTTTCAGAGTTCAGTAGGTGCTCTGAAGGGGCCCTCTGGCCTAACCTAATTTTCCTAAAATAACTATTCACTCTGTGGGCAGCAGCAATGCAACATGTCACTATAAAATAATAGGGCTGATTATTTTAACCAGCATACTAGATGGATGTTCTCTCTTTCAAGTTGGTCACTTCAAAAAGCTATATAAGAATCGTAAGGATTTGCTCAAAAGATTTTAGAATTACTTTCAGAATCTTCAGCACATTCTTTTAAATACACACAAGGTTGTCAAAACATCATCCCTTGAAGCTAGATTGGAGTTAGAAACAAACTAAAGTAATTCAGAGCCAGGTCTGGTGAAGAAGGTGGAAGATCTAGCTGAGTATTACTCTTTGGGATAAATCTTTTTAAAAAATGAATTGTATCTGATTAAAGTAATGAAAGCATTGGCTCGCTTGGGTGACTATTAAACAAATTTTGAAATTGCTTTGTCAAAGACCAGGGTGAAAGAGAGAGAGAGAGAGAGAGAGAGAGAGAGAGAGAGGGCCTTCAACCTTTAGACAATTTCAAGTGTCTCGTCAGATGCTTTAGGCAGCAAAAGACTTGCTCCAATGGGAACTCAAAGCTATCTGAGGCCTCAGCTCCTAGGCACCTGATGTAGGAAATGACCTGCTCCTAAAGTGACTCTAAACCATTTAGACTCCCAAGCCCATTCACCAAGGTGGTGGTTAGGGGAGGGGGGCAGGAATGGCAGAGGAGAGGAAGGGATCCTTTGCTTCTCTGAGGCCAGAATTTGAGAGCCTTTGTCACGTACAGTGTATCTTTTAGGGAAGCCTCATCCTCCATTATCTTGTGAAAGGCTGCTTCAGGGTGGCAGGGTATAGGTTCAGCCCAGCCCCCAAGAAGCTAATCACTACCTTGTTCTTCCCTACCACCATGGTCTCCAGACTCTTAGAAAACCTGCTTCTCTTGGAGTCCAAAGCAGTAAGAGCCATTTTGGACTCCATGCTCAATGACCATAGGACCCTAGAGGGTGAATTCCCCCATCAAATGGTCACTCCTCATCCTTTGGAGGGCAAGTTCCCATCTCCAGCTCTCCTGATCCCTGTGCTTCATAATCAATGGCTGTGCTCTTATCCTTCTTTACTTCAGCCCAACCTTTCCACAATGCATATGACTCTTTGCTCTCCAGTTCCATTCCACTTTGGAATCCTTTGCTGTTGTTAACAGGCTCTCTTTCTCTTAGATCTTTTTCATTTCACAATCTTTCCATCTTCAAGTCACAGACACCTGTCTCTCTGTAGAAGATGCCGTGTCTCTGGCCAGCCTTTCTAGTATTAATAGTGTGATTTATTGTAGTTGTTGTTTAGTCTCTTTTCAGTTGTCCAACTATTTTGGGGGGTTTTCTTGGCAAATGTAATGGAGTGGTTTGCCATTTCCTTCTCCAGCTCATTTTACAGAGGAGTAAACTGAGGCAAACAGGGTTAAGTGACTTGCTAGGGTCACGTAGCTCGTAAGTATCTGAGACCATACATACTTAATAATAGCTTACGTGTATATGAAGCAGCAAGGTGGAGTAATGGATAAAATACTCCACCTAGAGTCAGGAAGACCGGAGTTCAAATCTAGCTTCAGACACTTACAAAGTGTGACCCTGGGCAAGTCACTTAACCTTGTTTGCTTCAGTTTACTCCTCTATAAAATGAGCTGGAGAAAGAAATTGTGAGCCACTCCAGTATCTCTGCCAAGAAAACCCCAAATATGGTCACAAAGAGTCAGACACAACCGAACAATAACATTTTCATGGTTCTTTAAGGTTTGCAAAGTGTTTTCTGTATATTATCTCATCTTATCCTTACAAACATCTAAGGGCAGCTGCATAATTAACCCCATTTTACAGAGGAAGAAACTGAGGCTGAGAACCATTAAGTGCTTGCTTAGAGTTACATAGCTATTAAGTGTCTGGAGTAGAATCCAAACTCAGGATAAATCTTCCCCGACTTCAAGTCCAGTCTGCTTTCCATTATCATTTAGCTGCCCATGTTCATGGAAAATTCTTATTTTTATGTAGTTTGCATCCTGAGATTTCCTCACTCTGTAGCTAAGCAGTTTTGCAGCCTAAAATTGTTGAATGAAGATTTTGTTCAATACCAGGACAGAGGAAGGGCATCAGAGAGAAATGAAGGGGAAAGGCTACAGTCCAAAGGTTATTGTCTTTGGAAAAGAAACCTCCCCCTTCCCCTGTAGGGGGGTGGAAGTGGATAGTAATCAGCAATAAATTGCCAAGGAGCCTTCTGTCTGGGCACTGCCCTGGGCCTCTTTCACTCATCTAAAGTCTAATTCCACAGTTGTTATCAATTTACTCTTTTTTTCAGACATTATCAAAATGTTATAGAACTAACAATTTCATAATGTGATCATTTAAAAAAATCTTTTTGTGAAGGGAGAAGGTCACATCTGGATTTTCTTGTTTTGGAACAATCTTTCTATATAGCATATATTGTCAGGTAAAACAAAAATTTTATGGTATCAATCATACATACTCTATCTTTCATCATAAAATTAACTTTAAGGGCTGAACCTAATACATGAAAATAGATCGTCTATATATAATATAAAGGAAAAGAGGCTACTCACTCTAAAGGTCACTGGGTAAAAACTGTGGTCATTTGTAAGGATGTGGTAAGCCATCATTGTACTATGGGTAGGACTCTATGTTCCACTGTCTATTTTTCCCACCCTGGGCCCCCAAATTACAACACCTTTTTTCCTGTCTACTTTCTCATTGTCCCCCATCCTCCCTCCCCACCAAAACACAAAGCTTCCCAGTCTCTGTTCTTTACCTGTGGTGAGAAAAGCAAAGGGAATAATTGGTGGGAAGAAAGGAAGCAACTCTTCCAGTTCTTGGGCCTACAGCATGAGCCACACCTGCCACACCTGTAGCAAACTTAGGAGGAGAAGAAATCAAGTCCTTTGTGGGTTGTCTGTGGGAAGGAAGGAGAAAGGAAGATCCTCCCTGCAGAACTGAAGTGACTGATGTCACCTCCTCTATATAGGGCTTGGTTTTTATCCAAGCAAACACAAACTTCTCTTTGAGGCAGAGAGTAGTTTGAATCATCCTTGCAGATTGGTTCAAGAAATCAGTAAGTCCACAGTGCTGTTTTTGTTTTTGTTTTACAATCTCTCTTCTCAGGTAGTAAATGTTCTATTGGGTCATGTTTTGTATGGAAATAACTTGACTTTGAATCTGGAAGTTTGGATCTGGAGGTTGTAGTTGAGCAACAGGTTAGCTTGCTTTAATGGTTATATTACACAACATGGGCAAGGCATCCCATGACTTAGAACCTTGTTATAACTCACCCAGGAAATCCAGCTAGACCACCCAGAGATTTATAAAAGCACCTCAGGCATCCATAAAAGATCTGTACAGGAATAATGTCTGGAGCCTAATGGCAGATACTGTTCAGGCTAAGTTCAGTCTGTGGCCATGCTTAATTGGGAGTCCACTTAGTCAAATAAATGAAACTGTATTTGCTTTCTCTTTGGGAGAAAAAGGGAGGGAGGGAAGGAAAGGAAGGAGGGAGAAAGGAAGAGAGAAAGAAAGAAGTGGAGGGGAGAAGTGAGGAGAGGGGTGAGGAACAGAGGGCAAGAGAGGGGCAGGGAAATGGAGGGAAGAGGAGAAGGAGGGAGGGAAGGGAAGAAGAAGAGAGTAGAAGAGAGTGAGGGTAGGGGAATACAAAAGAGGGGAAGGGAGAGAAGAAAGTGGAACAGAGTGAAGGGGAGAAGAGGGGAAGGAAAGAAAAGGAAGGGAAGGAGAGTAGAAGAGAAGGGAAGAGAAGAAAGTGGAGGAGAGGAGAATGAAAGAGAGAGGAGGGGAAGAGAGAACAGAGGGAAAGAGAAGAGAGGAAAGGGAGGAACAAGAGGAAAAGAGGGGAGGGAAGAAAGGGGAGGGAAGGAATGGAAGGAAGGAGGGAGAAAAAGGAAGAAAAGAAGTAGAGAGGAGATGAGAGGAAAAAAAGAGAGGAGAGGGAAGATGAAAAGAGGGACAGGGAAAAGAAGGAGAGAAGGAGAAGGAAAGAGAGTGGAAGAGAAAGAAGAGAGAAGGAAAGAAAGGGAGGAGATTCATAGATTTAGAGCTGAAAGTGAGCTCAAATGTTGTCTAGTCTAACACCCTAATTTTGCAAATGAGGAAATTGAGACCCAGTGAAAAGTGGTTGCACAGATAGTAAGGATCAGAGGAAGGAATTGAAAGCAATTTCTCTGACTCAGCATCTTTTGATTGTACTAATTGAACATAAACTGAAGATGAGGAAGGCAGGAAGGAAGGAGGGAGGGAGGGAAGGAAGGAAGAAAAAGAAAGAAAGAAAGAAAGAAAGAAAGAAAGAAAGAAAGAAAGAAAGAAAGAAAGAAAATGGAAGGAAGAAAGGAAGAAAGAAAGAAAGAAAGAAAGAAAATGGAAGGAAGAAAGGAAGAAAAAAGGGAAGGAGAAAGGGAAGAAATGAAGGCACCATGAATCTAAAACAATAACTGAACATGTAAAAGTTAGGAAAGTTATGCTGTTTAGAGTTATTCATCTGTAAAATTGGAATAATACTACTTGTCACAACAAGAAATGTCAACCGCTTTAAAATCTTGATGAACCACCAGGGACCACAGAATATGTATCTCAGACAGAAGGTATTACAGATGGGCAACAAGTTGGGCCCAAAATTGAATGGAAGGCCATCAGGCTAGATAGCATTTGGGATATTGTACAGTATATACAACAATCCCAAGCTGCTCCCTGTTGCAAAGACATATCTCTTTATTAGTATCACTTTAATACCAACATTTTCCAGTGATGCAACATATCTGATCTCAGAAGAATCAGAACTTCAGGTGACCTAAAGGCAGGGGTGTGCTGGAGCCCTTCAGTGGCTTGGCAGACCTGACTGTTAAATTTTCAATGTGAGCACTTACACCTTGGAAATCAGCAAATACTCGAAAGCATGGTTTAATTTATTGTTTTGTTGATTGTCTAGACTTAAAAAAGTGATGGAGAAGATGTCAATAATGCAGATTAAATTTAAAAGTGTGTCATGGGTACAGTTGTTTCTAAAAAGCTAATTGTTAATAATTTATCAGCACTTTGCTGCCCAAAAAGATAAGGAAAGATGCAAGTAGGGCTTAAGTAGGCTGTAGTATATCACCAAGGTGACCTGAACATGAGATGTGGCATAAAAGACATCATCAAAATTATGTGTGTCTGAAAAAGGCTGATCATTTGGTGAAAGTGATGATGGACAGATAGACAATTCAAGTGTTATAGTGGTATGCACAAAGTATTAAAGGAATTACAAGGAGACTTCCTTCTCCTTGGGATAATCCTTGCCACAACATGGAATATTAACCACTATATAATCATGAAGGCAGCTAGGTGGTACAGTGGATAGAATGCCCAACCTGAAGTCAGGAAGACCAGAGCTCAAATCTGGTAACCCTGGACAAGTTTTTAACACTGCCTCTATTTCCTCTATAAAAATGAGCTGGAAACGAAAACGGCAGCCCATGCCAGCATCTTTGCAAGAAAACCCCAAATGGGGCCACAGAGAGTTGGACTGACTTGAGTGAACAATACAATCATGATGCGCCCAGGATCATCAATAAGTCTAACTTGGACAGGCATTACAGATGAACAATAGGTGAGACCCATAATTGAACAGTAGAAGATAAGAATGGATTGCATTTGGGGAATTGTGCTACATTTTTAGTGATCTGTGGAGGATACATGAAAAGACAGACAAAAGGGATAAATAGGTATAAATGAGTTGTAATGTATAAAGGCCCATTGAAGTACCAAAGTCTAAGTAATAAATATATTATCAATAGTAATTTAGATTTCAAATTTGAAGTACAAACTACAAAGTAAGTAATAATTGTATTGTTTACCCCAAGCAGTTGTTATGAAGATAAAGTGAGGTATTTTAAAAATTGTAAAACACTATATAAAGGTGAACCATCATCATTTTATTGTATCTATCTTTGTAACAGAGATAATAGCCAAAAAAAAAAATGCTACTGTGCAACAAAATCACAATTGCTCATCCTGACTTTATAGTTTGTACTTTAAATTTGAAATGTAAATTGCTATTAATAATATATTTTTTTATATATCAGTTCTGTATATTTAAAAAACGGAGTAGAAAAGCAGTTTAAAGTAAGCACTCTAAAATTCAGAGTATAGGACTTTGGAGACTTCCATCTAACTCTTGATTCTTGGAAGAAAAAAAAGATCATCTTGGCTTCATATTTCATAGTGATTTATAGTATGGGATGTACTTGGTTAAACCCTGAATGAAAATAAATTTAAAATATGTATAAACTCATCTTTGAAATGAAAAGACTATAATCTGACCTAAAGATTAATGTGCCTGGGTAAATAATTATTTTTCCAGGAAAAAAAAAGTTTAATTTCTATTTGCTGAGTAGAAATCTTTGCATATGGGTGCTAAGAAGCTAGTAATATTTTTTACTGATGGCTTCTAGGTAACCATTACCTTTGTTCACATCCATAATATAAGCTATATTTTTTGTGCAGACCTATGCATGACCTTCATTCTTGCCTGCAGGGGGGCCGCCCATCAGAAGGGTGAGGGGGGGGCGGAGCCAAGTTGGTGGCGTAGCAGCAGCAACATATTGCAGCTCTCACATAGCCACCCCAAAATACCCATAAAATAGGACTCTAAACCAATCCTAGAACTCCAAAACGCATACAAATATACTTCCCACTAAAGTCAGCTCGGCTACGAGGAACCATATCAGCACTGCGAACCGAAACCAGCCTGGCCTGAAGCCGCGGCTGTGCCCCGGGGGCGGCTGGACAGGAGGAGCTTCAGGTGAGCGGAATTAGCAGCAGCTGCGAGGGGGAATTGTGAAAGGGGGAGATAAGCAGTCTGGCCAGAAG
>CM053581.1:465580995-465601375 GCA_028627135.1 Pseudochirops cupreus | reverse complement strand
ATATATATAGACAATTATTATTACTATTATTATTAACTATATCCAACTGGAACTTAAGATTCACAGGCACTGTGGAAGGGAGATCCATCCTGCCCTATCAGAAAGTTAGAGGAGTGATGGGGGAGGACACAGGAGAGATTAGATTGGGGGAGGGGTCATACAAGGGGATGGCTGTTTTGAGGGGGGGGTGGGGGAAAGATGGGGAGAAAATTTGTAACTCAAAATCTCATGGAAATGAATGATGTAAACTAAAATAAATAAAATAAAATATTAAAAAAAAAAGAATGAAAAGGAAAGGAGAGGAGGGGAAGGAAAGGGAGGGTATAGGAGTCCTTCTCTTTGCCCTCAAGGAGTTTACATTCTATTGGGAAGAAATATAAACTCTTGTCCTCTTGTTGATACACAATTGCTGTAGCCTTTGTGAAACAAAGTGGACTGTCTCAGCTCAGTCAAGTATGGATTTTCTGAAGCTAGAATTTATTAGGCTCTGTCAGGAGGAAGAGTAAGGAACCAAGTGGACAGAAGGGAATGGGATAATTTTTCTTCCCCTCTGGGAAAGGCATGGATAGGGTAGGACAATCAGGTCTTTATCCTTACACTCCTTCAGCATCTTAGAAACAACTAAGCCTTAGTACAAATTAGCAAGTCGGTAGTTTTTCGTTTCTTTTACCTGTGATTTTGTTGATGTGAGGAAACCTAAGAAGCTGACGATGGAGAGCTGGCCTCACAGTCCAGAGCCCTGAGTTCAAGTCTCACTTTTGACAAACACTGGCTCTATAGCCCTAGGCAAGTCACTAAATCTGTCAGAGACCCTGGCACCTCTCTAAATTTATGAATTGATGAGCAAATATCAATCTCAATCAGCATGAGTGAAGGGAATTTTCCTTCCTGAATGTTCTCTATATCAGTGAAATCACAGGTTCAATCCAAAAAGAATTTACGGTGAAGAAATCCCCTCTGCCTATACAAATCAGCACCTACTGGGGAAGTTATACAGCAAAGTTAAATGACAGGCCCAAGGTCACACAGCTAATATAGGTCAGAGGTGAGTCTTGAACCCACATTTCCCTAAGTATATATATATATATATATATATATATATAGTTCTTTAACTACTTTAACATATTGCCTCTTAGTTAATAAGACTAATTAGTTAAAATAGCTGCCAGATGAGAATGCTTCCTATCACCAGACTGTCACACCCCAGGTAAGCTTCCCCCACCCCCACCAGAAACTTTCCTATGTCCTGGGATCTCTTCTCCTACTCCCACCCACTGCACCTGAATTTGTCTTTATTTAAAGGTGTTTTTCCCCTCTGGTTGTCCCAGATGTTAGTGTTCAAGGACAATGTCCAACAGTAAAAATACCATAGAAGTTTGCTTTCCATTTCCTTGAATAGCTAATTATGCTATGTATTTAATCAAGGAAATTAGTTTTTAATTTTATCTATTTAAATACTGTGACCAGCACTAAATCTGATTCTAAGTAAAAAAAAAAAATGAAACTACAGGGACAAATCCATTTATTTAAAAAATCGGACTTAAAAATCAAGATGAATCTATCCTTTGGTTAACAATCCTTCATTTATATGCCTTTCTTTAAAAAAAATTAGTTACTTAAGATTATGAAAATGAGTTTCTTCAACTTCAACTCCACTTTATAAAATAATAGTCAACTCTAAGAGGAATGCAGTTTCCTGCAGTCCTACCCCATTGCAATCTAGTTTCTCCTCTGCATTTAAATGGTTTCATCACTCTCTCAAAAGTGAAAGATTCTGCTCCTCTGAACAAACCTTTAATTGTTTTCAACTATTGGCCTTATCACATAGGAGGGATTAATTTTGAATACTCCCTTTCTCTTCTTACCTCCCCACCCCACCCCACTGCACCCCACCCCATCCACTCCCCCACCCCTGCCTCCACTACCATAAATAGCATACCAAACACCTCAACTGTCAACTCATTAAGTACTTTCTGGTTTAACTTTTGAGAATCCACACAGGGAAGTATCTAGTAATGGGGAAATAAAAGCATGTATGCCATAGAGGGAGACAGGGTCCCTGTTCTCAAAGAGCTTACAATTTGTTTTATGATTATAATAACATTTTGGCAAGCAGAAATAATAGACAATATTTATCTAGTGCTTAAAGGTTTGCAAAATGCTTTACATAATTTCATTTGATTCTCCCAAAACCCAGTCTGGTGCAGTGAATAGAGTCACAGACTTGAAATCAGGAAGACCTGAATTCAAATCCTGCCTCAGACCCTAGCTTTGGAGTCTTGGGTTAAGTCATTTAAATTCTTCCAGACTCAGTTTCCTTATCTGCAAAACGAGGGTTATAATAACACAGGGTTTTTAGGATCAAATGAGATAACATTTATAAAGTATTTTGCAAACCTTAAAGTGCTACATGAATGGTGGCCATTATTAATGATGTGAATTTTTAATTTTGCTTTGCATAATATGATTGCAACTCTTGATTTTTTTTAATTCACTTGATTCATAGTAATTTTTGTTCTAGCTTTTCATTTTGATTCTTTACTTATCTCTGCTCTTCTAGATGTATTTCTTATAAACAACAGACTGGGGGGTGTTTGTTTTCTTATTAGTTTTATAAGTCTCATTAGTCCATTAACATTTAAAGTTATGAGAGTTAAATTTATGTCTTTTATTTATTTCTTTTTATTTTAAAAAAGGTTTCATTCACTTGGTTATATATATGTGTGTGTAATATATATATAATGTATATACATACATATGTGTACGTTTGTGTGTGTATGTGTATATATTTCTCTTCCTCTGTTAAGGCAAAACTTTGTTCCTATCGTTGGTTTTGTTTAAACAACTTTGATGAAGCCTAGGTAAGAAAGCTGCATGCTCCCCCCTACCTTCTCCTCAAGTAGCTAAGCAGACCCTTTGTTGCAGAGGAAACAGTAGATGTGCACAGGGTAAACCAGCAAAGTCTCTCCAGCAAGGAAGTGTCCCAATATGGGTTCCAGGCAAAAGTTCTTGGGTTAATTTGTTCATCCCTAAAAGGAGCATAAAGGTTAATGGGGCAGGGCCTGAGTTTTAAGGATTAGCATTCTTCAGCCTTAATTCCTAATGATTTTATCTTGTCTGGTTTTCTTTCTTTCTTTCTTTCTTTCTTTTTGGTTCTATGGATTTAGCTATTAATTACAAGTAGTATACAATTACTATTTTGGAGGATTTTTGAGTCCCTACTGGGACTGAGGAAAGTGCTTATTCTATCATTTTTTGGTTCCATAACACCAAAATACCATTATTTCTGAATGCATAACAATATTTCACCTCATTCATATGACAGTTTATTTAGCCATTCTACAATTAATAGGCGCCTACTTTGTTTCGGTTTTGCCTCCATAAAAGGTATTGCTATGAATAATATGGTATATATTGACCTTTCATTCTGTTGTTGACCTTCTTGGGGCATATGTACAATAGTAAGATCACTGAAGAAAAGTTTAGTTACTTTTCTCACATAATTCAAAATTTTCCCCCCAGGCTATTTTAGCCCAATTCATAGCTCCACTAACAGTGGATTAATGTGTCTGTCCTCTCATAACCTCTCTGACGGTGACTGTTTTGATTTTTTGTCATTTTTACCAATTTGCTGAGTGTTATGTAAAACTTTATGGCTATTTTAATTTGTATTTCTTTTCTTATTAGAAATTTGGAGTATATTTTAATTTGGTCATGGATAGTTGGTAATTTTTTAAAAAATAATTCCTGCCCTTTGATCACTTATTTATTAGAAAATGCCTCTTGGTTCTACAAATTTGTGTCACTTCCCTATATTTTTTGGATATTAGACTTTTTGTGTACATACTTTTCCTGCTTGATGGTTTCTTTTCTTATTCTAGCTGCATTGATTTTAATCATGTAAAAAAACTTTTTTCATTTTAAGTAAATCAACTTTGTGTATTTTGACTTTCATTATTTTTTCCTAATCCATTATTATTTCTAAACTGGTTCTTACACTGATGAGCTGCCTGTGTTGTCTAGAAATAAAACAAGAAAGTCATGTGAGACTTGAGTTGCAGAGAAACAGCTCTGGGAAGTAAAGTTACCTGGGTAGTTCCCCTTGGGTCTCTGTGTTCATGTTCCCCTGTGCTGTGTGTGTCCTTAGAGTTCTGTATAATGGTCTTTACTTCAAACTGTCAAAGGACTTATGGCACAGGATACAGCAAACAGTTTGGGCAGTGATGAGGTTGAATAGTGAATAGTGGCTATATCCTTGATTGATTTGGTCTCTTGTCTTTACTTAAAGTTACCAAAGGTAATGTTTCCCAATATAATCACAAACTTGGGAATTCTGACAGTAAAAACAAAAACAAAAATAAAAAAGTCTCCAAAGGAATGATGAAAAACATTGAAATAGAGACCTTCTTTCTAGTCCTTCTTTCTCTAGAGACTATACCAGAAGTCATGGGGGCCTGGCCACAATATGTTTCCAAACTTATTCAGTCAGGCTGCTCTAAAATTCATTGTCTGTAAATAGGATTCTCAAAAAAAAATCAGAGTTTTCATACTATTTAAAATAAGGTAAAGGCAGGTTTCTGTAATGGGTAGAGAGAGCTGACCTCAGAGCTAGGTTCATGTACCACCCTAGGCATGTTGGCTATGAGACCTTGAACAGTTCATTTAACCAATTGGTGGTGCTCTGGGCAACTCTCTAAGATCATAAATTTCAGAATAGGTGTTGATCTGCTTTGGTAGAGGGAGTTTTCTTATCCAGGCACTACCTAGATGGATGAGATCCCAGCCTTAATCCCTATCCCTTCAAATAAGGCTATGTGATTAGTTTTTATTGATTCCTCCACCCCCAAATGTTCTTATTATCAGTCTAAACATGGGAAAAGTCACTGTTACAGGTAAGTAATCTTTATTTTTTATGTTTTGTTGGGTCTGAGATCTCCCTCCACAGAGACAGAATAGAAACCTCCATACCAACCCTGTTAACCTAGGAGCTCCTTCAGAATGTAGACTGTCTTTTACCTTTCTTGGCAATCCCTTGAGTTTGACACAACAACTAGAACATAGTAGACCCTTAACACATGCTTCACAACTTGACATCTCATTCTGTGTAATTCCTGTCAAGGTTTTTCTGAAAAATCTCCCAAGAGGATCACCACTATGATGAAAGTCTTCTCCTGTTCCTTAAAGTATTTCATAGATAGATAGATAGATACAGATATAGATATAGATAGATATATAGATGTAGCATGTGGCTGTCCCTTTGGTATCTGTCATTGTAGATGCATGACTAGACCAGTCAGTCAACATTTATTAAGAGCCAGCCATGTACCAGACACTGTGCTAAGTGTTGGGATGCAAAAGAAAGGTAAAACACAATCCCTGCTCTCTAGGAGTTCACAGTCTAATGGAGAAAAGACATTATACAAATAGCAATGTACAAATGATATATTCAGGATAGTGTCAAAGGGAAGACACTGCAATTAAGGACTGAAGGAGAAATAGCACATAAGGACATGAAAGGACGTGGCAAAGCAAATAGTCCCATGCATTTTTGTAAAAAAAAACCAAAAACCACTATTTGTTGTCCATGAATAAGAGAGACCTAGAGCTTTACCTAAATGCTTTACCTCAACTTTGTTGTCTTAGATGAAAAGGGTTTTTTTTTGGTCTTTTTTTTTTGGAGGGAGGAAGGCAGGGAAATTTGGGTTAAATGACTTGCCCAAGGTCACACAGTATGTATTAAGTGTTGGAGGCCGTATTTGAACTAGGGTCCTCCTGACCACAGAGCTGGTGCTCTATTCACTGTACCACCTAGCTGTTCCCTACAATGAACTTCTTTAATCTTTCTAAAAGCATTTGGTCACCTCCCCTTCTTTCCTGAATTTAAACTGGTATTTTCCTCTTTCCAACCATCTTCCCCAAACCCTCCTGTTTCCCTTACCTAATTCCCCCTTTCTCTATCCCTCCGTCTCCTATGAAAGGTGTTATTTATCTTTCTTAAATTGGTACAGAACAATGAGGACTGACTGTATACTCTGAACAGTTTGAAAAGATAAATGAAATCAGTACTCTAGAAAGCTAAAGCTGTCATGAGTGAGCTGTCTTCCTTTCCATACTGATAAATCTTCTTTTTGGTTTGGTTACATAGGTAATTTGACCCCCAGGCAGCAGTCCAGCTTGTGGGTAAGATTCTCCCTGGGTTGTCCAGGAACCCAGGACAAGAAATTTGTCAAGACCATGTCTTTTTCTGCTCATACTTCCTGATGGTGACTTCTATCATATGAATGAATAAAGGGACAAGCATTTATTAATAAGTACCTACTAGATGATACTTTGGTAGAGCTCTGGGTCTGGAGCCAGGAAGACCTGAGTTCAAATCCAGTGTGAGATACTTATTAGCTATGTGACCCTAGGTAAGTCATTTAACCTGTTTGCCTCTGTTTCCTCAACTGTAGAATGGGGATAATAATAGTACATACCACCTAGGATTGTTGTGAGGATCAAATGAGGTAATATTTATAAAGCATTTAGACAAGTGCCTGACACATAGTAGGCTCTTAATAAATACTTGTCCCCTTCCTTTCTCCCTCTTGTCCTTCCAGGGCCTGCCCCAGGCCACCCACACCCCACTGGTGCAGGCAGGCAGCAGCCCCCTGGCACAGCTGCCTAGAACCTACTAGTTCTGTCAGAGCAAGTAATATATATATAGTGCATCCTTCTCTCCCCGACCTAGTTGCCAACATGCTCTTTTCCCTTTCTACCTCCTAGATGAGTGGTTATCCTGCTGTGGGAGGTAACCCAGAATCCCCATTCCAAAGATTCATAAAGTCCCTCTCTCCCCTTGCCAGTGGGGATGGGCCATGCTTCTCTGGGTTCCTCCACCCTGTGGAGGAGGCACAGCTACTCACACCATTGGGATGAGTCACAAAGTATAGCCCTTCCAGTAAGACAGAGGATTCCAGACCTCACCATCTGCTCTGCATTAATACCCTCCAAACCTCTCCAGGGGTGGGGAACCTGTGGCCTCGAGGCCACATGTGAAGTTTGGAGTCAGTCAGAGGGCTGCACTTGAGGACTTAGAGGGCCACATGTGGCCTTGAGGCTGCAGATTCCCCACCCCTGCTCCAGGCACAACTATCTGACCTGTCTTGCACTCTAGGGAACCCTGAGTTTTTCCCCCATCTACTCTAAAATGCAACTTTCTTATACGTACTGTCTCCCTCAGTTAGAATATGTTTGACTTCCTTAAGAACAGGGACTAGTCTTACTTTTCTATTTGTTTCCCCAACAAGGAGCACCTGTGTTTAGCACAGAGCAAAAACTTAATAAGTGCTTTTATTTCATTCATTCTTTTCAGAATCGTTGAAAGAATATTGGTATTAAAAAGAAGAACTTTTATAGCGGGGAGCAGCTTAGAATCATTAGAAGCTCTGCACAATTTTTGATATGCTAACCATGTTCCCTCTCTTCCTCCTATTCAATTCTGGACTGAGTGCATTGTTCCTTTTCAGCACCTGTCTGAGATATGTGTACTGATGAACTAGTGGGTTTCTCATCCAACTCTCTGCCTGTCATATCCTGGGCAATATTCACTCCATCCATTCTATTTTTACAATAAAGCAGACACTGAAAACAACAATAAGAGGGCATGACTCACATTGCCTCCCCCCACCCCCAAAAAGACCTACTTCACAAACAGAATTGTTAAGTTTGAAATGCAATACAATTTCTAAAGTACTAGAAGTTTTTGAGGACTGTATTGCATGAAACTAGAAAACCTCTACAATATATGTATGCATTTGTATAATTTATACAATTCCTTTTTAGTCCTGGGCTGATTTGCATGTGAATGTAAATACCAACTTTTTTTTTTAAGGCATACATAGAAATTTGTGAGTACTAAACTTTGGAAACATAAAACTCAAACAAATTTCCAAAGCCAAAGTGGGCTGGCAGCCTGTTTGTTTGTAAGAGTTTTTAGAGCTCTGTTGGTGAAAATGGAGGCAAGTTGTTGGTGTTTTTATCCTGCCTCTCTACTTCCTGTTTATGGATTCAGAAGGGAGTTGTCCTGCTCTGGAAGCAGCTTTCATGTTCTTTTCCTTCCACTCCTTAATGAGCCGGATATAACACAACAGAATGTCTATTTAAGTCCTTAGGCATTTGAATGCATATGTATGAACAACCATCACCAAAAAGAAATGATCATAAATATTTGCTTGTGTTTTTAATAAGCTTCTAGTTTTTAAAAAATAAATACTAAGTAGAATACTGACTGAATTTTTACATTGGTTTCTACAGAATGATTAAAAGACTATTGTTTAACTTGGCTTGGGACTGGTGAAAGGACATAATGACAAGCAACAAAAATCTGAAGGGGGTAAAAATGCTGAAGAGGAAGAGGGCTTATTTATTCCAGAGTAAAATAGTCAGATAAGAATAAATAGGATAAAATGGACGAAAGAAATATTAAAGGTGAATAGCAGGGAGAAATTCCAGAAATGACCTATGACTTTTTTTTTTGGTACAAAGGACCCCTTTGGCAGCATGGTGAGGCCTATGGATACCCTCTCAAAATCATGTCACTAAATGCATAAAATAGAAGACATCAGATTGCAAAAGAAACCAATTATATTGAAATTCAGCTATTAAAAAATTTTAAATCCAGGAACTCCAGGTGAAGAATCCTTGCCCTAGAACAAATAGCCCCAGAAAGATTTTAACATTGGATGACTGCCACTTTCTTTAATAAATAAATAAATGAATAGTTTTATTAGAAGCTTAACATTGAGCAGCAATATAAAGGATGAAACTTGCTTAGTAATAATTTTTACTTAAATTCATTTTAACACACAAAATGCGTCAATTTTTTCAGGCCCTCCCTCCAAGTCTTCATCAGAATTTTATCCATTTAACATTCTAGTGAGATCCTTATGCCAGGTGTTTCAAAAGTCTTGGTGCAGTTTAAATCACTATGCTAAGACTTTTGGGACACCTTGTATTTTATAACATTTGAAAGTAAAATGGTATGGAGGTAGGGGGAACCTTGGTTGGTGAATTGTGGAGAAAAGTAGTACTACACAAATTATGGTCTTTTCTATGGTATCAATTCTTGTTCTTCTTCATCAATAGAAGCGAAAATTATTAGGCAAATCCTGAGGGAAAGAAAATTCATGAAATATTTCATTCATTCAACGGAATAGTACCTACTTGTGCAAAGCCCTGTCCTGAAGCCCTGACAGAAATTTGATAGAATGAATGAAGAAGCATTTATTAAAATGCTGACTATGTGCTTAGATCTGAGAAAGGAATTAAGACAAAGCCTCTGCTTCCCAGGAGCTTAGAATCTTCTAAGGAAGACAAGATATGTATAAAAATAACTAGGATACAAAATGGAACTGAATGAATACATGAAAGAGGTCCAAATGAAGTGCTGTGGGAATCCTGAAGAGAAAGAGCTCATTAGAGTCTACAAAATTTTTGTATCTGTCTGTCTATCTATCCGCACGCATATATATACATAAATATATACAAACTATCTATCTATCTATCTATCTATCTATCTATCTATCTATCTGTATCCACATATGCATGTGTGTGTGTGTGTGTGTGTGTGTGTGTGTGTGTGTGTGTGTGTGTGTGTGTGTGTGTAAAATCTCATTTGATCCTCACAACCCTGGAAGTTAGGTGCTATTATTATGCCCATTTTACAGATGAGGAAAGTGTTACAGACAGAGGTTAAATGACTTGCCCAGGGTCAAAAGTGTCTAAGGTGGAATTTCTTAGAGAATATGGCATTTGAGTCAGATTTTTCAAGGATGGATATTATTTCAAGAGGCAGCATTAAGTTGGGTGGCATAGTAGAAGATTCTCTTGGCACAGGAGAAAACTATGAGTGAAGGTAGGCAAATATCAAATATGTTTGTAGAACAGACGGTGGTACAGTTTGGCTGGAGTATATTCCAGAAATTATAAATGAGGGCTATGAAAAAGTAGTATAAGCCAAACATAATTTATAGTTGTCTTTGCAATACTATATTGTGAATTCAAATCCTTGTTCTGCCACTTGCTAGTGGTATGAAGGTGGGAAAATTGCTGAACATCTCCAGGTTTCAATTTCTGTAAAATAAGGTGCTAGATAGAAATGACCTATGAGGTCCCTTCCAGCTCTAAAACTCTAATCATATAATCCTATGATTATTTTTATAGCAGATTGATTTGAAGATGAATATCAGGGAGAAATTCCAAAATAAACTTTAGATAGTCAGATGGCCAGGGAAATACAAAGAGATTTCTGGAACTCAGTAGAAACCAGGTGGATAATTAGATCTAATTAGATAATTTTATTTCTGCTCGTGGTAAGCTTGTTTTCATTGAGACAGGAATGTATAAATTTAGTAATCAAAAATAGCTTAGCAGTTAGCAGAGTCCTATGTCAAGAGGCAAGAAACTCACTATAAATATGTTAAGCCTACCTCATAATCTCCTTTAAACTACTGAGTCTCAAGGGCAATGAACAGACAGGACACTTGAATAGTTACCTAAGAGGGCCACTAAACTGGAGAAAATACCTTGAAGCAAGGATAGGATTACAGAGGACTAAGTTAGCTTATTGAGACTGTGTTCCTGTCAGTAACAAGGAATACCTACGCCTCCACAAAGGACCAGTTGGTCCCCATTCTAGAAGAGAAATTGAAAGACCTAGAAGAACAACTCAGTTGAGAGTTATCTTCAGGTTATCTGGAAGAGCAAAATATTCCTTTTTAAAATGGGGGAAATGTGTCAAGGAGAAAAAATAAGAAAAATGGGTATAAAAAAAACAGGCAAAAGGAGTTTATAAAGTAGAAGGATATGACAGAGAAGAAGGAAACTGAATTTCTAGAGCTAAATATTCTCAGATATTTCCACATTCCCCACCCCACTGCACTCAATTTGGACTTCTTTGACTTCTCTAGCATTATTTTACTTTGGGTATCTTTCCCCACCTGCTTTTCAGCTTTCTTTTAAATATTGGCTTCTCCCATTAAATTATAAACTCCTTGAGAGCAGGACTTGTCTTTTTTTTTCCTTCATATTTGTGTCTCCAAAGCTTAACACAGTGTCTGGCACGTAGTAGGTGCTTAATAAATGTTTACTGAATATTGATCATTAAATAAATATTAGGTATAAAATTCTTTCCATAAAGAAGGGAGAGATAGATCATTTCAAAAGGAAGCAGCTTCTGGTGTTCCAAGCAATGGTGATGTGGCTCCACAGGTACCACTAAGTGAGAGGTCATTGAGTAAAAGCCAGGAAGAAGAGATGAGTAATTGTGGTCGATGATTCCTCTGCTAAGGGATACTGAGGTGGCTATTTGTTGACCTGATATAAACACTAGAACTGGTGTATTCTTGTAGTGTGTGGGATGTGATTAAGAACCTTCCATCAAGGATTTGTCATAGCTCACTCCTAATGATTCATGTTGGGATAAATAATACCATTAGAAGGAATCTGGAAAGTAACATTAAGGATTATGAAGATTTAGGCAGAAAACTGTAGACTTTACAGACACAGTTGTGTCTTTGTTTTTGTCTTCCTGTTGACTGCTGATTGAAAATAGAGGTTTCAGAAGAGGTAGATGAGTTTGGGGAAATGAACAAGAGATTAAATAGATGGTGTGTAAAAATGGAATCTGGATCTCTGGATCACAACTTAAAATATAATGTATCCTCCGTCATGGGGGCATCCCAAGAACTCTGAGCTAGGGGCAAATGGGACAAAGAAAATACTTGAAGGGCAAACAATTTAAGTCTTATTTTCTACACAAATTAATTGTTTCATTTTTGACTGTAAATTCCTAACACCTAGTATGTTTCATAAAGTAAACACTTAATGAATGTTTGCTCAAACAAATTACTTAGGCCAGCACTTAAATCCTTTCAAAATCTGGTTTTGTTAACCTTTCCAGCTTTAGGTTGTATTACTTCATGTACTCTATATTCTAGCTAAACTAATCTACTTAGCTGGTATTCAAACTCCATACCTACAAAGCATTTCCTCCTCAACTCTCTCTGTTGAACTTTTGAGCCCATGTGTAGAACTTTATGTTTATACTTACTCAATATATATTTAATTAAAATGCATATTATTATATTTCAACAGTCATTCTTGCTGTCAAGATGTTTTTGGATATTGTCCAATGTGTTAGCTATTCTCTATAGTTTTGTGGCTTCTAAAAATTTTATAACTATGCCATCTATACCTTTCCCAAAGTCATCCACAAAAATATTGAGCAAAACAGGGCTAAGTACACTGATTCTGGAAGTATTCTACATAAGGCATCTCTCCAAGTTGACACTGAACTATTAGTGATTACTCTTTCACAGAGATGATTACTGGAGAGATTCAGAGCTCCCCCTTTTTCTAAAGTTCTCATTTCAAAGCTCAGCCTCTGAAGTACAGGACTGATGATAGCAAGTAGGATTAACATTCTCCTCAATCAGGTATTGGTACCCCATCTAAACTTACAAGGAATTTAATCTAAGGTGGAGCTATGGCACACAGTCTTCTATTCAGCCTTGGGTCGGGGATATAGACCCTTTGACTAGATTTCTCCCTGGAGCTGGGGGTGATTTGGAAGTAAATGACATAATCAGAGTTATAACCTTCATTAAAATAGGTCCACCTCTCATTGCAATATTTATTTTCTCTCATTAATTGTTGCCCAGAGTTGATTGCCACCCTCAGAAATGCCCATTCTTCTAAGGGCATATAAACTGTGAACCCACTGCCATGTCTTTGACATTCAAGAGTATCACTGACCCTTTTATTAATAAAATGTTGGCCTTATTAATAAGATGATTAATTACCCAGAAGCTACATCTCCTGAACTTTTTAAATGTCACATCTTTCAGCTGAGTTATTCAATCAAGGATGATTTCACCTAACTGTTCTGTCATCAAGACCAGGGTGTTCTTTACCTGGGGTCTGTGAATTTTAAATAAAATATATTTTGATAATTTTATTTCATTGTAATTGGTTTCCTTTGTAATCTTATTTATTTTATGCATATAAAAACATTACCCTGAAAAGGAGATCATAGACTCTACCAGAATGTTAAAGGGATCCATGACCAAAAAAAGATTAAAAACTTTTGAGAGAGTGTTATTAAAAACCATGCACATTTGTCTTGTTCACAAGACTAAAATGAGATACTTTGTCCAATGTTTTGCTGAAATCTAGTTATATTTATGGAATTCCCCTGATATATAAACCTACTTACTGTTTCATAAAATAAAATGAGATTAATATGGCATGATGCTATTCTTGATCAAATCATGCTGGCTTTTAGAAGTCCCTACTTCATTTTGAAATGCCTATAAACTATCCTTTTAAAAAATGTGTCATACAATTTTGTCAGGAATAGACATAAAACTCACTGACCTATAGTTTGCAGATACCATTCTAATTTGGACAGAATTTACCCTTATTTAGTTCTGTGGTACTTCTCTCATTCTCTCCATCTTTCAAAAATTATGGACAGAGGCTCACATCTGCTGATTCTTTCAGTACATTAGAGTGTAATTTGTTAGGACCTGTGAACTGAGCTTATTGAAGTCAACTCAAGGCTCTCATCATCTTCTCAGTTATCTTCAGTTTCAACTCCTTCACTTTAACCTCTTTTGTTCTGTCCTTCCTAAGCCCAAGATCATTCTCCATGAAAGAGAAAACAGAAGCAAAATCGTTTAATAATACGTCTACTCATTGATCATGAGACAAGGACCTTGTATTTAGATGACCAACCAATAAGTAAATTAATGTTTGTAGATGGACTAAAAATTGCAAATCTTAGCACTTTCTTCTCTTTCCTACCACTGTGACACTGCACAAATGGAGGAGGGTAACACAAGACTGAAGGGCATTTTTCATTTTCTTTTGTTTCATGGGTTGCTATGGGCAAAGAATTAGTCACTGGGTGGCCAGTTTCCTGGTGACAAGACTTTCTGCTTGGCTAGGATTGATTCTTGGAAAGCAGACAGTCTGTTGCTGGGTCTAAATTCAAAGCCTTTCAAACATCAAACATGGTAGAACCTTTCCAGAGCATGTACTTTTATGTACTAGCCTTTGAGACTAAAGATCTCTCTCAATACCACAATGAGGCATCAGAGCAGGAATTGATGGAAGATACTTATGTAGAGGATGGGACCAAACTAGTAACATCATCGTTATAGGGAACTCCCCAATAAAGAAACTCCCTAAACCAAGGCAGATTATGGCATGTTCTCTGTAGCTTAGAGATTTAAAGAGTTGTCCAGGGGGCACTGAGCGATTAAGTGACTTGTCCTGTGTCACACAATAAGGATATTTCAGAGGAGATACTAGAAAGCAAGTCTTCCATTTGGGATTTTCTTGCCAGAGATGCTGGCGTGGTTTGCCATTTCCTTCTCCAGCCTGTTTTACAGAGGAAGAAACTGGGGCAAACAGGGTTAAGTGACTTGCCCAGGGTCACATAGGTAGTAAATGTCTGAGGCCAGATTTGAACCCAGGAAGATTAATCTTCCTGACTCCAGGCCTGACACTATCCACTACACCACCTATTTGCCCCTTAGGTGTATACAGAATACCTTAAAAAGTGGTGTGGCCTTTGTCTTGCCACTGGACTTCAACCTAGAAAAAAAGAGTGAGGTTGATGACTTTGTGCAACTCTGTCTCTGCCTCACTTAAACCCAATTCATGAGCATGTCAAAACATCATCCCAAGACATCATTAGTCCTCTCTGAAATGGAGGACGAACAACTTTTTCCTAAATGTGAAAGTCTCTTAAGACACTATCCTTGGTTCTCTTTTCTTCTCTCTTTATGTTCTCCATAAAATAACCTTACCAACCTTAGTTAAGGGCAGTCATGGAGAATAAAGAGTCAGTGTATTACCAAGTAATGTCTATTCTACCTCTGCAAAATCACTTGCACCTAACCTCTGCTTTCCACTTTAATTGCTACCACTCTGGCTCAGGTCGTCATTACCTCTCATCATTAACTCTTACTAGTCTCCCTGGCTCCTGCCTTTCCCCTCTCCAATCTATCCTATATATTGCTTCCAGAGCAATATCCTTATTGCACAAATCTGACCATTCCACTCCTTGCTCAAAAACCTTCTGCTTAGTAAAGAAATCCAAACACTTTAGCCCTTCGCCATGGGCTTTGACTATCGCTTATCTTCTGTAACTTTATCACATACTACTCCCAGCACACGTACTATGTTCCCCAATCACATCCTGTTCTTTACCTCCCTCGTGCTTCTTCGCACACTGCCCTATATCCCTGGAATGGTATTTCTCTCCGTCTTTGCCTATTAAGATCCTTCCCTTCATTGAAGGCCTACCTGCCTGGTCACTTTTTTGATCCTAGTAATTATAGGGGACCTTTCCTTTCTTGAGTCGCTCATACAATTCCATAACTCTCCTATGCACTTATCATAGTATAACATTTTATAATTTTTGATATATTTATCTTAGTCTTCTTCCCAATCCCCTCCCCTACTTTCTATGCCTCTTAAGAGCAGGTACTTTCTCTTGCAACTTCTCTATATTCCTGGTACAGACCATCACACATAGTAGACACTTAGTAAAGGTTTGCTGAATTCAACTGAATTCTAGAATTCATTTATCAATCTTCCCAAAGAATTTTACTATTTTTATATAACTTGTAAAGTAAAACATAATTTATAATAATTGAGGAGGGAGGAAAGCTTGATAGTAAACATTCTGCATTATACAGTATTTTAAAAGAAATGCTATTTGTTCACTTCCAAGTATACACAAGCAATTATCACTTGCTCTGGTTAACAAAGTATTGATGAGTAGTTCTATTAGAACTGCTTTAATGAATAGGTAAAGAATTATAATTAGTATATTTATTTATATAAGTGAAATTAGACTATTATCTTCAGTTGAGCATTTCTTAATAATGTTAGCTTTATTAGGCTGCTTAGGAAACCAATTTTTCTTGGGTAATATAAAAATAAGATTTAACCCCTCCCAGATCAAACTATCTCAAATTCCAGGTTGATGAGGTTTTATTATATTAGTTTCTTAATTTATATTTTCCAGAGGGTTGTCTTGTGTTGTTCCTAATACTAGTGAAAGAAAATTGCTTAGAAACTTTAAGGGCAAATTATTCAGTGAGTAGAATATCAGGGATTAGTGTATCTTACAGGCATAGTTTAAGAACAACAATAAATTACAGCTATCATACTTCTCCTGAAGGTGCCTGGGATAAATTTAGTTTGGTTAGTGGTGGAGGTGAGGACCCCAGGAAAAGGACATTCCCAAAACAGATGCATTCCCTCAGCACATTGTTCATCTCCTTTAGAGTTCTTTTGGGGACAGTTATGTACTGCTTCTGGGGTATCTCAAAGCAAGGTGGAGGCAGTAGGTGTGTCCCATTCTTACCAACAGCTCTGATAGCCACCAATCATTTTAAGAAAAAATATGCAACCTGCATCATTTAGAATGAATTATGAGCAAGCTAATTTTTTTTTACAGTAGTATCAAAGACATGAAGGGACACCTGTTTGTATATATGCTATGTAAAGCTATATCTGTATTTCACCACATAATTGTTGCATTGTGTTATTTTTTTTAGTCCAAATATTGGTTTGCAAACTTTCATTACATAATCATCACATGGTAGAATTCTTCTCCTCACACCACTTGAAAGATAAACAGAGCAGCAATGTATTCACCAATAACATATGGATACACATTTATCTCTCCCACAGTAAGAGCTCCAAACCTAGAATTCTCAGCTCAGGGGCATTGTCAGTATATTTCTGAAAACCAGCTTGTGTGGTTTGTTTAGAGCATTGCAGTATTAATGGTATTTTCACTCAACCCAATGAAGAGAGTAAGGGGAGCAAGTGGAGAGGCAAAGCTGCTATGCGTAAGTCATGTGATATGGTAAGACTTGCATCTTCCCAAGTCTAACATATATTCACAAGTATTCCATGCATACTAATCTTGCACCAAAGACCATTCAATAATAAATGATTTTAAAGTAATACCAGCACAGTTTTTTAAAGCTTCACATAATGGTCACACCCCACTTTTTCGCAAAAAATTTGGCATAAAATCTGGAAAGATTATGCAGTGAAATATGGTATTACCTTTATATAAATCTGAAAGGAAAGATAGAGTGGTGTAGCAGATAGAGGACAAAGAGGCCTGGCATTCAGTGGTCCATAGGATCACAGAGAGTTGGGCACTACTGAACAACAATGGATAAAGTGCCTGGAATTGGAAGGAACTGGATTCAACAGGAAAGGAAAGGGAAATCCTAAGGCAAACTTTATTTGGATACAGCAGAAACTTGTCTCACTTACTTTAAATCTGCTGAATACTTTACTTTTGTACTTTAAAAGATCCTTGATTTTGTGGGTGTTGGCCTCCTTTCACTGACAGATTGCAACTTCCTCATGTCTTCATATATAATGAGTTGCCCTGGCCTGAATATCACCTGGTTGCCAAATTTCAGGTGATGAAGTCTCTCTCATACTTATGCTGGTCTTTGGAGGAAAAATACAATCAGTCCTTGAAGCTCTTCAAGAGTGAAAAAGAGAGACAGTGTGGTATAGTGTAAAATATTCTAAATCTGGAATCAGAGAACCTGAGTTCAAATTTTGTCTCTACTATTTACTAGTTTTAGTTTTTAATCTCTACTGTTTTACTAGTTTTAGTATTTAAGCATTCAACCTCTATGGGCCTCAGGCTCCTTATCTATAAAATCTATATAAAGTGTTGGACCAAATGACCTTGAAGATCGCCTCCATCTCTCAGTCCTCTGACTTCCCAGAGTTTGTGCTGTACTAGCAAAACCTTCAAGAACCAAAGGTCACCACGTGATGATAATCAGAGCAGCACTTTAGCAGAGGATGTTTCACTTGTTGTTCAGTCCTGTCTGACTCTTTTTGATCCCATGGACCATAGAAAGCCAGTCCCTTCTATCCTCCACTATCTCCTGAAGTCTGTCCAAATTCGTGTTCATTGCTCTCATTTCACTATCTATCCACCTCATCCTCTGCTGTCCCCTTTTCCTTTTGTCATTAATCTTTCCCAATATCAGTATCTTTACCAGTGAATCCTGTCTTCTCATTATGTGGCCAAAATAACTTCAGCTTCAGTATTTGTCCTTCCAATAAGTAGTCTGAATTCATTTCTTTAAATATTGACTGATTGGATCTTCTTGCTCTTTCAAGGACTCTCAAAAATCTTCTCTAGCACCATAATCAAAAGCATTGATTCTGTTGGTGCTCAGCTTTCCTTATAGTTCAACTCTTACAGCCATATATATCACTACTGGAAAAACCATAGCTTTGACTATACAAACCTTTGTGTGCAAGGTGGTGTCTCTGCTTTTTTAGTATGCTGTCCAGATTTGCCATAGTTTTCCTTCCAAGGAGCAAGCATCTTTTGGTTTCATGGCTATACTCCATCTGCAGTGATCTTTGAATCCAAGAATATAAAATGTCCTCCTGAATCACTGCCTTGTAATGGGGGAGGGGCTTGTATAACTCAATGAAACTATGAGCTATGTCAAGCAAGGTTACCCAAGAAGATGAACAAGTCTTAGTGAAAAGTTCTGACAAAAAAGTGATCCTTTGGAGAAGGAAATGCCAAACAACTTCGATATCTTTGCCCAAAAAAACCTCATGAATTAAAATGGGGTATTAAAATGATAAAAGGATATTTCATATTGTAATGTGAATTCTTAATAACGTACATAATAATGAGTTGATGGGTAGTATAGTGGAAAGAATCCTGGAGTAGAATAGAGTTGTAGAGTTCAAGCCCAGGTTTTGTTTTGCTTTAACAATTTACATTTATGCTGGAGCGGCTAGGTGGTGCAGTGAGTAGATCTCCAGCCCTGGAGTCAGGAGGACCTGAGTTCAAATCCGGCCTCAGACACTTGACACACTAACTAGCTGTGCGACTTTGGGCAAGTCACTTAACCCCAACTGCCCTCCAAAAAGCAAAAAAAAAAAAAAAAGAAAAAGAAATTTACATTTATGCAGTATGTCAGAGGAAAAGTAAATTAGCCATTCCTTTTCAATCACCAACTCTGGGTTACTCCCACAATCCACCTGGACTTCTCTGCTTCTTCTCAGTGCTATGGAATACTGACAAAAGAAGTCACAAAATGGTGCTTATTGGATTCACTACACATTTATGCTACGTCATCTCAACAAGGACCTAACAAGTCAATAATTTTTTCTTATTGATTCTCCATCACATTCCACAGAGCATCTGTTCCAAATTTCTTCTCTCATCAATTCACATATTCTGCCTTTTTTGCTCCTTCTCAATAGATGATTTGACCTCATACTTTTCTAAAACAAACAAAACAAAAAAACTGAAACCGGCCATTGGAGTTCCACCTTCTTCCCAATTCCATATATCAATTCATCTCACTATCAAACCCCATTCTTTCCTCCTTTCTTCAGCCTAAGAGGATGAGGTGGCCCATGTTGCTAAAGACAACTCTTCTACTTATATCTTTAATATTCCAGAATTGTAGCAGAGATCTCATCATGTCACTCCCATACTTGAGAAGCTCCAATAGCTCCTTATTGCTTCTAGGATAAAATATAAACCTCTCCTTTCGAAGTTTAAAGATCTTCACAATCTGGTATAGCACACACCTTTCTAGGATTATTATACCTTACCACTCCTTACAAATGTTCTTGCCAAATGGAACAGAATTGAATTAAATATATTTGTCAGGGTTGTGATTTATTTACACAAGTCCTTGTGCTACTTGGTCAACCATGGAAATCAAATGTAATTAGTCAAGGCAGTGTTAGATTGTCTCTAGGAAAATCTAAACTAAATTGAAAAAAATACCAGTTTTGAAAATATGAGAAAGAAGGCACACTGTAAGAAAAAAAGGGATAACAATAGACTTTCAACCAGTGGACATATTCCTAACCCCAAGGGTCAATAATCAACATGAAATATCTCCAACAGTTCCCAAAGCTTTTAGAATGCTACCAGAAATTAATTATGGATGGCATGTCTCTTGACTATTCCTTGTCACAAACCTTCTAAAGTCTTCTAATTGGGAAGACCTTTCAGCAAAGTGGTGTTTTACCATCGTGTCCTTCTTGACATACCTAGGCTTTAACTGATCTTTCATGAAAGAAGAAAACACAAAAAAACATAACCACTGAGATAATTCTATCCCAGGGGGAGCTATAGTATGACATATTTGTAACGATACTGGGATTCGAAGATCTTCCACACCCCTTGAGCTTGCTGATGTAGCAGGAAGGGGTGGAGCAAGAGAACGCCGGAACCAAGCTAGTCTCCGTGCAGTGCTGACTGGAAGCGGCGTCAGAGGCAGTGGCTGCCCTT
>CM053581.1:465461345-465580495 GCA_028627135.1 Pseudochirops cupreus | reverse complement strand
TGTGATAAGATGTAATGTTGTGAATATTATATTGTGATACATTGTGAATGTTTGCCTTGATTTGTAATGGAATAAACAGAGTGTTCACTATACTGTGTAATCTGAATCCTAAAAGCTGTTCACAGTAGCATTCTTTTGGGAATCTACTGGTGCATGGTGTTACAGATATATACCAGTGGTTCTCAACCTTCCTAATGCCATGATCCTTTTAATACTCATATATGGGCATATCTGCATGTGGGCAGACCCACCTGGAGACTGTGTCTTGGTTCCTAAGACCATCGGAAATATGTGTTTTCCAATGGTCTTAGGCAACCCCTGTGAAAGGGTTGTTTGACCCCTAAAGGGGTCATGACCCACAGGTTGAGAACCGTTGATATATAGTTTTAATGGAAGGTAATCTCAGAAGGAAGGCCAAAAGGAAGGGGAAGGCAAGTCCTACTATAGAAGATGGGATTTGGGTTGAAAATAAAAATCTTGAAAATAAAAATCCACGGAAGTTAGGAGACAGAAGTGAGGAGGGATGACATAACCAGGACAAAGGCAAAGTGTCAAGAAATGGGGTGTTTTGTATAAGAAGTAGCAAGTAGATTAGTTTAACTGAATTATAAAGTGCATGGAAGGAAGCAAGGTATAAGAAGACTGAAAATGTAGGAAGGAGTCAAGATGTTAAGGGCTTTAAACACTAAACAGAAGAATTTATGTTTGGTCTTAGAGGTAATAGAGAATCATTGGAGTTTACTGAGTAGGAGGTCAGATTCGTACTTTAGGAAAATCATAATGGTAGCTAAGTAGAGCCTGGAATAGAATTGGAGAAATTGGGGCAAGGAGACCAAACAGAAGCTATCACAAAGGGTCTAGATATGAGGTGACAAGGGTTTATACCAGGGTGGCAGCTATATGAATGGAGAGGAGGCAGATGTGAGAAGTACCGTGGAGAGAGAATTGACAAGACTTGGTGACTAAATGGATATGTGCAGAAGTGAGGAAGATGACCCCAAGGTTATAACTGGAACCTAAATGATTGGAAGGATTGTGATGCTGTTGACAAAAATAGGGAAATTGTGATGGCAGGTCAAGATAATGCATCTTGTTGGGGACAAGTTGAGTTTGAGGTGCCTATAAGGCTTCTAATTTAAAATATTCACTAGGCAGATGATGATACTCAAGAGACTAGGGCTTGGATATAGATCTGTGAGTTATCTGCATAGAAATGATAACTGAACCCACAGGAACTATTAAAATAAGGGGCAAAGAGAGAGCGGCGGGGAAGAGAGACAGACCGATACAGGGACAGGAACAGAGAGTTCAGGAGAGACTCATCATTGGGGGTGGGATATGGAAGATCACCTAGTGAAAGAAACTAGAAAAGAGCAGTCACACTAGAAGGAAGAGAACCAAGAGTGAGCAGTGTCAGGAAAACCCAGAGAAGAGAAAGTATCCAGGACAAAAGGCTGGTCAATAGAGTCAAATGCTGCTGAGAAGTCAAGAAGTATGAGGAGGATTGAGAAAAAGTCGTTGGATTTGGCAACTAAGAGATCACTGGCAACTTTGGAAAAACAAGTTTCATTTGAGTAATGTTGTCAGAAGACAAATTGCAAGAGGTTGAGAAATGAGTGAGAGAAGAGGAAGTGGAGGAAATGTTGTAAATGGTCTTTTCTAGGAGTTTGGCCGTGAAAGAGAGAAGAGAAGTAGGGCAAGAACTTGAGGGGATCATAGAGTAAGATGAGAAAGTTTTGGGGTTTTTTTGTTTTTAGGATAAGCTAGAAACAAAAAACAAAAACAACACACCTATATGCCTTTCTGTCATCCCTCCCTTCCCTTCCCAGCCTCAACCCAAACTTCAGAACTCCTGATATTCATTGTTATAGGATCATTGTTACAATTTTTTGTTCATCCTGTTTCCTCCCCTTGCATTCCTCTACTGTACATCTGTTTAAACAAATCTGAATTAGTTCAAGACCTTATATATTCACATCATTCTTTTTAGACCATTCCCCATCTCCCTACTCATCAAAGTTATATTTCTTTGTGCTTCATAATTTCATTCTTTTATCCATTTCTACCTTCACAACATCTCTTGCATCTGACCCCCTCTCTCATCACTCATGGTCTGATTTCTTTAGAACCTTAGTCCATGAGATACTACCTTTCTTTTCTTTTTTGAAATCTGTTCTCACAAAATCTAGGATCTCTAGTCCTAGTCAGCCTGAAGCAAGACCACTCTGCATGCTACATAGTTGAAATCCTTGTTACATTTTTTTTCCTTTTGAATAGGATAAATACTTCCAGATCTCTGTTTCAGGAATGAGTCCTATCCTCCCTAAGTCCCGGTGATAATTCTGAGGTCAGATTGCCTCCTTATGTTAAGAACTCCAGTTAATCTTGCTTGTTACCCATATGCCTGAATTATGTGGAGATTGCTAAAGTCTTTCTTGGATTTTATGTCCTGTAAACTTTGAGATTCCAACTGCATATTCATAGTTAATTTTCTTCCTACCCCTTCTTTTCAGTTTAAAGCCATTTAATTTGATTTACAAGACTCCAGGAAAATACATTCTCACCATTCCTTGTTAGGCAAATTCCATTTCTGTCCAAAAGCCCATTTAAAAAAAATTTTTAAATCTGTGGTCTGGAAATCCAAATGCTGTTCTCAGACACAATCTTCTGAAATAGTTAGCTGCTCACTTTCCCAGTCTTTCTCTTCTGAAGCCCTTGCCTTCCATTAGCAGCAGTGGTGAAAATACTACTATGATCATAAGGTCTTCAGTATCAATCCTAAAACTTTGTAATCTTCAGCAACATTTTCTAGATTACTTTCAGCAGTATCATCTGTGCTCATGTGAATCACCAGAAGGAATAGCAGTCATCCCGTTTGACAAGTCTTTGTACGTTTTGTCACATCCTGGATAAACACCTAGCAAGAGAGAGCAGACCTCTATTGTTACCAGTTTGACAAATAGCTGTCTCAGTACTGCTCAACAGAGATTCACCAACTGGAAAAGATAGATTCAGTATACATCTCTTCTTCCCCTAAATTTCCTGGATGTTGTCTCACCAATTGCCTATCAGAACATTTCAAACTGGATGTCCTAGAGACATCTTGAACTCAACATATATAAAACTGAATTAATTATATTTTCCCCTAAACTCTCCCTTCTTCTAAACTTCACTCTTTCTAACAGAGGTTCCCAAACTTACATGGCCTACTGCCCTCTTTAAAAAAAAAATTACTCAGCACCCCCTGGAAATCTACTTTCTTTAACCCTTTAACATTTTTTTTTAATTTGCATCATTTCACACTACTACCACGCCCCCTGGATCATCCCCATACCCCCAGGAGGTGGTATAGCCCACTTGGGGAACCTATGCATATAGAACATACCACCATCCTTGCAGTATCATGGTTTGTAATATTGGCTCCTGGATTTCTCACTGTTCCCTCATTTCATATATCCCACCAGTTGCCAAATCTTGCTGTTTCTGCCTTCACAACACCTCTCACATCTGACTCCTCTGCCTTTGCACAGTGACCACCTCTGTTCATGTCTCACCTATATATTATTGCAATGGCCTCCTAAATGATTTCCCTGCTCTAAGTTTCTCACCATTCCAGTCCATCCTATCCACTGCAGCCAAAGTCATTTTCCTTAAATATGGATATGAACATATAACTTCCCTACTCAGAAAACACCAGCAGCTTCCTATTATCCATGAAATAAAATATAAACACTTCTATTTAGTTTTTAAAACTACACAACCTCTTCCAACCTACCTTTCCAGACTCACAGAACATTATCCCTCATCCTCTCTGCAATTCAGTCAAACTGGCCATGACGCTCCATCTTCCCTCTCCATACTTCTCCCAAGCTGACTTTCTCACATTCCTGGAATGCATTCTTTCTTTCCCTCCCCTTTATACAGTTCCTCTCTTCCTTTAGGATGCATTTCAAGCACCCTCTACTGCATGAAGTCTATCCTGATTCCCTCAACTGCTACTGCCTTTCTTCTGAAATGATATTCAATTTAACTACCTTGTATGTACATGTATATATTTATTAGTGTTTTATGTATATATGTATTTACACATATATTTATATGTACTACTTGTCTCTCCTATTAGCATGCAAACCCATGTTTAAAAGGTATTGTTTTATTCTTTGTACTTCTGTCCCCAGCCCTTACCACTATGCCTGGCACAAAGTAGGCACTTAATAGATAATTGTTGATCACTGATTGACTGATAGCCCCTTGGAACCCCATCATCATTGGAAGACAAGCAGCTGCTTCCTCTTAGGTTATCCAGCTGCCTCCTCTTTGGCAAAAGTCTCATATCTGGGTTTTTGGTTTTTTTGTTGTTGTTCTGCTTTTTTTTTTCAACTTTCAAGTGTTTATAAGGCCTTTCTTTCCTTTCTCCTCTTCATGAAAGTCATCCATCATTCAGCCTTCTGACACATATTAGTACTCACTTTTATCCTCTTCAGATACTTTTTATTCTTTGTTTTCTCATGGAAACCCTTCTTCCCTCTTTTTTACAGAACACTAGGACTTCATTCTCACTGATAACTGGGATAGTATAAGCCCTTTTACCTTCTCTTCTCAGAAGAAAATCAGTCAGTCTGCACTTAGATAATTGTCACATCCGTGGCAGAAATATAAACATTATACAATCTATTCAAAGTCACTGCAAATTTCTCCCTGCTCTCTCCTACTTGGTTTCTCAGTTCTTTTCTATTTCACTAGGAGCACCACCAGAGAACTGTGGCAGCAAACTGTTTATGGTCATCATCAACTTAACTTTTTCCTTCTCATATCCTGAGGAATTTATTTTTTGTTTTGTTTTTAATTTTTATTTTCAGTTCCAAATTATCTCCCTTCCTCTACTCCCTCCATCAACCATTGAGAAGCTTTATTTTTGGAATAGAAGCTCAACAGTCATAGCCATGGTGTACTGGCAACCTGGATCAGAAACACAATGTGTACATCCTCCAATCATCTGGTTCAGTCTGAAGTAAAGAGGAGTAATCTTCAGGTGTGGGAGAAGAAATTTAGGTAGGCGAGTCTGACACAATCTCACTGACTGAACTATTCCCTGTTCTTCACTACTGGGCCCTCAATCCACCCACTATTCCCTTCTCATCTCAGCTGATCTCAATTCAGTTCAAAAAATATTTATTACATGCTTAAGTTGGTCTAGGGTAGCTAGATGTCAGTCGATAGAGTGTCAGGCTTGGAGTCAGGAAGTCCATCTTCCTGACTTCTAATCTGGCTTCAGGCACTTACTAGCTGTGTGACTCTGGGTAAGTCACTTAACCTTTTTTGCCTCAATTTACTCATCTGTAAAATGAGCTGGAGAAGGATGTGGCAAATCACTCCTGTATCTTTGCCAAGAAAACCCCAAATGGGGTTATGAAGAATTGGACACAACTGAAAATGACTAGGTACTATGAGAAATCCAAAGAATAATAAGGCATTAGCCCTGCTTTCAAGTAGCTGATAGTCTAATAGGAGAAATCAAAGATATATAAACAAAGTGCTTCAGTGGTCAGAAAAGGGAAAGACTGCACCAGGTTAAGAAGTTTTTTTTGTCGGTTTTTTTTAAAATTTGTTTTTAAAGCTGAAACTTAAAGGTAGGGTTTTTACAGGTAGAAATTTGGCTGAGAACATTCTTGAGGAAAGGAGTGGAGAATGAAAAGTAGAGTTTGAACTCAGGGAACAGTTCGTCTGTAGGATAGATGATGTGGAAGATAAGCATAGAAAAACAGTTTGGACTATATTGTAGAGAGTTGTGAATAGTATAGCTTTCATTTTATTGGCAGTGAGGAACTATTGAAGTTTTCAAAAATACTTTGAATCACAAGGGAATCACTTCATTAAGGAATTTAATCTAGTATTGTTGTGTAAAAAGTTAGTATGGTGTATTGGGATAGAAAGTTAGCCTCAGAGTTAGGAAGACATATGTTCAAATTCTAGTTGTGACACATACTGGCTGTGAGACCCTCTTCAAGTCACTTAGCTTCTCAATGCCTCCAGGAACTCTAAAACTATATTTTATAGAACAGGAGCTAATCTGCCTTTCTGCTCCTCTCTGTGCTTGACTCTAGTCTTTTTTCTCCATCATTATCCAGCAACCTTCTCACTTTAGAAGATACCTCCATCCCTGCAATGCCCTTCTGTGATTGATCAGTTCCTTTGGGAATCTCCATTTAAAAAAAAAGTGCCCAGGCCAGCCAGCTTCTCTCCATCCCTCTGTGTGCTCTGATCCTGACTCTCTAGACTTCTTTTCCCACCATGCCCCAGAAGCCTTTTCACCTTGGAAAGTCACCACACTCTGGCAGATTCTCCTTCAAAAATCCCTCCTCTACTAGGCCTCCTTCCTTTGATTGGTCAGTTCCTCCCAGAACCTCCAATTTTCAGGAAAGTACCCAGGTCAGCCAGATTCACTCCTTCAATTCCTCTCTGGCTCCTCTCTTAAGTCTCTAGACTTCTTTGTTCACTATTCTCCCCTTTTTAGCTACTTTTTATGTATTGTCTTCCCCTGTTAGAATGTAAGCTTCTTGAGGGCAAGGACTGTCTTTCTTTTTGCTTATAATCTCAGAGTTTAGCACAGTGTCTGGCACGGGGTAAGCACTTCAAAAAAATGCTTCTTTAGTTGACTTGTTAGACGGTATATTCTTTATCAGGCGAGATCTCAAATCTTATTCTCCCTAATTGATATGTGAAATGGGGGAGATTAGAAACAGTGAGAGCAGTTAGGAGGCTATTGCTTTAATCCAAGGAAGACATAATGAGATATTTTCCCCTTTTACTAGGTTCAAGAAGACCCTTAAAACTACACTATCAGACAGAAACCTTTCGAGCCAAGTTGGAGGCCTACTGTCATTACTGGTGCTACCCCACAAAATTGGACCAGTTTAGACCAACCTTTTGGCTTTTTTCTTACATTATAAGCCCCCTTCGTGCCAGTGGCTTTGTAACCCAGAGTTCAATACATGAACACAGAGCCAGTTGAAAAAGAATCTCAGGTACTTTCAGGTAGTGATCCTGGGAGATCAAGTTCCTATGGAAGCATCCTGTATACAGACTTTCCTCCAACCCCCATTCACTCCCACAGTAATTTTTCCCAGGAAACTGACTCAATCCAGTCACTAGACTCAGATTCTTACCTGACAGTGTAAGACCCAAGCCTAACTATTTCCAGGCAAGGGCAGTGAGTAATGAGCAGCACAGAATCAAATATGCTGTGTGCAAAGTTGCTTCTAGTCTATCACATGAACCCTTGCTTCCTCAGGGTATGTCAGCTGCTGCAGCCGAGGACACTGACAGTTGCTGATTGCTGGGTATGGTTTCAGCCAACATAGTGGGGGCGGTCTAACTCCTGCCCTTTGCCTGTGCTATCAGTCTCAAGGGAATTGCCACTATGGATATGCCTTTGTTGTCAGCTGCACAAACTCTTAGCTGCCAACGCTAAATTAGTGTATTAGCAGTAGAAATAGGAAGGATGGGGTGGATGCAAGAAGTGTCGTAGATGTGGAATCTATAAGACTTAACGATTGATTGGAAGTGGGGAATGAAGGAGAGGGCAGAACCAAAGATGACTCCAAAATTCTGAGCTTGAATAATTGAAGAATTGTGAGGTTGCTAATAGAAATAAGAACCTCTTCAAGAAGAGCAGGATTAGAAGATGGTGGGTTGAACTTGAGGCATAAGCAGGATGGCCATACAAATGATAAATAATACATGCTTGTTGATCTAGGTAGTGATTTTCGTGAGGCAGCTGGAAATTTATGAAGGAAACTTGGGAGAAAGGGTGGAAGCCAGATATATCAGGGTGGGAGTCATCTTATAGAGGAGGTAGGGGAATTCATGGATGTGGATCAACTCTCCAAGGGAAAGAGATAAGAATTAAACTTAGGATAGAGACTTGAAAACGACTTAACTGAGGAAGAGAAGAAAAAGGAATCAGAGGAAGAGACAGAAAGTAATCAGAGCAGAAGTCATATGAGAGAATGTTGTGTTACAACTGAGGAATTTTGAAAAGAAAGAAGTGGTCAACCATGACAAATCCTTCAGAGAGATGAAGGAACAAGACTCGAAAAAGACCACAAAATTGTTGATTAGAGAAATTGGTGACCTTTGAGGAGTCAGTATCAGTAAAATGATTGAGATGGAAGCCAGATAGCAAGGGGTGGAATGATGCAAGTGGATAGAGTCACACAGAAAGCAATTAAAGTACACTGCTCTCTTACTAAGTTTGGCTTATGAAGGGAAACAGATAAAGATGATGGTGACTTGAGGGGTATCTGAATTAAGGAAAATTTTATTTAGGTCAGTGAAGAAGACGTGAATGTGTTTGTAGACAAAAAGGGAAGAAGCCAGGAGAGGAGACATTGAAAAGATAAGAAATGGTTAAATAAGAAAATATAAGAAATGTTTGCCCTTCCTGTCAATATAGCTAATTTCTAAAGTGAGATTCAAATGCTGGTCTTCTTGACTCCAAGTCAAACTCTCTGTCCACTGTGCCATGATGCCTCTCAAATATTTCTCTGTTGGAGATGTAGATCACTGGATTTAAGGAGTGCAAAGCTGTATGACAGCGGTTATCAACCTGTGTGGGTTGCGACCCCTTTGGGGGTCGAATGACCCTTTCACAGAGGTCACAGGAGTTGCCTAAGACCATTGGAAAACACATATTTCCGATGGTCTTAGGAACTGAGACACTGCTCCTCTCTCTGTCTCCAGGTAGGTCCGCCCACATGCAGATACGCCCACATATGAGTATTAAAGGGTCGTGGCATTAGGAAGGTTGAGAACCACTGCTCTATGAGATGAGGATGTTGGAGAAAGCATCAACATAGTTATTGAGCACAACTACAGAGGAGAAGATGGTGAAGATGTAGTGTATGTATGTAAGGTGCTAAAAATTTTGGAGAGAGGGTGCTGTTAATGACTGTGAAAAGAATGGGGGGGATGAAATATACAGAAGACATGAACTTCAAAAGAGGAGAGGTTATTGAGTAGTAGAAACAGAACAAAGGTCTGGAATAAACCACGGAGAGCAAGGATTATGTCAACCCCAACCTGTCTTCCAGGTCCCATCTGCTGGGAAGAGTGGTGGAAGCCTAAAATGGACATGAATAAACGAGTGAAAAAGCCCTTATTAAACACTTACTGTGTGCCAGACACAGTGTGTTAATTTTTGAGGATACAAATATAAGTAAATAAGTTAGAAACCCTATCCTCCAGAAATTTAATTTCCTATATGGAAAGACAACACACAGTTGGAATGTGGGAGAGAGGTATGAGAGCAGTGACATCACAGAGTGTGGTAGACCTCAGCCAGGGAGAGAGAAATTCAAAGCTCACTAATCAGAGTCCATGATCCTAGTTCTAGTGCAACGTTGGTTCTAGTGGAATTTGGGCAAAAGGGCATAGAGATGGAAGTGGAAGGCAGGTTGTCATCAAGTGGAAAGTTTTTGTTCATGTCTGGAGGTATAACAAGCATTTGAAACAGAAGTTCAAAGGCCTAGGGGAGTTGTCATAGTAGAATGAGGGTCCTAAAGGGCATAGATTGAGAAGGGTTAATAAGAGTATGACAAGCATGACGAGAGGTTGGGTTAAACCAGATTGGGATTAGAGTATTAAAAAAGGTATAGGGCTTCTCTTGGATAGGTGGGAGACAATGACCCTAGAATTTTGCACACTTTTAGACTAGGGGCACTGTCGTAGTTGGTTTTGCTAAACTGTTTTTTCTTATTATAATGGAGATGTATGTCTGGAAATCAGTATGATGTAAAAACAAAAGTCAAATAAAACTTTTTTTTAAGGGCATAGGATAGGGAGAACAGAAAAAAGTGTTTGTCTAGGTCTAGGTCAATAACAGGAATTAAGGAAACAGAAGGTTGGGAAATGCTAATGATGTGAGGAGAAATGCTGAGAAGATAGAACCTGGTTACGTAGGAGCTAATCAAACTCACCAACCCCAAGATTCCAATTAGAATGTTGGTGTGATAGCCAATACCTGTCTATATTGACGTGGTGATGTATATTGGCATGCAGGGTGGTCTTCATTGGTTGGACAGACAAGCCTAATGGCCAATTCACAACTCCACATAGCACTGTTGTCTTTGAAGTGGGAGTAGGGTAAGAGTGGGAGTGGGGGGTGAGGGGCAGGGAGTGGGGTCAGGCTGATTTCCTCCCTTTGTAAAGCTATCTCCTAACCCATTACCTTGCAATGCATCATAAAATGACATTGGTCAGATAGCCAAGAAGAGAACATGTCAAATGCTGTTGGCTCTATTTGGGGGCAAGGGCCCCTTTGTTGTTCACTCCCTAAAATAGCTGAAGTTGCTATAGTTGCTAGAAATATTAAATGTTCTTGAAGACTTGAAGACATATTTCTCTACTTTTAAATTATCTATGCATTGAAGGGTACGGAGGTTGTTTTTAACATCCTAATACAACATTTGGATTTTTAAAAGGTTTAAGTAGCTTTTTGTTTAACAACAACAACAAAAAACCCAAACCTCAATCTTTTTTTTAAAGTTAATTTTTAAATATTCTAGGATATTTCTTTTGTTTGAATTCATTCAATTCAATTCAAAGAATCATAAAATCACAGATTTAGAGCTAGAATGAACCTCAGAGGTGATCGGGTCCAATACTTTCATTTTGCAGATGAGGAAACTGAGGCCCAGAGAGCTCAAGTAATTTGTTCAAAGGCACCTAGGTGGCAAGTAGAAGAAGTAGAATTTGAACCCGACTCATCTGACTCCAAATCTAATGTTTCAAAGCAAATGCTTCAGTTCTTTCAATTCAATTCAATTATTAAGCACCTACTATGTGTAGAGATGGGGGCAGGTAGGGTGGCACAGTGCATAAAGTGTTAGGCCTGGAGTCAGGAAGGCCTGAGTCTGGCCTCAGACACTAGCTGTGTGACCTCGGGCAAGTCACTTAACTCTGTTTGCCTCAGTTTTCTTACCTGTAAAATGAGCTGGTGAAGAAATGGCAAACCACTCCAGTATTTCTGTCAATAAAACCCTAAATAGCGTCATGAAGAGTTATACGTGACTTAACAACAACAAATGTATACAGAGCATTGGGTTAGGTGTTAAGAGAAACACCATTCTAGGTATTCCTTAACTTCTGTCTTGCAAAAAGTCTATTGCAAATAAAACCACTCCATGACCCAATTATTAGACACATGATCCTGTGTTACATATTATGAATATACTTAAAATAGTATTGATGCAATTGTGTAATACAAAGATCAGTTAGGGAGAGCTGAGGTTAAGTAGAGAACAAACTACGTTTTGTTGAAAGAACACTAAATCTCACAAGGCCTAAGCTTCCATGTAGTAAAAGAAATTAAAGAATGTTTGCCGACAGCTTGGAGTTGGTGAAGTGAGTCAGGGAATATTTAAGCAGAATTATGGGGACTTAGAAATATTATAGAGATTTGGCTAAATATAAGGAAACATTCCCTAACAATTAGAGCTGTCAAAAAAATATGTTATAAGAAATAAAACAGATAAATGGGGAAATGATTGCTAAGATGAACAAGAAAGGTTATATGTTAAAAATGGAAGAAAATGTTTAAGAGCACAGATAAAAATAAAGCTGAAGTTTTTAAATAGCTTACTGTTGTTTTAAAAAGTAACTTATATCATATTAAAATCAATTTTAAAATAGCAAATGTTCAGTAGTTGAAATGTTATAACAGAAAGTAAACAGGCCAATAGGTAGTAAACAGACACATGTAACAAATTTCTCAGGTACCAAATGAACTTTAATATGACTATAAAATGGGCATCTTGTCATGTGATACTCCCTAAGGCTAGGAAGTAATCACCTAATGATTTCACTGAATGAAACATAATATGCAAGCTAGTGTACCTCATGGAATTCCATGGGCATTAAAAGATTTCCATGTAATGTTATACAGAACTTTGGAAATGAAATTCTTCCCTGTAGATTTTTATTTAGCCTTTCACAGTTCAGTAAAAACACTAATTATTTATTTCTGAACATGGGCTAGGTAATTAGGGGGCTAGCTGCAGCCCTGGAATCTATAATGATAAGTGAAAAAAAATAATTAAAGAGAAGCTTTTCACACCTAAGAATGGCTAATGTTTAAAAAGCAGGAAAAAGAATGCGCTCTTTGAATAAGGATTACTTTTTTCCTTAAAGAGCCCAGTGATCATTGACAAAAAAATGGCTTTTTTCTGATAATAGCTTCACAAACAGGTAAAGAAGGAAAGAAAAGTCAGAGACACTGTTTTAAGCTGTGTGAACTAAATCAATATTGCATATAGAGAGCAATAGTTTCAGGGACTTGGGCCATTATTCATTTCCAAGTATAGAAACCAATGAGGTTTTCAAAATGAAACCGAATGTCACCATTTTAAAGGGATATTAATTAGATGATCTTATAGTACTTTATTTCGAAAAATTTTTTCAACAGAAATGCTTTTTTTTACTTCGTATTTGGTATTGGGGGGACAGGTGTCTGGAGAGGTCCAGATCTGTGATTCCACCAGCGAAGTAAGGGGAATGACTGTTGGGGTAGAGATCTGTTGATCCCTGCAATTTATGGCTTTAGAATGTGGCCTGGGGGCACTGAGAGGTCATGACCTACACATGGTCACATGGTAACATATGTCAAGGACAGGATTTGTTCATCTAAGCACTAGCCAAGCTGCCTCTCAGTCACTAGTAAGTAAAATAGCATAAGAAATATGAAAGACAATAAGAAAAGTGAGAGGCACGGCCCTACGATATTGCATTGTCTTGTAATTAGTATTAATTATAGCTGCATTTAGCATCTATTGCATAACATAGTTTGGAGCACCCTCAGTGCAAGGGTTTTTGTTTCGTTCAGTGCTGTCATTAACTGGCTGTGTGACTTTGAACAAATCATGTTCTATGTTTTATACTATACAGATACAAAAGTAGGCCAGGATTTTTAAATTACAGATGGAAAGCTCTAAGGGTCAATTATACAAAGCATTCAAAAAATACTTTGAACTATCAAGAACTAGGCAAGTAAATTTAATAGGAATGTAACAGAAAATTCATTCTCTCTCTCTCTCCCTATGATTCTCCACTTGAATGTACCGTATGTCTAAGATTATGGTATTACTATCCTAGATGATCAAGGAGAGAAATAATGCTCTTCTTTTTCTCTACTGGCATTGGGATAAGTGACTTTGACAAAGGCTGTTTCCCCCAATCAAACAAACATTTCTTAAGTACCCACGGCCCAGTGGGTAGATTGAAGGACCTGGAGTCAGGAAGACTCATCTTCCTGAGTTCAGATATGGCCTCAGACACTTACTAGCAATGTGAACCTGGGTAAGTCACTTAACTCTGTTTGACCCAGTTCTTCATTTGTAAAATGAGCTAGAGAAATAAATGGGAAACCACTTTAGTATCTTTGCCAAGAAACCCCAAGTGGGGTCTATGAAGGACAGGACTGAAACTACTCAACAACAAAAATGCATAAGGCATCATCTTAAGTGGTAGGGATACCAGGACAAAATGAAAACCAGTCCCTGCCCTCTAGGAGCTTATTGTAAAGAGGAGATCACTGGAGGGTGAAAAGATAAAAAAAGGTTTTCCAAGGGAAGGGGCAAATAAACTGAGTCCCAAATAAAGCTACAAATCATAAAAGACCTAGACTAGAAGTTCATTTCAGGTATGTGAAAGCATGAAGGCAGGAACTGTAATACCAAGCTCTAGGAAGAGAAAATAGATTTAACTGGAATAGAGAGTGGGTAATGTGCAGTAAGCCTAGAAATGTGGTCTGTAACTAGGTCTTAAAGGGTCTATATATATATATATATTTATATATATTTTACACACACACACACACACACACACACACACACACACACACACACGGTAGTGTGTCATAGTGGAGAGATACCTGGATTGGGAATTTTCTCATCAGAGAATTCTGTATTTCAATAAAATCATAAATCTTTTTCTTTTTCATATTCCTTTAAATGACAATAGTAAGGGAATGGCATGACCAGACTTTGCTGCATCTATAGTCTCCTTTTTAGAAATCCAATAATAGCAAATATGTTTTCTATATGCATTAATGTAAAATTCCTAAAAGAATTTCACATGCCTTTTTTTTTAAACCAATCCTTTTTAGTGACCACTTCATAAAGGAGGTAGGGGAGGAAGATTCAGGGTGGCCTAGGTAAAAAGAGCCCTTTCTATTTCTCCTCCTTTAGGTTCACCAATTAGAATTTAGAGAGGATCAGCCAGTTTTCTATATCAGGGGTTCAGAATGAATTGTAATCCGTCTACCTATATCTATAAAATTTATTGATATATAGAATTTATTTTTTATTTTTCTGTAATCTAATCTATCATTTTATCCATCAATCTAGATTAGATTGGGTTAGATAATCTAGGTTAGATTAACCTTTTATTCATCTACCATCTATCTATCTATCATCATCTATTCTCTTTTAAAGGTGTTACCAGGGAGATACTCAGGAATAGAGTGAATCTTCTTTTCTAGTTTCACACAAATTATTCCAGTACAAAACTCAGTAGTTTATGCAACAAGCTAGAAACTTAGGCCCTGTGGGTTTCTGGTCTTGCTTCTGCCGTGTATTTTCTAGCCTTGTGTAAGTCATTTCAGATCCTTCTTCTTTAGTATCTTCACCTATAAGATGAGGAAAATTCTATCAAATTGCTTCCCAGATACATAAGAAACAAGAAAAGTAATTCACAAATTTGTAATTATAATGCTGTGAAAGCCACAAGATGTTAACTTTTCTGAGATAATAGCTATGAAAGTGTTTTGAAAATTAAAATTATTGTGCAAGTGTAAAGCATTATTACCAGTACTAACGTGTAGAAAGGGGTACTAGGAACTTGAAATAGGCAGATGAATCTGAAACTTCTTTTGGAAAATTAGATTCAATCTCTTTCTCACCTAAACTATAGTGAGAGCTCTGGAAAGGTAGCAAGACTGGTGCTTCTTGACAAATTATTCCAAATAGGGGGGCTAATGAGCAATGAAACAATCAAAAAATGAGACCAGAGAAGAGAAGAAGAAAAGTAAAGTGTCAGGATATAAATCCCTGAAGGACCAGTAACTAACATCTTCAAATCCTCTCTGTCCACTGGTCCTTCAAACATGCTCTTCAAATATGTACAGGTCTCCCTTATCTTGGGAAAAATACAACAAAATAAAATTTTGACCAGATTTGCCCTCCCTCAAATCTATGTGCTATGTCTCTACTTTAACTGATAATTTTCTCAAATTGTCTACACCTGCTTTTCTCATTCAGTCTTAACTTATCCCACTGAAATTCAGTTTCTGATTCTACCACTATATTGATTGCACTCTTCACAGTCACCAGTATCTTCTTAATTTCCAGATTCAATTGCTTTGTATTTTTCTCATGAGGCTATTTTATAAGATCAAATATAATGAACCCAGGACAATGAAACTATAGACAAGAATAACATTTAAAAGAATCTTGAATCTTGACAGGCTAGAGCAGAGGTGTTAAACTGGCTGCCTGCAGGACTTCAAGTGTAGTTGAGCCAGATTAAGATGTAAAAGGGAAATGGTTAATAACATACATAAAAATACAACATAGATAATATTAATTTGTGGTTTTTTAAGTCAATGTGTGGCCCCCAGGGATCCTTTTCTATTTGAATTTGACATCACAGGCCAGAGCAGTGAGTTGAATCTAACAAGATAAAATTCAATAGTGAGAAACATAGTCTCACACTTGCGGGAAAACAATCAACTTCCAAAGCCAAGATGGGAGGTGGGGTGGGAGAAGGGTAGGGCATAGTTATTCTTCAAAAGATCTGATTCTGGAGGTTTTAGTGAACTGCAAATTCAATATGAATCAGCAATATGCTGTGGCAGCCAAAAACATCTAATGCAATCTTGAGCTGCATAAAGAGACCCATAGGTTTCAGAAACAGTGTGATGGTGATCCTACTGTACTCTGCCCTCTGCAGACCTTATGGGGAGAATTGTGCTTAATTCTGGGTGTGCAGAGTTTGGAGAGGAGGGCAAACAAGATGGTGAATGGCCTTGAGTCTATGACCTATGAGGATTAATTGAAGGAAAGGGCTATGTTTAGCCTGGAGAAGAGAAGACTTGGCCGTATGGAGTGGGGAAAATATTTCTTCAAACATCTTCAAATATTTGAAGGCCTGTCACATAGAGGAGATATGAGGTTTGTTCTTTTTGGCTTCACAGGACAGAACCAGGAACCAAGTGAAAGTTGCAAAGAAGTCAGTTCAGGCTTGGTATCAGAAAAAACTTTCTAATAATTACAACTGTCTTTCAGGATTGTCTTAGAAGTGCTGGGCTTGTCTTCAAGCAGATGACCACTTGCATGGATGTTACAGATTTCTTTCGTATATGGGTTGAACTAGACGGGCACTGAGGTCCCTTCCACAAAACACACACATGCACACATAATGTAAATTATATTTACATATGTAATATATGCATTTTATTATATGCATAACATCTTTTTTGTACTGGACCCATGATTTCATCTGTTTAGGGAGCTCCTGGTAAGGAACTCCCTCTTCCAACACATACTGGAACCTTTCTGCATCTGAGATGAGCCTTAGAGGGTTTGGGCAACCAAGTATTTGGTGACTGACAATACTGAGGTGAAGGTAGGATTTAACCCAGGTCTTCCTGAGCCCAAGGCCAGTTCTCTTTCCATTACAACACAATACCTGTTTTCTTCAGGATTACATATCTCAGTGAGAAGGCTGAAAGAGTTAAAAAATTAGGGTATCTGAGGATTAGTTTGGTGACCTTGGGGGAAAGTCTCTGAACCTCTCTAGCTCCCATTTCCTTATCTCTAAAATGGGAATAATAATGCTTGGAACCATCTCACAGAGTTCTGGTGAGAAAAACCTTTTTGTAAATCTCAAAACTCTTTATAAATGGGTTAATACGAGTTGATTTCAAAGAACCTTTCATGTACTTAAAACTTACTTATTCTATGATTCAAAGTAATGTTGCGGTTGTTCGGTCAGTACAGAAAGCTGACACATTCCCCAACCTACGACTTAAACCTAGCGAGTATGAGCATTTTCCTATTGAGGTGGCTCAGGGGAGCAGGTAAGCTCCCCCCAAAAAGAGTTTCACCTCCATCTAGTGAACCCGTCAAGATTATCCGTGCACCAGGAAACAGAGGAAGATCCAATGGCTGCTGAATACCTGACTACTGTTTGGGGAATGCAGTTTTTGACATAGACACAAGAACCACAATTCCCAGCAAGCCCCACTCCTTCCAGGCCTCCTCACAGACACTACCCCCTTACGCTTCGGCTCCCCCCCTCTCGCCACCACCATTGCATGCTGGGAATTGTAGTTCCAGTTTAGTGATTGAGGGCGGGGAGAAGGGGAAGAAGGAAGGAGGAAGCTTTAACAGTTTCGGAAATGTACTTTTCCTCAGTATGGGGAGCGAGCTACTCTCAGGCCAACTGAAGTCCTACTGGGCTCCATTAGGGCAAAGCCCTAAGAGATTACAAGAACTATTCTGCCTCGGAAGGGGGTGCTTGTGATAACCTGGAGAGAAAATTCTCCGGACTGCTAATTCACCACCAGGGTAGTGGAGGGGGCGGAACCCCCGGCCCCGGAAGGAGAGCGGTGATCGCTCCACCAGTCAACCGACGCCTCTTCCAGCTAGTTGGAGCCCCAAGGATTGGGCGGGGGGGCGTGCTTTAAATCGGAGATTGGAAGAGAAAAGAAGGACTGGCGGGATTGACAGGGAGTTCCGTTTGGGGCGGGGCTGCGGTCGCGGGGCCGCGCGTCGCGTCGGGGCGGCGGCGGGGACGCGCGCCTGGGGAAAGAGGTCGGCTGTGCGGGGCGGAGGGGGCTGGGCAATCTAGGGGAGTCGCGTCCCGGAGGCGGCGGCGGCGTCTCTGGCGGAGGCGGAGAAGGAGGGCGGGGAAGGAGGATGGAACCAGCTGGGGGCTGGGGTTGGTGCTGAGACGCGGCGCTTCCCCCCTTGTACGGCGCGTGGAAGTTGTGCGGGTGTGAGCCGGACACCGGTGCCGCCCCTGCCGCTGCCTCTGCCGGCCGGGCTTGGCGGGAGAGTGGGTGGGCGGGAGGGGCCGCTGGGGCAGGCGGTGGTCGGGTGGGGAGGGGGGGAAGGGAAGGGAGAACGACCTGGGGAAGACGGAGCGCGCTCTGCGCCGGGCGGGCGGGCGGCGGCGGGGGGGGCAGCGGCCGCAGCCGCCGGGAGGACGTGAGGCGATGGAACAAGTGGAGATCCTGAGGAAATTCATCCAGAGGGTCCAGGCCATGAAGAGTCCGGACCACAATGGGGAAGACAACTTCGCCCGGGACTTCATGGTGAGTTCTGCCCCTCACCGCCCCCACCCTTCCCGGGGTCGCTTTGTGTGGGTGCCTGTGTTTGAGGAAGGGGTGTCAGCGAGAGCCAGGGGCGACGGAACAGACGCCAACCTGCCGGGCGTGGGGGGCTCCTGGGGCCGCGGGGGGTGGGGCAGCCGCCGCCCCGAGCTCTTGTCCCTCTCCCAGCCCCCTTCCGTGGCTGTGAGGCGGTATTCCCCCCTCCCTTAGTCTTGGAGACCACCTATTGTTCCCCCTAGCCCACCGCCTGGGGCACCCTGAGGCGCTGACTGGGGGACTGGGGTAAGTGGAGGGTGAGTGGCTTTGGTACCTTCTCTCCTGCCCTGAAGCCCCCCTTCCTCCGCCAGCCCAGCCTTTTCATTTGAGTGCCTGGAAAGGGTCAAGGGAGTGGGTGCTTCAGGTTGGCGTTTTCTTCCCAATCCTGCGTTTCCTAGGGTGGAGGAAGGGGTGAAAAGAGAGAAGAGGGTGAAATTGGTGTGTAGGGAGCATTAAACTCCTAGGTGGCTTTCAAGCTCTTGGTGGTTATTGGGAGGAAGGACTTGATCATGCCTGGATATCTCAGGTTCTCCCCCGACGTTTGGAGAAGGCATCTCCTTGAGAGATAATATGTACAAAGATTTCCATAGCTTCTTCCCTAGAACCCATATTTGAGGCAATGGTAACTAGGGTCGTGTGTGTGTGTGTGTGTATGTGTGTGTGTGTGTGTGTGTAATAATGCTGAAGGAAGCCTTTTCTTGGGGGATTTTGTTGAAGGCTATGGAGGGGATGTGAATATGTGTGTGTAGGGAGGGGAAGTAATGCTGAAGGAAGCCTTTTCCTAGGGGATTTTGTTGAAGGCTATGGAGGGGATGTGAATATCACTTCCTATCCGGGGTGGGGGTGGGGAACTTGGGAACAATAGTTCTGGTGGGGCGGAGGCGATGGTACTCTGGGCTGGAAGCCTGAACTGGGAGATAACCTTCCTCACTCTTTTCTCCCCTTTAATATTCCCTCCCCCCCATTTTCTCTACGGACTGGGGTAAGGACATAAAGTTGTCTGCAGGTAGATTAGTGAGGTTATATAGCTAGAGAAGGGGAGCTAATAAAGGCAACATCCTTCAGTTTACTATTCTTCCTCCCCGCCCCCCCTTTTCTGGACAATGACCCCTCAAGAATTATTTCCCGTCCTGGGAGGAGGCGGTGGGAGGTGGCCGGTGGCTGCTGTTGCTCCTACGGATATTGCGCAAGACTCTGGGGCGTTGGAAACCCTGGAGGTCTGGGGAATGGAAGAGGAAGCGGGACTTTGGGATATGCTTACTCCTTCCAGTGGTGGTGGTTTGGGGAGAGGGGGTTAAGAGCTGAGATCTGCCTGGGAAGGATTTTGCTCCTAAGGGAGCAAATAGTCCCATAACTATATTTAGAAAATGAAAAAGATGTAGTGCTGGCATCCACAGAAAGGGCTGGGTAGAAAACATCCAAAAGGAGAGGGTAAATATATTTCTTTTAAGGTTCAGGTTATCCTTAGGCTAAAGCAAAGTACTTTCTGACTTGTGGTTAAAGCTTTAGAGCAGAATTCCTTACTCAAATGTAGGTAAGGTGGATGCTAGATTTTATAATGAATTGTGATAACTTCACAGTGCCTTGTGAGTTTTCTTTTTTTTTTCCCTGTGAAACCAGTAACAGAAGATAAGGAACAAAGTTATGTTGATGACCATAGTTTGAAGCTGATGTGGAAAATGTAGATTTGGGCTGAAGTGTTAAAGTTGTCCAAGAGGAAAAAAAAAGTGTATGGCAAGTGTTTTAACCCTGTCAGCTGGAAATGGCTGTTTTCTCCTGTTTTGTGTTTCATTCATTATTTTTCTATGCTTTTTATTTGAGAAATAGATCTACATTTAGGAGAAAAATGTCAAGTTATTTTCTGTTTTGTTTCTTTTGATAAGAATTTTCAGTATGTTGAGATAATTTGAGATGGGGTCATTCTTCACAGTAACTGGGATTTGAGGAGGTCCTATTTTAATTTTTGTTTTTACTATATCAGAATGAATGAAGATGTTTACTTAAAAATGTAGACTTGCAGAAATAATTTTTTTAGTGCTAGTAATATTTTTTCAGTGCTAATGAAGGAAATAGAGGAGTTGTAATCTTTGCTCATCTCTCCATTTGTTTTCTTGTTCTAGCTCTCCTTGTATACTTTTATCTATTTCACTTTAGATTCTTGAGACTTTATAAAGGAGAAGGATTACATAATTTAGTCATTTGGTGCCTGTCGATTTATGATCATTACCTCAAATTCAGGTTCCCAATACTAGTATCTTATTAGGGAAATGTGAAATACCATTTGGATATTTCCTTGGATTCCTTTGAAAGTTTCTTCCTTACCTGAATTGTGTTAGAGACCACATTGCCCTGAGGAAGAAAGCATTTGTAATTTGCATTTTAGACATAAACCTGCTTAGAGAGAGAAATAAAAAATGTCAATCTCAGTTTGCATCCATAATTGTAAGGCATTGCTTGGTGACTCCAGTTTCAAGGTTTGATGACTAAGGTCTGTCTCATCACACCAACTCTGAAACCAAAAGGAAGGAACTTATCTGATTGCTTTATGTTCTTTCTTGACCAAGAGGTAGCCAGACTTGATTGTCAGACATTGTGCTGCAGTTTCTTTCTCTCCTGAGATTGGCATATGTGTGAATATATGTAAATAAAACTTCTAAAACTTATCGGTCATCTGTCACCATAGAAAGGGATTTATAAGCTTGTAGGCTTTAACCTTAGAAATTATATAGTGCAACCCTTCATTATGCAAATTTGTTCAAATTCCACTAACTGATATATAAGGACTATGTGCAAGCCAATCTGCTGGAGTTACAACAAAAAACCAAAATCATTCTTATAATAGGATCATAAATTTCGGGCTCAAAAAGACTCAGAGGTCATCAGATGTTCAGTTTTGTGAGTTGAGGGAAATTGAAACCTAGAGAAATGAAGTATCTTGCCTATGATCACTGGGGTAGTGACTGGCAGTACTGAAATTTGCACTCTGGTTTTCTGACTCCAAATCTAGCACTCTGTCCACTGCACTATTGTGATCTCTCCTCAGAATTTATATTGTACTGGTTCAGGGCCCAAAGAGATTGTGGCTTGCTTCAGGTTACGTTGTGTATAGTATCCAAACCCTTGTCTTCTGACTTGATCAAATGCTCTTTGCAGAAATTTGAGATAAGGATCTGTGTGTTTTCTGCCCATTAGGTTGGAGCTGTGCATTATACAAATGGGTGTTCTAGCGGTCTGGAGTTTGAGAGGAAAGTTGTGTAAATGTGTGTGTGTATGTATATGTATGTATGTATGTATGGTAACCGTTTATGTAAAGATGACTGTTGAATCTATGAGGCATTTTTTGGAGAGTTTATAGACATGTGAAAAGAGAGAGGGTCACATCCAGCCATAAGTGGTTGAGAAAGAGTAAAGGGTGTGAGAGATAGCTTAGTATATTTTGAAAGGGATTTTATATAGTAGTACTGGCAGTGGCAGTGGCTTTAGATCAGTAGGTTCAACACCAGTGTTTTATAAATGGAGAAACTGGAGTCTAAAGGTGGGTGGGTAACTTGCATAGCTTGTTAGTGGCAGACCTAGGGCTAGAAGTTTTTAGTAGGTGAATCTTGAGAAATGTTTACAATTTATTGGTCCTTGTGCTAGCTGATTGGGTGACAATGGGCAAGCTTTAGTTTACTCATCTGTAAAATAAGATCCTTGTACCCTCTCCTTACAAGGTTTTTGTAAGAAAAGCCTTTTGCAAATCTTAAAGCGCCTTGTAAACAGTAGTTACTGAAGTATGGAGAAACAGCAGAAAATTCCGTATCAGAAATTAACTATAGAAAGTGTTAACAATATTGTGAATGCAGGCAATTATCAAACCTAGGGGAAAAATTTAAAACATATATTTGTATTTATGGGTTAGAAGAATTTAATAAAGCCAATGCCAATATGTTGTACTATCTGTAGCAAGTCTTTATAATATTAATAGGGATAAATTCTTGTTTTGATTTCTTTGGGTAGCATATAGCAATTAAAATAATACAGTTGAACAAATGAGAGCAGGCTTGTATATAGGTTCAAATAATCTTTAAGATTTAGCCATGCTTTGATGTTATCAGAGTGGTAATGCTGTTTCATGGTATTGATAATGAAAAAGTACAGAAATAGTGTACAGAGTAATTTTGTTGAATTAAAATTATAATTTACGGAATAATACTGTAAGACATATTCTTTTTTTATCATCTTGGCCTGTAAAACTTTTACCTCAATGAATAAGGGTAGAAGGATTGTTTTAATGAAATGTTTTAGACTGACCTAATACTCATCCAAGAAAAGAGCTAAAAGAATTTTTCTAAGTGCTTACTAAGCTAGTCCTCTGACACTTAATCCTTGTGAGACCTTGGGCTGGTCACTTAACCTCGTGGTCCACCAGGCAGTTCCTTAAGACTTTTTGGTACTATTATATTGTTGACTGGAAATTTAAAAGAGAGAAATGAAGTAGCCCTTTGCTTATAATTATGGGGAGAAGGGGATACAAAGATACAGCTATTATATGGATAGGGAACATAGGAAGGAAAGAGATCTAGGAATATTTGAATTGAGAAAGAAAACAGTTTTTAGTTGAGGGGATGGTAGCACCATAGCTTAAGCTTTGAAGGGATTATAAGGATTCTCTGAATGGCAGGATTTTTCCACCCCATTATTTTCGAAATTAAGGGCATAAAAGTAAGAAACTCTCCTCATTAGTTAAAAGTTAAAAATAAAAATTTAAATGAATTGACTCACCCCACTAAGCAAGATATGGAGAAAGTATGAATGCTAGTCATTGATGTTAACTTTCTGGGAAGTCTTTGGTAGGACATTTGAGAAAGATATGTTGATTATCTATTTTTTTTGCTACATAAAACATTTTATTTCTTTTAAAAATTAAAGAAGTTGATTGACGTATTTAACTACTATTTCTAGAATAAATCATTTTAGGTCATTCTCATTACTCAGACTGTTGTTAAGCCAATTAAGTGGTGACAGCAGAGAAATAAATGCAAAGTCAAAACCTCATACAAATCTGAAGGTTAAGAAAAGGCAAACTTTAGTCATGGTGTAAATGAATGAAATCAGAGTACCTACATAGTTCTTGTGCCTACAGGGTGTGGTTTCATGGGCAACCAATTTTATAAGAAAGGTTTGATGTACCACATGCTTGGGAGAGTCTCTAACTGGTGATGACAATAATGACTGCTCTGAGACTCAGGGGTTACCTGCATGGTGAAGGTGTTTCTTATGTAAAGAGAAATCAGCATGTGTAAGCATTTTGAACATGGCCAAAACATTTAGTGATAACCTAACTACGGTCACTTAGACAGTGCTAAGCAGAGAATCCCTTTGTATTGGAACCTTTGTAAAAAGGGTAGACATTTTAGTGAGTTTAGCTAACAAAAAATCCCTCATATGTTGATCTTTCTAAAGAAAAATTGGCATGAATGCTGTGGAAGATCTAATTTATTGAATCTAAATTTAATCAGAATTCAGAAGCAAACAGACTTTCCAGTATAAAAGTTTTTTATGATGGGATTTATTATATGAGCTGCTGTTGATTCTATCTTTAAAAGAAATTATATTGTACTTGCTAATTACTGAAGTTTACAGAATATTTGTAGAATAATTCTTAAATGGTAACATTTGTTTAAAAAATTGTGCCATAGTGGTATGTGTTTATTACCTTTCCTTTTTCCCAATTTTAATTCATCATAAATATATTTTGTATATATCTGTCATATAGGATGAACTGTATCGGGGAGAGACTAGAAGCAGGTAAATATAACATGGTCACACAAACACTCTGAGCGTCATTGTCAAAATAGGGGAAGATATGATCAACCAAAGGGGGATGGTTGGAGATTAATGTACTTAAGTTTGGCTGCTTCTCCAACATTTTGAAAAGAAGCTAATGATTACTTTTTAATGAGAAGATACGGGTTTTTTTTTTTAATTATTCAAGGTAATATTTGGTTAAATACTTAGAAGTGCATGGTCAGACATTTGGATTTGATGGGAAATTGGGGAATATAATATTCAATTCATAGCTTTAGAGAATGTTTAGCAGCAGCCAGGTGGCATAGTGGATAGAGTTGGGATCATCTGTGTTCAAATTTGACCTAAGACACTTAACCAAAACCAACTGTGACTCTGGGCAAGACCTTTGATCTTTGCCTCAGTTTCCTCGTCTTTAATATAGTGATAATAGTATGCACCTCAAGGTTGTTATGAGGATAAAATGAGCTATTTGTAAAGCTCTTTACAACCTAGCTTTGCATAGCTAGTACATGAATATTAGCTGTCATCATTATTATTCTTTTTTTTTTTTGGAGGGGGAAGGGCAGGGCAATTGGGGTGAAGTGATGACTTGCCCAAAGTCACACGTCTAGGTAGTGTGTCAAGTGTCTGAGGCCGCACTTGAACTCGGGTCCTCCTGACTCCAGGGTGGTGCTCTCCTCCCTGCGCCACCGCCACCGAGCCACCCCTTAGAAGTGTTTTAAGTGCTCTTATTCATGACTTGGAATACTTTTTTATGGTAGTTGATAGTTCCATTTCTTTTTTTGAAAATGTTATATTCTTGGATCACTTATCCACTAGGGCTATTAATTTAACTACATATTTTGGCATCAGTGCTTTATCTGGAGTATTGATAGAAAGATTTTCCCCTGAATTTCCTGTTGTTTTTTTTCCTAGTTGTCAAATTTATTTTGTTTATGCAAAGCTTTTTAATTTTATATAATTACAAAATTGCTTTGTCTTTTGTCCTTTATCCCTTGTCTTGGTTATGTGTTCTTCCCCAAACCATAGATAAGAAAGGTAATTCTTTCCATTCTCCTAGTTTTGCTTTTATGACATGACCTTTTATTTTAAGTTCACTTATCCCCTTGGAAATTATTTTGGAATATGGTATAAGATGTTCATATAAAACTAATTGCTGCCAAACTGCTTTTCAGTTTTTCTGTTCTCGTTCTTGTTAATTTGGGAGTCCTTTGTTTAATTTAGATTCCTGGATTTATTGAACACCGATTCTGTTCATTGCCGTGGTTCTTGGTTATCTACTCTATTCCAGTGATGTATTTTTCTTTTTAACCAGAAAAAAATATTTTTGATAATTACCAATTTTTTGTGTACTTTGAGATCTTGTAATGCTAGGGACTTTGCATTCCTAATTTTTTATTCCTTTAAGATTATTTATCTTTTGTTTTTTTCTAAAAGACTTTCTAGATTTTTTTCTTACTGCTAAATTGATTTTGTGCAAAACTTTTTAATTAGAAAAGAATCCGAAATTGTCTTTAATTCTACAGAGTAAATCCCCTTGGAAATTTGGCATATCACTAAGTGTAGATTTGTTAATGCAAATTTTAAGCCGTGAAGATTTCGTTTTTCTCCTTCACTTCTGATTGAAAGATTAGATAAACAAATGGTTTGTATGTTTGATGGGCCTTTTAAAAATAAAAATAAAAAACCTAGCTCTTGGTTCAATTTATCATTTACATAGTCTTTTCGTGTTCAGTTATATTTCTGTGATTTTCAAGACTTGTGTATTTCTGCTTATTTTGGGATTATTAGTTTATTTGCTTCATAGATTTTGGAGGTGTATGCTCAATTCATTGATCTTTATTTTCATGTTTCCCCTATTGGTTCCTATATTACCTGCAAAGAATGTATATAATGCTTTTGCCTTCACTTGTTTGGATTTTTTATTTCGTAGTACATGGTCATTTTTTGTAAAGGTACAGATTTTAGTTCAACCTTTCATTTTAACTCTGTCAATCTTTATTTTATTTGTATTTCTTGTAAACACTGAATGGTTGGTCTTGCTTTTTGATCTGTTGTGCTGTCCTTCACTATTTTATCAGCATGTTCATTCCATTAGGCATAGCTGTGATTACTAGATTTTTTTTTTGTCTGCCATTTCCTTTTACAAGTTTCTTCTCTTCTTTCCCCCTCCATCAGAAGAAAAAATAAAGTCGGAAAAAAAGCAGTGAAACCTGTTGTAGGTATCAGTAGTTTATTTTGCTTAGAGCTATTTGGTCTCAGACTTCTCTCCCCCTTTTATATTTAGCTGGATCTTGACCGTTCTCTCTTTTAATTCTTTTGTAATAAGTATCTGATTGTAGTTTACTTTGTGACTACTCTTGTCCCAACTTTACCCGTGATTCTAATATTTTATTAAGCATCTTAGCATTTTATTAACTACTTGATGTGTACTGGGAGACTGTATTTAGGTATCAAGGATACTAAGAAATAATTGAAGCAACTTGAGGAGCTTATGTTTTACCAGGGAGACAACGTGCACCTACATAAGTACTACATACATATTATAGACAAAATAAATTCAAGATAATTTTGCCTGGGAAAGCACTACTCCAGGAGTTGGCATCTAAGTGGAACTTTGAAGGAAGTAAGGGATTTTAAAAGAAGGAAGTGAGGAGGGCATGTATTTCAGGAATGGGACATTGCTCTTGCAAAGTAATGGAGGCAGGAGATAAAATGATGTATTTGAAGAATGTCAAAAACGCCATTTTGGCTTGTATGGAGGGGTTCACTGGATGGGAGGGAACCCCACCTGACCATATTATATATGTATATATGCACATGTATGTATGTATGTATGTCATCCTTGGCCTTGAGGAGACATCTTCCCACAAAGAAACTCTGTTAAAAGCCCCTTTCGACAAGAGGGCTTTGCTTCTGGACTTACTCTTTTGAACTTGAATTTATTCCTGGCATATCATGGCCTCTAAAGAAAGGGTAAAACTTTTTCTTGAACTCACTATTTCATGCCCACATAGTGAAGTAGAACTATAGGGTAAAATATCTAAAACATTACATTTGGTTGATGTCTGGGGTTTCATTAGAAGACTTTTTCAGAAGACGAGATTATTGTGTGTTTTAGCTCTTTGAATGTGTTAAGATTTATTTACTTTCCTTTCTTGCTGAGTTTCTTTTATCTACTGCTTTTGGCTAAGAGTTTATAAGTAGAAGTAACTAATTTTGTAAAGTCCATTTTTCCTTGCTGTAGGTTTAATGTTCAAATTTCCAAGATAAGATTCCTGGTATTGTGTCTTTACTGTTTAGTATTATGTTAGAATCCATTATTTCCTCTCTTCTTTTTGATTTTGTGTAATTCTGACAGGTTCCTTAATATTTATGTGTTTTCCTATTATTCATCATTAATAATTTCTCTTTAGCATAGGAGCTCAGGACTTTGGTGATTACATTTCTTGTTTTTTAAATTTGGAATTTCTATTTTTCTTTTTTGGCTATGACTTGAGTATTTTCACTTTGCCATCTAATACCAGTTTTAGGGGGAAAAAACTGGGAAGTACAGTAAATGTTGGATGATAGAATAATCAGTATCTCAAAGGATGTCCTTAGGTTGAAATAATGGACTAACAAAAATATAAAATTAGGAATGCATATAAACTTTACATTTGCATATTAAAAGTCATTTATATGCATTTATAATTTTTAGTAGCTTCATGTCAATATTCATAAACTTATCAGATTCATACTTCAGTGTCATTGTTTTTCTTCTAAAAGCAAAAATTTTTAAAAAAAGTTTAACATTTAACATCAAACAATTAAGCTTTCTTAGTAACTATTTACACAATTAATTTTGGCATGAAAAATGACAATCCCCATAGTTCTATTAAATTTTTTTTTGTCCATTGATTCCCAATTCATTTTTACATGATCCTTGTTGGTGTGGGTGTTTTTCTATTTCATAAAAGTCCTAAGGCCTTTTTGTTTTTTTCTCATATTTTTCAGCCTCTGCACTATAGTTTTCCATTACATTAGTGAACCACAATATTTCAACTACAATTTTACTGTTGAATATTTAGTTTGCTTCCGATTTTTTACAGTTACAAAATGCTGCCATTAAAATCTTTTAGGAGATAGTTCTTTTTGTACTTGATAATAATTCATGACGTATTCCTAGTAATGGAATTATTAGGTCAGAGGCCGTGATTGTTTTTGTAATTTACCGTGTTCTGCCAGAGCGCTCTTTAAAAAGATCCGACAAGTTGGCGGTTCTGCCAGCAGTGAATGTGAGTGTGTGCTTGCGTGGGGTTTTATTGCTTTGAGTTGTTGTCACCAGTTAGATGGATGTGAAGTACAGGTACTTCAGAGTGATTTTGATTTTCGTTTCTTTTTTCCAAATGATTTTCACAGTGTATTTTCCTCACATGAAAATTGTTTTATTTTATTTTAGTTTTTTATATGTTACTTTCTTTTTTTTATGGATTTGTTTGTTTACTTTTAGTTTACAAGATTCAGTGCCACAATCCCTTGAGTTTCAGATTTTCTGCCCTCCCTCCCCCCATGGCGTGTGAAAATTGTTTATTTACTTAATCTGTTATGGATTAGGAATTTCCATTTTTATTTCCTTAGGTATTTAAGATGTCAGGTTTTAAATCTCATTTGTGACTCATATTTTCCCCAACCTGCTATTCTTTCTTTTAAATACGTTGTCTTTCCTGATTATTACGTGTTCTAAGGATGCCTGTCCTGTCCTCTTCCTCATTTTTAGGGAGAAAATGTTAATTGCTGTATTGGATTGACATGTAGGATTTTGTGAGAATACTTTACGACTCTGATGTGGTCCATTATGGCATTCTGAAAGTATATATTGACTGGTATTGCTTTAAATGTGTTCAAAAATTCAGTTTTGATTGCAAGATGTCAATAAATCTCTTAATGCATCCAGAAAATAAATAAATAAATATGTTGTCTTTGTATAGAAATATTTATATTTTGATGTAGTTAAACTCATCTGTTTTGTCACAAATCCTTCCATTGACTGAAATTTTCTTTTTTACCTTTCTACATAATCAGGAAAAATACTTCTTTGTATTTCTAACATCATTTTTTGAGTTTGTCTTATATGTGTACACACACACACGTGTCTTATCCTGCTGAGTAGGGTATTTTTTTTTTAAGTTTAACAGATGTCCCTTGGACATTGGGCTGGGAAGGTGCTATATAATTTAATAGTTTCATGTGATAAACTATTACTTATTTGGAATTCTACTCCTCTAATGTTCTTATTTAAATGAATTAAGTAGAAATATACTGAGTGTAGGTTTTTTTTAACTTGAGTAATTAAATATTTTCAGATTTTTTAATCTTAAAATAGTGCTACTAGAGTTTCAGTATGGTACACAAAAAGAAATCTTTTATTTCCTTAGTATTTCTGCAGTTTAGTTAATGGAATATACATATTACTAAAGGAAGAGAAACTTGGTAACCTAGAAAGGAAGAAACCAAGAAATCTTGAACTTAATTAAGAGGCATAATGTCTTGGACTAGGAAGGGAATAGCTCTATTGTACTCTGTTCTGGTCAGACCACATTTGGAGTATTGTGTTTGGTTCTAGACATTTCCATTTGGGATAGGATATTTATTAAATTAAAGAGTATTTAGAGTGGACAGCCAGAATAGTGAAGAGCCCTGAAATCTTATCACCTAACTAAAAATCACTAAAGTAATTGGGGATGTTTAGCCTGGAGAAGATAAGACTTGCTGAGGACATGCTGTTAATGAATATTTCAAGGTTTATCATATGGAAGAAATAAATTTATTCTTCATGATCTCAGAAGGCAGAATCTGGAGCAATGAATGGGAGTTAGAAATAGACATTTAGCCTTGTAAGGAAAACTTCGCCAAAAATTTTTAAAGGTTGGATGATCACCTATCAAGTATGAATTAAAGAGGAAATTCTTGTTCATGTATAAATTGGACTAGAAAGGGTTTTGAGTCCTCTTCCATATGTGGACATTGCTTGATTATCTGGTTTTATATTCAGTTTTTAAAATTTTGAGGCAGTGTAGTTGAACCTTTCCATCCCTTTTCCCCTTATAGTCCAAAATACTAAAGTAAAAATACAATTTCCTTTGTGCAGTCAAAACTCAGAGGAATTGAGTCATCATTAATAGTAAAATGAGGTCTCTGAAGAGAATTTAGCAGCTCTAAGGAAAACACTTGATTATAGAAAGATTGAAATTATAAAGAGCAGTAATAGTGGAATATAACATAAGATTGGGCTTGCTAAATGGAACTTAAAAAGATAACCTAAATTAAAACTTTTCTCAGTGAAGAAGAGGGTAATGAAAAACTTGTGGTTTTTTTGGAGGGCAGTTTGGGTTAAGTGACTTGCCCAAGGTCACATATCTAGTTCTGGCTAGTTGTGTTAAGTGTCTGAAGTCGCATTTGAACTCAGGTCCCCCTGACTCCTGGGCCGGTGCTTTATTCACTGTGCCACCTAGCCACCCTAAAAAATTTGTTTTTTTATGGAACCAGTGCCAGTTGCTTAATTCTTATGAAATAATTAGCATAATTTTAAAAAGATACCTGTTACAAAAACAAAATTCATTATTACATAGTCTGAGTTCCTTGTTTTAATTTCTGTGAAATATTTGGACAAAATAAATTTAATATACTGTCTGTCATAAAGTAGGATCTGATGAATTAGTTTCCAAATTATGGGCTTAAAAAAAGTTTGAAAGTTTAAAATCTCTTGAATGTTACAGTAAAACCATTCTTGGAGTGGTGGTACATCCCTTTAATACTGGGGATGCTGAGAGTGGTCATGAAGGCTCTGGAATTCTAAAGTACAGAAGGGTTAAAATGTCTCATCATGTGACCATACTCAGTCTGGCATCAGTATGATGAGTCCCCAGGAGCAGTGGGTTACCAGGCTTCTTAAGGAGGGGCAAACTGGCTTAAGTTGTAAATGTATCAGGTCAGAGTTTGTTGCTCATCAGTAGTCTTGTCCTGGGCCCTTTTTGTTTTTCCTTGTATGCTTTTTAACTTGGTGATCTCATTAGCTCCCATGGAGTCAATTGTTGTCTCTCTATGCTAACTGACCTCCTGTCTTGAATCTCCAGCTGCATATTAGACAACTCAAAGTACATGTCTGGTAGGTATCTTCAGCTCAGTATGTCCCAAACTGCATTAATTATATTTACCCTCAAAGCTGCCCCCTTCAAACTTCCTTATTACTGTTGAGGGTACCACCATCTTCACAGTCTTCCCAGATTTGCAAGGTAGGTATCATTCTCAACTTTTCCTCTCTCCTGCTATATCTAATCTGTTCTCAAGGCCTGTCAGTTTCACCTGGCTATTGCAAGTGCTTTTATGTCAGTCTGCTGTCAGTCTTTTCCTGTTACAGTCTGTCTTCTCTTCTACTGTCCTAAAGCACACACCCACACATGTTACACACCTTCCCCTTTCCCCCTACCACTTGATAATCTCTACTGGCTCCCTATCCCATCCAGGATCAAGTATACAATACTTTTTGGTGATCCAGACCCTTTATAAACCTGCATCCCCTTCTCCCTTTCAGTGTTGTTACACTTGACCACTACCCTTCAGTCTGTTAATAGTGGCCTACTTGCTGTTCTTAGAACAAAACATTCCGTCTCCAGACTTTGAGTATTTTCAGTTTTATTTTTAATAGGCCATTGTGGAGGTCAAAATTGGAAGCCTCTAGATGAATGAATTTTATTAAGCTGATTGACTTAAAAGGTGTGGGATCCTGTGGTATATGGGTAGCAAGACTGTTCAAGTCAGACACATACACTAGCTAGGTTATCATTGGCAAGAGATTTAATTCCTCAGTGCCCTAGATATCTAAGACTGTTAAAGAAGATCTTGTAGTTTTTATCTGTTGAAGAAATTCTTTATATTGATGAAATTTCAGTTAAGATAGGGTGATTCAGAGAAGTAGAAATGTCTTGTAATTAGTTGATGTTCTTCATTCAAGTCTATTAGAACAATCCTTCTGAAGCAGGAGTATGTAGTTTGCTTATAGTAGAGAGTTTATTTCCCCACAATGTGACTTAAAAAAATTTTTTTTTACACAGGCAGATTTCTCAGTCTATTGACAGGAAAGTAGGGACAAAGTTAATTTGTATGCCTTAATCTTGTCCTTAATGTATAGTTGAGAGAACACTGGACAAGGAATTTTAAAATTTGTTCTAAGTTCTAAGATCTCATCATTTGAGAGTGATTATTTATCCCAGGTAAATCACTTCAATTTTTGGTCTTAATTTCCTGATCTTCAAAAAGTAAAAGTTCATCTTGGCTCTACAGCTTCTTTCCTGTGTGAACTTTTGGGCACATCATTTAACTTGTAAAATAAAGGAGTGGAAATAGATGACTTCTGAGGTCTCTAAATCCTATAAATATCTAGAAAGATTTTTTAAAAAATCTACAGTCCTTTTAAATTCTGTGAATTAAGGAATATTTTATCTTTTCTTTGTAAGACTTTGTATCGCCAATGCAATATTCACAGCACCAGTAGTCACTATAAATATACCAGTATAGTGATTGATAGTGCAACATAACAGACTCTCCATACAGAAGACAGAAGCAAAACATTTATTCAGACACCAGAAAAATCTAATCCCAAAACCTGTAAGCCAGTGGTTCTCAACCTGTGGGTTGCAACCCTTTTGGGGGTCGAAGGACCCTTTCGCAGGGTCACAGGGGTCGCCTAAGACCATTGGAAAACACATATTTCCAATGGTCATAGGAACAAAGACACCACTCCTCTATCTGTCTCCAGGCGGGTCCACCCCCATGCAGATCCGCCCACATACGAAGGTTGAGAACCACTGCAGTAGGCCTATTCCATTATAGTAGCAAAGAACTTAATAAGCCACAACAGCATGGAGAGCCGCAGCATTCCTTAGCCTTCTCACAAACCAACATTTATTCACAAGCCTAATCTTATCCTTAGGATGTGCCCTCTTCTCCCAACTGTACCTAGCTGCTCTGGTTCCTGGCTTCCTGTGAGTTCTGCTCTGTTCTTCAGCAAACTCCTCCCACCACAGGCTCCTTGTGACCACATTCTGCCTATTAGGGGACAGAGTATATTTTCCAAGCAGGAAAGGTCTTCAAATTCCCATTACCATTACAGACTTTTATAAAATTAAACTGTTTAGCTATTATTTACAAATTGGGCAACTTGGGTATTGGGGAATGTGGTAGTAAAATGTGACATGTTTGGTAGTTATTAACAATCACATTCCTTGTTGAAGTTGTAGTTGAGAAAACTGGTAAGAATTAAAGTATTTCTTTTGTCAAAATTGATGAGTTTCCCTCCTGTTTAAACCACTACTTAGTGCATTCTCTTTTGACAATCCTTAACTTAAGGATTTTAATCCTTAAATTGAATTTTAATTTAAATTAAATTTTAATTTTAATCCCAGGTCATTTTAAATTTAATTTTTAAATTTTAATTTTTTATTCATTTTGAACTTAAATACATGAGACAAAAATCAATTTCCATGTATACAGCACAACCTAAAAAGAGGATTCACTATAAAACTGAAGTAATTTGTTTTTTAAATATATCTTAATTACTGAGCACTTTCAGATAAACATGGGAGGCTGAATCAGAGCAGCATTATTTTCAAATGTATCAGAACAGAGATCATGGCTCTTAGTGACCAGAAGGAAATTAATATATTCTTTTTTTTTACTATAAATGACTGAGTAAATAGAGGATTTGGGAAAACTAAGAAAATCACTGAGATTTTTAAAAATTGTCATTTTAAAAGAGATAATTGTTACTGTCCAAGGATTTGAAGGAATGAAAAAACACTGATAGGCTGTTTACTGATTGCTTTTTGTAATGGTTCAAGATTATTTTTAAAAATTACACATGTATGTAGTTTCAATCAGCAAACATCTACCTTCTCTCCCTCCCACCCTGCCAGTCAATGACCTCCTTGTGGAAAGAAGGGGAGTGTCCTGTAAGTCATAGATAACAGATACCAGAATTTTGATTGGGTGGTAGATTTTGAGTGAATCTGAAAGGAAGTGAGGTTACTGAATGATGACTGTAGAAGCAGAGTTTGGAAGTGACAGTGTTGTCAACTCTCCTACTTAAATAGAGATCTTGAGAGATACAAGTAAAAATATTTGTGTTACTAGGTGCTGAGGGAGATATTTAGACACATTGGTGTGTAGTAGGGGTATATTCCAACAACTAAAGTACAATAATTCATGGTTCTGTTTTCTTTTGTTATACTTTAACCATTTCTTTATTGGGGGTATGTGTGTTGTTATTATAGATAAGAACCAGTTTCCTTTAGATAATCGTGTCAAAACTTTTATGTGATAGATTATTTTAGCTATACATATTTTTCTCATTTTTTGCTTTAATTTTTAGAGATTAGTGCTTTATTATGCAAAATCCTCTGATCTTTTTTTAAGTGATGTATATTTATATATATTTAAGTGATGTATATTTAGATCATTGATTGAATATACTGTAGTTATATGAGGTAGGGGTCTATTTTTTTTTCTTATGCTAGCCAGATTTCTCAGCAGTTTTTACTGAATTTATATTCCCCAATGCTCCTTTGACATGGACTTATTAAATATTTGCCTCATTTATGTCAGGTTCTATTTCTGGACTCTTTTTTTTTCTGTTTTACTATATTTCTCTCTTTCCCCTACTCTTCCCCCCTTCTCCTCCACTTCTTCCCTCTCCCTCCCTCTCCTCATTTCCCGAAAGTTTTTTAATGATTGCTTTGTTGAAATACAAATGATGTCTGTTAGGGCAAATGCTATTTTATCCTTTCTTTTTTTCTGTGTAATTCTTCATATTTTTGCCGTCTATTTTTCTTTGTGAACTTTATGCCCACACGTTTTGTTTTGATATTTATTACATTAAATCTGTAAATCAGCTTAGGAAGTATTGACATTTATATTCTCTTTGCCTGACCTGGCATTTAGGAGAGGGTTATCTCTCCATCTGTCCAGTTGTTCTTTAATTTTTTTTTTTGTCCAGAAACAGTTCTGAAAAAAGTCTTCATATAGGTCTCTGGTATTTTGTAATTACTTAATTTGTAAGCCCTTAATACCTTTCATGTGCTTATTATATATTTGTTTGTGGCCTTCCATTATTCATTTGTTATAAATTACTATTTTATGTTTTAGGTATAGTGCATGCTTTCGTCTCTTGTGTTTTAAGCATTTCTTTGATAGTAGAAGAAATAATTGTTCTATACCAGATATACTTTGTACAAGTGCCTTTCCTAGAAAGATTGCCTTTTAATTCCTTTGGAGAGACACAAGATAGGAAGTAAACTTAATTTTTAAGAAGTTTTCTCTGGAGCTATAAGGTTAGGGGTATAATAGCCAGAGACTGGGAGAAGAGCCTTGGGGACAGCGTTCAGATCCACCAGGATATGAACCTGGTCCTTGTGGACCCAAAACTCTTATATAGTTAGAGCTTTACACCTTCACTACACTCAAGGAAGCAGGAGCTGGTTAAGAATTTATTGTGTTCCATGACTCTGGATTTTCATATTTTATTCTTGCTTAAAGTTGTTTATTTGTGGTTACTGTTCACTAAAGGTGCATTTGGAATAATTGTTTTAGAAATAGTAAGTAGGCTTGAAAGAGCAAAATCTAACTTTATGGAGGTTGGATTTTCTACATTTATCATTGCCAAACTGCTCATTTGGCTGTGGTGAAACCAACTAGTAAGATATGCCTCAGTTAATAGAAATGGTACGTTTGTGCTATTTTAAAGAAAGATAAAGAGAGAACAGAGGTTCCCTCTACTAGGTCTCTCCCCCTATGTCCCCTTATTTTTTCCTCTTTTAATGTATTCTCAGCTATGGATACCTGACTGTAACTATAGTTATTTGAATGCCAGTTGTGGAGCAATAGCTAAAGAGGCTATTGTAAACCTCTTTGTTTGAAGCCTCATTTATTTATTTTTAATCTATCAACAAGTACCTGCTATATGCTATGTATTATATGCTAGGTGCAGAAGATATATAAAGACAAAAATTAAGCTTTCTTTGCCTTCATTGAATGTTGCCTCTTTTAGGAGAGATATATACATATGTAAATATATGAAAATTAAATTTTCACAGGGGTACTAGTTATAGGGGATCAGTAAAGGCTTCATGTAGAACATGGTTCTTCATCTTAAGTTGAACGTTGAAAGAAACTAAGGATTCTCAGAGGTGCATATGAGGAGGAGTGCGTAGGATATGATTAGTGCAAAGATGTTGGAGGTAGCAGATAGATTGTGGTAAGGAATAGTAAGAAGGCCAGTTTGGCTGGACCATATAGTATGTAAAGGGGTGTAATGTCTTTTAAGATGGGAAATGCTAAGCAGGTTGTTAAGGGTTTTAAACAGTAGTTTATATATAATCCGCAAGGTAATAAGGACCCATTGGAGTTGATGTAGGAAGTAGTATGGTCAATTCTCTGTTTTAGGAAAAATCATTTCAGTTATTATATAGAAGATACGATAGATAGGTGGGAGATGAGGCAGGAAAACCAATTAGGGAGCTATTGCAGTAGTATATATAAGAGGTTTGTTGAGTGTCTGAAATAGGGTTGGTAAATTGTGAGTGGAGAAGTTGTTACGGATATGAGAGATGTTCAGTTAACAAAGAGAATGGAATTATCTTTTTTTAAAATGCTTTTTTATATACTGTTTTTACAAAGAACTTACCTTTAAAATATTGTTAAGTTACTTTTTCTCATTTTGGCTTTTTCTTTTTTGGTCTTTTTTTTTTTGAGGGCGACAGGTGGGGCAGTTGGGGTTAAGTGGCTTGCCCAAGGTCACAGGGCTAGTAAGTGTTATATGTCTGAGGCCAGATTTGAACTCAGGTTTTCTAGACTCTAGGGCCCATGCTCTATTCACTGTGCCAGCTAGCTGCTCCGAATTTTGGCTTTCTCATTTATGCTATCAGTAACTGATTGATTGTTCTTGTGTTTGAGACAAATTTTCTGTAATTTGAGATGATTAAACTATATATAATTAATAAAGTAATTCCAGATAACAATATATAGTACTGAAATCTTAACTGAGCAGAATTAAGAAGTGACTTTATCTAACCCAACTAATTTTGTAAATGAGGAAATTGAGAACTAATGAGGTTAAATGATCTTCCCAGGATAGCATATCAAATCTGCCACTAAAGCAGTAGTAGAGTTGGAACTAGAACCCAAGTTTCAGGATCATGTATTTCTTCCTGAAGATACCACCTTACCTCCTGTCTAAGAAATGATTAGTCAAAATTAGTTTAATTTATAGACAGGTTTAAAAATTTTGTTTGCCATTTTTTTTTACGAAGCACATATTTAAAAATATATCCAAAGAATTCAGGTGTGTATTTTGAACAATATTAGGTATTGTGTGATTTAATCACATGAAAACATAGCTAGTTAAATTCTTAAACTTTTTCTGGAGTCCTAGCCTTTTTAACCCAGTTCCGATTTGTTGGCCCCTTCTTGTTCCTTGACATTGGAACTTCATTTCATATGGTCAACAACATGTTAGTCATGAAACTCTGGCCATGCTACTGCTCTTTTCTTCCTTACTGCTTACAGTATAAGCTTTAGAAGTTTAATAAATAATAAGTTGAAGGAGCTGATGACTCCACTGGTGGATAAGGAGAAAGTGCTGGTGGAAAAGAACTGTTAGGTTTGGTGGCAGCAATGGGGAATAATACTAGTCTTTACCAAGTGGAGTATAAACTTGTTGGGTGAATGGGGGTGAGCAGGAACTATTTTTGGCTCCATTTCCCCTAATGTAGCACAGGGCTTTGTGCTTACTCTTTTGGTCTGAACATATGATTTTGTCCATTTAGGGAGCTCTCAGGAAGGAAACCTGTTACCAGTGCTTATCTGCAACTACTTTGTAATTTATAATTGCAAAAAGTTATTGTGGCCACTGAGAGATTTAATACCTCGCCCAGCATCAAATATAGGTTATATGTTACTAGTATATATCAGAAACAGAACATGAACCCAGGTCTTCCAGACTTCAAGGCTAACACCTTATTCACTAGACTGGACTTCTTTCCCTTTGTTTTGCATAATAGGCACTTGACTAAAATGATTATTGAATTAGAGTCAGCTTTGGTATAGTCCTGGAAGTAGGCAGACCTAGGTTCAAGTTCTAGTTATGATACCTGCTAGTTATTTGGCCCTGGCCAAATCACTTAACCTCTCAGTGTTCTAGGCAACTCTTTAAGATTATAAATTGCTAAAAAATAAAAAAGGGGGGGGGAGACCCTGCTTTAGCAGAGGAAGTTCTTTACCAGGAGCTCCCTCTACCAATCAAGTCATAGATTCAACCCCTATCCCAAAGTCAAAATGAATTGGAGCACATTTTCAGTAAACCAGATTTTGAGAGTTGGCAGTTAAGTTGAAGAAAACCTTAAATTTTATATAATTACTGGTTCTGGATAGTTCAACACATTTTAACCAGTACCACAAGGTTAAAAGTTAGTTAAAGTCGGCATATTAATGGATACCAAAATCATAGATCTATTGCTGAAGGTATTTTCCACTGAATAGCTTAAATTCTCTTAATTTTTACAAATTATTATTGAGTCTTTATTGACTAGTATGTTTTAGATGGTCAAGAAGAAAAACAGCTATTTCTGTTTTTGTGTAATTACTAATTCTTTTGTATTTAATAGTAGTTAATATTTATATAATGTCTTAAGGTTTGCAAAATACTTTATATGTTATCTCATTTGATCTTCACAGCAACCTCATGGAGGCAGGTGCCAGGTTCACACAGCTAAGCGAATGTCAGGCAGGATTCAAATACAGGTCTCCTTGATTCTAAGTCTAGTGAGTGCCCTATCCATTAGGTCACTTATATCTGCCTCTGATCAATGTTAATATTGAAGTTAGCTGTAGACATTAGGCTACCTGTGTTTTGAATTTACTCAGTTTTCCAGTCCACACACATATATACCTTCATTGGAAACTTTTGGGACCTAGGAATCCCTAGCTCTTCCTCACAATGCCTCTGTAGTTGATTTTCTATCTCACTCCACATAGAAGCTTTTCTTCTGTCAATTTGCCACACGCCTCTCCTTCATTTTTTTCTTAACTGAGAGGATCACTAATTATTTTATGGAGGAAATTGAGGCCATTCAACATACCTTCCCTTGTCTCCCTTCTCTTAGTCTCAAAACCTCTAAATATCTTGCCCCATTCTTTTTTCCTTTGCCCTAGTTTATAACAGTGAATTGACCTTTCTTAACCTAGCTGTTGCATTTGACACTGTTGACCACTCTGAGCTTTCTTCGAACTACCTGTCTGACCACTTCTTCGCCATCTCATCTTTGTTGGTTAGTCATCCAGATGACATCCCCTAAAGAGGTGTCTCCCAGACTCTTCTGTTTTTACATGCCTTTTCTAAGTGACCTATTATTATTAGCTCTAATGTGTTTAGTTGTCATTTTTCTTCCAGTGACTCTTGGATCTCTATATCCATTCCCCTTCCCTCTCCCCACCTCCCCAGTTTCATTCTTATATCACCAATTTCCTAATTGGCATTTTAAACTATGTGTCCTGGAGATAAATTCAGCAGGCCTAAAACAGAACTCATTTATTCCCTCCGCAAAAACACACACCCAGTCCTCCCCTCTTCCAAATTTCTGTATGTCTGTGAAAGGAGCCACCATATTTCTAGTCTCCCAGGTTTTTGTAACTTGAATGTTATCCTTGCTTTCCCTCATCCCCACATAGCCGTTAAACTTCCAGATCTTGCTGGGGCATTACTCTACTCAAGAATTTATATTGGCTCCCCATATCCTCTAGGATGAAATATAAACTTTTCTAATTGTCTTTTAAAGTCCTTCACAACTCAGCTCCAATTTGGCTTTCTAGGCTTATGCATATTACATTACTTCATACACTCCATGGTCTAGGCAAACTGACCCATTTACTGTCCTTCACACATAGCATTCCATCTCTTTGCCTTTCTAAAGTCTCTTGGTCCCTGGAATGCACTCTTTCATTTCTGCATCCCTAGCTTCCCTCAAAGCTTAGATCAAGTACCACCTATTAGGGAAAGGCTTTTGCTGCTCTCTTCCCCCAATTGGTAGTAATCCAGCCTCTTCTCCATTATCTCTTACTGTGTGTGTAACTACTTTAGAAACAGGATCATAGATTTGGAGAAGAAAAGAATATAGAGATCAACTAGTCCAACCCTATCCTTTACAGATGAGAAAACTGTGACCCATAGAGATTAAGTGAGACTTGTTCAAGTCACATAGATATGAAGTGATAGAGACTTTGAACCCCTGGCCAAATCTTCCACACGCTGCTTTGTAGAATTAACTCGAACTTGATGACCTACTGGTCTCCTGCATCTTTATATTCACAACAGCTGTTCTTGATGCTCAAAATACATTCCTTCCTCCTTCCTCCCTTTTAGATTAGTCTGTCTTTCTCCAGAGTTCAGGTTGGGATACCACTTCTTCTATTTTAACCTTATTGTCCTTTCCTTAAATTTTCCTAAAGCAGAGGTTCTTAATCTTGTGTAGTAGAACCTTTCAGAGGTCTGGAAAGCCCTTTTGAGAAAAATGTTTTTAAATGTATAAAGCCAAAATACAAAGGATTTCAAAGGAAACGAATTATATTGAAATTAACTAATCAAAATGTTTCAAAAATATGTTCACAGACTCTAAGTACCATTCTTCTAGAGGATTTATTTTGTCTAATCTCTCCTTTGCCCTAAGCACCCTTTAACTTTGTATTATACGTAATTGTGTGTGCCTGTATCTCTTCTTGTAACCCCCATACTCCCACTCAAGTAAAATAGCAATTCCTTGACATCACTTAGCATTTGATTGTTGTCATTGTTTATATGATTTTATATGATGTTATATTGTACATAAGTGCAGAAGTGCTTATTAGTATGTTTTTAATTGAAATATCTAGTTCATCACATTTATTATTTCATGAAGTTGGCATACAGACTAGCCCTGTAAGAAGTATAACAGGTCTGAAAAAGTAATTTTTGGGCAACAATATCAAGATAATGTATCGCAAGAAGCAGAGATACAAATTCTGGCAATTAATGACAGTTTCGTATATAGTTGAAGAGACAAGCAAAATAAGGGTCTTTTTATCTCTAATGTACAGAGTCTTTAACATCCATATATGTCATCATCAGCATGACATCTTTGAAGAAGCTCTCAAATCAGCTAATTAAAGGTATATACTGTTAGTGGAAGATAATGACTACACTATTTTGCCATTTGTATATCTTGTGACAATCTGTTTTGATCTGTTTTCTTTATTTTAGATTGCCTTGCTCATGGAAGTTATGTAGAAAAGTTGGTAGTATTAATTTTTCCAGCAGCAGTAATTTAGTGTTTTTTTTAGCTATGAATCTGAAGTAATTTGTCTTTTTAGTTAAAGGGAATATCAGGAATAAGATTTTGTTCTTTATAGTCTTTAATGTTTTCCTACTATTATGTGACTCCTTAGTTTAAGGACTTAAACAATTTTTCATAAACTGACTTTATAAAATACAGCCTTAAGCTTGGTATACGTTCATATGTTCTAAATGCTGCGTCTTATGAGTGTCAGTGATAATGGGGGAATACCTAACGGGAATATAGAAAACTTCGTTCTACTTTTGTTGCAGGTGACTTATTATATAGAGTAGTGTAATGATCCAACTGAACTCAGTCATAGGGCCTGAACCTAAATGCCAGCTCTGTTGCTATCTGTGACCTTACAAAAGGGACTTAAGAACTGATGCTGAGTAAAGTGAGCAGAACCAGGAGAACATTGTACACAGTAACAGCCAGTCTTTGATGGTTGATTCTGAAAAACTTAGCCCTTCTCAGCAATGCAAGGACCTAAAACAATTCCAAACAAGTCATGATGGAAAATGCCATCCATATCCAGAGAAAGAACTATGGAATCTGAATGTAGAGCGAAGCAGACTATTTTCTTTTTTTGTTTTGTTTTGTTTTTTCCTTTCTTGTGGTTCCTCCTATTCGTTATGGTTCTTCTATACAACATCACTAATGTGGAAATATGCTTAATGGGAATATCTGTGTAGAGCTTATATTGGATTGCATACCATCTTGGGGAGGGAGGAAAGAGAGGGGGCTGAAATTTAAAACTTATTTGAAGAAGTGAGTGTTGAAAACTAAAAATAAGTAAATAAATTAACTTATTACAAAAAAAAAGAAAAGGGACTTAACTTTTCTGGGACTTAGTTTGCTCATCCCTAAAATGTGAAAGGATTGGACTAATTGACCTCTAAGGTCACTTAAAGTTTTCTATTTATGATCCTAATACGTACTGAAATTATTTGATGAAAAGAATACTCTTACTCTTTCAGAGAGAAGCTTCTGGTTATTAAGAGATTTTAGCAGTTTCCTAAAGGCAGTCTAGTTTGCCCTCATTCAGTCTTGGACCCAACTGATGAGCCGTTTGCTGTTCATATCTATCCCAAATGATGAAGTTCTTTGGGTTATCCCTCAAACTAGATCTTACTGTCTAAAAAAATTCTTTATCTGCTTGATTTTTTTCCATGTGATTAGTTAGGCCAGACTCTTACTGATTTAATTATGACTTTTGTTTAGGAGAGTAATAAAGTCAGTGCACTGGCAACTGCAGATAGGAACACTGAGCATCTGAAGAGCTTCATCACTTAAGGAACTTTCTTTTAAACTCATATTATGTGCTGTTCTTTTTTCCAAAGGCTAAGATTCTATGAAATTTTTATGCAATAAGTTTTAGTAGTTGTGAATATCAAGTATAATAACATTAAGTTATGATAGTTTAAAAACATCTCTGTCTTCACCCCAAATTACTGGGTAAGTTAAGCATATTTCGTATTTTTGAGTAGATCATATACTAAAACTTTGATTTCCTTGGGTAATTTCTTCTTTTCTAGAATCAACCTCAGATTTTGAGATTCTGTCATAACAAGATTGTTTACATATACTTTAGATCAGTACTGCTGCTTCTTTAGTATTAACACTTGCCTCATCAAAAATCAGAATGGTAAAGGATATTGGCAAGGGAACATGACATTAGTGTGATTTATTAATTTTGTATTTAAGGTTAGAACCTTGAAAAAAAGGAATTTTAAAATCTTACATAGTTTTAATATGTAAATAAAGGAAGAGAAAAGAAAAATGAGACTAGGGTATTTGTCTTTAATTTTACCATCTAGCTTGTATTTTAAAAGTCTTGGAGGGATGATGCACCTATTTGGGGAAATAGCCATAAAGTTGTTTTTGTTTTGCTTTTTAATAATGTTGCATAACAGTTCTGTCATAAGTCTCATGAGGTTTTATAAGTCTGAGGATTATTAGCTTGATTTTCCAGAATTGAGGAAACTGAGGTTCTGAAACCAGGGTTTCACAATTAGTACATATTATAGGCAGAATGTGAACTCAGGTTTCCTGAACTTTTTAAATTCCTTCTCATCATATTAAAACTTTCAAAGACTTAAGCAATAAAGGGTAATTGTAAATGGCCCTGTTGTAGGGTATTAGTTCTAAAGGTGGTTTTGTAATTACAATATTATTTTATCCTGTCTTCCCTGAACGTTAAGAATGCATTAATTAAGTCTGGAGATGCTACTGAATTAATAGCTCATATCAGTTCAGTTCATCAGTTCATCATTTATTAATTAGATATGATCTGCAGGGCACTGTGACTTTTAGCTGTCCAAGATGAGAGAAGTAAATCAGATTCTCTTAAAAAGGAAGTTATATGATATTGGAATAAGAATAGTGAAGCAAAGCTGGAAAGGTAGGTTTGAGCCAGATTATAGAGGACCTTGAATGCAAAGATAAGGAATTTATATTCAATTCAGTGAACAGTGGCAGGCCTCAAGTAGTCTTTTCACTGACCAGAGGAGCATTAAAAAAGATTATACATAGTACTGTGAAGTATAACTTGCAAGGGAAAGATTGGAGTTGGAAATATCAATTAGGGGCTATCCAGTAATTGATATTTGAAATAGTAAGGACCTGAAGTTGTGTGGTTATAGTATGAAAAGAAAAAAGGGATTAATTTTCCATCTGAATTAATGAGAAATTCTCACTGTAGAGATAGTGTTAAGTTAGAATCCCAGGACTCAGTAACAGATTAGGTATGAAGTTTGAAGTGGAAGAGAATAAAAATGACATATGTTTTTAGCCTGAGTGATTGAAAGGGAAGTGATCTCATTAATAGAACTTTAGGAATTGGAAAAGGGGGGAGTTATAGGGGAGAAGGGAATTTGGGAAGTGACATTGACTTTTAGCTATTCTGTTTTTGAGGGGCTTATGGTAATTCAGTTTGATATTTGGTAATACAGCCCTGGGGAGATGAGAAATACTTGTTAGTCATTTGCTTAGAGGTGATAGATGAAACCATGGGATTGTATGGGATTGTTCAGGGTAGAAATATATATATATATATATATATTTTTTCTTTTTAAAAAAATTGTTTTTTTCACCTTCATTAGTTTTGTTTTCATTTTCTCAAGAACTCTACTATAAATGACACTCAGTGTTTCGTTCAAGACATACTTGGGTTAGGGGAAGAAGTAAAGCCTATATTTAGACCTGTGGGTCATTCTCTATTTCTCTATGTTCTCTCTTTGCTTTTGTGTATTTCAGCAAACTATGAAATATAAGCAGCTTGTAAAAAAATATCCTTTAAGACTTTTTTTTAAAAATTAAAAAGGTGAGGGAAGAATGTCTTTTTTGAATCTGTTGGTTTAGTGATACTGAGTATTTTTTTTTACTTTAGTCAGAAAGGTGGTTATGACTTCTTCATGGTACTTAATAATTATACAAAATATTTGTGTGCTGATTAATAAATGGCTTGTCATTTTATTGCAGATATATTCCCTAATTATTTGAGTCAACTTAGTTGCTCCCTTGGTATAGTATGTCCTGTAGCACTCTGCTCATGAATGACGATGCTTAATATTTGAAGTGATATGATGTACTCCAGGCACATTCTGAAACAATTTTCTTTTTTTGGTTATTACCAGTATCACCCTCAATTTGAAACAATGGTGTTTAAGGAATTTTAGAATCAGAATTTTCAAGTCAGGAAGTATCTTTATCATCAGATTTAGCCTTTTCACTTTTATATGTGAAGAACCTGAGATGGAAAGAGGATAAAATTAGGTAAGTTAGAACTAGTTGGTAGCTGAGGTAAAGGAAAATTGTATGTATAAGTACTTTTCTATATAATTTGTATAAAAAATTCAACATCGATTATTGATCATACTTTGTGTGGCTTTTTAGGGTAGCCTTAAGGCTCTGCTTTCAGACAAGCATGAAAATCTTATTTTTTTCAATTAGAATAATTTTAAAACTATTCTTTTAGAAAGCAACTTTTGCTATAATTTTACATTTATAATCATTGAGTCTTGCCAGTTATATGGAACTGGTATAAATTATGTGCTGTGCTTTCTTGTGTTGATTCTTTCAGACACCTTAGGAAACAGAAAAGAGATTCAGAGAAAATGTTTTCAAATCTGTTGTCTTTTACTTTACTATTATTAAGCCTTTTAACATCTAATTCCCAAAGTATGATCCCAGGATCATTGACTGAAAGGGACCATATGGTAATCCATTCCAGCATACTCATGTAAGAAAACAGGTTCCTAGAGAAGTGGATTGGGTAGTTGGCACAATGGATAGATTGCCAGGCCTGGAGTCAGGAAAGCCCGAGTTCAGATGTGACCTCAGACACATTAGCCATGTGACCCTGGGCAAGTCACTTAACGCTATTTGCATCAAGTTTCCTCATCTTTAAAATGAGCTGGAAAAGGAAATGGCAAACCACTCTAGGATCGTTGCCAAAAAAACCCCAAATAGGATCAGGAAGGGTTGGACACGAATGAAACAACTGACCAGCAACAAGAACAAAAGAGACATTGACTTCCCCAAAATTTCCCAGGTAGCAAACAGCACAGCCAAACTACAAACCCAGGTCCTTTCATTGTAGTTCTTCCACTGCACTTCTCTTCCTCCTGTAAAATGGTGACTCCTAATGTTTAATAAACATTGAGTTTTATACCACTTTTCCCATTATACCTCTCAGCTGGTGTTTCTTTAATTTTATAATTCCACCTTTCCCTTACAGCCCCTAATTTCATTCTTTGTCCTAACTATAACTTCCAGTCCCTCTACATTCAAATTCTTTCCTAGACCATTACCCTTTGTGCTAGCTTACACTCTCCTTTTTTCTCTATCTTGAACCCTTGGTGAATCAATTCAAGTACGCTACTCTTGTCTTGAGTCCCTGGCACCCTTATTTTATCAACAATCATACACTGCTCAGCGTGAACCTTGTTTTACTCTCACCATATGCAGTTTTCATTCTTACCCATGTGTTGTTGAATGAAGCTGGAGAAAAGCATGAAACTGTGCTGACTAGGTTCACTACAAATCTGTTACATAAGCACAGCTGGGCTCTCATTGCTGCTAGGCAATCCTTTTATACCTCTCCAATTAACTCTATCCCATTCGCCACAGCTGTTTTTCTAAACCTTTTCATCCTTCCTCACTCCCTTCACCTCCCTCCCCCCCAACTTGTCTCATTTTACTGAAAGAATATAAATTCCTTCCTTCATCTTCATCTCGCATTTCTTAGATTTCATTCCACCACTGTCTCATACTGTCTAATGTGAAGAGGTGGTCTTTCACCTTGTTAAGGTGAGCCCTTCTACATGTACTCTTGATCCCATTGCATCCTATTTTCTGCACATTACCTCCTTTGTCATCCACTATCTTCAATTCTTTTTGCTATTTTTTGGCTGCTTCCCTGCTACCTACTAACATACACATGTCTCTCTCCTGGAAAAGTCTCTTTTGTGGCTAATCTCCTTGAGAAGGCTGTCTCTGATCCATTTCTCCACTTTCTTTCCTTTCATTCTCTTCATAAGTCTCCATGGTCTAGCTTCGGACTTCATTATTTAAGCTATTTAAAAATATCATTTAAAACTATTCTCTCCAGTTACCAGTTATCTCTTAATTCCCAAATCCAGTGACATTTCTCAGTTGTCATCCTTGTTGACCCCTTTTCAGTCTTTGACATTGTCCATCACTTGTTTCTCCTTGAAATGCTCTTTTCAGGTTTTCATGAGGTGGCTATCCCTCTTTTACTTTCTTTCCATATTATCTTACCTCTTGATCCCAATTACCTCCTTTGGATTCAATTATCTTCTCTATTGAGATGATTCTTAGATCTCTTTAAACAGGCGTCTCCTGATTTGTAGTCTCACATGTCCCACAGACATAGGAAAGTCAACATATTCAGAGTGAACTTGTTATCTACCTTTAAGCCTGCCTCTCTTCCTAATTTCCCTATTACTTACAATTGTACTTGATCTATACTGACTTTGTGTATTTATTTACTTGCTGTCTCCAGTTCATGGAATTTTCAAACCTCTTTATCTCTGCCTCCTGGCTTCCTTTAAATCTAAGCTAGTCCTGTTTCCTCCCCAAACCTTCTGTCTTCAAACCTTCCAAATAACTGTCAAGGGCATTACCATCCTCCCAGTAACCCAGGTATTATATCTTCTTATGGTCATTCTTCCTCTTTACTCCTTCCTCTGCCCCCCTATTTGCTACCTCCCATATACATTCTGTTGCCAAGTACTCTACATTATGCCTTCCCAACATCACTCATAAATCCCCCATTCTTCTTTCTTTCTTTTGATTTTGATACCACCATATACAGACTGTCATGTCACAGGGGGACTGTTACTATAGCCTTATGGTTGGTCTCCCTGCCTGAAGTCTCTGCTCTACCCAGCTATCAACATTATTTTCTTAAAGCACAAGTCTGTCCATGTCAACCTCCTCAGTAAACTATATTGATTCCCTCTTTCTTTCAAGATCAAATATAAAACACACTCTTTGGCTTTTAAAACCTTTCATAACGGCCCCTTCCTCTAACCCCTTTCCAAAATTCTTACACACCTTACTCCCCTTCTCTGTTCTCTGTGATCCTGTACAGCTTTCCTTGTTGTTGCTGGTAGAAGGTGTTTCATCTCCAGACTCCATGAATTTTCTCACTGGCTTTCCTTTGTGCTTGGAACTCTCATTTCTCATTTCTGCCTTTAGCTTCCATTCAAGTTTCAGCTAATTACCACCTTCTGCAGGAAACCATTTCTTGTCACCCTTAATGTTAGTGGCTTTCCCTCTGAGATTATCTTCAATTTATTCTGTATATATCTTGTTTGCATATGTCTCCCCAATTAGAATAGGAACTCCTTAGGGGCAGAGATTGTTTTTGCCTTTCTTGGTATATCCCTAGTGCTTAGTACAGTGCCTAACACATAATAAGTGTTTAATAAATACTTGTTGACTTGAGTGACCAGTCTCAAACCTTCTCTTCTCTGAACTCATAAAAATGGTGTAGCTCGGTGGTTCTCAACCTGTGGGTTGTGACCCCTTTGGGGGTTGAACGACCCTTTCACAAGAGTCACCTAAGACCATTGGAAAACACATATTTCCGATGGTCTTAGGAACTGAGACACTGCTCCTCTGTCCGTCTCCAGGCGGGTCCGCCCCCATGCAGATATGCCCACATATGAGTATTAAAGGGTCACGGCATTAGGAAGGTTGAGAACCACTGGTCTGCTTCTTTCCTGTGCTCAAATGTCCTTTCCAAATAACTGTATTGAACTGCCTCAGCATTTCATTCAGTTGAACGAACTTGAGTATTTACCCCCAAAACTGTCCCCCAGGCCTGAACTTCTTTCTTATTGTCAAGAGCATTCTTCCAGTCACCCAGGCTTGCAGTTTCGGCATAATCTCTATATCCTTAGTCTCAACAACCCATTTTTCCAATCTGTTGGAAAATATTGTCATTTCTGCTTTACTTCTCTCACATATGTCTGCTTCTTTCCATTTACACAGACAGCTTTTCTCACTTCATCCCGCAGTGTTACAGTAGCCTTCCTATTGCTCTCCCTTCCTTGGTTCTCTTCCCTCCATTCCATCTTCTACTGAGCTGCTAAAGTTTTTTCCCCTAAAGCATACGTCTAACTAAGCCACCACTCTTTTCAGTGAACTCCAGTGGGTCCCTGTTACCTCTGGTATCAAATATGAAGCTCTGTATTTGTCCTTTAAAGCTCTTTATAACCCAGTACCTTTCTCCCCCTCTAAGCTTCTTATACTTCATTCACCTCCATGTGTTCTCTGATTCAACTATACTGGCCTAGTATTTGATACATGTTGCATATTACTCTTCATCTCCTATCTTTGTGCCTTTACACTGACTGTACCCTATGCTTGTAGTGCTCTCCCTTTGTTCTGCCTCATGGTATGTCAGGACTCCCTGGAACAGACCTAGGGCAGTTTGACTTCTTTTCCCCAAGTGGATTGAACTTTTGCCTAACTGAGGGGCCATAGTGCCAGAAATACAAAAAAATTGCCCTATGGTTCCAGTAAAAAGCTTTCAAGACTTCTATGGAACTTCTTGGTGGGTTGTACCTTAACCTTCTAGTAGGATGCTTTTAAAAAATTTACTTGAGGTCCAAATGGTTGCCTCTCCCTTTTGGTGGGAGCCGGTCAACTAGCATTTTTTAGGCATCCACTGTGTATTATTGGCCTTTGTGCTAAACTCTGTAACTATTCATGCTGCAAAGATTCAGTGCAAATGCCATCTTTTCCTGGAGGTCTTTTCCTGATTCCCTAAAAAGTTATTCCCCTTTGTAGTTACTTTCCATCTAGTTCGTATATATCTGTTGTGAAGCTAGTTATTTACATGTTGTCTTTCTCATTAGTCTCTGAATATTTTGAGGGCGGGGACTTCTTTTACCTTTCTTTGTATCTTCAGTACCTAGCACAGTGCCTGGCATGTAGTAAGCACTTAAATTATTGCAGACTGTTGACTGACTAACTTTATAGATGTAATGTTTGAAATTTCTTTTTAAAAATTTTGTACCTGTGCAATATTTTATGTGATAGTATGTGTGGAGGTAGATTAGAATTTATTTTCTAAACTAGTTAGAGCCACAAATAAATCTTAGGTATTAAAAATAAGGTATTTGGTTATAGATTCCTCACTTCGTAATTCCTTTTCAAAGAACAGTCTTCCATTTTTTGTTAAAGACGACTTAGACTTAAACGTTTAAGGTTAGTAAGAGGAAATTACATTTCAGAATAACTGATTTATACAAATATTTATGTGCAACTTTTTAGCAACCTTTTTTTAAATTAATTTAGCAACCTATTATGTTAATATTAGTACTGTTACTACTTCTAATAATGCCAGGTCTAAGCATTTAAGCGTTAAGCTGCATTAAGACTTTTGGAACTTCCTGTATAGTGCTTTAATCTTCAAACCCTTTATAATCTCCCTTACATTAGAACCTGCCCTCTCTAAAGTAGCCAACCATCTCACCATCATAGATTTAATGCTGAAAGGGACCTAAGAGAATATCCTTTGTTGGATCTTCATTTAGGTCATGACTGCTAACAGTGGGTATGCTGTAAGGCTCTATCCAAGACCCTGTTCTCTCTCTACCTTATCTCTCTAAGGTGATTTCATCAGCTTCCATGAGTCTTAGATCTATTTATTTAAGCCACCTACTGACCTGTAGTCTCACATCCTTGATTACCTCTTATATGTCTAGAACAGGATGTCCTATATATACTTAAAAGTTAATGTGTTCAAAACTGAACTTCTTTCAAACCTGTTCTAACTTCCTTAGTACTATTGTGGGTACTTGATGACTTCTGACTCTGCATTTTCACTGACTGTCCCCAGTGGTATCAGGAATTCTAAACCTCCTTTTCTCTACCTCCTGACTTTCTTCGAGTTTAAACTAAGGTCTCATTTGCCAAGAAGCTTTTCCTGGTTTCATTTAATGCTAGTGCCTTCTCTTTAAGATTATCTCCAATTTATCCTTTATATATCTTGTTTGTATATATTTGTTTGTACATCCCCGCCTTCATTAGACTGAGCTCTCAAGAGCTGGATTTTGTTTGTTTGTTTTTTGCCTTTCTTTGTATTCTTAAGTCTTACCAGCAGTGCCTGGCATACAGTGGGAACTTAATTAATGTTTGTTGATTTGATTGAGTCCAAACCCTTTAATTGGAAGAATTAGATAGAGGTTTTGATTTCCCTGGAGTCACAGTGTTCATAAATGTCAAAAGTAAGATTTGAAGCCATGTCTTGCTTTGCCTTAAATAATGCCCATGCAGTCTCTCACTACTCCGTTACATCATCTTATGGTCTTTTCTTCATGCTCATGCTTCTTACCTTCTTTGCAGTGTTTCATGTTGGCTGCCCTTTAATGGATAATTTCTGTTCTCTGGGTTTTCATGAGAGTCTCCTTTCATCATTCTCCTGCTTTTCTCTCTTCTAAATTTGCTTTTCTGGCCCTAGACCCTCTTGTTTTCTCTTCTACAATCTCTTTTAGTGACCTCATGAGCTCTCATAGATTTAACTATTGTCTCTGCAGACAATGTCCAGATCTGTTTATAACTATAGTGTCCTGAGCATCAGACTTGAAGCACTGATTATCTGTCCTTATGAGACATTTTAATCTGCATATCCCATAGCTGTCTGAAACCCAACATGCACAAAACAATTTGTTATTTTTCCCACACCTGCCAAACCATATTCCTCTTGAATTTTTGTATTACTCATTAGAGCTCCACCATCATAACATTTCTTAGGTTCATAAATTCAGGTTGTTTCCCAGTTTCTTCCTTTTCCTTATCTGACATAATCCAATCAGTTTCCAAATCTTGTATTTTATACCCCCATAATATCTCTTGTATCCAACTCCCACTCTACTCACAAAGCCACAACCTTAGTTCAGGACTTTATCACCTTTTGCTTGGACTATTGTGTGCAATTATATCCTAATTATTCTCCTTGCTTCAAATTTCTCAACAAACTAGCCCATCCCTATCCTACAAACTGATTAAAGACCTGGCTATATAACTCCCTTACACACTAAACTACAGTGGCTCTATATTGCCTATAGGATCGAATATAAAGTCTTACTTAGCTTTTGCAGCTCTTCATAACTTTGACCCCATCCTTCTTTACTGTCTCATTGTACATTACTCTCCCTGTGGGTACTCACATCCAGCCAAAACAGTGTTCTGTTCCATATATAAAGTGTATAATTTTTCATATGCTTAACTTCACATGAACTGTTTCCCCTCCTCTCCCTACTGTGCCCTCCCTTTTCACAGAATCTCTTCCTTCAAGACTAGATTAAAGCACATGAAGCCTTTCCTGTCCCCTCCCCCAAGCCCTTTTCCAAAACTGCCATGTGTATATATTTAGCATATATTTATATATGTGCATTCCCCCCAATAAAATATAAACTCCTAAATGAAAAAGAGCATTATTTTATTTCTGCCTTTGTATCTCCAGTGCCTAGCTAATGCCATAGTGTTTATGCTTTAAAACAAAATTCAGTAAATGTTTAGGTACCTAGAGTTTGCCAGTGCTAGATGCTGATAATACAAAGATAAAAATGAAATAGCCCTGGCCCTGGATTATAGAATATAATCAGCTAGATTATATTCTAGCAGATCACATGCATGTAGAATTTTAAGAATTATAGTACACCTTTGCACACATTAACCTCATTTCAAAGAAACTTCACAGAATCATAAAATTTTAGAATTAGGAGGGACCAAATATTTAGATGCCTAATAAACTTTTGTTGACTGATGAATTAAAAGTTTTATGGCACTTTTCTTACAACAGTCTTGTTGAAGGTAGGTGGAGCAAGTATTAACTTTCCTATTATACACATGAAACAGTTGAGTTTCTAAGAACTTTTACTTTGCCCGTGAAGTGCTATTGGGCAACGATAGGAGGGGGGAGGTGAGGCATGATAAGATATATTGGGCATTTTTTCCTCTTTCAGTAACATTGCTGGGTTTCCTTTTTTTTTTTTTGAGAATGTTTTCTGTTATTGTTCTCCCCTCCTCACCCTTTTAAAAATATTCTTACATAAAATTCCAGAAAATGTTGATGGAAGAAATAAATTTCAGAAATGATGTATCTTTTTGTAAGAAGGCAAAGAGGGTGTAGAAATAATAATTTAGTGCAAATAATAAATTACTGCAAATATTTTTGAATTAAATCATGAATTTGTATCTTGGTGTTTTTCTGTTTTCCTTTTGGACATTTTCTATAAATAATGTTTACATTAATGTGTTTTGAGAACTGTGTTACCATAGGAGATCATAAATGTAGGAAATTTCACAGTGGTCTTATTCCCATTCAGTTCAAGATGGTAGTTAGGTTTTCCATCTTATTAATTTTAAAAATATGATTGTATTCTTTGGACAGGGGTGGCGGGGTAAGTCCAGAAAAATCTTTCGACAGCCTAGCAGATGGCATTCATTTCACATCTGAGTTTATGTATCTGTTGGCTTTTTTTCTCCATTCATATGGTGAGTTGAAGGAAAGAAAGAAAATCAGTAAAGGGATGTTTCTGTCCTTGAAACATTTTTTTGAGTAGGTAGAATCTTAACAGTTACCATCATGCAATTTTCAGAGGTGGTGAGGAGCGAAAGAACTAACCTGCCCCCTACAGAAGCGGTTATTAAAATGAGGGATCGTATTAAAGTGAAGATTTTTCTTTACCATTTGTCCAGGATAGACAATTTTTCAGGCAAATGGCATTTTGCAAGGTAGTGAAAATCATGTATGCTAAGTACAGTGAAAAGAGACATGAAATACAATGTATTAAATTACTGTGGTTTGCAAATAACCACTTATTTGCATTCTTTGTGTGAAATTATTGGACATTTTTTGTTATTTATATTTATATACCAAAGAGAAGAAAGAATGGCTAAAAAAAGTTAAATCGTAGTCTGACTTCCTGGCATCAACTAAATTTAATTTTTTTTTAAAAATCAGAGTACTTTCAATATATCTTCAAATAGAAAAGAAAGTAGGAATTGAATGTAATTGAATTTCAGAGATATAGTTGAGTAGAATTTCAACAATTTACAGTGCTAACTTTTTACTGCTTCTGAAAGCAGGAAGTCTTATTAGTGACAGACCAGAAGTATTCTAGCTCAAAGAACATCCCTACTGCCGTATGTGGCAAGGGTTTGTCACTAACCCACAAACTGCTTCTGTAGTACAGTGAATAAGCAGAATTGGTCTTTGTCAGGCATTCATAAGAGATATGAAAGGATGCATTTTTTTCATAGTGCCTTTTAAGTAATTTTTATTATTTAAAAGATTTAAGAAGTAAATTCCGTCTTTTAGATATGGGTAAGATTTTGTTTTGTTTTTAATTGACAGCAATTTGGGGATACTGAAGACAAATAGTAGTTCATGAGAATTAAGTAAGTTGTACATGGAATTTTCAGTTTAGTGTTGGAAATAGAACACTGGACTGGATATAGAAGAATTACATTTTAGTTACAATTTTGAGCACTACTGTTGAATAAGTAATAATTTCACTGAAACTCAGGGAATTTCGTTGTCACCATATAAAAAAAGAAGGTAATATTTGTACAACAGCCTTACAAAATTATTTTGAGGAAAATACATTGTAAACCTGTACTACTGAGTTTGAAAAATGTTCTGATTCCAACTCTTACTGAGTATAAAAAAATGACCTGTCATTCTATTTGCATAACCATCCCCCAACTTCCTGTACACAACACTGTCATACTTTGGAAAAATGGAATCATAAGTCACTCAGCATTTATTTCTTAAGTGTGCTAGGTGTACTATGCTGAGTGGTGTAGAAAATACTTATGTTACTTTGGATTCATCATATGGATGGGAGGATTTTTTTTTCCAATGATATATCGTGCTGTCCTATCTTGTCAGTGCCTTTCCATAAAAATCTTCAGTAATCTAGTGTTAATAAGTTCATTTTTAAGCTCCTTGATGTGTAGAGTACTGTGCTAGGCATTGGCTATAGAACCAGGGCGCAGAGACTTAGATGGGAATGCTTCCTGCCTTCCTGGGGTTTACGTTATTACTGATTGTAACCTGTACAAGGAGACAGAAAGTAATTTCAGGGGAGGAGAGATTGCTTCCAACTTAAAGGGATCACAAAAGGCCTTGTATAGGAAGTAATGAAGCTGTCCTTTGAATAAAGCTAGGATTCTAAGAGGTACAAGTGAGAATGTAGTTCATTTCAGATATGGGGCAAAAGGCATAGAAGGTTAAAATGTAATATCTTTCATGAGCAATACCTGGTAGTCTACTTTGATAAATATTGACACTGTACATGAGGCAAATAATACAAAATGGGAGACAAATTATGGAAGACTTGAAATGCTAGGTTTAAGAGGTAATTGGGAGCCACTGGAAAAAAATATTAAAAGAGTAGTGACAGAGTCATATCTTTGTTTTAGGAGCATCACATCAGTTTGGTAATTGTGATTAAAGATGGGAGAGACAGGAAACAGGAAGACCCAGGTAGGCTGTTAAAATAGATGAGGCAATAAATGATGAAAGAAGGGGGACAGGTTCAAGAAATGTTGTGAAAGTATCAGTAAGACTGATAGCAAATGTAGGGTGAAACAGAGTGGAAAACTCAAGGAATACTCTTCATGTTTTTATGAATCTCAACAGGCCCCTCTCTGTCGATCTATAATCCTTCACTCTAGCTGTACAACCTGCCAATCTCCTTTTCTGGTCATACATCCTGGAAGCTCTGTGTGTATTTTGCATCTTTATATCATGCATAGGGAAAATTCAGATCTGATCATGATTTATTTTTGAATGTCTTATCTCATTTTAGAGTTTTGTAGGGAAAATTTTAAATCCCTTTTGTATCATAAAATTAGATTTACTTTGAGAACTGTGAGCTCTTTGAAGGTGGGAAAGGGTGAAAAGAATAATTTGAATTTAGAAGCATTTGGGAAAATGTCATGAATTTTTGTTAGCATCCAGCTCTGCAACAACCCTGTAGAACTTTAGTAAATAATTTTCTAAATGCATTACATATTTCAAATTATGAAGATATTTGACTAAATGTTGTGTTGTTTTTTTTTTCCCAGCGACTAAGACGATTATCCACCAAATATAGAACAGAAAAAATTTATCCAACAGCCACTGGAGAAAAAGAAGAAAATGTTAAAAAGAACAGATACAAAGACATATTACCATGTAAGTTTGAATTATCTTTTGCCAAAACAAATAGAAGTGTTACTTATTTTTGTGGCCTTACTAATTTTCTTTTTCTGTTGTTTTAGAATGACTAGATTAGATAAATTTTCAAGCTTTTGTCTTAGAAGTGCAATGTTAGGACAGTTACACCAAACTGAAATGTTGCTTAAATTTGTTAATATGCTTTTAAAATTTATTCTTTAGTCTTTGTTTACAAAATAATTTTTGCCTGATAATAAATTTCTTTTAAAGTTTATTTATGTATTTTTAACATTAATTTCCTAATTTTGATTTCTAAATTCTCTCCTATCTCCCCTATGAGAAAGCAAACAGTATATCAGTTATACATGTGAAGTCATGCAAAACATTTTTCCCTGTTAGTCATGTTGTTAACAAAAAACAAACAATAAAATTCAAGACATCAAGAAAGTGTAAAAAGGGTGCAGTTAGAGATCATCAATTCTCTTTGGAGTTGCAATGCAATTTTTATTGTGGGTCCTTTGGAATTGACATGGATCATTATCTTGATCAGAGTAACTAAGTCTTTCTCAACTGATTATCATTACAATGTCGCTGTTACTATGTACAGTGTTTTTAGTTCTGCTCATTTTGCTTTGTATCAGTTCATGAAAGCCTTCCAGGTTTTTCTGAGACCATCCTGCTCGTTATGTCTTAAAGAACAATACTGTTCCACCACAGTCATATACCATAACATGATCAGCCATTCCCCAGTTGATGGACATCTCCTAAATTTCCTATTCTTTACCAGCATGAAAAGAACTGTTATGAATATTTTTGTACATACAGGTTCCTTTTTTCTGGCCTGATCCTAAATTTTTAAAAAGCTAAAAACTAAAGTTTTAGTGGGAAAATTCTTTTGTGAAATTCTTTAAAGGCCCTCCAGTTAGAGAAGTAAAATATATTTTAAATTTTTCAAAAATAAACTTTGGAGATGTGGAAGATAGTAGGTATTTCCCTTATTTTGTAGGGTAGTCTTTTGCAAATTACTGGTTTATTTTTTTCTTATTCGTGGTGTCTCCAAGATTGCTACTGCTTCACAACTGTATTTTAGTCTTCATTGTTAGGTTGGAGTAGTAAGAGGTTGAGAGTAGAAACATTTCTGAATATATTTCACAGTGGATCTTTGAACCTTACCCTCCAAAGCCAAATAGAAAAGATTTTCAAATTGTTTTCTGTTTTTTCTTTGTAGGCTTGAATAATGGAGAGCAGGTTATGTGGTATAGCCATAATTTGGTGTAATCTGCATGGCTTTCCAGTTTTTTTATTAAGTTTCTTAGTGAAATACTATAATAAATTTTTACTCATACATTTACCACTAGAATGATATCTAAGAACTAGGAAACAATTTACCTAGAGTAAGTACAATTTATAGTATGGCATGGATGATAGACAGTTGACCTCTCAGCTAGGAAATTGGTTTCAAACTCTACATCTGACACATACTAGCTGTGTGACCATTGGTACCTTACTTAACTAATCAATGTCTCAGGCAAATAATAATAAATTAATTTCAGGGCAGGTTGCTGATATGTATTGAGAGAAGCTGTTTGCTTGCATGGATATCCCATGCCAAAGCCAGCAGTTCTTACTAAAAAAAAAGTTTCTCTGACTTTTTCAGTTTTTTTACTCTTCCAGTAACATGGTCTAGGATCAAGTAGATTGAAGTATTTCAAGGATTTATCAGGTTTTTTTAGTTTGTTTTTTGTTTTTGTCTTTTAAACTAGATATAAAAAATAGAATGGATGGCAAATACCTTGCAAAGGCACATAACTATGGACTTATGGATGCATACATATTAGATAATATGAGCAGATTAAAAAGTGGGGGAAAATAGCTGAAATCTAGAGAATAGTGCAACCTTGGTATTAGCCCCATTTGTATGTATATCTAGCCTTTTTTTTTTCAATGAAAATCTATTAAAAATTTTTTTTTATCCACAAGATTTTGAGTTACAAATTTTCTCCCCGTCTTTCCCCTACCCCCTATCCCAAGATATCAAGCCTCCTGAATACTCCTTCCCCCAGTCTGCTCTCTCTTTTATCCTCCCCCGTTCCCCCTCTAACTTTCTAGTAGGGCAAGATAGATTTCTATACCCCATTGCCTGTATATCTTATTTCCCAGTTGCATGTAAAAAACATTTTTTTTGACATTTGTTTTTAAAACTTTGTTTTCCAGATTCTTTCCCTTCTTCCCTCCTCACCCACCCCCACTGGGAAGATAAGCAATTCAATATAGGTTGTACATGTGTCGTTATGCAAAATGTTTCCATAGTAGTTATGTTGTGAAAGACTATATTTCCTTCCATCCTACCTGCCCCCCACTTACTCTGTTTTCTACTTTGATCTTGTCCCTTTTCAGAAGTGTGTGCTTCTAACTACCCTCTCCCCCAATCTGCCCTCCCTTCTGTCATCTCCCCTCTTATCCCCTTCTTTCCTACTTTCCTGTAGGCTACGATAGCCAAATGAGTGTATATGTTATTCCCTCCTTAAGCCAAATTCAATGAGAGTAGGGTTGACCCATTCCTTTTCACTTTCGTGCTCTTCCCCTCTATTGTAACAGTTTTCTCTTGCCTCTTTTTTTATGAGATAATTTACCCTATTCTATCTCTCCCTTTCTCCTCTCATTGTATTCCTCTCTTGCCTTTTAATTTTATTTTTTAGCTATCATCCCTTCCTATTCAACTAATGCTGTGCCCTCTGTCTATGTGTATATATACAAACATATACACACACTCACATATGTATTTACATACATATACCCTCCTATACATACATATATGTGTGTATACATATATGTACGTACACACATATGTGTACACAAACATTTGTGTGTGTGTGTGTGTGTGCATATATACACACATATATTTCCTTCAGCTATCTTCATACTGAGAAAAGTCTTGTGAATTACAGTTATCATTTTTCCATGTAGGAATGTAAATAGTTCGACTTTCATAAGTTCCTTGTGATTTCTCTTTCCTGTTTATCTTCTCATGCTTCTTTTGCTTCTTATATTTGAAAGTCAGATTTTCTGTTCAGCTCTGGTTTTTTTTCATCAAGAATACTTGGAAGTCCTCTGTTTCGTTGAATGACCATATTTTCCCCTGAAGCATTATACTCAGTTCTGCTGGGTAGGTGATTCTTGGTTTTAATCCTAGTTCCTTTGACCTCAGGAATATCATATTCCAAACCCTTCAATCCCTTATTGTAGCAGCTGCTAGATCTTGTGTAATGCTGATTGTGTTTACACAATACTCAAATTGTTTCTTCCTGACAGCTTGTAATATTTTCTCCTTGACCTGGAACTCTGGAATTTGGCTATGATATTCCTAGGAGTTTTCTTTTGGGGATCTTTTTCAAGAGGCGATTGGTGAATTCTTTCAATTTCTATTTCACTGTCTGGTTCTGGAATATCAGGGAAATTTTGCTTGATAATTTCTTGAAAGATGGTTTCTAGGTTCTTTTTTTGATCCTGGCTTTCGGGTAGTCCAGTAATTTTTAAATTATCTCTCCTGGATCTATTTTCCAGGTCAGTGGTTTGTCCAGTGAGATATTTCACATTGCCTTCTATTTTTTCATTTGTTTGGATCTGTTTAGTATCTTGATTTCTCATAAAGTTATTAACTTCTATTTGCTCCAATCTAATTTTTTTTATTTTTTGCTTTTTTGGAGGGAGGAAGGTAGGGCAATTGGGGTTAAGTGACTTGCCCAGCGTCATACAGCTAGTTTTGTGTTAAGTGTCTGAGGCCGGATTTGAACTCAGGTTCTCCTGACTCCAGGGCTGGTGCTCCATTCACTACGCCCAGTGAGTTTTTGAAATTTCCTTTTCCATCTGGTAAGTTCGGCTTTTTAAGGCATTCTCCTCCTCATTGGTTTTTTGGGCCTCTTTTGCCATTTGAGTTAGTCTGTTTTTTAAGGTGTTATTTTCTTCAGTATTTTTTGGGTCTCCTTTAGCAGGATGATTTTCTCGTGTCATTCTCATTTCTCTTCCCAGTTTTTCCTCCACTTCTCTTACTTGATTTTCAAAATCCTTTTTGAGCTCCTCCATGACCTGTAACAAGTTCATATTTTTCTTGGAAGCTTTTGATACAGGAGTTTTGACTTCGTTGAATTCTTCTGGTTTCGTTGAATTCTTCTTGTTCCGTGTTTTAATCCTTTTCGTCCCCAAAAAAGGATTCTATGGTTGGATTGCGTTTCTTCTGTTTGTTCATCTTGCCAGCCAATTACTTGACTTTTGAGCTCTTTGCCATGGTACAACTCTGCTTCCAGAGTGAAGAGAGTTGTATCTCAAATTGCTGGGGTTTTTGCAGATGTTGTCAGAGCTATGAGGAGGGTGCCCTCTCTACAGACACCCCAAGCTCTGCCACACTGGCCACACATCCCAAGACCACCACCCAAGACTGTGATCCACATCCAAGCAGGTCAAAGAAAGAGTCATTACCCTCTGAATGGTCACTTGGTCATCCTATGCTCTGGAGGCAGCCTTGCGGCAGCAGCTGCAACTGCCACACCTCCACCACCTCCGTGGGGGCAGGGGCTGGACTGAGCTTTTCCATTACTCAGTTCCAACAGAGTTCCCCATTGGCCTTTTTCTTTCTCTTTGGTTTATGGGTTGAGAAGTGTGGAGACTGCCACAGCTGCTGGTGATTCACTCTCCTGAGGTCTGCTCTGGCCAGTCTGGGCTGCTGCCTGGGGCCACCCTGGGTCTGGGCCCAGGCAGTCTCACATGGGACTGCACTTGGTTCCTAGCTTGATGCGATAGACCCATCCTGTTGGCCTTCCAGGCCGCCTTCAGCGGGAGATTTGTTTTTCTCTGTCACTTCGTGGATTCTGTAGCTCTAAGATTTGTTTAGTCATATTTTACAGGTATTAGAGGTGGTTGGAGCGGGAGCTCAGACAAATTCGTGCTTTTATTCCATCTTGGCTCCTGCCTGTCTATCTAGCTTTTCTAAACAATTTAAATTATATTTATAGGGGACCTACTATCCATTCTATCCATTAGGACAGAATGCTTATCTTACTGAATTTTTAAGTGTTCTGGAAAGACCACAAGGTGTTTTTAAAAGTAGAATTGTTTATACAGTTGTCTTAGTCATTCAAGCTGAAATCTATTCAATATCTGTAACCTGATTACTCCTAGTTCTTACTAACCTATGAGATAATGCTATAGTAATAAAAGGAGATGGATAGTGTTTTTATCTTTTAGAGAGGAATAGGCATTGATGATTGGAAAGCCAATGAACCTCTCTGTAAGTCAGGGATTCTTAAATTTTTTGTGTCATAAATCCCTTTAGCTGTCTGAAATCTATGGACACTTTCCCAGAATAATGTTTAGTGCATTAGATAAAATACATAGAATTATAAAGGAAAGCAGTTATATTGAAGTAGTTAAGAGAATATCAGAATTTCTTTTTTTAAAGTTCAAGAAGCCCAATGTTAAGAACTGCTGCTCAGGTAGTTGTTGGAAAAAAGGGTTTTAGAAAAAAGGTTTTAGTGCACAGAAAAACCAATTTTCTTTCCCTTACTTAAAATTATGCCTCTGTCTGAATTTTCCTATTCCTCTTAATGGCACCACCATTCTCCCATTTACCTGTCACCCAAAGCTTGGCGTTCTCTTTGTTCTCCCCTGCTTCCCCAGTCCAGATCATGTCTTGATTGAATTATTTGTAGTAGCTCATTCTCATCACTTTGTTTTTCTCCTTCCCCATTCATTCTTCCAATCACTTTTTAAATGACATATATATGGATAAGAAAGATTAATCTGTTGATCAAAAACTTTTATTCGTTTCTTCTTGCCTAATGAAATCCAGATTCCTTTGCCTGGACCTCAAGGCTTTCCAAATTCTGGTACTAATCTGCTTGTGTAACTTCTTTTTACTCTACTCTCCTGAATAAAGCATTCACTTTAGACAAACTACAATACTGAGTTTCTCTAATCTATATCCCACAGTTTTGGCTTCTGTACATACCATACCTGATCAAGAAATGTCCCTATTCTTCGTCACCACAGTTGAAATCATTGGGAGATTATGGCAGAGTAGATAAAGTGCTGACCTTGGGAGCTGAGAGACGCAGTTTGAATCCTGTCTCATTTATTGAGTAGTTCTCAGATCCTTGGACAGTGAGTAACCTCATTTTCTATGTCTGAAAATGGGGATACTAGTAGCACCTACTTCAGGATTTTAGGATCAAATGAGGTAATATTTGTAAAGTACTCTATAAATTTTAGCTGTTATTAATATTACAATTAATTGTCATTTTCTGTACTTCACCAGAATTGATCTGTCCTTAAAAAGTCTCAGTGTATCATTTGTATCTTTCTTGTGTTTATTATATTTATTTTATATTCATGATTATTTTGTATATTCATCTCTGGTATGGAGTTACAAGCACCTTTAGTGCAGGAACTGTCTTCTCTCTGTGTATCTCTTTAGGACCTAGCACACACTTTGCACATACTTAATATTTGATGTAATATTTGATTTGATATCAGTGAGGGTACTTGCTCAAATAATGAGAATGGAAGCATTACCCACGCCTTTTTATCCTATTCCACTCTTGTTCATGGTCTCCTGTAAAGCCTTCATAGAGGGTCTGTCCATTGTGCTGGGTACCTGCCTCTAGACCTTTTAACACTAAGGGAATAGCATTGTGGCACACAAACTGTTGATAAAATGCTACGTCTTTTCACACATATCATATGCCTTTATTTTGGGTGACCTTCAACTTGAATCACTCAGAAACCATCACTTACAGCCATACAACATCACCAAAAAGATGGATAATTTTTTTTAAAGGGACTTCGTACAAAGGGAAACCTGGAGTCATGACATTGCTTAGTTTTCCAATATCAATAAAGTCTACTTGTAATGAACAAAGTTACTTGATTGATTCTGGACTCAGTTCATCATCAGATACAAGTGCTACTTGATCATTGATCATTGCTGTGAGTTATCCATAGAACTTTATGTCAATGTGGACATTAAACATTTTTCATCTACTTGGTGTTTACAGTTTGTGGATCTCGTATAGATAAGGCTTGATGCAGTTAGCAAAAGGTCAGCAAAAAAGTAACATATCTTTATGGTGCAGTGGAAAGAATTCCTGGAATTGCATTTGAGGATGTTGGTTCAAATTCCATCTGCCGCTTACTTGTATAAATTTGGAAAAGTCTCTTTCATCTCTGGGCGTCATTTTGCTCAACTATATAATTATGACATTGGACTAGACAATATCAAAATTCTATTCTAAATTCAGTTCTAATCTATATTTTTGTGATTTAGAGGCCCTGTTCATTTATAAGGAATCCTTCATTGTTTTAGACTTTGCCACTAATGTTATCTGACACGCTATATTTCAAGTTTGATGTTTAAAAAAGTATTTGGTTTGGAAGAGCATAATGTGTAAGGGTTGACCTTTTAAAAACAATGCCTTCTGTGCATGTATCATAATTATACAAGGTTCCTTGAAAGATTTGACAATAGAGAGAACTTTGTTTAACCTTCTGATTATTAACATGAATGAAGCAAGCCGTAAAAATAAGAAATTTATGTTCACTAAGGGTACTTAATGTTATTCTCAGTTTTTTGGACCAGACTTCCGATTTCATTGTTATAAGATGCTTCCAATAAGGAAATTTCCTCAACTAGTGCAAATCAGCAATTTCTCTACATTTTATCATCTTAGAAGTGTTGCCTGGGCTAAGAAGTAGTCATGATATGGTCAGGATCACCATTAGCATCAAGACTTGAATCCAGACCTTCCTTAAGGCATTTTTCTCTCCAGTATACCACAGCTGCCTCATTGTACTTGAATAATGGATACCTAATAAGTGTATGTCACATTACTTTTAACTTCTTCAATGCATTACACAACCAGTATTTGGAGATAGTACTGATTCAGTGATATGACCAGATTGTTTACATTGATTTCCAACTTTCAAGAAAACGGAGCTCGTTATGAAAAGCAGATTCTCTGGTGACATTCTGTTTTTGGTAACATTTGTCTTACTATTTATGATGAATTCAAGTATAATGAATTTGTAAACAAATTTGTTAATTTAGTATAACTGACAGTGGTTTAAAGTTTGAAAAGCAATTTACATATTATTTGAGCCTCACAGTAACTCTGAGAGATAAAAATTAAGTGATTTACCTATGACCATACAGTTAACATTGATTAAGCTCCCATTATATGCCAGGCACTACACTAAGCACCAATAAATGAGTGCTGTATAAATTCAACCCACAGCTTCTTGATTACAATTTCTTTGTTTTGTCCATTATACCGTATCAGCCTCAGTTCATTCATTTTTTGATTGTGGTATTTTCCTGTAACATTTAATACAACCATGCAAGTAAACATTTATGTCTAGAATAAGAAAAAATAGGGGTTGGACTGGATCTAAAATAAACTGAGGGGTGGTGAACTAAAAGAAATGCAATGCTTTGGGTTTTTTTTTCTATTGCCTTTTTTGTTAGAATTTTCTGTTTGCCAGATAGTTATTGATAGTTTTGTTTTTCATAGTTTAATGGTGTTACTAAGCATTGTAATATGTACCCTTCTAGTGATCTGAATCACTAGAATTCGGCCAAGACAAAGTATATTGTATTGGCATATAAAACATACTGCAGTTAATTCCTGTGACAGTTCCGAAACCACAACTCTTTGGATCTAGCTTATATTACCTATAGCCCCAAACTTCCTTTCCCACAGAGATCACACACACACACACACACACACACACTCTTAAAAGATAGTTTCTATCATTCTTCTGTTTCTAAATTTGGGAATGTCAATACTTAACCTTGGAATATTCTAGATGTTAGTGATTCCACTCTATCAGGACTTCCTTTTCGTCAGATAGGATATATAGCCCTTTGTTCAGATTCTTGATCTTTTTCCTTTAACAACTGGAGATTTGAGAGGAAATAGTTTAGATTTACATATTCTGTGAATAGGAGAATATTTTTGCAGATTCCTGCATTTTTTGGGGGGAGGTGGGGTGAAACCCATTAAAAGGTCACTTTTAAATCTGAATGAATATCTGGAGCATCAGATATAGTCTGTGTTATATTGGTGGATGAAGTGCTAGTTTATGTCTGTAAGGATTAGTTTGTAAAGGAGAGATAATCTCTTTTCCCCATATTGTTTGATATATATAATGTCAAATACCTCTCCAAATAACTTTGTGGTTGATGAGAAAAGATAAAAAAGATAGTGAATCTGTAAAACTGTCACAGAATCAACTGCAGTGTGTTTTATATAGCAGTACAATATACTTTGTCTCTGCTGAATTCTAATGATTGAGATCACTAGAAAGGTACAGATTATAATGTTTTATAACATCATCAGTGTTATAACATTAACCCCTACTCCCCACCCTCCTCTTACCTCCTCTCTGCCTCCTTCTCTTCCCCCTGCCTCAATCTCCCAACTCACACTCTTATTTGTATTTCTTCCAGAAAATGGCTACTACCACATTTAGAGGGTACTTTCTGAGGGTCTGTATTCCTTAAAGCCGTAGCTCTTGGGCCCATATTGGTTTGCTTACTTAAACAGTCACCTAGTAGACAACGATTGGTTTGAAGTGAAGGTAAATAGTCGGTCTCTATTTTGTCACTACACATTTTTCTAATTTTGACTACGGCTGATAAAGACCTGTATATTTGTTTTAGAGCATTTGGCATTTTCCAGTAGGTCCCAGAAAATAATAAATAGAATTAGCCTTTTGCCTTACCTTGTTGCCATCTAGTGGTGAAAATAATTTTAGCAGGCTTTCTAAATACTAACTTTTAATAAAATGGTATTTGAGGAGAAATGGATTTTCCATTTCCATTTGGACAGGTAGGTGTTGCAGTGGATAGAGTAACTTAACACTATGTTCCTCAGTTTCCTTATTTATTAAATGAGTTGGTGAAGGAAGTAGCAGAACATTCCAGTATCTCTGTCATGCAAATCTGATTTCCACATTAATCATGTTGGTGATTGGGGAAGGGTAAAAGACACAAGAAAAATATGCTTCAGTTGGCCCTAGAGTTCATTTCTGTCTCTGGAGGTAGATAGCAGTTTTCAACATGAGTCCTTTGGAATTTTTGTGGGTCAGTGTATTAATCAAAGTAGCCAGGTCTTTCACACTCAATTGTCATTGCAGGATTGCTGTTACTGTGTATAGTGTTTTCGTGGTTTTTCTCACTTCACTTTGTGTCAGCTTATATGAATTCTTCTCTAGATTTTTTATGAAATCATCACCTTCATCATTTGTTACAGTACAATAATATTCCATTTCAGTTACATAATACACCTTGTCAGCCATTCCCCAGTTGATGAACATCCCCTCAGTTTGTTTTTCTTTGCCTACCACAAAAAGAGCTGTTATTGGGGTAGCTAGGTGGTACAGTGAATAGAGCACTGGCCCTGGACTCAAGAGGACCTGAGTTTAAATTGGACCTCAGACATTAACACTTACTAGCCATGTAACCTTGGGCAAATCACTTAACCTCAATTGTCCTGCCTTCCCCCTCCAGAAATCAAAATGAAACCAAATACCCCCCCCCCAAAAAAAGCAATCTGTGGTATAACCATAATTAGTGTCAATGTTTGCTCCCTTTTGGTCTCCCTCCTCCACCTCATGGTGCCTCTCCCTCCCCCATTCTGTCCTACATGACTGGAATATATTCCCTACTTACATCATAGAATCCCTAGATTCTTTCAAACTCAGGTTACTTAGCATCTTCCTACATGAGAACATTCCTCATCTTCACAAATGCTGCTTTTTCTGGCCCCTTCCCCTACTGCTCCCCCCCCGTCCCTCCCACCCTGTTTAATTTGTATACATTTTGTTCTTATATGTGTTTTCAGTTGATAGAATATAAACTCATTTATCTAGTTTGATTTCACACTGAAAATGGGAATTCCCTCCTAGAAAGTCTCTTGATTTTTATATAGGTAGATATATCTGTTTGTCTGTTTTTATTGATGCCTAACACTTAAGAGTAAAAAGGAAATAATTAGACACCTCGATTGTTAGGGGGGAAAATCTTCCTTATATTGAGCAGGGATATACCTTATATTAACTACTATATATCTCAGCCTTCTAGAGGCACATAAGTTGGCATGTTTGACAGAACACTTGTCTAATTGTTTAAAGAAAATTCTAGTAATGTGTCCTCTAAGTCATCTTTTCTCCTGGCTAAATAGTTCATGTTGGTAGAATATTGGTTGCACACTTTATTTGCTATCCTTATGACTCTACTGAACACCAACCTTGGCTGTCATTGCTCATGTTAAAACTAACAGCCTTAATTTATGTAATCCAGGATATATGGCTAGTTTTATGGGACTAATATTCTGATTATACTTGGCATTAATATTTTTTTAAATAGCTGCATCATACTCTATTGACTCATGAATCTTGTGGGTTAGCCAAATGATTTTTCACGTGAACCCAAGTCATATCTCCTGTTATGTTATATTTATATAGTTTATTTTTTAAACGTTTATGAAACCTTTTTGCTGGGCATTATATTTTTCATCTTGAGGCATCGTGGCATTGAATAATCTGGCTCAAAGTCAAGAAGACTCTTGAGTTCAAGTTCTGCTTCTGATACATACTTGGTTGTGTGTAACCTTTATAAAAGCCAATTAATCTCTTAGTGATCAGGCAGCTTTCTTAGAAATTAATGAAATGGCAGATTAAAATCAAACTTGTCTTGATAATATGTTTATATAGCTCTGCTTTTATAGTTTACAAAGTGATTTTCTCACATTATGAGATAGTCTCGAATAGGGTGAGAGAGCTCAAAATCTTTATTTTGATTCTGTGCCTAAATTGTGTCCCTTGAAAATCTGATGTCTTTATGTTTTTGATAAAAATATCTTTGTGCCCTTAAAAACAAAACCATTCTTACTCTCTATTCTCACCTTTTGTCTAGTCATCCCAATAATCCGAGAAAGCAGATGAGCAAAATATGTAGGATGCTTCAGGGGAGGGAATGTGAAAATGTGGGGAATAATATGGAAGGGACCAGAAAGACAGTGAAAACCAGCTGTTTTTCTCTGTCTCCTTGATATAATGGACACTGTGCAGGGGCTGAGGGATATGATATAAATAGGTGAAAAAAACCTAACCTGTGTGGTGCTCTTGATTTGATTGCAGAGCTAACGTAGTATGTATAATGAAGAAAAGAGCTAATTGGTGCCTTTGCAGGCAGTTACACTTAAAGGTATAAAGCATAAACTTTGAAGTAACTGAATAATTCATTACTAAATTCACAACATTTCGTCAGTTTTCATGGTTAATAGATTAAGTGTGGTTATGGCTTTTGAAGGGGGAAATAGCAGAAAGATGTTAAATTTATTTGATAAAGTCATTTAAATAAAAATGGTGAGGCATTATAGGAGGTAGATGAACAAGGAAATGAATGGACAAGTAGCTGAAGATTGATCTTTCTGGAAATGTAACCTTCCTGAGAACAGTGAAAAGATGAAGTGATTGATTAAAAAATTATATTTCTTTTCAGATCTTTTCATTCTATTTGTCGGCATACCTTAAATGGATTTTGCATTTTCATTTTCCAGAAATCACTAGATAAAAATTTTAGTGAATTTTTCCCAGTGAAAATGTAATTTCTTAATTGCAGATTCAAGTCACAGAAAAAAGTTTTTGCAGTATATTATCCTAAAGAACCCACTAACAACATGCAAACTTTCTGTCCCTAACAGTTTTTCTATCCCTGGTGTGTCTTACTGCCATTGTGTAAGAAAGAATGATAAAACTTTATTTGTGGTTGTGAATGAATTAATAATTTGCCTTAAAGTGAATTTATGTGATGACATAGTATTAATGGCTAACTTCTAACCAGATACTAAGTTACCACTGTAAAGTTGCACTTTGTATAAATGAGGAGGGCCATCTTTTTTGTTTTCTGTTTATCACATCCTATTCACCACCATGGAGAAATTGAAGTAATAATTGAAAATTATATTTTTCCCATCTCAGACAACCTTTTAGGCTTTAGAGCACTATATAAGTAGATGTTATTAGCTAACTAGGCCAAACTGAAATAAAGCATGTGCTGACAGTCAACTTTAATATAATAGTAATGGAGTTCCTACTGTAAGTGGGGTTTATCCGTTGTTCAGTCGTTTCAGTTGTGTCCAACTCTTTGTGGCCCTATTCAGGGTTTTCTTGGCAAAGGTATTGGAGTGGTTTGGCATTTCCTTCTCCATTTCATTTCACAGCTTTTACAGCCCACCTAACTGCCTCCTGGTTTATTTAATCTTGCTATAATTTCTTAGATTTTATTAAATTTTTGGTTCCATTAATTAAAAATATTAAGTGGTCTGTTATAAAAACAGGGTGATTTGGATTGTTAAATTATTTAGTTTTTCTTACCAATATGCATTTTGGGAATATGGTATTTTTCAGGATTCCCATTTTCATCATTCCATTATTCTGGGAATAGCTACATTGTTGTTTGACTACTAATGTAGTTGTTTCATTTATTTTGGTCAAATTGTGTTTGCAAAAATACTGCCAGATAAAATGGAAAGTAATTTGCTGGAATCTTTTCTTTTATAGTTGATCACAGCCGAGTTAAGCTGACTCTAAAGACTCCTTCCCAAGATTCAGACTACATCAATGCAAATTTTATTAAGGTATGATTATATTTTTATTTTATTAAGGTATAATTTTATATTAAGGTATTAACACATAATAATATCTTATATTTACATTGCATGAAGGTTTGCGAAGCACTTTCACATGCATTTTGGTTTGGTCTTCTGAACCCTGTGAGGTAGATAACAGAAGGCAGTTAGAGCTTCTTTGAATTATTGACTTTGCTTAGTATAATCAGATATGCCTGCTTGAAAAACTATTTTGTTTTGTGATGGCTGCCTGACTGCAGGCTCTTTTAAAGAGGATGTGTTACATAGTAGATAAAAGAGCCAGGTTTGGAGTCAGACTCCAAACGTGAATTAAGTCTTAACTTCTGACACATAACTATCAGTGTAACCCAGGACCAAATCCTTTAACCTCTGAAAGAAGCTACAGCAGCAAGTAGTTGCCGATCTACATTGATAAAAGGAATTTCCTTATCATTAGTTCCCTACAGTAATGAAATTTCAGGTCTGGGCAGAAAACTTCCTTTGGTCACCGTAGTGCACAGTAGTTTTATCTTCATTTCTCTATTTTGTATTTTATATAATTTATAAATGCTAGTATTCTTTAAATCAATATATGAAATACTTCAAGTGACATTTTATTTTCAGTGGAATTCTTTAAAGATGAAATTTTAAGGGTTAAGCTGGAAACCTTAATTTAAAATAAGTAATTTTAAAAAAATTTAGTGATGGGTTGGATTCTGTTTTGATTTAGAAACTTTTTGTTACATATTCTTGCTACCAGCATATATAAAATTAGTTTTTAAAATAACTTGTGGCATATTTAAAGAAATACTCCATTTGAAGTTGAACATAAAAATATTGTTTGTCAGTTGGTCCACCTTTGCTTGTGTCCTTTTATCATATTCTTTGTTGATTCCTTTAACCTGATAGAAGGACTAAAATGAGTTAAGAATTGGGTGTTGACATGGAGAAGATCTTACAGGCCATCAAGTGGACCATTCACTCCCATGTTATAAAAGCTGTTTTATCACACCAAGCCTAAGCCTCTTGACCTTCATATAAAATAAGGGTGATGGTTACATGAACTTTGAGGTTCTGTTATCTGTTACATACATGAATGTTTAATAACATGTTTTAGAATGATGACATGCTGTCAGCATGAGAAAACATTTTGAAATACATTACAAGTGGGAGTCATGTTTGACATCTAGAAATGAAGGTATTAATATTCCTTTGCGTGTGAATTTTGCTTTTTACTTTTTTTTAGGGAGTCTATGGGCCAAAAGCATATGTTGCAACCCAAGGACCATTAGCAAATACAGTTATAGATTTTTGGAGGATGATATGGGAATACAATGTTGTAGTAAGTAATTTATTTCCAAATCTGTTACAATAATTAATGGTGAGAGTTATGTGAAACTAAGACCGCTTCAGAGATACTTTTTTGTGATTATCAGGTTTCTCCAAATGTAGAGATTGTAATTGATTTTTTTTTCTTGTTCTCGTGTACTTTTGCTATATTACATTAAAATTTGACTTTAAATAACAGGTTTATTAAGACATTTAAAGCTTCAGTTATTTTCCTAATGCTTGCTGAAATTTGAGATACTTCCAGTCATTGTTGTTTATTTTCTTTTCATGTTTTTCATAGGAAAGAATTTAATAATGTAAGAAATGTAATTGTCATACTTTCTAATTTTAGAAAATTCTGTGAAAATTATTTAAAATGTTTAATGTTGTTGGTGCTTGGATAACCATATCTAGTCTAAAAGCATTATTTTAGAATAGTGTAAAAAATCAGAAAGAATTCTTAAAAATTACATTAAAATTAGATAAAACTACACAGTTTATTATTGCTGTTTTGATCTGTAGCTAAATTTACTATATTCCTCACACATCTCTTGGTGCATTTGTTTCTAGTAATAGTTTTAGATTAGTTAGCAGTTTAAGACTTATTTTCATAGATTATGTTTTAGAAGAAATCAGTTTTTCCTATATCACTAATAATAGGAAGGGCTATTTAGAGTATTTTAATTTGTTCAAAATTATTCAAATAAATGGAATCGTTACTAAGGTTTGATTTTGATAGTTTTTTTATAAAGTTAAATTTAGTAGTCTGTGCATATTTAAATATATCAGTTGAATACTTGCAGAGGGAGAAGAAAATGTCCCAAATTTATGCTTTTCTGTATGAGTAAAATTGTGCTTTTAATTGACATATATATGCTCTTTTTTTTTTTTAAAGATCATTGTAATGGCTTGTCGAGAATTTGAAATGGGAAGGGTATGTAAACTAATTAATACTTTTTGTAGTGTGGCCCACTTAATCACATTAGTGTTAAAGGTGATACTTAAATTTCACTATGTCTTCATTCATCTATTATGCAGAGATTGCTATTTGAATCTAATGCAGTCATATCTTCTCTACCATTCCCAGGATGTTTTTTTTCCTAGAAGCGTCAGGAGGACTTTAGTATGATATAATCTTACCTACACTATAGTCTGGCAGCATGGACCTCAGGCCCAGATTACAGTGGGTTATTTTCAGGGAATACGTTTTAAAAATTGAATCTATATGAATGGGTCACTTTTGGTGTGTGGGAAAAAAAGTAATATGGCAGGCAGATTATAGGGTGATGCTTCACTTTTATAAAGATTAAATGGGAGGGCCTTACACATACAACAGAGGCTACTTTCTGAGAAGATAGCTAGGTACTGAAGAAATAAATCATGGCTAGATCTTTGCCTAGACAACAAAGGTGTTTTGAGGTTGTCCAGTTAGTATAGAAAGGCCCTGGGGGTCAGGTTTGCTTGGGCCTGGTTTCTATACCATACCCATGGCTAAGAAATGAAGAAAACTGAAAGATTTTCATTTAGTCTTTAAGATTTTTTCCCAGTAATCCTTTTGGTAGAGATGTTAATTTGTACTATGTATGCTGAAAATTGGGCTGCTGCAAGAGGTTATAAAATATTGAATATTAGGGAAAGTGAATAAAAAAAACATTCAGTGATTGAAGATGTTAAAATACAAATCACTCTGTTAAGAGGCTTACTGAGAGGGGAGGGACCCGGTACATTTGACTTTATCAGGGAATCTTATGTCTTGAGTCTAATAAAAGTTGGTTTGTGTTAAGCAAGTTAGACAGAAAGGTTTTCCTTAACTCTTGGAAGTGAGATAAGTCATTTAGCAGTTGCATATATGTGTATTCTATGGATTCATCTCTGGTTTATATGCTCCCTTCTGTCCTTTTGACACTGTACCCACCCTGATACAGGCCCTTATCACCTCAAGCCTAGACTGTTGCAGTAGCTCTTTGGCTGGTCTCTTTGCTTCAAGTCTTTTCTCACTCCAGGTCATCCTTCTACCTAGCTGTCAAATTGGTCTTCCTAAAGCATAGGTCTGACTGTGTCACTGCCCCCTCCTGACTCATGCTTTTCAGTAGACTCCAGTGGCTCCATATATCCAGAGTCAAAAGTAAAACTGCGTTTGTTTGGCTTTTAAAGCTCTTTCTAGCCTTCCCAGCCTTATCACACTTTACTCTTTCCAGGTCATTTGTGATCCAGTAATATTGGCCTTCTTGATGTTCCTTGGACAAAACACTCTCCCAACTGCATTTTTACTGACTCCTCATCTGCCTTCTGAATTCCCTGACTTCCTTTAGAGCCCAGCTAAAAATTCCACCTTCTTAAAAATAAAAAAATTCCACCTTCTGCAAGAAACTATGTCTGATCTCCTTAAATGCTAATACCTTGCATCTGAGATTGTCTCCTGTTTATCTCACCCATTAAACTGTGAGCTCCTTGACAGCAGGGATTTGCCTTTGTATCTCCATGCTTAGCACCATGCCTGGCACATAGTTGGCACTTAGTTCTTTATGGTACTCGACTTTGTCTTCAAATTTTCTACTGCCATTTGCCCATTTGAATAATTTGTCAGTATTGACACCAAAGGAAGGACATAAAAACACGAAAACTATTCTGTTACCACTTCCATTTAAAGTTTTTGCTCAGGTTCATAGTGGTTCCATTTTAAACTATGTGGTCACTGAAGAGTTTAGATATAACGATCATAAATGAACCATTTCTCCTTTTATTGGCTTTTAAAATGCACCTCCCATATTCAGTGATCATGAATTTGACATGAAAAGCTCTGCCCTCCCAAATGATTCCAATTGACTGGCTCAGTTTTAGGAGAATGTGTTCTGCCAATTGTGTGCTTTAATTTTTATGATTGAACTAATTTATAAATCCCTCTGTATTTGAAATGAATTTTTAAAAATATTAAATTAAGCTCATTGAGTTTCAAGTCATGGTATTAAGTTTTGGGAGTAAAAGTACATAAAATAGCTAGTCCATGTCCTTAAACATATGTTCTACTGGCTAAGCAAGGCCATAATGTTGGTTTTCTTCATATTACATTGTTGAATCATTAATCTTGTAACCCACCAGAATCCCAAATCTTTTTCAGATGGACTGCTATGTAGCTGTACCTCCACCATCTTGTATTTTATGAAGTTAAGTTTTTGACTCCAGGTGTATACACCTTTAACATTTGTCTGTAGTGAAGTTCATCTTAACTTAATTTGGAAGGACACTCTAAGTCTGTCAGTCTTTTTATATCTTGTTTTCCAGCATGTTACCTGTTTCTCTCAGCTTTGTGCTATTCGCAGATTTCATTAAACAGTATGATCTGTGTAAATATATGTTTAGCCTACGATTGTTAAACAGAATAGAATCAGGGACAGGTCCATGAGGCTTTCAGTTAGAGACTTTCATGTTGCTATTAACCCATTAATGATTATTCTTTGGGTCAGGTCATTCAACAAGTTTTGATTCCACTCGAATAATGCTGTACTGTAGCTCATTTCTTTGCATCTTTTCCACTAAAATAGTATGACTTTACCTAAATTTCACAGCAGCATTTGACACAATGTCTGTGACATTCACCTTATCTGCTAATTAATAAACCTTTCAAAAAAAAAAGTAAATGTGGTTAGCCTAATAGGACTTATTCTTGGATGCCATGCTAAGTTTTTGTGGTTGCTGTTTCATTGTCTAGATGTTCATTGGCCATCCCTTTTTGTATGTCCTAGAATTTTTCCAGGATCTGGTTAAATTGGGGCTTGAACCTAAGTCTCCTGCTTATTGATTACAGCTTGCTGCCTTTTTTTTTTATATCAGACAAGTAGAGAGCACCACAAATAAGCTGGACAAGGGGAAGGAAAGGGAATAAACATTTTCATAGCTCCTACTATCTGCCAGGCACTGAATTAACTCAGTAGGAGATGTTGAGTCAGCCTAGGGAGATAACATGTTATTAACAATCTTTTTAGTTTTGGGTGGATGAGGATTTTCTTTTTTTTCTTTCTTTCTTCCTCTTTTTTTTTTTGGAGGCCATCAGGGATAAGTGACTTGTTCAGGATCACACAGCTAATAAATTGAGGCTTGATTTGAACTTGGGTCTTCCTCACACTAGGGCCAGAGTATTCTTTCCAGTGTACCACCTGGCTGCCTCTGGTGACTGTTTTCAAAACTGTCAACTGCCTATTTAAAAAAAAAATTAGTTGGAAATGAATTAAAGCATTTTGGCCTATGGGGGGGGAGGGAATGTGTTTTGAATATCAAATGGATTTCATAAAGTTGGGAAGTAGAGAATGTTTGGGATGTATAATAAAAGAAATATTAGGCTGTCGTAATCTAGGATATAAGAGGAAAAAAAATAGAGCAGTTTTCTTACAGACACCCTTACCCTCCTTTTCCTTTCTGGTTTTCCTGTTGATCAAACTACTGAAGTGAATCATAAGGCCGAGGAATATATTTTGGGACATTGGAGGATATGGCTTTTATTTGAGGAGTATATTGAATAGAATGTTAGAATTAGGTTAATTGACTGTGCAGCCTATCTTAGACTTTTCCTGCCTGGGTAAAATAATAGGGTAAGTCTTTTAACAGGACTTCACAGTTCTTACCTATATAAACGAGGACAGTAATACTTGTGCTACTATCTCATAGAGCTGTTGGGAAGCAACCCTCTTTGCAAATCTTAAAGCATTATATAATATGATTAATTATCTTGGAAGGCTGTGGATAAAAAAATAAAACGGGGAAAGCATGAGCGTCTATATCTCCTGATCTGCTTTAAGTTAATGAATTGAAACTTATAATCAGTCCAACTCTGTATAATAGAATAGGACCAGCTGTCTCCAGATCTTGGGGCCATGTAGATAATAGCCTTCATCATATTGAAACATTTGAATGTGGACTGGAAGCTGAGTAAAAAGTTGGAAATTGGTGGTGTTTATACTTTCATGAGTAGTAAGTTGGCTGTTACTAAGAGAGCTTAGATAATTAAGAGGAGCTTTACTTATAAGTAACTTATTTTGAATAATTTTCTTTTGCCAACAGAAAAAATGTGAACGTTACTGGCCTTTGTATGGGGAAGATTCTCTAACATTTGCACCATTTCAAATTTCTTGTGTAAGTATCTACATTAATTAACTGTTCTTACCTTTATGGTTAGGTCTTGTAATGTCACTAGTATAGCGAACTTATGGTGAGAAAATGTCTTCTACTAATGCACTTCAGTAGATGCTCTGTGGTTTATAATCTTGGAGAATTGTCCAGGGCGCCGAGAGGTTAAGTGATTTTGCCCAGGATCTTACAACCTCTGTGTTACAGAGGTGGAACTTTAGTCTGGGTCTTCCTTACTCTGAGACCTGCTTTCATGAATAGAACAGCAGTCTTTAATAACAAAATCAGTGATGTAAATTATTGAGCCCTTGTACTCCTTATGTTGTTTACAGTCTTTTTAACTTGCCTTAGTTTTTGTCATATTGCTTTTAATAAGTGCTTGGTGTGAATATGTGTATATAGTAAACCAAATACTCATATATAAAGCCAGCTGTTTTCACATGGGATCCTAGGTTTAGAACTGAAAAGGATCTCAGAGGTCTTTTAGTCCAACCCCCTCATTTTACAGATGAGGATAACGAGGCCTGGAGAGGTCAGAGTAATTTTTGCCACAGTGTCACAGGTAATAAGTTACAAGTTAGTGGTAAATGTATTCCTATTATAATGATAAAAAACATTATAATTTTATGTAGTCCTTTCTAAATCAAGAAACATCTGGAATTCCTTTTCTAATACATGCACTTTGATGATAATGACTGATATATGAATCTTATTAATTGGAAACAAGACATATTAGCATTATTTAGTATAACACAAGAAAATAATTGTTTGAATTTCAGAGTGTATAGGAATAAAAAGGAAAATGGACGCTGATTATATGAGGTTCTAGAAAAGAGCGTATTGTTGATGTAATTTAATTTAACTGAAGGAAGATGATGCCTTCTTAACTGAAACTTAGAGATTTCTTTTCCAACCTTTTGTCCTCCTTTAAAGGTGTTATAATAAAAAGGAACTCTTATAAACTTTGGGATGGTAGTAGAACAAATGGCATACTCAAGGCAAGTATTAGAGGCTGGGTTTTCTTTACTTTAGTTTCTACTTTGTGGGATATTGATGGTAATTGTTCCTTTAGGCACTGCAGACTCTGTCCATAGAGAGAATTCTAGTCAAAACTACTGATGGACAATTTAGAATAATTCTGTTTGATCTGAATTTCATACTGTCAAGTAGTATCATTCCCTTTCCTCTGCTCATCTTCCTGTTCTTTTACATCTACCGTGATTCAGTGGCGATAGTACCTCACAGTTGTTTCCTTTCATTTAGGAAGCTGAACAAGCTAGGACAGACTACTATATTAGAACGTTGTTACTTGAATTTCAAAACGTAAGTACTTTAAGTTTAGAGACTACTCTTAAGGTATGATGCTGTGTGTGTGCGTACATGTGCATGCGCATATCTTCGGTTTCTTAGATCATTTAAGAATTTTCATAGTTATGTTAAAAACTGGAAAAATTACTGACTAAAAAGTTTCTGACACTTGGACTTTAATAAAACCTCTATGTCTTAAATATATTTGGGTAACTTTCTCTAGTTAGCAGTCACGTGTGTAAATTGTTTACAATTATGTAGCTACATTTTACATAATGCATAATAACAGCAATCATTTATTAAACACTTTATATCTGCCAGATAGTGTGCTCTGTGCTGGAACTATAAGCGAATTCAGTTCCTGACCTTACTGTTATTTGGGGGAAGACAGTACTTAAAAGGAAGTTTTATACATAAAAAGGGTACCTACGTGGGGACATGGTGGAGAACGAAGTCTTGAGAGGGATGAATGAGTAAATGTAGCTGGACTGGGGGATTTCTTTTAAATGGAGATTCAGGAAAGAACTGCCTAATTGGAACAAAGGGCTCCAGGGTTGGAGTGATCTTCCACAATAAGAAGGCTGCTGGGTTATGGTAGAGAAAGAAGTCTAGAGAGTCAAGAATAGAGTACAGAGAGGAATGTACATCATTTTCTAAATAAAAGAAATAAAGAATTTTTTTCGTATTACGAGTATTGGTTGAGATTTTTTGTTTGCCCTCTCTAAAAGTTAAGGCAAAATATCCTCTGCGTAAGATTTCTTTACAAAATGCACTGACTTTCAAGCCTATAGTATTTTCTTGACCATTCAAGTAGTAGAATTTATTTTTAATTAGAAAGTAAAATTTTAAATAACTGAAAAGTGTTTTGATTAATTTGTTTCCAGTAATTATGTGTACTTTAAATTATCTTTTCTGTATTGCAGTTGAGGTGGGTGATTATCATTACTTTTAGCATTGATACTACAGCTGAAAGATAGTAAAAAAAAATTTTTTTTAACACTTGGCAAAAAACTCTGATGATATATCCCTATGTTTTAAAGGGTAGCAGTTCACCAAGGTATCATTAATGTCCTATTACTATTCTTTTAAAAAAAGAAATTAAGCTGTTGCTTAACTGCTGCTTTGAGTAAAGAAATTATTTTATATTTTAATATTTAAAGGCTTATTTATTGTCCTCATTGTGACATTGTGAAGTTTTAGATTCAAATTCCATATACATTTTAATTTGAATCAGCAAATATTGAGATGTGCGATGTGCCAGTCAATTGAATTTAAATTTCCAGATTAATAAATTATTAATCATAGAACTTTTAGTAACTGAATACATATGTTTGAAAAAATTTGTAAATGAGGCAGTCTTTTAGTACAAGGGCTAGAATTTTTCTCAGACTTAGTGTTTTTTTTTTTGGTAAAGTTTTTAATAGCTGGTTAGCATAGCTAGCATTAACATCACATGACAACCACCCATCGTAGATAGAATTTTCTGCCCCAGCATCTAGTTAGGAAAGTCATTCAGCATTGGCTTATAAGTTAGAATTGTAACTTCTATCCCACTTTTCCTGGAGGTTTCATATTCTGGATCTTAGCTCATCTTGCCTTCTAATTTTCTAATAGACCTTGTATGTGGGTCAATATGTTTTATTACTCTTCTTATTTATAAGAGTGTATATGTGTGTGTATGTATGTATTTTAATAATAGTGACAATAATGGCTAGCATTTATATGGAGCTATATGTGTCAGACACACTGCTAAATACCTTACAGATATCTCATTTGCTCCTTAAAACAGTCCTCGAAGGTGGGTGCTATTATTATTTTTGTTTTGCAGATGAGTAAACTGAGGCAGTCAGAGGTTTAGTGATTTTCCCAGGATCATCCAGCTGTTCACTATCTGAGGCTGGATTTGAAATTAGCTGTTTTCCTGTAATAGTAGCTCTTCATTTGAAGCAAATATGAGCCATAAGGACCAGGAATCTCTCCAAAGTAGGGAAAGAAGGAAAAAAAATTGATCAGTATTACTGTTATTCCCACCTAATCTTATCTACAAGTTTAAACTGCTTTTGTGTACTTTTTATCTCTAACTCTCCACTCTGACTTTATCCTGGCCTTCCAATTAAAAAAAAAAAGCCAAGTTGCATGTAATGCTTTAAAGTTTTCAAAGTGCTTTACATATGTAATTTCATTTTTTCTTCACAACAAACCTGTGAGGTGTAGGTACTAGTATCTTTATTTTACTGATGATTATACTGAGGCTGCAAGAGGTTAAGTCACTATCCAAGGCCACATAGGTTAGTGAAGGTGCAGGGTTCAAACTCAGGCCTTCTTGACTCCAAAATCTAGCACTCTGTCCATTCCACTCTTAGCTCTCATATCCCTAATATCCTCCTCATTTAAAAGAGAGATTATCAGCAAATCATAGGCTAGAGAAAGACTTCCATAAGGTTCCATATTGTCATCCCTAGCATGTGACTCCTACGCCCTTGTTTGACAAAAGAATCTCAGAAAACACAGTTTCTTAGACTGATTCTGGCACTAACTGGCTCTTGACTCAGGCCTGTCACTTAGCCTCCCTGGGCCTCTGTTGTTTAAATGTAAAATAAAAGTTTTGAGCTGAACTCCGCAAAGTCTTTTCTGGCTCTCACATTCTGTGTAACTATCATTGCATTGTAAAAGATTCTTATGCCTTTCCCTTTCTCCTTTCCCAAAGTGTGGAATTTGGGAGTGGAGTATAACGAAGGAGTAATTTATACTTTATTTATTTCAGATTGTTTTTTTTGCAGAAGTTTTGATGAAAATATAAGGACCATTTTTTTTTCTTTTAATCCCCGTAGCATCTGCCACAGTTCCAGGAACATACTGATTTATCAATAAATAGTACATTTTTTAAAAAAAAGCTAATAAGCAATGCACATATATCTTAGAAAAATGGGAAAAATCCCTCAAACCTAAAAACCTATATATTTTAAAATTTCAAAGAACACTTTCAAAGTTGTTAAATTTCTTTATTTCTTTAAGGAATCTCGTAGACTGTATCAGTTTCATTATGTGAATTGGCCAGATCATGATGTTCCTTCGTCATTTGATTCTATTCTGGACATGATCAGCCTTATGAGGGAATACCAAGAACATGAAGATGTGCCTATTTGTATACACTGCAGGTAGAAAATAGTTTTCAAATATATCGTTGTGATTTTTTTCTACTTAAAAGTTTAAATAAAGTTGTTATTTCTGCCATCCATACATGGTAAACTTAATTTTTTATTAGTTTTGAGTGACTGTGTTTTAGGCATAATAATTATTGCTTGTATTAACTCATTTTTTGTGATGTTTTTTCACGGAAAAGTTCATTGCATTGAAGGAATTTGTGTAAAAACATGGTTTGAAATGTGGCATCAGTTTTATTAAGTTTAAATATTATATTAATCATATTAAATGTAAATGTTAAACATAAATTTACATTGGGTCAAACCAAGTTTGGGAGGGAGGGCACTAATAATTGTAGAAAATGAGGAAAGAATAAGTAGAAAATGGTGCTTGGGCTCCATCTTAAAGAAAGAGTAAGGGACTCTGGGTTGGAAGTAAGATAAAGAGGGGCATCCCATGGAATATGTTGTTATACAGGGAATGTTAAAATATCTATGTAAATGCTTTCAGGTATCAAATAGACAATTAGAAGAATTATGAAAGAATAGTGGAGAAGAATTATATATAGTCACCTTCATTAGTGGGAAGGCATAGCCACATGACTGAAACCACTGGCCTACTGAAGTACAAGTATGAATTTGCTTTGTTAATAAAACAAAAATGCCATTACTAGGATAAAGTATGTTGATTAAGAACACTTTATTTTTATTGAAAAGTAGATGTACTTAAAATAAGTTAACAGAATTTTAGTTCTCTATGTGAAAATATCCATTATGTTGCTGTGTTTGCTATTTTTATAACATGTATCAAATAGTATTTTTAAAAATTATATATCCATAGTGCAGGTTGTGGAAGAACAGGAGCCATTTGTGCCATAGATTATACATGGAATTTGCTAAAAGCTGGGGTAAGGATAATTTTAATCTGTATTAAGACATTTTTTCATGGTTTTTCTTATCATATAATTGGAGAGAAAAGAACTTTAAAACTTCCTGTTGTTATAGGGAACAGTTTAAATGTGTTGGTATAGACACACTTATGATTCTACTAACTGGGTATATAAACCATCATGAATGATACATACTGATATAATCACTTAGGGTGTAGAGTTTGGAGGGTGATGAAGGTGCCACTCAATTGCCTTTAGTGAGTGGATACTTTAAATAGCTCTTAAAATATCTCCAATGATATTAGATTACTTTTTATTTTAAGCTTTAGCTTAAAAAGGTTTTTTTAGTTAAGCTAATGTGGTTCTCAAAATTTTAATAGTGTATTTATGTAAAAAAGCTTGAAAAAAAACCCAAAAAAAGGGGCAGCTAGGTAGTGCCGTGAATAGAGCACGGGCCCTGGAGTCAGGAGGATCCGAGTTCAAATTTGACCTCAGACACTTAACACTTACTAGTTGTGTGACCTTGGACAAGTCACTTAACCCCATTGCCCTGCCCCTCCAAAAAGCAAAAAAAAACCCCCAACAACCCCAAAGTAAGCTTGGTTATAGGTCCAGTTTATTTTTTTCCCCCAAAATAAAACAAAAATATGAAGAATTCTGCTGGGCTTAGTGTGCCTTAATTTTTGTGCCTTGAATAATTTGTCACTTGTGAAACACATTTTAATTCTGCCTCCTCTAACTTTGTAGCATATTTGAAAAAAAAAATTGCTTGATATGTAAGTATAAAGGGGGAAAAAAAAGAAAATAGAATTCAGAATTAGGCTTACAATTTTTTTTTAAAAGTTAGCACTCTTTTCAGTGAGTTAAGAAACTTCGTTGAGCAAATGATAAAGGAAGAAATGGAAAACCCCATTCCTTCTGCCACTCATTTGACCTGTTTTACCCGTTTTTATCCCCTAACTCAATGGAGCACAAAATAGAGGGAGATAGGAAAAGGAAAGAAGGGTAAGCCTCTTCCCTTTACTGTTGCAATACTACCAGCAGCCCTAACCTACAGCTTCTAGTCTCTTCCTTTTCCCTTTTCCTGGGTCTGCTCTCCTCTAGTCTCCTTCAAAGTTAGCTAATTTAGAAACTTGCCTGCATTCTCAGGCAAATCAAAATAAAACAAGTTTGTTTATTTCAAAAAATAGTTGCCAAATTAAGGTCTTATGGTTATTCATTATTCAGCAAAGAGATATTTCTTGACCCTATTATGTGTAAAGCATTGTAATAAGTACTCTAAGGAATAAAAAGAAATATAGGAAATGGTCCTTTTCTCCTAGAGATTATAATTGAATTCGTGAAAGTTAATATAGATCATTCAGCAGTACAAAGTTATATGTGTTAAATTTGAGGTGCGTGAATTTTGATTCACAAGGAAACCAAAAATCTAGTTATGTCCAATATATGATAAGAAATTTCAGAATTATTTTTTAACAAATTTGTTATGGGGAAAAAAAGGCAGTTAAAATTTTTTTGGCTAATAAAATTTAGATTGAGCAAAAATACTCCTTTTCCTTTATGTTCTATTAAGTTAGTTTTAGCAGTATGTTAACATATCTTTAATAAGAAATTTTTTTTCTAATATCTAAAGTAATGTTTTTCCCACAGTGATTCTTGATGTGATCATGATAGAACACTTGTGAAAAAATACTTGATTACTTTGAGTTTCTGCAGTTTTATATATGTCCTTCCTTTTCCATGCCATAGAAGTAAGAAGCTAGGAAGTGAAAGATAAACCACCCATGGTACTACCAGCCTGGAATTTTCCCTACCTTATTCACCTTCTTCTTTCTTCTTGCCAGAGTTAAAAGAAAGAAATAAGTAGAGATAAGAAGGGTAGCAGCAAGAGGAGAATTTTAGAAATTGCTTGGCATAGTTACTATTGGAGGGAAGGAAGGAAAACCGTAGCTGCCTAAGAGGAATGAATGGCTACCGGTAGGTGAGGGATATGAGTAAATCAGGTATAAGACACAAACTACATTTAGGTTGTATTTTCTGTAGAATTATTTCTTAGAATTCATGGAATAAATTATTTGTTTTAGAAAATACCTGAGGAGTTTAATGTATTCAATTTAATACAAGAAATGAGAACACAGAGGCATTCTGCAGTACAGACAAAGGTATATTTTTGTTCCTTTTGCAATTGTATTATTACATTATTATGACTCTTTTGACTGTTTAAAAATATTGTATTTTGTTTATTCCTTTATTGGCCCACAATAGGAGCAATATGAACTTGTTCATCGAGCTATAGCCCAGTTGTTTGAAAAGCAACTTCAAAAATATGAAAAATACACAGACTGGAAAATTTCTGATGTAGTGGTAAGTTATTGGGATTTGAAATTTTCAGGAAATTTGTTTCCAGCTAACAGTACACCAGATATCTCAACTTTCAATTATCCATTTAAGTATGAACTTCTTTTAAGCATTTTCTTTTATGGCAGTATTTCATTCATATGGTGGCAGCTGCTTAATGCTTCTTGGGTATCTCCTCTATGATAGGTGCTCAGGGAATGAAAATTAAATTAAGTTTTTTGCTCTCAAAATCATGCAGCATATGATAATGCTAAATACAGTTTTTAAATACCAATAGCATTCCTGCCTCACTAAAGATTCTGAGTTATTATTTCTGAATTTTTATCTTATTTCTCCTATTTTTTGTGTTGATTTGCATTCATTTCCTTTTTGCCTCCTGATTTTAAATTTTGTTTTTTATCTGTTCAGTCATTTTGAATTACCAACCTATATTAAAACCTCTTGAAGAAATAAGATCTTTGTATTTTAACTCCTATATTAATGTAGTTGGCCAGCAGAAATTTTGGTTCCAAATCAGAAAAAAAAAATATTTTTAAATAGAGGTCTGGTAGTTAGATTGCTACCAAAGTTTATTCCTATACATAAGAGACCTTTTTATAGGTTTAAGTTGAAATTCTTAATAGCAACAGTGCTATTTTCTTACTCTGTTCTTTCCTTTTTCCATTAGAATCCCTTCTTTTCCTCTGTCTCTCACACATTTCTTCTTACTTCCTTCGTATATTTCATTGCTTCTGCTAAGTGATAGGATTATTTGTTTAAAGTAGGAAATATATGCCTAGGAGCTAGCACCAAACATTTGTTACCTGTCATCTGATGATCCATCCAGTTCAAATAATACTAATTTTGAAAAGGAAAATGAAGAGCAGAATTAAGAATTCCTCCTTTTCTTTTTTTCTTAGTGATTTTCCAATTTACCAATTACCAAGAGGTAATTTCTCTAATATCACTGAACTAGTCATAATAGAATCAGGATGAAAAAAACCTGACTTGCCTGACTATTGAGTGGGTTGGTATCTTAATATCGCAACAATCAGTGTTTTTCAGAAAATGAAAAAGGAAAACTTCCAGAAGGAAGTGGAACACTTGTGGGTAATTCTTTTCTACCATGTACTCATCCTGTGCCAAACCCTGAGAATGAATTTTCAGAATAAATTCCTATTTATACTCATCTGCCACTTTCCCTCATAAAGTAGTATAGAAAACATACAAATAATGGTCATTTGGATTTCAGATAAACAGGAATAGAGGTATATTGTATGTATTTTTAGGCTTTTTAATGTATTGCTTTTTTATTTTGCTCTCCCCCTTTTTTCCTTTAAAAATATTTCTTTTTAAAAATAATTTTATCTTAAACATTCTTTTCTTTTTATATTTTGAGTTCCAAATTTCCTTACTGTCACCTTCTTCCCCACCCACTGAGAAGGCAAGCAATATGATATCAATTATACATGTGAAATTATGCAAAACATAAATTTTATTTGTTTTATGGGATTGCTCTTGGGGGAGGGAAGGAGGAGGATGCATATTGGGAGAAATTTTGGCAATGTAAAAAAAAATCACCAAGAATTTATTTTAAAAAACAGGAAGAGACACAGGCACTAGACCTGTTATTTCATTTGGTATGGGGAACTCTGCAGAAAATAATTATCCTTTATGAATCAGCACACGCTGACCTTTTCTGAAAATAGAGTACTAGAGTGCTGCAAGATTAAGGGATTTGATTGAATCAAGTCTTCCTAGCTCCAAGGCCAGTCCTTTTTCCTAGGCCACATTCCCTTTCCTCTCCCCTTCCCTTTCACCCTGCCTAAAGTTTTTATATTGCAAATGTATAGTTGAAAAGATTGAAGTTAAAGACCACAAACTAAAATTAAAGATCTATTTAATTGCCTTATACAGCAGAAAAGACAACAGCTTACAATTTAAAGTTGGAAGACCTGAAAAAACACAGACTAGAATCGAGAGTTCCTGTATACACTGAACTACCCAGGTTTCAGCCAATAAACACTTGCACACTCTGCTGGGTAACCAAGGGCATTATCATTTGATGGTACAAGCTCTTTGCAGACCATTACAGAGGAAGACAAGATGATTTTTAGCAGCGATTTTTCATGAAACAAGAAATAGTGATGAATTAGAAAGAACTTGTGGGAATCTTGATGTTAGATCAGACTAAGCTGAGTTATCCACAAAGCAAATAGGAAGTAAAGTGGAATAATCTACGATCTCTTTTCATCATTGATGATAACACAAGTTGTCTTGAAAGTGATTTTCAGGATATTTCAAAGGAGGAAAGATCCCTAAAATGTACGTGTAGTATGAATGCTAAAAATGCCTCAGCAGCTGAAAAAATACTGATAACCAATTACTAATTCATATGCATACTTTTCCATTTCTGTGTAATCTTTTTAAGAGAATGATGATAATTGGATCATTTATGTCACCCAATTATTGAGGTTGTCTTTGATAAAAATATGGAAAAGTAGACTGTCATAAATGGAAGATAACATCTTCACAATCACAGAGGTATTTAAAAGTATTTGATGGAGGCAAGATACTGCCAGATGTAATAAAATGAAATATAGTTACAAATATAAATTCTTAAACTAGGTTTTTTAATTAAACTAAACAAATACAAGGTGGAGGAGGTATGAACAGAAAGCAATTCATCTGAAAGAGATCTATGGATTTTAGTGGACTTCTGAAAATTCATTATGAGTCAGTGCTATGACATCACAAGGAAAGTTAGTAGAGTCTTGAGCTGCATTTAGAGCAATAAGGAGGCATATAATAGCCCTTGTCGGACTGTGTGTGTGTGTGTGTGTGTGTGTGTGTGTGTGTGTGTGTGTGTGTGTGTATGTATGTGTGTGTGTGTATAAGCCGTGTGTGTGTGTGTGTGTGTGTATAAGCTGGGAGCTGTCCAAAGGAATGAAGCAAGGATGCTAAGGAGTTAAGGTTATTCCATGTTAAGGTCTTTTGAAGAAATGAATGAGAATTGTCTTTTAAGCATTTTGCACATCTACCATATGGATAAAAGGTAAAAGAAGGAAGAAAATGAAAATTTTTTATAACTATTAACCATCAAGAACAGTGAAGCCACACCATTTAGACCCAGTATCCATTTTCAGAGTCCTCGATGTGCTTCTTGATAAAGTGGTGATAGTGTTGGAGGGAAAAAATATGAAAAAGGCACATGGATTAGATCAGTTATGTACTGCTGTGGTCCATAGTGGATGTGATAAACTTTTGAAAGTGTTCAGGAACTGATTTTCAAGGTATTGAGTAGAGGGGAAGACAACACAGTTGTAGGAAAAACCTCAGGTGCTATTACCCAAAAAAGAGCAACCAGAAGAACCCTACTAATCATTGACCAAGAATCCTATTTTCCAATCTTTATAACATTTTAAGGAGAAATTATACATATATCAATAGCATACATTTCAGTATTGAAGAGGACAGTTGTTTACAAGCAATGAATATTGATCACATAGATCATATCTTTACCATCATACATTTGACTGAAATAGAGAACACAGAATCCCACTGTGGTGATTGTTGAATTGATGGAGCAAAATGGAACCTTAACTGTCTCAACAGGTATCTCTCCCTTGCATACTGAAAATTATATAAGACTTAAAGATAAAATAGAAGGACCAGCAAATTACAGAGAAATTGCCTTCCTTAAATTGCAGCAAACCAAAAACCTTAGAAAAAGTTACGTTCTGGATAAAGAAGAAATACAATTGAATCCTGAAGACAAAAGACCGTAACCCTACATATGTTAAAATCCTCAAAAATTAATATTGGAAACCTTTTTTAAAACAGAGCTCCCCATTAGTGTCCCTACCTTTAACACACTAGTGAGTACAAACAAGCTTACCAGCTTTTGACTCAGGGTTCAGCTTGGAACTTTTTCTTCCCATTCCCAAACAGTTACTAAGTCTAAAACACCCCTATCTATCCAGTGGACACAACAGGAAGTGGTACATATTAGCTACACAAATGACAGGGAAGGCAGTGCTGAAGGAAGTAGATGGGTGCAGAAAATGCTCACAGATTGAGAAACTTGGACTGTGCTCAGAGCCAAAGACTAGAAAGAGAAAGGGCATTGAACTTGAGGGAAAGGGAGATGGAAACCCACCTAAGTTGTCTTCTCCCCTTAGAGCAGTGGTTCTCAACCTTCCTAATGCCGCAACCCTTTAATACTCATATGTGGGCATATCTGCATGTGGGTGGACCCACCTGGAGACAGATAGAGGAATGGTGTCCCAGGTCCTAAGACCATTGGAAATATGTGTTTTCCGATGGTCTTAGGCAACCCCTGTGAAAGGGTCATTCGACCCCCAAAGGGGTCGTGACCCACAAGTTGAGAACTGCTGCCTTAGAGATTAGGGACCTAGCAAGCACACACTGCTGGGAATATGATTGGTTTGGAAGTTCTATACTACCATAAGCATCCGTCTCCCCTCTTTGAGTTGGCAGTTCCCACACACATCTCCTGTTAATTAACAGTCACCCATTAAAAGCAAAAAACCAAGGTTCTGTTAGCAATCCTTTCCACCCTCTGCCCCCCTTTTCCCCCATGATGCTGGTACACTCCTGTTTTGCCACTTTCACCATTTGGTGCAAATTCACTGTTAATTTTGCTTTTTATCAGATTATTAGAAATACAGTTTTGGAAGGCGGGGGGAGATATTTTATACAGTAGTTGTACTTGGAAATAACTTGTTCTTTGAATTGCTCACCCCTACCTCCCTACACCAACAAGTCATGTACCCTGTTTGGGAAAAATCTGCCTAAGCAGAAGTACATCTGTAGGGGTGGTGAGCTTTGGAGAAAGTGTGTAAGAACATTTTCTTTTTCAAGGGTTGTCTTTGATATTGAATTTTTTTAATTCAGTGATTCACAGTGTTAGTGGAAATTGGAGAACAAGGATACCATTTGTTGCTTTGTTTAATCATTTTAAGATTTATGTGAACTTAAATAATTGGTTTTATGTTTCAGTGCTGTGATTAATAGTGCTGGAATCCAGTTATATACTATTCTAAATGTCATTGACCTTCACGGTCTTTACTAAGACCAGTTCTGTTGTCTGGAATAATTGACTTGTTTTGTGCAGTATATATGCAGAAGCCTCATAAGATTGAGACTAAATTAGAGAATAATTTTGTTTTGTTTGTTTTTTTCCTTTTGGCAGGATGAAATTAGCGCAGAAAAGATTGTCAGCTCTCTGAACCTTGAAAAACCAGATTCTCCCCCTCCGAAACCTCCACGTACCCGCAGGTACCATGCACTATATTTTCCCTTTTGGGCTGGAGGAATTTCTTTTGGTAGTATATATAGTTTCATCATTTACAGATTCATGGATTTTGATTAAAATGTTGTTGCACATTTTAAACACAAAAGCAAAATACTTTATTATGGTTCTTGTTAGCCTATAGACTCTGATAGACTTCTTAATTTTAAACTTAGGTCATTAAATAAATCTGCTTCGTTACACCATTTTCTCTCTATTTGACATAGAGAAATACTTCTCTTACAAAGAAAATTATTTGCACAAAGTTATATACTGCTATTTAAAAATTTTTTTTTGGTGGAAAGATAGGGGTGATAAAAATAGAGAACTGGCATTTAAAAATTATTTTCCAGAAATTTAAAATGAAAATGCAAGAACTAGTGTTAGAATTGATTTCCTTTTTAATAGGGTTACTATACTGCCAAATCCAGAGAATATCTTTGATGTATCATACCTAGATTTCAGCAAAGCATTTGACAAAACTTGTCCTGTCCTTTTTTTAAAAAATGGAATTTTATGTTTATTTTAAATTTACATCATTCATTTCCACAAGATTTTTTTTCCTGTCCTTATAAACAAAACTTGACATGTGTGCTTTATGATGTAGTTGAATTAAGTGAGTTTGGAATTGGTTTAATGGACAGAATTAGTGTAGTCATTAACGAATCAATGTCAGCTTGGAGAGAGGTCCCAAGTGGAGCAGCCCAGTGTTCTGTCTTTGACCCTGTGCTATGGGCCATTTTTATTGGTGAATTTGTCACTGGCATTCTTATCAAATTAAATAATAGTTACATAAACTACGACATGCAGCTAGTATGTTGAAGATATCAGTGGTATACAGCAGGAGTTATCTTCCACTTCTTACTTTCCCTCACTGTGCATATCAAACTGATGGCCAAAATTTACTGTTACCACTACTACTATTCTTTTTGCTAATGACCATTGACATATGGGTGGATCAGTCTCCCATGAAACCAATATTTTTTGCCTTCAGACCCAAAATAAGTCCCAATTCTGCCAATTCCTTTATTGTGTCTCTTAGGTAGGAGCAGCTATTTCATATAACTGCATCTTCCTTTTTTGTCTTATTTCATCATGTAGAAAGAATGCCAAAATTGCTCTCTAATATGCTTATTTATTGGTTACTGGTTATTGGTTACTGATCTAACATAATATACAAGTGTTAACTACTAAGTGCCAGGCATTGTTCTAATGGGAATACAAATAAAAAAAATATAAATGTTCCTGCTGGCAAGAAATTTACATTCTAATGGAAGAGATATAAGTACATATAAAAATAGATACAGCAAAAAGTGAACAAATACAGCATGAAGTGAATAAATGCAAATATGTACAAAGTAGTTAAATTCAAGGCAGTTTTTTGATCAGGAAAGGCTTCGTACAGATAGATGCTTTAGCTACACTGTAAAAGAAAAGCAGAATTCTGTGAGGAAGAAATAAGGAGGAATTGCATTCTAATCCTGTGGGACAGCCAAGAAAGGCATGGAGATGTATCTGGAATGAGCAAGAGTGAAGGCCAGTTTTTCTGGATTAGAGAACTGGAGAGGAGTATAATGTCCATTGAGACTGCAAAGATAAGTTGGAGCAGGGCAGAAATCAAGTTTGAGACTATGTAAAAACAATAGATAGCAATAAAAATGTATATTTTATTTTAGACACAATAGGAAGCCACTGGAATTGATTGAATAGGGGAGGGAGTCATACGATGAGTTCTCTGCTTAAGGAAAATGCTTTGGTAGCATTATATAGATGGATTGGAATGCTGAGACACTTGGAAGTAGGGAGACAAATTAAGAGGCTTTTGAAATGATTCTAAACAATAGATGAGGAACTAGATTAAAGTGGTATCTGTAAATGGAAAGAAAGGATCAGATGCAAAAGATGCTGTGAAGTAGGATTTGACAACTGATAAGAATATACATTCAAGGGAGACAGGAGTAATGGATATGGGACTGGAAAGATGGTAGTGCCCTCTCACAGAAATAGGGAAATTTTGGAGACAGGAAGGTTTGAGTGAAAGATAACTAATTCAGTTTTAGACATGTTGAGTTTAAGAAGTCTTCAGGACATCTGGTTTGAAATGTCCAGTAGGCAGTTGGTGATGTAGTCCTGACAGAAAGGTGATGGATTCATGATGCAGGAGTCATGTATATTTTGAACTTGGCCAATCTGGGAATTTCTTTTGCTTAAGTATGCATAATCATTACAAAGGTTCCTCCCCCTCCCCCCCATTGGTGATATAGACCTGCAGGTCAGGGTAGAGACTGGGGATGGATAAATAGGTCTCTGAGTTCCAACATAGAGTTGATAGTCATGAGAGCTGATTTGGTTACCAGAGAGAGAATGTAGACAGAAGGAAAAAAGAAGAGGGACTGGGGTATGATTTGAGTGATTAGCCAGCAAAAAGGCCTCTGACCATCAGAAGGACAGAGTTAAGAAAACCCAGAAAGGAGAAACTATCCAAGATAAGAGGGTTGTGAGCAATGTCATTTGTCAATTAAGAAATCATAGATTTTGGAAAGAGCAGTTTCAGGTGAATGAAGTTGGAAGCGGATTAGAAAAGAATTAAGGAGAGGATGGAAATTGGCAGCAGTGAGAATGCATGACTCTTTCATGGGGTTTGATTGAGAAGGAAGGAGAAAATAGGATAATAGCTTAAAGGGAAGGAAATTAGGGCCTGGAGAAGTTCTTTTATTTGCTTGGTTTTTTTTTTTTTAAGTTTGAGGGAGATGTAGTCATGTTTGAAGACAGGAATGAACTAGTAGAGAAGATGATGTTGAAGATTCAAAAGAGAGGGGGGTGAGGATGATGAAGATGCAATCTGTTGGAGAAGATGAGCATGGGATCAAGCTCAAGGGTGACCCACCTCTTTGTCACAGAGTGGGAGAAAGGAAAAATGGGAGCTGTCTAGAAGTTTGGAGATGTTGGGGGTGAGGGTGTGTATTTTTGAGCCGTGCACATGTGTGTTTAATGTCAGTATTAGGAGTCTTTCCCACAGTTTAACCTTTTTTGCTCAGTGCTTTATCCTTCTCAGTGTGGCAGTTGGGTTATGGGAGAAGAAGAAGCTCTTGGGTTTTCCATGCTCCAGACCTCTGAACTGAGGTGGACAACCTTTTGATAAGAAAAATTCAAAGCTTACCATTTGAAAGGATTTTCAGATGTTATTTTAACAGATTTTTACTTTATATGCTGACTTTAGAACTTAACCCTCACATAAGATATAAATCCACTTTATAGTTGCTTCATGAAACATGAAAATGAGATAGAATAGGAAGGCCATCATTCATAATTTTTGGTGGAAGTTAAACACATGTCCATAGGACTATACTTTTACAAAGTCCCAAGGGAGGGAAAGAGTCTATTGTTTCTTGTTGACCAAGGCATTTTTTTTTTTAGAAAAGACTTATCTTCTCAGCTACATGAAATCAACTTTAAAGACATATTCCTGGATTGTAGAATTCCTTTTTTTTTTTCAGTCATGCAAAACATTTTCATATTAGTCATGTCATGAAAGAAAACATAGACTCCTACCCCCAAAAAACCCCCCAAGGAAAATAAAGTTTAAAAATGTATGCTTCAATCTTTATTCAGACATCATCAGTTCTTTCTCTAGGGATTCATCATAAGTACTTCAAGATTTGTCTTGGATCATTTTACTGCTAAGAATACCTAAGTCAGTCACAGCTGGTCATCTTACCATATTGCTGTTACTTTGTACACGGTACCTTTCACTTTGCATCAACTCATGTAAGTCTTTCTAGGTTTTTCTGATGGCATTCTGTTCATCATTTCTTATAGCACAATAGTAATCCATCATCATCATATACCATAATTTGTTCAACTCTTCCCCAGTTGATGAACATCATCTCAATTTCCAGTTCTTTGCCACCAGGAAAAAGCTGCTATAAATAGTTTTGTACATATAGGTCCTTTTCCTTTTTTTTTTTTTAATCTCTTGGATTGGATTCTTTCAGTTTCTTTGTTACTCTCTGGTTCTAGATTATCAGCAGATTTTCTGGATGATTTCTTGAAAGATGATGTCTAGGCTCTTTTTTTTTATCATGGCTTTCAAGTAGTCTAATAATTTTTAAATTCTCTCTCCTGAATCTACTTTCCAGGTCAGTTTTTCCAGTGAGATAATTCACATTGTCTTCCATTTTTTTCATTCTTTTGGTTTTATTGTTTATTGATTTTTTTCATAAAGTTATTAGCTTCTATTTGCTCGATTCTGATTTTTAAGGAATTATTTTCTTCAGTGAGCTTTTGTGTCTCCTTTTACATTTAGCCAATTCTACTTTTTAAGGAGTTTTTTTTCTTCAGTGAATTTTTGTGCTTCTTTTTCCATTTGGCCACTTCTGCTTTTTAAGGCATTCTTCTTGTTGGCTTTTTATACCTCTATTGTTTTGACCCGTTTTGTTTTTTTTAAGGTGTTGTTTTCTTCAGTATTTTTCTGTGAGGCATTTAAGATACATAGAAGGCAAGTTGAGGTGAGATGAGGGTCAAGTGAAGGTGTTAGAATGAAAGAAGAGAGGGAAAGGGAGCAGGGGGGAGTAAAGGAAGAAAGGATAAGGACTGTGAATGTGGAAGGGTAGAGAGGGGTAGAGAGAGAGACAGAGAAGTATCAGCATGCACTAGCTGTCAGAATTATGTATTGGAAAGAGCTCTGATTGACCTTGGAGTCAGACAATTTAGATTCAGATTTCTCACTTGATAGCTTTATGGCTTAACATGTTACCTTTTCTGGAAAACAGAAAAAAATAATACATGTACATTCCAACCAAATTAGAATTGAATGAGATCATTACAAATTTCATTGACTCATAATTGAGAAATTTAATGTCATCTATTTTTCTCTCAGTTGCCTTGTCGAAGGGGATGCTAAAGAAGAAATATTACAGCCCCCAGAACCTCACCCTGTACCACCCATCTTGACACCTTCTCCTCCTTCAGCCTATCCAACAGTTACTACAGTATGGCAAGACAATGACAGATACCATCCAAAGCCTGTGTTGCATATAGTTTCATCAGAACAGCAGTCAACAGACCTCAATAAAAATTATAATAAATCAACAGAACTTCCAGGGAAGAATGACTCAGTAGTTGAGCACACAGAGAAGAAACTGGAACGAAACTTGAGTTTTGAAATTAAAAAGGTTCCCCTACAGGAGGGACCAAAAAGTTTTGATGGAAATACACTCTTGAATAGAGGACATGCAATTAAGATTAAATCTGTATCACCCTGTGCAACTGAGAAACTCTTGAAGTCACAGGAACCAAGTTCAGGGAATTTAACTGATGATGTTTCTCAAAACTCTTGTGTGGACTGTGGTGTATCACCGTCTAGCAAAATCTCAGTAACTACACAAGAAGGAATGCAGAAAAGTTCTGATATGCCACCAAGACCAGATTGTTTGCCTCTTAAAGAGAAAGGACATGTTATATGGCCATTACATGGTCCTGAAAATGCACTGCCTATTTCTGATGAGTCTGAGAGCAAAGCCTCAGACAACCAATGTCAGGCTACTAAAACTATTTCTCTAACACCAAGCCCCACGTTACACGTAGAAGCCAGCAGTTTTGTGGATCATGGTAGTAATACATCTTTAGTTAGAGCACCCCTCAGTTTTACTAACCCTCTTCACTCTGATGATTCTGACAGTGATGAAGGGAACTGTGATGGAGCCATGCTTAAGAATGTGACTAATATTTCAACAGCAAGTGCTACAGTTTCTACTGCCACTAGCACTGAAAACATTTCTACTAGAAAAGTATTACCAATGTCCATTGCTAGACATGATGTACCAGTTACAATATGTTCAGGGGCTGAAAAAGGTAGGTTTTCTTCAGCTTCACCCAATAGATCTCAAAATGTGATGTAAAGAATCATAAACCTTTTAGTTTTTTTTTAAATTTATGTATTTAATAACCCATATTAGCAAGATTTTTAGCACTTACTGTTTGAAAATGAATTTTGGTTGTTAAGACTGTGTAAGTCACAAATGATGGCAGATAACAAAATTATGGATATTTTTTGTGTCATAGCCATAAATTGTGAGGAGGGACATTGCAATTCAAAATACTGTTGAAATCTACTATCTGGAGTAACTTAACTGTCCACTTCATATTGCCAGTGTTTCTAATGAATATCCATTAATAATCTTGTTATATTGATGAATAACTTCTCAGATTCCTCTTCTACTCTTAACAGAATTTCACAGTAAGAATGTTATAAGCTAATACCAAATCTTTCAGCTTTGAATTAAAAGCAAGAAGTAGCATTTTCAACATCTCTGGGCTTTGCAACTAGTTAGACGGTAGGATGTGTCACATTTGTCTATTCATGCACATTGAGCGAATGATGCTTGTCAGTTGTAGCAGCCACATATAATCTGAAGGGTAATGATATACAGTAAACAATCATAGACTAGAATAGAGCTTTATAGATAAGACTGTCCCTCTAAAGTGAAATTTTATTTAAGAAGAAAACAGGAATATACTAAAATTTATACCAATTCTTAGCCTAAAGAACTAAGGTTCTTTGTAAGCCAGATTTTTAGGAAAAAGAAGCCTACATTCACTAGACTGGTGTTCATAATTATATTCCCATATGTATCGTGTGTGTATATATGACACACAGATACACGCATATATAATATGCCTGTGGCACTTCACAGTTTAATGATCATTTGTCTTTTTTTTGGTGACTACTACCTTCATTAAAATAATGTTTGAAGAAAAGTAATAATGCTCTTTGGTTTTTAAAATAACCCTTTTTAGTGTAGTAAATGTAATAGAGGTAATGGTTACAACCATGCAACAGAACAGGAATGTAAACACAAGTAATCTATTGATAGATTGGCAATTGTCCATATTTTACTAGTAACTAAACAGTACATACACAAATGTCATTTTTTATACATACATATATATATATATACACATATACATATATACATATACATATATATCTGTTTGCAAGTACTATGTAAGGGTTGATTTTTGTTTTTAGGCACACAGTAATTGTGTGTGTATTATATATACATATGTACTACGTTAGTATACACGTTTGAAAAACTTTGGAAAATAAAAGCATATTACACATTATTTATATTACTTTAAAATTTTAATGTACACAAACATGTACATACATATGTATATACACATAGTTTAAATGGTGCCTTTATTTTCCAAACATTTTTATCTTCTCTATAGCTCTGGGTGTTATTCCCTTGGTTGATTTGGGCACAGCGAGATTGGCTCCAGTTGTCTGAGTTACTGTTGTGTCTTAGGTGAAAATTTTGGTTTTTGTTGGAATCCCTGTGTTATTTATTTATTTATTTTTTCTGCTCAGGAAGATTTTATTTTATTTTATTTTATTTTATTTTCTCCATCCTTTCCATAAAGGTCTTTTTTTTTCTTCTTTTTTTTAAAATTTATTTTATTAAATTTTTTTTGAGTTACATATTTTCTCCCCGTCTTTCCCCCGCCCACCACCCCAAAACAGCCATCCCAGTGTTTCCCCCCTCCCCCAGTCTATTCTCTCCTATGTCACTTTTTGGTAGGGGTGTGTTATTTAATTTTTATTGTCTATAGAAAGCAGTTAGTGACAGTTGCTACACTATCAACTTAATATCATTTAACTTTTAAATGCCTTCCTCTCCCCATCTACTACTAGATCTTGAAAAATAATTCCCAAACTAACTGCATAGTGTGTTTATATCAGGCTAAATAATATATCTTGTGTTTTATTCTTGGGGAATTATTTTACTCATATTTTTGCCCTTGTTCGAAGAAAAAAAAAAGGATTTAGGGAGGAGAATGTATGAAAGGAATTGTTGCCCACAATTATTTCAGGAGTGGATTGTTTTTGAGTAACTTACTCTAAAAGGATAGATGAAATCTTAAGCCCTGTTCTTTTTTTTTTTTGACCTTTATTTTCTAATGTTTTTGTTATTTTTACTCTTTTAACTCAGTGAAAATGAGCTACTAAATAAGCTTTACATTAACAAAGCTTATGCAACATTTGAGTTCCAAAAAACTCTCAATAGTTGGTAACATTACTTACTCAGTTGCTAATTATGTTTTTATTGCCTTGGATAAGCCACTGATAGAATTATAAAATGTTTCCCCTCAGAAACCTTGTATAGATCTTCTCAGTGGACAAAGTAGTGGATAGAATACAGGACATGGATTGTCAGGGAGTCCTGAGTTCACTTGCTAGTTATTTGACCATGGACAATCCTTTACCCTCTCTACCTCAGTTTGCTGATCTGTAAAATGATGGTAATAACAGCATCTGCCACACAGGGTTGTTATGAGAGGATAAAACAAGATAAAATTTAAAGCCTTTTACAAACCTGAGATCTGTACAACCTTATATATAAAAATGTTATTATCATCATTACCATTAGCTACCTTTGACATAGTGGCAATTTTAAAGTATCCTTTTTTTAAAGAGACTTGTCTGATCAATAGTCCTAGAGATCCAAGTTTTTTTTATTAAAATCATTATTTGAGTTAAATGCTAATTGTCTTTGGGAAATGTTTTTTACTAATTTTTATTTTAATTTAGAATAGTGACTTCGTTAGATTTTCTCAAAGCCACATTCTATTGGGCTGCATATTGAATATTATTTGAAAATGTCTGTGGAGATTGTACAAACTATTAACTGACAAATCTTAATTTTTCTCTTAGGAAATTGTTGACAAAGAATCTAACTTAAATTTTGAGTTATTTTAAGAGCAAAGGATGTCAAAAGAGTAAGTTTCTAGGAAGATAGATTACAGATTCTATGTGCAGTATAACTGATGGGAGTCTAATTTGACTAGAATATATTACACTACTGATATAAAGATCTTGGGTTGCTTGGTTATACAGCCAGAGGCTATCCTCTCTAATCTGGTTATCTTCCAAATGTAACTTACTGCTTACAGAGGCAGTCAGGATTTTAGATCTAAAGCTGGGATAAACACCAAAAGGTATTTATTCCAGTTCCCCTCATTTTACAGGTGATATTGAAGACGAGAACTAAGTGACAAATAAATTGTGTGAGAGGCAGGATGTGGCCCTAGATTTTGTGACTCCGTCTGGTCTTCCTAGATTGTTTGTGTAGATGGCTCAGTGTAAACCAGAATTATCAAAAATGCAGCCCACAATACTCCTTAGTACAAATGAGACTGGATTAAAATGTAATTGGGAAATATTTAAGAAAAAAATATATTGACATTTTATATGTGGTTTTTAAGTTCAGTTTGCAGTCTTAGAGATCCTATTGTACTTGAGTTTGACACCACTTGTGTATACAGTCACTTTTACTAGAAAAAACAAAATCATGGAAGATTATTAAAGTTGCCTTTGTAGACAAAAGACAGTACAAAAAACTTTGAATAATCTACTGGTGGCGAGTCTGTCCCTATATTCTGTCTTGGACCTTTAGAATAGGAATAGTGACAGTTATTTTCTTAGATGTCATGTGTATTCCTGGATTACTTAAAATAAGGATGTTAAGTCCACTAGGAGTATCAGTGAATCTCCACTATATTCTGTGACGTTTCTAACTGAGAGGCAGTCAGGGTGAGTCCAAGGCAAAATAACTGTGTCTTTCATTCAGCTTCTCATTTTCTTACCTTGTCTTCTCCTCTTCTGCTTCTCTTTATTTCCCCTATCCTGAGTGGTCTTATTTGTTTTTTGGCCCCTCTCCCCTATCAACCTCATGGAAAAAGTTACTGGCAAAAGTCACACTGAGATATAAATGACTGATAAACTTTTTTTTACTTCACAAATGTCTTGCAGTTTAGTTATTAAAAAACCTTTTTTGTCTCAAGTTAAAGAATGAAACTTCAGTTGTAGAATTTGTAAGGGAACTTTTCTAATATCCCCTGAAATTCCAGCAGATAGGTTGCTTATTTTCTTTACTAAGGGAAATCGTGGGAGCCAGCCCTAGTTTTAGCACAAAGGGGAATACTTTTAGGCTTTTTGTGTAGGCAGGAGTGGGAAACAAATTTGTTATGTGAAGTTTGGATTCAGTCAGAGGGCTGCACTTGAGGACTTAAGAGAGCCATGTGTGGCCTTGAGGCTGCAGGTTCCCTACCCCTGCTGTAAGACTTCAAGGGAAAATTTGTGGGAGAGTTGTCTTGTTAAAAAATACGTTCTTAGATATGCAGTTAATGTTGCTTTTTGTTTTAGTGTTTGGCTTCCTCAGAATGGATGGTAGAAATGTGTTAAGGAATAAATCGATTATGCTATTTTTGTAGTTTTACTTTTTGTTTCTTTGAGAAGCTATTAAGTCTCTGTTGCAGTAATTGCAATGAATATAAAAAAATTTTCATTCTGTTTAAATGACATTTACTTTCATTCTTAATTATGTGTATTTAATTTAGATGTTGATGTTAGTGAAGAATCGCCTCCCCCACTACCTGAAAGAACTCCTGAATCTTTTGTATTAGCAAGTGATCATAGTGAGTTTCTTTTATACCATTACATTTTTTTAGTTTTTGATAAAATATTTCACTTAATATGTAGATATCTCCTTAATGCATTATTTAAACTCTGAATTTTAAAGATACTTTAAAAGCTGTAATTTAAAAGCATTTTAAATAGCATCAGGTGTAAAGAATATTTTTATTGATGTAACTTTTAGATTAAAAATTTTATTTCAAACTTAACTGGTATTTCTGTGAAACAATTTTATTTTTTTAGCATTGGCTTTTTTTTTTATTTATAAAACCACTGAAGTTGCCAGAACAAGTGAGTGTAACAAATCAAAAACAGAATCAAATATCAATGTAATGATATTTTTTTTCCTGTGGTGTGCCTATTGAGACTTTATATTTAACTAAATTCAGCTTTTCATTTTGAGAGAGCAGTAACTGGGCAAATATGGAAGTTGCTTCTTTAAGATAAATATTTCTAAAGACATTAGAAACTTCAGAACTGTGAAATTACACTTAATGACATTTTTATTATGTTCTCATAACATAAAGAAACTTTTAATTATGTAATTCCAGAGCCCTTTAAACTCTAAGGCTTATTATTTATTCTTTAAGCTAAGCAAAGTGGCACTCGTACAGCACAACTGCATATTTGTATTGACTTCCTTAATTACTAGAGTTTACTGTTCTGATTTGTTTTCACCAATATTTCAACAATATTTTTGATGTTTTATTGACTAATGCCTGCAGTGCTTACCAAAAAATGTTTTATTCTAAATATATTTTATTTGACCGGTTTTGTGTCTTATAATTTAGGGATTGTTGAGTTTATTAGCTTTAATAATTTGGTTTAGGAAATGTTATCATAGAGAGATTTTTATGATACATGTGTATCATATAGTGGAAATTGTTTAAATTTAGTTTATATGCAACTTATAGTCAGCATTCTAAAAAGTTTGCATCTTAAATGGTCCATTTTTATATATATATAACTGAAATATAAAGGAATTTCATGTTCAAAGAATTTTGATTTTGATCATAAGATCCATTTTTCTCAGACACGCCTGTAAGGTCAGCTGAGTGGAATGAACTTCACACCGAAGAGCAGTCTGAACAAAAGAAATCTGAAGTAAGAGTTTAATTTTGGGAATGGAAGAATCAGCTTAGAAAGTTCTGCTCTTTTGCTTATATTTTTAGAGGTGATTTTTGGCATTACTTAAATTTAGATCTGCAGATTATAATTTATAAATTAGCATTATTTGCTCTGTTTTAAACAAGCTCCGCACAAAAAAAATTTATTTCTAAATTTTTAGCTGAGTACAAGATTGGTTACCTGAAGTGAAAATGAAAAGGCAAACATGAATTACACATAACAAATAATCACCTTTCACACACATCATACTGTTATCAGAAATTAGATTTGATCCCCCCCGTAGGATGTGAATAATAGTTAATAGGCATAATGTTCCAGAATGAACATTGGGAGCAAATATAGGTAAGGATTCAGCGAGATGGAAGAGTGACCGTAATATGGTTTCATCCTCTTTCTTGGCTACTCACTGAGGTTCCTGTTTTCAGGACTATTGGTGTGTGTGTGTGTCTGTGTGTGTGTGTGTGTAACAGTAATGCTTTTCTATCATAGTACTGTCTACATAGGACATTTCTTCCCCTGTAGCCCACCTTGTACTCTCTTCTCATCAAGGAAATGTAGCTAAAGCCCTAGTTGTAGGATATAGGTAGCTAGTTGCTGTGTGCTTTTGGGGGATAGTGATACCAGTCTTTCCATGTCCTGTTTGGAAAAGGGAAGGTAAATTCTCTCTCACCTATGCATACTAAAATATGTTAAATAGCATGTCATGTTTCATGGTTTTTATTTAAACTCCACTGGAAGCACTATTCTCCTTAGTATCACTTGGAGAGTTATAACATAAGATACAAAAGATTTAAAGTTTCATAGATGTATACAGGTGACTTCCCTGATTTTTCTGTTACATTATTTTTGTGTATAAAAAGTTAAACATTTCCAAATGATTATTTAACAGGTCTTGATATCTACTGAGAGTAAGACATTGGGTAAGTGATTTAAGCTTTCTTTCCATTTTGTTTTCCACATTGATGAAAAAATGTTGAAGAATTCCATTTTTTTAGACCTTTGATTTATATTTTGCTATCTACTTCAATGGAGACATGCTTTCATTACTGCAGTTTTTCAGTCCATCCAGGTCATCTTATTGGTGCAACTCTTGTTCATATCCTCTTATAAATCTTTCAGGAGATCTTCTTGACATATTGGGCCTCATCTTCTTGTAGTCCCCCACCTCCTTTTGTGGTCATAAATCTCTTTGACAGTATCTTTTTTATCCTACTTCTTACACATAATTCATTGTTTTTAATGAATTGTTTTTATATGCTGCAGTTTTGGGGGTTTTTGGGTGACCTTCCTATGTCTTTCTGTTGCCATTTCAGTGTACTCAGACTTTTAAGGTAATTGTTGCCAGAGATGTGAAATACGCTTACAAACTGGATTTGATTCCTTGTTGGTAGTTATTTGAAAAAAATGATCTGAATTAACCCACCTGACATATTTTGATTGTGATAAACCCATCCCTTCTATAAGAGCATAAATTTTCATTTATTTTAGTCAAGATTTATAAGGCTGAAATTCAAACCAATATTATAGGATCAGATTAGAAAACTCAGTCAAATGAATTTGTCATAATTAAGTCAATCTAATATATATTACATATCATCCCGATTTATTTACTTTACATATTTAAAACACCATTGAATTGTAACTATAATTCAGTCATGCCAAAAATTATTATTAATAATATTATAATAAAGTATTTTAATGCTTGATGTTGCAGCTTAATAATATACTTTATTGCTTTTTAAAATTAAAATTATGCATTTTAGCACACTATTCAGTTTGCTCAAATTGACCTTTTTGGGGGATAAGTCCTCATAATTAACATATTTCCTTTTAGGTATAAAAGCTAGCATGTTCATTACTAATTCATTTTAAAGATGAAAGTAGTTAATATTGCTAAAAACCTGATTTTTCTGAAAGGTGAAGTTGTTTTACATTTAAAAAATTGTAATATCTAGGAAATATATAGCTTTAAACAGATTCTGCATATAAGTCAAGGAGCAGTATAGAAATCATGCACTGTGATATATTGATGAACAGACTTGGACTATATTTGCCAAAGATCTTTTACATCAAGTATAATTCCAGAGTAGAGTAATCACATCTGTCATCCCACATATTCATCCTCTCTTCTCAGATACTTTATGGTTAAGAACCTATTGGTAACTAGAACCAGAATTATCTCTGGAAGAACAACACAATCTCTCAGAATATTAATTCTATAACATTCATTTATTCATTTATAACATTCATATTTATTCAATACCAGTTTCAACACAAAGTCTAGGAGAGTAAAACATAAGCTTTAGAAAGTATCTCACCAGTATATTTATAGGCTATATTTTTCGGTTAACTATTTAATTGTTTTGGTGGTGGAAACTGTTAAAATTACGGAATGTTTTAAGTGTTTAAACAAAATGTTTGGCATAGTGGATAGAAAGTTGGACTAGAAACCAGGAGACTCTGGGTTCAGGTGCCTCTGACACATAACTGATTGTGCCACCTTAGGCAAGTAACTTAACCCTATCTAAAACTTAAGTTGAAGATAAGGTATGAACTTTCATTGATAAATGAGAGTTTTCTCAACTGGGAGTTCTTTCTACCAATGAACTCACAGGTCCAGGTCTTATTCCTCTCCAAGTACTTAAGACAACAAATTTAGATTTGGAGAATACCTGAAAAATGCTGTCCATTTATATAAATTGTAACTCGTCCAGGGTCACATGTAGTAAGGAACAGAGCTGAAATATAAACCCAGGTGTTTGAATTTGACTCTGCCGCTCTATGCATTGTACCACACTCTTTCATAAAATAACTGCCCAGTTCAGAAGGTGGTTACAAAGAAAATACTATGAAAGTAAAGTGCCTTAAACATTCCAGCTACAGAAACCTAAAACTCCTGTTAAACTTAGTTATTTTATTTGCTCCATGTTGTGGTTGTATCATACTTGTATCCCCATCCCCACTTAAGAAAATTTCAAAAATGAAAACCTGTACTATATAATGGAAAATTTAAGGCTAGTACAATTGACTCCCATCAAAAATATACAGTTATTTCATGTTCATGTGACTCTCAGAAACACACTGTTAGTGTTGTTGAAGGTATACTTAGACTTATGTGGTTATTTCAGCAATATAATCTGTCTTATTGTCTACATTAAAGTTCTAAATTCACAATGTTACAAATGATTATAGCTAATAAATTTTTGTTTTGCTTTGTTTTTTAGATCTCCCTGTAGAGAGTGATCAGACAGAGACTAATATAGAATGTGTACTCCCTACTTTAAGTAACAAAGATCATATTTCAGAAGAAAGTTCAGCAGAAGCCACAGATATTGGTAATAATTCCATTAATCAATATGTTATTTTTACCTGCCACTGGTTACTGTTCTCCCCAAATTTATCACTAAGCAGCAGATATTAGAAAAGACCAAATTGTCATAATTCTTGGATTTCCTTAAGATAAAATCAGCAGTGAATCAAACTTTGTAGTGTTTTTATGTGTTCTTAATAGAATACTAGCTAAAAGTAGTGTTTGCTGAGTTGATCAAGAAATAAATTGAATGAAAGTATACTTAAATGAATATACCACATCAAAATGAATAAAAACCTAAAGTACAAAGTACTGTTTAAACACTTTTCCTTTAGTTTTGAAGCAATGTCAAATATATTTATTTTTTTCATAAGTTGTATCAGGGTTGGTTTTATTCCTGATATTGAATAAAGCATTTTTAATTTGCCAAAAAAATTTGTGATGTTTGAGGATTTTTTTTTAATGTAAAATTTCTTTATGGAAAATTGTGTTCCTAAAGGTAAAGATACCTGTAGATTGAGAAGGTTGTAAATAATATGCTTCAAAACTCTGAAAGATGGATTCTATCTGTATTTTTGACTATAGGTTTTGGTAATCGTTGTGGAAAACCCAAAGGACCAAGAGATCCACCATCAGAATGGACATGATGCAAGGGGATAAAGGACACATAAAATTATACTGGAAAATTCAAGTGCCACTGAAAACCAGATTTTTAGTATTTCACTTCCCTCCCCAATAGAGCAAAGTTTGAGTTATTGTGGGTGGGGATGGTTGCTAAGAGAGCAGTGTAGATTGTTACCTACAAAGGATAAACTTTTTATAATAGATCCATTTTAAATTTGAAAGTTTGCAACAGTGGATTCCAGTATTACATTCTAATTTTTTGGAGGGTGGGGAGGGCCGGGACCATCTACTCTGCCTTATTGTACATTTAGGAAGAAGTATTACATATGGTTTATTTTGTAACTTCAAGTATTATTGCCTTAATGTCTCTTAACCCTGTTACACGCTGCTTGTAGACATGTTAATACAGTAATACTTTTATGAGAAATTGAGTTTATGGAGTACCCTTTTGCTAATGTTTTATCATGTATGCATTATTTTGTATATGTACAGGGCAAGTAGGTATATAATTTGATAAAGTTGCAATCATAAGATATTAACAGAAGATGTAAGGAATCTCTGCGTGATCTAAATCTTTGTCTACCTTATTTGTAAATTATTTGCCCTGATGTTTTAGAAAATAGTTTCTGATTTTTAAAATTGCTGGACACATGCTGCCAGCATTACAGGCTAGCAGAGATAAAAGATTGTAATAATACATTTTGTAAATTGTAAGCAAAAGGTTATTTTTATATTATATACTGTTTGTCAATCCTGATTTGTCCTGGTTTTCATCTAGTTATAGAGATTCAGTAAGTGCCTTGGAACAATATTGAATTCTCTTAGCTCATGTGTGTTACTTTAATATTTGAGTTCAACTGGGATTAGAAGACTATCAAAATGTCTATGTTTTAGGATATTTCACCTGCCAGTAAAAAACAAAACCAATTCTACAAAATCTGTCTCTCTTGATTATCATTTTAGCTTTCTTAGGAACCTTATGCCTTTTATAGGAATTGTTTCTTTTTTTTCTTTCTGGATTGAAATCCTTTTAATTGCATTCTTCCCATTTAGCCTTCATGTCACAGGGACTGACTGAAATATCCAAAATTGAAGCAGGAGCTAGAATCAGGTTTGGCTATTTTCAAGAGGTTTCTTTTCTGTTGATTTATCGTTCCCTTATTGAAGAGATTGGTGAGATAAGAGTATGTAGAGTAGAGTCTAGAGGCTTTGAGGAAAGAAAGTGGGATCATTGTAAAAGGAAAAAGCTGACTATGGAAGAAAAATTAAAAATCAACTATCCTTCCATATTTATCCTTAACTGGAATTTTGTTATTGTTGCTCATTTACTCAGGGATTTTTATATTCAGTGAATCAACAAAAATTTATTCAGTTCCTCCTATGTGCCAACGCTGGTTGCTGGGGATAGACAGAAAATGAAAGTCTTTCCTCTCAGGCTTACATGATATCAGGGATGATAACAAGTATTTATATAAATATATACGGAATAATACAAAGTAGTTAAGAAGGTGGAGGGTACTCATAGTTGTGGGAAATAAGTGAAGGCTTCTTGTACAAGTTGGTGCTTGAATTGAGTCTTGAAGGAGGCAGAGGAGAGGAGAAAGTGCTTTACTATCAAGAAGTCAGCCAACACAAAGACCTGGAGATAATGGAAATGAAGTACAAGTGATGAACAGAGAATACCATTTTGGCTAGAGCACAGAGTTCAGGAAAGCGACTGTATGAGTTTGGAAAAGTGTCTCTCCAGGATTTAAAACTTTGAGCAGAAATTGTCCACCAGCAAAGCAAGACTGTCAAGGAGCTTTTATTGTAATGAGGGAAGACAACATTCAGAGGGGAGCTGAAAGGCCAGGTACAACAAGCCTTAGCATGTTAAGAACCTTTTGGACAGTCATGGGTTTCAATGAGGAAGGAGGTGTAATACTCTTTATATTTTTGTAAAATTTTATCTCCTCAATTTCTAGTTAGTATTTGGAAAATAAGGTAAGGCATATTGCTGTTTTTGGTACTTGAGATGTCATTGCTGTTGGCACAGCATTTTTTACTTGGAAGGAGCCTTAAATATTCCATAATTCATTTGCTTATTTAACAGACAGACCAAGGCTCAGATTGATTAAATGACTTGCCCAGAACTAAATATGTGGCAGTGGGAGAAATATCAAACTGAGTGGGAAAAATACCAAACTGAGTGGAATTTAGAGTTTTGGTGAAACCATGGATTTTAGATTGGAGGCACACATTAGTTATAGCCAAAGTGAATAGAATCTACTGAGCGTATGTTTTTGCCAAGAATGTGTACACAGTCCCTCCTTATGTGTTTTGCTTTTGTCCAAAGGTGTTTGTGTCCTTTTAAAAGGTTTTAATAATAGGATGGAATAATAATTGAATTAATGGATGAATTTACTAGCATATATGTGAATTTTTTTAAAAATAGTTTATCTGTATTCTTAAAAAATAGTAAGATAGGGCTAGCCCTAAAAGTTACCATGTTAACATTTTGTTATAAATGAAAATTTTAAATAATAAAATCCATATAGTTATTCATCTATTTTAAGTATGCACTATAGAGGTCTTTAATTCATGTTACTGAAAAGTTTCAGGAAACTTGTCTTTTCATTTTTAGTTCCTTATAATGTTAAAAATTCAGTTTTGTTGTAATGAAATGCAACAAGAATATTTGCTTTTTTAAAAAACAAGTCCAAGTTTCACTTTGTCTTTTCTAATTTTGGACTTTTGTTACATAGTTCTGAAAATCCAGAATTTCATGTTTTGGCAAATAGAAAGATGCAAAAACTCTAACAAAGATTTTTAGCAAAATCTCAGGAGTCATTCTCTGCATTATATTGAGTAAATGCCTAGATGTACAAAATATATCTAGTTTAAAAACATGAACTATATTTTGATGTATTTGCTGTAAATTATTCTCTGTATACACACAATATAAAATACAGAAAGGCTAGCAGTTTTAAACTAGTCAGTTAAAAACAGTGCTTGCTTTGTTCTATATGATCAGCCTATGGAAAAAGACCTCTTGAGTATTCAGAAAGAAGATAATACTAATGATGATGATAATGATAGCTAACATTTTTATAGACCCTGCTGTAGTATGCTAGGCACTGTGCTAAGTGCTTTATAATTGTTATCTCATTTGATCTTCACACCTGGATTTTAGGTGCTATTATTATTATTCCCATTTTCCAGATGAAAAAACTGAGACATAAGACGTTAAGTGACTTTTCCCAGGATCATACAGGAAGTGTTTGAGGTCATATTTGAACTCAGGTCTTAGTGACTCCAGGCCTGGTGCTCTATCCATTGTGCCACCTAGCTACCTGGCTTTATTGAATTATCCTTATTTCATGACTCCTTTACACAAACTGCATTCAAGCCAAACAGGATTACTCTGTCCAAGTATATTCTATGCTTATCTTTCATATCCATGCTAACCTTTCTTTGTACTCCTGGAACCTCCTAGTTCTTCCTCTTCAGTTCCTACACTAGTATAAAAGTGTAACTTAAATATCATTTTCACCACGAAGGGCATCACTTTCTTGATGCTCTCAGCATATAATAGATGCTACTATATTTGCCTATGTTAATTATATTCCTGTGTTTGACTGTAATCTTCACGAGGTTATAGTATCATAGATATAGAGCTGAAAGAAACTTCAGAAGGCATCTAGTTCAGTCCTCAGTTTATATATGAGGAAACTAAGGTCCAAGAAAGTTAAATGATATGCCCATGATTATATAGGTAGTACATAACAGAAAAGATTTGAACCTTGGTCCCTTAACCCCAGACTCAGTGGTATTTCTACAATGTTGGCTTCTAGTCAAGGATCATACTCTGTCATATATTTGTTTTATATATATATATATATAATCCAGTAATTTAAGGTATACATGGAGATTATTCCTTTGAATGTGTCTGATAATTTGGTGCTATAGGATAGGATTCTTCTGGCTTTAAGCATTAAAAAATTCTTTTTCCTAAGTGGTATACAACTATCCAAGATAATCAAATGCTTTAACCAGTCCTTGTTTCTGATTTTACAACATGCTTCTGATTCTAGGAGAGATGTTGTTAAAAATACATTCAACATCTTATATTGAATTCAGATTTCTCCTAGTTCAAGATAACCCATCTACTTCTGGTGATACAAACATGCATATAATACAGAACTGCCCTAAGCGCTTTTGTTCTTAAATGGAAGGGGAAAGATATCTATAAAAATTAAAGATAAAAGAGAAAGTGTGGTAAGTACAAAGGAGAGTTTCAGGAAATGTTAGCGGAAATTGGAGGACTCATCACTTTCAGCTGGATTGATTACTGAAGGCTTCACTGAAACCTGAAGTCCTCTCACTAGCTTGCAGGTGTTGGCTTGAGTTGGGTTTTGAAGGAAGGAAGAAGTTTAAACAGATAAGGAGAAGAGAGTCTGCTCCATTTTTGGGCAAAGGCTGAACGAAATGAAGGAAGATGGAGAAAAAGAAATAGCCTATTTTGGCTAGGATATAAAATATGTGAAGATGTGAGATAAGACAATACCATGGAGAGGACTGTATAGCTAACCTAAAGAGTTTGCTTTCTGTTTGTTAAATGTGAATGGGGAGTCACTGAAGGTTTATGAACAAAGGAATAGCATAAAGAGACGTAGAAAGGTTACTGGACAGCAGTGTGAATGATGGATTGAAGAAGGTAGAAGCAAGGAAAGGAGACTAACTTGGGAATTATTAGGATGCTCTAGGCAAGAAGCCTTGAAAGCCTGAACTATGTTGATTGGTTGATACGGGTGTGAGATGTTTTAGAAAATTGAGAAGGCTTGAAACGTGCATATAGGAGGTAAGGAAGAAAGATTTGAGCATAACTTATGTTTATGAACTTATTTGACTGGGAGGTTAGAAGAAAGGTTTTCCTAGAGGGAGATGGCTATGAGTTAAGATACACTCAGTTTTAAGTTTGCTCTCTACAATGATGAGAGTAAATGGGAAGATGAGGGATGAGAGCCAAGGACAAAACCAATGCTTATGTTTAAGGGAGCAGGAGAAGTTTAAGGGGCTAGAGAAAGGATAATGGGAGGGAGAACTAAAACCATGATAGTGTCATAGAAGTACATCAAGAAAATAGCAGTGCCATATGTAACAGTTGAATGGCATTAATGCCATTAAAAGAACCATCCATGTTGATTAAATCAAAAGTTTAATAAAGTAAGGAATTTGGAGAAGATGATATCTAAGATTTCCTCCAATGCTAATAAATTCGATTAGACATTTGTTAAGGGCCTTCTATGTGGAAGTCATTTTCTGGCACTGGGGATAGAAAAATGAAACACTATATTTGGAGAATACAACCTCTATATGGATTAAGTATAAGGTAATTTTTTTTCTTTTGCTTTTTGGAGGGCAGTTGGGGTTAAGTGACTTGCCCAAGGTCACATGGCTACTTTTTGTGTTGTGTCTAAGGCTGGATTTGAACTCAGGTCCTCCTGACTCCAGGGCTGGTGCTCTATTCACTGCACCACCTAGCTGCCCCTAGTATAAGGTAATTTGAAGAGGGATAATCAGGGAAGACTTCATAGACAAATTGTCCCTGAAGTGAACCTTAAACAAAGATAAGGGTTCCAATAAGTAGTGATAAGGGGGGAGGGAAATGTGTTCAAGGTCTGGGATATGAAGAGAGGAAAGAGAGAATATGAGGTTCAAGGAACACCTGGTAGCAACTGGATTAGAAAGGACATGAAGAGTAATAAAATAAGGTCATTGAGGTTGGAATTAAATTAAATGTTAGGGTGTGGTAGAGCCTGCTAAAGTATGACTTGGTATAATTCATTACATAATGTCTTATTTGTAACTATGCTTCTTCTCATGGTTTTTATGTTTACTATTTGGACATTTTCAAACTAGAAATTCTTTGTATTCTTTGAAGTTCCCTGGTATGCCTGTGCCCATGCCTATTGATTATTTTTTCTGACTCCTGTTTTGCTTTAGTTTCCAGTATTTTTGCATCCTATCCCTAAACCAATAGAGGCCTCTACTGATACATTTCAAAAACTGACTTTCTGGATAAATGTCTACCTAGAACCAAATGGAATACTCTTCATAGAAGACACACTTTTACACCTCTTTTTTAATGGTCTTTCAATAAACATTGGGAAAAAGGAGCATTCTATTTCTGCGATCATACCTCATTCCATTCCATTCCTTACATGGCTCAAAAGATACCAAAGCATAGCTCCTGAAGCAAAAGCAACAGATGAGGTCCTATTTTTACCAATAATTGCTTTAGAACCTCTATTAAGAAAGGAAAACCGATGTGAAAATAATAGAGCCCCCCCCCCCCCTTTTTTCTTAAAAACCAAAAATGCAAGAAAACCATCTGTGGTTGCTTACCACTCCCTATAATCATGTGATCAAAATACTGGCATCACTGAATGGATAGTGGAGGTCCACCTTGAAATGTAGATCCACAGGTTTTCCTCTGTCCAACCTTCTTGAGTCTTTAGTTGTAAATATATCATCTAATAAATTTAATTTGGATTTGTAAGTTCTGTGTCTATTTGCTGTCTTTTTTTCCCCTCTATCATGGATTATAATTTACTATCGCATTTGTCTCTCCTCACCCCTCATAAAGAGTTGTTAGCTATTAAAAGTAGAAAGCAAGATGAGTTGGAGAACTTGACTTTTGTTTCTGAAAAAAATCCCTTGGATCTAGAAAATCATAAAATACAGGTGAAGAATTTATATTGTATCACAGAAGCAATACATTTTTTTGAGCAAAGGAGTGATAAGGTTAGATCTGTTCCTAAGGAAGATTATTTTGGTAGCTGTATAAAAGATAAGCTGGGAAAGGGGACTGGAAGCAAGGAAATAAATTAGGAAACTATTACAAATATCCATGGGAGAAGCAATGAAGGTCTAAACTAGAATGGTGGTCTTGTGGATAGATGGAAGGCTATTCATATACAAGATAAAATTAACAAGACTTAGCAATTGATTGGAGAGGTAAAAAAAGACGGGAAAGTCATGGATAACTGACTTGAGCTCCTCGACTTCTATGTTTGTCACATTTTCTACTCCTCTCTGGTCTCCTCATAAGGAATACTTGGAAAGTCTTCTTAAAGGTTCACATCCTACCCCCAAGATTATATTTTTTTCTGTTAGGTCATTCTTGTTTGTAAGCCTAAGTCCTTTGCTTTTTGGAATCTTTTGTTTCAAGTTCTCTACTCCTTTGCCATCGTGGCTTGCTAAATCATGTGTAGTACTGATTGTGGCTCCTTAGAACTTTCTAGCTGCTTGTAGTATTTTTTTTTTCCGGAACCTGTAAGCTCTGGATTTTGGCTAAATTTCTGTTATTTTATTTTAGGACTTGTTTCAGTAAGTGAAGGGGGAATTCTCCTCCACCCCTTTTTACATTTCCTTATGGTTCTATCACAGCTAGAGAGTTTTAGGATGTCTTGAAATATTATATCTGGGTTCTTTTTTTGGTCATAATTTTCAGGTAGTTGAATAACTCTTAAATTATCACTTCCATTTGTTTTCTAAGTCAGTTGTTTTTCCTATTATATAAGTTTTTCCACTTACTTTTTTTTTCAGTCCTTTGACTTTAATTATTTCTTGATGTCTTAATATAATACCTTCAATCTGGCCAGTTCTTATTTTCAAGAAGTTATTTTTTTAAAGCATTTATCTCTTTTTTTTTTCCATGGACTTAATATATTTTTCATTTTTCTTTGCTGGCTTTTGTTTCTTTCCCTATTTTTCTTCCAACTAATCTCATTTGGTTTTTAAAGTAATTTTTAAAATGAGCTCTTCTCAGAATTTCTTTTCTACTCGTGTCCAACCTGCATTTTTCTTTAAGGTTTCCTTGTAGACTTTTTTTTGTGTGGGGGGGTTATTCTCTTGTTTGTGTCTCACGCTTCCTTGTTGCTATAATAGCTCTTTAGGGGTGGACGGGGGAATTCTTTTTTTTGTTTGCTTATTCTTCCAGCCTACTTCTTGACTTTGGAATTTTAGGATAGTGTTAGACTCTGCAGACTGCTGAGAAGTATTTTTGGCCTGAGTGTCCTCTCATGATCTGCTGCTGCTTTCACAGCTCTGGCTTGGGGGTTGCAAGCTTTCAATGCTCCCAAAGTGATGTGATAAGGGGGTAGGTCTGCTCATTGCCCTCCTGATCTGATTTCTTCAAGTTCCTGGCCTAGGTTTGGTTGGTTGTCAGAATTGTCATTTTGTCTTTGATTGGAAGGCTCAGTAGGCTGCTGCTGGACTCAGCCACTATTAGCCCTCTGTGACATTCTGCAAGTTCAAAGCAAATAAACTACCAGTTCCTATTTAGTTTGAGATGCTGCACTGTACTCCTGTAATCAGTACCACAGAACAACTGTTTTGTTTCTAATGCTTATTCAGTATACCACCACAACTGTTCTTTGGCCTGGGTCTGAGACCTGGAATTGGGTAGGGGACAACAGAGCTGCCAGATGGCAGCTATTCATGCACCCAGTGCTAGAGTTCAGGGATCCCTTGGGATCTCTTTATAGCTTTGGTGTTTCCTACTGTGGTGTCTTTTTTCAGTCCCCTTTTAGTCCAGGGATGGTGACATGCTCCCCACCACTGCATATGCCTCTGATTAGACCCTATATCCAGTATCCACAGACTTTGCTGTTTCCTTAAGCCACCCTGTGCTCAAAAAAATGACTCATTATTTTCTTAAGGATATGAGACAGGTGAGCTAGCTATATGTATGCATCCTCTCATCCTACCATCTTGACTCTCCCCAACTCTTTCCTATGATCTCTGGAAGGAAGGTGGTGGCTTAAATAGAAATAGAGAACTGTAGAGGATAGATTGGGGAAAATATAATGACTTCCATTTCGGAAATGTTTGAGATTCAGAGGGGTACATTTCACAGGATGTCTCCAGTATGCAACTGGTAATGTGGAATAAGAAAGGCCTTAGAATACATAAGAGTTAGAGCTGGGACCTAGGCTTGAGGTTCAAAGTGATGATGAACTCTTAGAAGTTGATGAAATCACCAAAGGGAAGAGTAATGTGACAGAGAAGAGAAGGCCCAGCAGGGGTTTTTGAGTATTTCTCAGGATCAAAGGACCAGAGATAGATGACTGTTCAACAAAAAAGAGACTGAGGATTGGTAAATAAGAGATAAATGCAGTCTTAGATAAGCTAACTGGAGATAGCATCCAAGAAGAAAAGGTGGTACACAGTGTCAAGTAGAGACAACTCAAAAAGCTATCTGCAGCTGAACCACTGGTAATCTTTAAAAAGAGTCATTTTGGTCAGGCCAAAAGCCAGAGCAAGAGGTTGAAGAATTAATGGAGAAGTGGTGAAGTGAAAGTAGTAAATGTAGACTTTATAAAAGACTCCAGCAAGAAAAATAAGATAAAGTGTGATTACTAGGGCAGGAAACAAGTTTGAGCAAAGATTATTACAGAAACTGCCATGCTTATGTTTGTAGAAGGCAGATAAGGAGCCAAAGAGAGAGAATGCTCCTGGATATGAGATGAGGTCAAAAGTGTGAGTTTTTTTTCTTTCTTTATTTTTTTATTGATTTGTTTGTTTACTTTTAGTTTACAAGATTCAGTTCCACAATTCCTTGAGTTTCAAATTTTCTTCCTTCCCTTCCCCTCGCTCCCCCATGGCAGCATGCAATCAAGTATAGGATCTGCAAATACTTTCACATTAGACATTAGTCTTCTTGTAAAAAAGAGTTGTAACCAATGGAATGAACAATGGGAAAGAGGAAACAAAATCAAACATGAAAAAGAAAGAGAGCAGGTAGTTTGCTTCAGTCTGCATTTAAACTCTGTTCTTTCTAGATCTTTCTCTGAATGAAGACATCTCTTTCCATCCTGAGTCTTTTGGAGTTGTCTTATAACCTTGCGTTACTGAGAAGACTCTAGTCTATCAAAGATGGAGATGGTCGTCACACATATGTTGTGTCTGTAATTGTGTACAAATTTCTCCTGAAAAGTGTGAGTTCTTTAGAAGAGTTGGCCTTGGTCAGAAAAAAGTTCTCTTTTTGACTTAAGGAAAATATGAGATGATAGGTGAACACACAGAAGGGGAACTTAAATCATACCGCAAGTTTTCTGTCTTCCAGTTTCATGAAGTCATAATTTTAAACTTGGAAGAAATCTTAAAATTCATCTAGTTGAAACCCTTCAGGTGTATATAGATACTAAGTCCCCCAATGTGACTTATATTTCAAATAAGGTGATTGTACTAGGATGTTTTACTAGATCATTTCCATTTTAAAAATTCTACAATTCCTTAAAATTTTAATTTTAAAAAATGCTTTTATTTGATTGAAAATATCTACTAATTTAAAGACTGACCATAAATCATCAAAGTTGTTACTAGAGATTTTTTTTTTCCAAGTATTCTTTTGGCCACTGGAGGGCTTACAAATGCTACAAATGCAACAGGTATGTACATTTAACTATGGCACTTAATATTTCTGATGCACTTCTACAAAAGCATGGACTATAGGGTGAGTAGAGGGTGGATAGCATAAGGGAGATACAAGTAAGATGGAGGAACTTGGACCTTTTTTTGAAATTCAACACAATGATGCCAGTAACTACTGAATTTATTCATATGATCACGCCTCTTTTTATAGATTTTTAAAAATAAAAGGTAATGGTGAAGGAAATGGCAAAGTCTATCTACAAGGATGCACAAAGGAAAAAAACTATTCTGGATTAGTGAAAACAACTTTTCTGCGTCACTCTTTCTATCAGTTATACTAAGCTGCTTCAAAAAGGGAAGAGTTTCTGAAGGCTTCATAGGAACAATTGATGAGGACTAAAAACAGTGAATTAGAGTATCTTATTTATTTCCAAAATAATTTTCACTGTTTAGTCAATTGTCATAAATCATCCCCATCCAAAAGAAAATAACAGAAGGTTATTGAAAGGGCAGAGGGGAGAAAAAACGTTCAGAACCATCAAACAAATGCTGCTTCCAAATATAACCCTTGTGCTTCATAGAATGAAGCTACCCTTTTCTAAAGCCAAATCCAACAACGTTTGTATATTAGACTCTGTAGGCAGTCACAGAATTTGATAGATGCCTCTGTAGTTGTTGTTGCTGTTTTTTATACTCAATTCTCTGTGACCCCATTTGGGATTTCTTGACAAAGATACTGGAGTAGTTTGCCTTTTTCTTCTTCAGCTCATTTTGATGAAGATCAAAGATGAAGAAACTGAGGCAAACAACCTCATGGTCACACAGCCAGTAAGTGTCTGAGGCCAGATTTGTACTCAGGAAGATGAGTCTGTCTGCGTTTAGGCCAGGTACTCTATCCATTTTGCCATGTACTGCCCCGTCTCTGTAGTACTAAAGTAAAAAGTTTAAAACCTAAGCTATTCCTTCAAACACAGGACCAAAAAAAAAAGTACTGAAAAATGAAAATATTACTGCCAACTATGGAATTCTTTCCCTAAGTCGTTATCCATCCTGATCTCTTTGCATCATTTCAACACTGTTCACCATTCCTTCTCCTCTGAGGATTTTCATGACATTGTTTTCTCTTGGTGTTCTTTCTATCTGACTGCTTCTCAGTGCCCTTTGCTAGATTATTATGCAAATCCTGCCCCCTTACTGTGGGTTTATCCCAAGACTCCATCCCAAGCCATTTTCTCTGAACTTTATGACTTCATTAGCTCCAATGGGCTTAATTATCATTTCTACGTAGACTCAGATTTATGTCTCCAAGTACTTGATAATCCAGAGATCACCAGAAGAGGGCAAATAAGATGCTTAGGGCATTGGAAAGCTGGTCATAATGATTGGTTAAAGGAATTGGTGATGTCTAATCTGGTGAATGAATATCAGAAGAATATAATAATCATCTATTTGAAGGTTTGTCATGTGGAAGAGGAATTAGACATGTTTTGCTAAGGTTTTGGAAGGATGAGCTAGGATAAATGGATGGAATTTACAGAATGCTGATTTCAGTTTGATGAAAAGAAAAACAGCATTTAGAGCTCTATAGGGAAGGAATGACAATTACTAACTAGAGCATTGTAAGGGATCAAGGAAGAAGTGGCATTTTCATTAAAAAATCCATCCTGAAGCATTCAAGGTATGGATCATCTGAGGTAGAGTTCACTTGGTCCAGATACCTCATTTTACTGATGAAGAAACTCAGGCTCAGAGGTGAATTGATTTGTCCAAGTCACATAGGTAGTAACAGAGCTGGCATTTGAACCTATGCCCTCTGATTCCAAATACACATAAACATGTTAATCTGTTTTTGAAGCAGATTCTTTTTTTTTTAATTTAAATTTATTTATTTATTTTTAGTTTACAAGATTCAGTTCCAGAGCTGTGTGTCAAGTTTTCTCCCCTCCCTTCCCTGCCCCCGCCATGGTGGCATGCAGTCAAGTATAGAATCTGCAAATACTTTCACATTGGACATTAGTCTGGTTGTATAGAAGGGTTGTAACCAATGGAGTAGACAATGGGAAAAAGGAAACAAAACCAAAGGTGGAAAAGAGCGATAGCATATAGATTGCTTCAGTCTCCATTTAAACTCTGTTCTAGATCTTTCTCTGAATGTAGGTATCTCCTTCCATACTGAGACTTGTAGAGTTGACTTATAGCTGTGCATTGCTGAGAAGAGTCCAGTTAATCAAGGCTGGTCATCACACATATGATGTGTCTGTGATTGTGTACACATTTCTCCTGGTTCTGCTCTTCTCACTTAGGATCAATTAGTATAAGCCTCTCCAGGTAAATATGAAGTCCATCTCCTTTTCTCCCCATTTCTTATAGCACAATAGTTGTGCTACAACTTGTTTAGCCATTCCCCAATTGATGGGCATCCCCTATATTTCCAGTTTTTTGCCACCACAAAGAGAGCTGCAATAAATATTTTTGTACATATGGGTCTTCCTCACACTTCTGATTTCTTTGGGATACAACCCCAGAAGTGGTATTACTGGGTCAAAGGGTATGCAATTATTTATAGCCCTTTGGGCATAGTTCCAGATTGCTCTCCAGAATGATTGTATCAGTTCACAGCTCCACCAACAATGCATTAGTGTTCCAATTTTTCCACATCCTCTCCAGCATTTGTCATTTTCCTGTTTTGTCATCTTAGCCAATCTGGCTAGTGAGATGTGGTACCTCCAAGTTGTTCTGATTTACATTTCTCTAACCGAGTGATTTAGAGCATTTTTTCATATGCTTATAGATATCTTTAATTTCTGTCTCTGAGAATTGCCTGTTCGTATCCTTTGACCATTTATCAATTGGGGAATGACTTGTATTCTTTATAGATTTTACTTAATTCCTTGTATATTTTAGAAATGAGGCCTTTATCAGAGACACTGGCTGTAAAAATTCTTTCCCAGTTTCCCACTTCCCTCTTAATCTTGGTTACATTGGTTTTGTTTGTACAAAAACTTTTCAATTTAATCTAATCAAGATTATCCATTTTACATTTTATAATGCTCTCTAACTCTGCTCATAAAGTCTTCCCTACTTCATAAATCTGACAGATAAACTATTCCTTGCTTCCCCAGATTATTTACAGTATCAGCCTTTATACCTAGGTCATGCACCCAATTTGGACTTGATTTTGGTGTAGGGCATTAGATGATGGTCTGTGCCCAGTTTCTACCATACTATATTCCAGTTTTCTAACCAGTTTTTGTCATATAGTGAGTTCTTATCCCCAAAGCTGTGGTCTTTGGGCTTATCAAACAGTATATTACTATAATCGTTGACTACTGAGTTGGAGATTCTGCCAACTCAAATCTAACATAAAAATATCAAATATGGAAATTCTAAAGTAACCACAGATTAATCATGATTCAGGGCTAAAGTGTGACCCAGTTCTTTCAGGGAGTAGTTCTTCTTTTGTCAGCACAAAAGAAAATGTGTGTAATAGATTATATTAAGAGAGGTACAAAAAAACAGAAGCAGGAGAAGCAATTACTGTATTTTAGTTGGTATTGGGCAGGTCTCTGAACGAACTACATTTAATTTTAAATACCATGCTTTAAAGAAGAATAAACTGGAAACAGTTCAGAGAAAAGCAGAACTAATTAAAGGTTTAGAAAATTAGACCCATTAGAAATTTTAAAAGAAATGTACATGTTCAGTCTAATGCAACAATATCAGACTTAGTAACTATATA